>CAWLCU010000594.1:0-1277500 GCA_963855975.1 Andrena chrysosceles
ACGACTACGACGACTACGACGACTACGACGACTACGACGACTACGACGACTACGACGACTACGACGACTACGACGACTACGACGACTACGACGACTACGACGACTACGACGACTACGACGACTACGACGACTACGACGACTACGACGACTACGACGACTACGACGACTACGACGACTACGACGACTACGACGACTACGACGACTACGACGACTACGACGACTACGACGACTACGACGACTACGACGACTACGACGACTACGACGACTACGACGACTACGACGACTACGACGACTACGACGACTACGACGACTACGACGACTACGACGACTACGACGACTACGACGACTACGACGACTACGACGACTACGACGACTACGACGACTACGACGACTACGACGACTACGACGACTACGACGACTACGACGACTACGACGACTACGACGACTACGACGACTACGACGACTACGACGACTACGACGACTACGACGACTACGACGACTACGACGACTACGACGACTACGACGACTACGACGACTACGACGACTACGACGACTACGACGACTACGACGACTACGACGACTACGACGACTACGACGACTACGACGACTACGACGACTACGACGACTACGACGACTACGACGACTACGACGACTACGACGACTACGACGACTACGACGACTACGACGACTACGACGACTACGACGACTACGACGACTACGACGACTACGACGACTACGACGACTACGACGACTACGACGACTACGACGACTACGACGACTACGACGACTACGACGACTACGACGACTACGACGACTACGACGACTACGACGACTACGACGACTACGACGACTACGACGACTACGACGACTACGACGACTACGACGACTACGACGACTACGACGACTACGACGACTACGACGACTACGACGACTACGACGACTACGACGACTACGACGACTACGACGACTACGACGACTACGACGACTACGACGACTACGACGACTACGACGACTACGACGACTACGACGACTACGACGACTACGACGACTACGACGACTACGACGACTACGACGACTACGACGACTACGACGACTACGACGACTACGACGACTACGACGACTACGACGACTACGACGACTACGACGACTACGACGACTACGACGACTACGACGACTACGACGACTACGACGACTACGACGACTACGACGACTACGACGACTACGACGACTACGACGACTACGACGACTACGACGACTACGACGACTACGACGACTACGACGACTACGACGACTACGACGACTACGACGACTACGACGACTACGACGACTACGACGACTACGACGACTACGACGACTACGACGACGACGACGACGACGACGACGACGACGACGACGACGACGACGACGACGACTACGACGACTACGACGACTACGACGACGACGACGACTACGACGACGACTACGACGACTACGACGACTACGACGACTACGACGACGACGACGACTACGACGACGACGACGACGACGACGACGACGACGACTACGACGACTACGACGACGACGACGACGACGACGACGACGACGACGACGACGACGACGACGACGACGACGACGACGACGACGACGACGACGACGACGACGACGACGACGACGACGACGACGACGACGACGACGACGACGACGACGACGACGACGACGACGACGACGACGACGACGACGACGACGACGACGACGACGACGACGACGACGACGACGACGACGACGACGACGACGACGACGACGACGACGACGACGACGACGACGACGACGACGACGACGACGACGACGACGACGACGACGACGACGACGACGACGACGACGACGACGACGACGACGACGACGACGACGACGACGACGACGACGACGACGACGACGACGACGACGACGACGACGACGACGACGACGACGACGACGACGACGACGACGACGACGACGACGACGACGACGACGACGACGACGACGACGACGACGACGACGACGACGACGACGACGACGACGACGACGACGACGACGACGACGACGACGACGACGACGACGACGACGACGACGACGACGACGACGACGACGACGACGACGACGACGACGACGACGACGACGACGACGACGACGACGACGACGACGACGACGACGACGACGACGACGACGACGACGACGACGACGACGACGACGACGACGACGACGACGACGACGACGACGACGACGACGACGACGACGACGACGACGACGACGACGACGACGACGACGACGACGACGACGACGACGACGACGACGACGACGACGACGACGACGACGACGACGACGACGACGACGACGACGACGACGACGACGACGACGACGACGACGACGACGACGACGACGACGACGACGACGACGACGACGACGACGACGACGACGACGACGACGACGACGACGACGACGACGACGACGACGACGACGACGACGACGACGACGACGACGACGACGACGACGACGACGACGACGACGACGACGACGACGACGACGACGACGACGACGACGACGACGACGACGACGACGACGACGACGACGACGACGACGACGACGACGACGACGACGACGACGACGACGACGACGACGACGACGACGACGACGACGACGACGACGACGACGACGACGACGACGACGACGACGACGACGACGACGACGACGACGACGACGACGACGACGACGACGACGACGACGACGACGACGACGACGACGACGACGACGACGACGACGACGACGACGACGACGACGACGACGACGACGACGACGACGACGACGACGACGACGACGACGACGACGACGACGACGACGACGACGACGACGACGACGACGACGACGACGACGACGACGACGACGACGACGACGACGACGACGACGACGACGACGACGACGACGACGACGACGACGACGACGACGACGACGACGACGACGACGACGACGACGACGACGACGACGACGACGACGACGACGACGACGACGACGACGACGACGACGACGACGAAGACGACGAAGACGACGACGACGAAATAAATCATTTATATGTACTTTTGAAAAATGAAATTCGTATATTTTCTATTTTATGTACATATTTGTAACAAGTTTGTCAAATTTCCTAGATGAAAGGAAAGATAACTTTGACGTCCTTCGTACAATTACAACTTTCCCTTAAATATTAATAGGTACTCCATTATTGTACGTATCTATATGTAATATAGGAAATACGTATATGAATTAACGTATTTACATAATTGTAAGGCATTACATATGTATTATTTACCATGATAATTACTTTAATGTTTGCAAAATGGTATTTTCATTGTTGGTATTGTTGAAAATAAACTTCAAAATAAAATATTACTAATTGTACTGCAATTGTTTTAAACTACGAATAAAAATTCAGAGTAAGGTCACCAATAATCTCAAATAAATGTATTATAATAAAGGGATAAATTGGACAACTTCGTCTAGGGCGCAAAAAAGATGCGTGCCGTGCCTGGCTATCTGACCGTCGCGCGCATGCGTCGAGCAGTCACGATTCCATCTGTGCGCTCGCGGCCGTCGCGCAAAGCGTTCCATCTCGCTCCCCCCTTCGGCCAGAAAGAAGCGAGAAACGAACACTCGGAATTTGTGCTGGGTTCATGATATGGGTTCAACGCCGGTCCCGACCAGCGAGCCCACAGCGAGGAAATACTGTACATATCATCTCTTTTAGATTAATGGGAAAACAAACCTGATTAACATTACAAAATACTTTCTTTTCGCTGGATAATTTTGACGCATACCATGCATATAATAACATGTCCTTAAATATAGGCGCAGACAACTGGTTGTGAATAATGGCGTGTGTTTTGATAATATTCGCTCGATCTGTTATGTCTCTATTTTCGGAAACTAGTGTCTGGGCATTTTGTAATCTGGCAATGAAATTTTTAATTTGACGGAAAAAGTATACATCGCAGGGTTGGCATAACGGTGTGCATTTAGGCGGTATTACTTTTAATGTGCATGTAGGAGTATTATTTGATGTTGGGTCACGGAATTTGCTATCATACAAGGATGGATTAGTTTGACCACCCCAAGAATCTAAAATAAGTAAAAACTTGTCTCGACCAACGTATGGTTTAATAATAGTGTCCAAAAATTGTTCATATATGTCCGATTGTAATTTCCCCGATTTTGTACTCGTTACGAAAACGTTACCAAAAATTTCCATTTGCTCCCGTACACTCGCTCCCACGCGCGGACCAAAGCTACCACCCGCTTCTTATAAACAAATAAAAACTTTTGGTAATATTTCTCCAGAAAATGTGATCGCGTACTGTGCGGTATATGAATGAGTCATCTTATTTAAACTACCCGTAGCAACGTCTGTAATTTTCTCACCCTTGTATGACAACGTGCGCTTTAACTCTATTTTATATTCACAACCAGTTTGATCCGTATTTATGACTAGCCTATCTTCGAATGAAAGTATTACATCGCGTACCTGATCCTGAAAAACTTGCGCTGCCTGAAGAGTATCCTGAAATGAGATTGTATCTTTTTTGCTCACAAAGCGCGTAACTTCACGTTGAGTAATTCTGTTTCGGAGTTTGAATTTAGTGACCCATGTATGTGAGGCTGAAAAATGAAAAGAATTTGATAAGAATTGATTAGCCGCTTGCATTGCCCATTGTTGTAAAGAACGTGTAGTGACTTGACGCTTTAAAGAACGCGCTTCTATGAATCTGTCATATGTCCAATTATTAATAAAAATATACTTATCTCTAACGCTTCCATTGTTCTCCACTACTTTCTTCCACTTGTTCAATAAGCTGGAGGATGTCAATTGTTTGGTGATCTTACTGCGCACCGTTTTCCAAGTCCAATTTGGGTGTAATTGTAATGCCGTCACAGCCTTCACTTTGATTTCAAACGGGACTTCTGCGCGCATGGTTTTCTCCGGTGGTTCGTATGATTCTTCATCAACATTGGCTTCCATCAATTCTTCGATATTATTGTCCTCTTCGCTGTCGTCCAATTCGTTGTGGTGAATATGCTCCTCTTCTTCAATTAGAACCATTTCTTCTATCATACTCTGTATCCTACGGTATATCTCATTTCCAATTTCCGTTGATTCAGGTGGCGGTGATCCGGTTAGTAGTCGCGGAATTACACTATTATCCTTTAAACGCTGTGTCGCATACTCTATCGCGTGTCCTAATATTGACTTATAATTATTGGTTGGTTCGGCAGAAGCACTCGATGAAATTCGCTCCATTTAAAAAATCGTCCGTTGTCTCTTCGTCCGTGTCGTTTGGTTAAACACTCGAAAGAATACTAACCGTTCGTTCCAAATAAAAGGTGCCAAGTCGTTTTGTTTCCCTTTCCACGACATTTTACACAAAAGGGAAACACAGTAAAAGGGAGAAACATCAACGCTAGGTAAAATACCCTATTTAACAAAAACCTTCAAACGACAACGTTCCGCCCACTTTTGCAGCAGACCTTTGCCTTTAGACCAGTTTTATGAATCCTTTTATCACGTCGCTAATTACTCATCGCCTAAAACGGGGTTGGGGCACCAGTTTGGAAAATACGGCAATAAACTCGTTTAGAAAGAAAAAGCTTTTCGAGGTAGAAAGCCGTTGTTTCCTTGCAATCGAACTCCTAATAATGAGATTTCAAATCTCCTGTAGAGCACCTTAACGGCTTGTGTATAATATTTTCTAATATTTCACGATATTACAATTTATTTGTTATTGCAGACGTTACAATCTATGCGCACTTTTACTGTTGGTATACTACATGTTGCGTGATTCATGTTGCATCACATGTGGCGTTATTCATATTATGTGAAAAACCGACCGACAACCTCCCCGTGGTGCACATCGGTTAATACTAATGTCGGCGGTATTTTATTATTTTCCAGTATTATGGAATGTCCTATATGTTGTGGTATTTACATTATAATATATTGAAAAAATACGCCACATCCCATACATTTGTATGTTTACTTCTACTATTGCTGTATTATGTATTGCATGTACTCATTATAATATTATGTTCACATCCATATTATTTGCAATTTCTGCGCACATATATATTCAGTAGCCAAATACATAATTATTAAAAAACGAATTTTATTTTAATAAACGCTTTAGCCACACTTGTTATTAATAAAAAATAAGTTGATTAATAAAAAACGTGTTATTAAAAATTGTAGTCCACATCCTATACTTTATAATTCTTATATATTATTTATATAGCAGTAAGTAAAAAAGGAATAAGAAATAGAAATGCAGTTGGAAAAAAATAAAAAAATAAAACTTCCATTGCCGAGTCTCGAACGTACGACCTCTAGAATATGAACCTGCGGCGTAACGCTCGCAGCTACAACAGCTTCTGTTAACAACTTGATTGTTTTCGTATATCAAGTAACCTGTAAATGTTTAAAGCCATTTTTTATAAAAACGGCTGGCGAGATACCACTAATGTTTTGCACTTTTTTAATGCCCATCGGCCCCCATAATTTGAGCCCGGTCTCGTTCAAAAAGCGCTCGTCCGGATCGCGACCTTCCCTTGTTAGATAAGTTTGTCCTAAACCTGACCCGCCACAGAGGTGTCTCTTATTCAAGGCGTCATATTGAAGCACAATTTCTGCAAAAATAGTTGCCGAAAAATTTGTTTTGTATGCTCTTCAAGTAGATGAATATTACGTAACAAGTTTTGTACGATTATATTTGTTATTCATTGAGTAAAAAATTCATAAAGATTCCTCAGTTTTTCGGCCGGATGACAAGAGTATATACCCCCTTAAGTGTCTGTCTAGACTAGACTGTCTTATGTTACTAGTAACCCGCTACGAGCGGGTTAACAGCTCTTTCTAGAATTTAGAAACCGTTCTCTCGCGGTTAGTATGGGTTACAGTAACCTTCCTTCGGTTAACCGGCTTCGGGTTAGGGTACGGCGCGGGTTACAATCCCCGGTTGTTACGAAGTAGAGAAGCCACTCGTGGATCCTCAGTAACTTTAGAGTTTTATTTGTAGATAGACTTTTATTTACAAGAATGAAAACCATGCTTAAGGTAACGAACGCGTAACAATATGTATAACTCGGTTGTCCGTACTGGGGTGACTGGCGTCGGTGGAACTCCAAGGGTTTTATACCCCTTGAGGGCCCGACGCTTTCCTCTGCTTTTTGGCGGGAAAGTCTGGCGGGAAAATCAGGCGGGAAAATTAGGCGGGAAGATCCTCGTTGGAGATCTAGCGCTAAGATCTATTGCGAAGATCCGGAGAGATCTGCTATCGAGTGGATCTAACGAGAAGTTATGGTGGTCCTTTGTCGCGGGTTTGGGCTGATCCTTGTCTATCGGCGCCAGCCTGGCGCATAGCGTAACACCTCCCCGCTTAGATTGAAGTTCGTCCTCGAACTTCGAAGTACTGGTGATCCTCAATTCAAGTCGTATGATGGGGCACGCTTCGGTCGTCTTGCCTTAGTTTTTCCTTATGTGTAATTTGAGGGATGGTTGTCGTTGTAGCTGTTGTGTAGGTACGTGGACGTACCTGTGATTCCGTCGAAAAGACAACATATCGCAATACAGGTACTTCACGCGATAACGCTTCGCACTGAGATATTACATCACGATTGCCCCAGTCATTGTGTGTGTTATACCAATTTACATAGTGATATGACTTACATAAACAGAACGCCAGCTTGTAAATTTTAAATTTATATATGCCGTACATCAATACGCAACTAGACAATATCATTAGACCGTATTGTATCGTGACCCATCGAGACTCTGATGTAGACAAGATTCGGACTCGATTCTCCATTGATTCTGCTTCTAAGCGAATGCTATCTAAACTTCTTATTTGTTCGTGCAAATTGTTCGAGTCAAATGAAGTCTCCTTGATTTCGGGGATAAAGGCAATCGTGAGGTTATCTGGTAGCGTATGATTCATTTGTGGCAACCCTACGTCTAGCGAAACGCTGGAATTTTTTTCAGCATTTGCTGCGTACAGTGTTGCTGCAGTTGATACCATCGTGCAGCCGAGTTTGAGGTTTAGTACGAATACCCCAGTTCTAGAAATAGTGTCGTGAAATCCGTTTTTACAAGACACCTGCATATAATCGTTGAAGGGTACGATCCCGATCCAAGCATTAGGCTCCTCTAATTGATGCCAAATTGAGTGAGAACACTTAGCTAATGCCATTGGGCAATGCTTTGACGGATCGTCATGTAGATTTTTTGTTCCAATTCGAATGCAAGGGTCTTGCAGGCTTATTGAATAGCCCGGAATGGGTCGTTTACAAATCCGTTTATCCCCTAGTTTCTTACACGAATCAAGTTCACGCTTGGAGGTCGGCATGTAAGAATGAATGGTATAATCCATCGCGACATGTGTAATTGACGATTGAATATATTTTAATCCTAGTTGCAGTTGATCAATCGCGGGTACTAAATGCTGGGCTGTGAAATCTTGTTTCACGGCTTCTAATTTACATCTGAAAGTTTCCAGATTAAACAATTTTTCTTTATTATCATCCATGCTTTTACTATAAGATTTCCCTATCGAATGGTTAGCGACATTTTGCAAAACACTTACACGGTTTTACGGACTGTCACGTCCCGCGACGTGGAGTCAACTATTATTTAACCCTTTAAATCATTCAAACTTACTATTTCGTACTTTGGTATATTATAACCACCTTAAATAAGTTATCAATACAATACATAGCCGAAAAGGCATTATAATCAAAACTCGCGATAAAAAAACCAAGTGAAGAATCATCGAACGGCAACCGTGAGCAGGAGAACCAGCACGAAGGAGGTAGCCACACACCAACTAGCTGCACACCAGCTAGCCAACCGCGCACACCAAGGGGACCAGTAGACGCCAGCTGATGGGTCAGAGGCCCCTTCCGCCAGCGGAGTCGACACCTTCACGAAGCTGCGCTCCTGATCATCGTCACAAATTTGCCCTCCCTTTATATCCAGTAAATCGAGCTCCAATACGGAACCGATGTACATTAACTTCAATCCCTAGTATGTGGGCTGTACGAAACCAATCGTACAGAGCACATCGAAAACCCAATGGCGTAAACATCTAAACAATGAATTAAACTAAGAATTTAACTATCGACGCTGCTGAGAGTTTCGTATAACGGCAGAAATACGTCTTAAGTAAGTCAGAAGACACCGAAATAGGCGCGCAATAGCTCAAATTCTGCAGTAAACAAAACTCTCGGATAGCCCTCTGGAAAAAATTCTTCAGGTGGATCCCACGGCAGATGATTGGATGATTTTATCTCCCACCGTCAAAATTGTCATGTGACAACCTGGAGAAGGAGTGACCGACTGCCCTATAAAAAGGGATCGGACCACCCGCAGACAATTATTATTGTATTATTATTGTAATATTAAGTGAGTAATAATTAGAACAATCAATCCTTGAAATAATAAAAGTGTTAGTGAAAGAACAAACAAGTGAGTGAAGTTTTACCTTTGTTTTCCTATTCCTTGTCTAGGCATCGACACCCTTTTTTTTTATATAATCAATTTTATAAATCGTGAAAATATGAACAAGTAAGTCGTGATTTGCGCCCGTCGAAGATGACACTTATAAGCAGGACAGCCGCCCACGGTGTCATCGAGTGTTGAGTGCAAAATGCGATTTCCGCAAACTCCACCGTAAAATCTTTCTTAACTGTTCGCAATTTACTTCCACTAACGGTGACACTTATAAGCAGGATAGCCGCCCACGGTGTCGGCAAACAGTGGTTGTAAAAAGCGATTCGCGTGTTTAATTAATCCCAAAAATGGTTTACGAGTGATCATGTTTTGCGCCAGTCGAAAGTGACTCCAATAAGCAGGACAGCCGCCCACGGTGTCACTGGAATTTAGACGTGAACCATGATCCTGGGAAAAATGAAACTAAATAAAACGAATTCCCAATTAAAAGGTAGCGATGCCCAGAGGTCACAGAGCGGGTAGAAAATATCAATTACGAAAATTGGCGTTCGCCTTTAGAAACGCACCGGCAGAAAATTTAAACTTATTGGGGGTCTCACCAAAACCGGGGGTGTTATTCGGGAGCACGGTTGAAGCAGAACCCTGGGTAGAGCCCCAATTAAGGACAGCGCCAGAAATAGACGGGGTTTCAGAGATACCCATCCCCTGGAGACTTGCTACTATTGACACATAAAAGGTAAGCAGTGTAAAAATCCCGAATTAATACCTTTTAAATCACGCACTCAACTATCCCAGAGCGTAAAGTCCCTGGACTAGCTCAAAAGCGGATCGAAAATATAAACTCCCTAAAATCGCGCCCCAGAATAAGAATTAGGGACGTAACACGGACTAACTGAATTTTCTGAGCCGATTACGATTTCCGTCGTTCGATTTGCCCTGAGGTATTCCTTTAAGCTCGCATGCATCCGTTCCAAACTCCCGTTGGACTGTGGAGTCACGTTGTCTTGGGTCGTAAGGGTGTAAGAATGGTCTTGTTCGGTGGTTTCGAGTGTTCCCACAATGTCCAAGGCTATCTTATGCTTAAACTCGGTCGCAGTGTCCGTGATCTGCATAGGTACCCTTTTCCTCTGTCTATGGATCTTCTCTCTTTGACACTCTGCACAGCTCGCTATATATTCGTGCACTTCCTGGTGTATTCCGGGCCAGTAGTAACGTTTGCTGAGAACTTTCAGTATCTTGGTTATTGCCTGGTGTCCAAACTTCGAAGATTCATGGAATCGTTGTAAAATCTGTCGTCGTTCTTCCCCGTTTTCGGGTTGCTTCAGTAGCTCCGCTCCTAATTCCACGGTAATTGCGGGATCGTTGAAGATGCCCTCAAGATCGTCTTCAGCTCCTTTTTATCCCCTGCGCACAAGTTCTCGAACTTGGCCAGGTTCATATAAATGCGGTTGATACCTTCGGATATCAGGTCTTGCAACACCTCCGTTAGGAAAGTTCGACATGTTACTTTGTCGAATTTTTCATACGTGGCTACCACCAGTAAAAGGTTATCTTCCTCGAGCATCTTGCTTAGTTGATTCCTATTACTTTTTTCAAATTGGAGGGGAAGCGCATCCTCGGAGACCTCCTTTACAAATACGAAATTCTTTCCCCAGCCTGGTGGTTGTACCTCGGTAAAGCACACTGGGTTACGGCTCAAAGCGTCGGCCACAAGATTCTGCTTTTCCTTAATTTCGCGAACAATTTTACTGTGGTCTACGATTTGAGTTTTACACTTTTCTACACTATCTTCCGACTTCACTTTCCATTGAACATTATTACAGTTTAGCATAGAATCGATTACTATCTCAGGTTTTTGCAAGGTATTTTCGTATACTTTTGCACAAACAAAAAGTGACCCAATGTCCGAAATATTATCTTCTGAATTAGACAATGGACTTCCTTTCAACCTTGGGTTATTATCACAGTATAGGACTGCCAAGTCAGAATCTGCGGGAGGATCGTTACATTTCTTGTACATATTCGATATATTAGTGTCATTTGCTAAACTATTTGCAAATTGTGTTGGATGGCGTTCGCTCTGTCTCGATGACCTTTGCTTTGTATGGCTTCTTTTAATCTCGCATTGATGCCCAATGAAGTCCATGGCATTATGATGCGGCGAGTCACGACCCTGCCGAAAGAACATTCTTCCCTGCACTGAGGGTGCGTATCTATTAATAATAATAATAATAATAATAAACGTCTTTATTCCATTTTGTTTCAAAAAGTATTTACAAAAAAGAGACCGTAGCGAAGGTCACGGAAAGGGCGAGGCTCAGCGCAGCTGCTATTATGCCTGACCCGAAATAGAAACAGGGTAGAAGAAAAATAAGAATGAGAGTACAGTAGAGTATACAAATATGACTTTGTTTGGACTCAGCAGTAGATCATGTCGGTCCGGTTAGTCCTATGTTATGTAACCGTAGAACGCGGAGTTACCGGTGGGACGGTGGAGGTACCGTATCGTCAGCTCAGGACGGATGTCCAGGGCTGCCGATCGAATGATCGTACGCAGATGGAGTGTAGAGAAACACTGTTTATTGGACTTAGGAACTATGTACAGAATATCCCGGCCAGGTCTATGCTGGCACACAGTGTGTAAGCGGCTTAACCTAGGCCTTATACTAACGCGGCGGGTCCCGGTGTGTAGCGCGGCGCACGGTTTGGTGTGTATCGCGGCGTACGAGTCGGTGTGGATCGCGGCGTACCCGTCGGAGTACGAGTTGGTGTGTGTCGCGGCGCACACGTCGGAGTACGAGTCGGTGTGTATCGCGGCGAATCTCACGGCGCGTGTCTCGGCGCGTATTGGAATCGGTGACGAGGCGGTGAAGGGGGAGGGGATAAAGAGTTTGACCGTTCGGTGTCTTGGCGGGCCAACCCTGCCGTTAGACCCTGGTCGGAGAGCCTTTAGTCCGGTCACTCCGTGGGCACAACCCGTGAGTGAATCGGAGGCTGTAAGGACGCTCTCAAGAACGGAGATGAATCGGTTCAAGAGATCGATGGCGGATAACGGTCTGCGTCCGGAGGATGGCTCACGCTGTCCTTCTGGGAACCGTGGAGGGGGTGTATTCAAAAAGACGCAGAGACTCAGTCTGGCTTCGCACTAGAACTGGTGATAACACGGGCGCTTGTCTTTCGCAAGAAGGAGTGTCGGCACAAGAACGTGGGATTGCACAGGAGGTCTCTGGGAGAAGTGTACGTCATACGGTCGCTCTAGGCGGTCTCTGCCAAATAGGTCCATGCCCCCAGCTTATATGTCCTCGTCCGCGGATTTTCGGCAGCGAGAGAGTTAATTAACGGGTCACCCTCTCGTGCCATTTCTTGGAAACCGCGGACGAGTGGTGGGGGGCAAGACCGTTGGCAGAGCGCGGTGTGATGACGCAGTCGGGTGCGCGGTGGGGGGCAAGATCGTCGTCCTACCGACAATAACTCGTTACAGTTATATTAGGATGATTCAGAAGAAATGCTTTAGTAGCATTTTTGAAGGAGTGTAGAGTAGGAAGTGAGCAGATGTACTCAGGGAGAAGATTGAAAAAATGAGATGCTGCGTAGGAGAATGAACCGGAGAATTTAACAGTGTGGGAATGAGGAATGGAAAGACAGTGTTCTCTCCACGCCGAGTGGAATTCGGCGTTGCAGGGGATTAAGTCGCGAAGGTAAGGAGGTGTTTGCGTAGAGAGGACTTTAAAGACTAAGCAGCAGAGATGAAGAATCCATCTTTGAGACATGTTAAGCCAGCCTGTTTGAGCGAGTAGTGGAGTAATATAATCGTATTTCCGCATGTTAAACGAGAAACGAAGACAGGAGTTCTGATCATATTGGATGCGACGAAGTGTCGACTTAGTAATACATGGGAAATAAACAAGATCTGCATAGACGAACAATGAAAGGACAAGTAACTGCGAGACAAGGAGTTTTTGACGAGTAGATAGGATTCTTTTATACGGAAACAAGAGTTTTAGACGGAGACGAGCAGCCAGGAGTTTTGTAGAAATGTGAGAGGTAAAGTCCCAGGTGGAGACAAAGGTAACACCAAGCACTTTTAAGGAAGAATTCCCAGGGATTATAGT
The DNA here is from genome assembly GCA_963855975.1 of Andrena chrysosceles. Lineage (NCBI taxonomy): Eukaryota > Metazoa > Arthropoda > Insecta > Hymenoptera > Andrenidae > Andrena > Andrena chrysosceles. The sequence continues at coordinate 13,612 of CAWLCU010000594.1, forward strand.
TTGGTTTAATGAGATAGAAAATGACGCGACCCCTTTAAGGATAGTAGGTGAGCCAGCAAGAAGGAAAAAGGATTTCAAAGGGTTCAGACGTAGACCATGAGACGATGACCACCCCTGAATCCGCACAAGATCTGATTCAATTTGATTCTTAGCCCAGGCAGCTTCAGCAGGATCAAAAGATAGAACAAGTTGTGTATCATCTGCATACATGTATGTCCTACAGAATTCAGGTAAAAGAGGTAATTCTGCTACATAAAGATTAAAGAGTAACGGACCCAGAACCGAACCCTGATGAACTCCTTGCATAACTGCGCGTGAAGTAGAGAATTGCGGGAAAGGATTATAGATATATTATTACCTGCTGCGAACGCTGAGCAAGGTAAGAACGAAACCAGTCCAGTGCTGGGCAATTAATGTTAAAGTTACGAATTTTATTGATTAGCAGATCATGATTTAATGTATCGAAAGCTTTTGAGAAATCCAGCGAGACAATGCATGATACTCGACGCGAATCAAAAGCCCTCAGTACCGTATTTGACATATGGAGAAGTGATGTTGTGGTGCTATGGTTTGGTCTGAAGCCAGATTGAAACAGGGGCAGTGCATTTGTGTTATTGAGAAATTTATGTAGTTGTATAAAGCAAAGTTTTTCGAGGATTTTAGAAAGGAAAGGAAGAGTCGAAATGGGGCGGAGAGAATTTAAGGTGGTAGGAGAGTTTGTTTTTGGGATGGGTTTAACTATTGAGTGTTTCCACCGTGACGGGAAGGATCCACTGGAAAGGGAGAAGTTAAGTATGTGGAGGAGGGGGTCTAGACAGCAAGGCATAGAAAGGCATAACATATCAGCAGAAATATCAGAAGGACCAGATGATGTGGGTCTCGTATTCTTAAGAACGGCAAGCAAGTCACTAGGTAGGATTGGATCGAAAATAAAAGGTTGTGTGTCGAACGAGGGTGAAGTACAATTGCTAATTAGACTAGGGTCGGGAACAGAAGATGGTATGGAATCTAAGAAATAGTTATTGATAACAGTTGGGTCAGAGAAATGGGATGGAAGAGACTGAGAGCGAGATGCCGTGGGTGCCCCTGTTTTTCGACGGAAGTTCCAGAAGGATTTAGTGGAAGACTTAGAAGGTTGAGATGATAGAGAATGAAAGAAGGCCCGTTTTTCTGCCCTAAACGCAGAGGAGGTATAATTTCTAAGCTGCTTGTAATACTCCCAGTGCGAAGGAGATTGCGACTTTTTAAATTTTGTCAAAGCTTTATTCCGAAGTGTCATAAGTAATTTGACGTTAGGAGTTATCCATGGGGCTGGCAGTTTTGTAACTCTTACCAATTCCGTAGGGGCATACATGTCAAAAACGGCTAGCAGTCTATTACTAAAAGACTCAAGCTTAGCATCAACCGTAGCGGAAGTATAGACTTCCTCCCAACTCAACTGGCTAACCGCTGTGCTAAAATCATCAAACGGAATGTTTTTTAAGTTACGCCGAAGTAAGTAGCGTTGTCCGGAGCGTAACCTCGGTAGATCCAGTTTGGCGAAAGTGAGACAGTGATCACTAATCTCGCTGACATCAAGGGAACCCGAGGAAAAGATTCCTAGCTCATTATTGACCATGATCAGATCCAGAAGACTAGATCTTTCCGAGGTTACGCGCGTTGGATCAGTTATGACTTGCTTTAAGGAGAGCGTACTTAGAATGTTATTAATATAAGTGAGACCAGGCGAGAGTGTGTTATTGAGATCAACATTAAAATCTCCCATACAGATAATAAAGTTAGATGCAACAGTGAAATCGTGCAAAAATTATTCGAAAGGGATTAAAGCAGCCGGTGTACATGACGGAGGTTTGTATACTACGAAGACGGCTAGTCGGGTGTGCATTATAGTAATATTGATCCCAAGCATCTCCAGTCGATTGTCACAATGATATGAATCAGGCACCCTTAGACACATGATTTCATAACGCAGGTTAGAATTTATGTACAAAGCAACGCCACCTCCACGGGAAGAGACCTCAGCATCACGATCAGATCGGACCAGTGTATAGCCAGGAAGGAAAAAGCAACAGGAATCATCCCGCGGACGAAGCCATGTCTCACAGAGTGCCAGAATATCAAAGTTGTGTAAGTTTACCAGATCAACTATGTTGGTGAAATGTGCTGCGAGAGAACGCACATTTAAGTGAGAGACGTATAAACAGGGCCTACTAGAAGAGGATAAGTGATATTGAGCGTTATTATTAGGCGCAACTGAAATAGGAGAGAGATTAATAGTTGTATCGGCAGAGAAGCCAGATCCTAATGAGTACGAAGAGGAGGCAACAGAGAAGTTATGAGATTTCAGTGAGTAATTATTATTAAGAACATTTATCGCTGCCGGAAACCTTGGCCAGTCAAACATTTCTATTGTCCAGAGAAAGGAGAGATGTAGCATCTGTAGTCCGGTTGTCTGCAGTAGGTTGAGATGTAGGACAGATGCTGTTGATATTTTCCAATTCCAGATAACGGGTGCCTTTAGAATTTCCATCTTTCCTTAAATAAGTGATTCCCCTTTTCATCCATACAAATTGATAGTTGTGGGCGGCCGCAAATCGCTTTACCTCAGCTAGGATACGACGTTCGTCAGCAGTAGATCTTTCGTTGACGTAGACGGGGTTGGATGGCCATGCAGATATTATCTCGGAGGCGAGAAGGTTCCTTTTGATCTTCTTTTCGGCCAGCCAAGCATCACGTGTCAGCACCGATGTATACCGAAGTATGAGAGGTTTGGACTGGGCGTTCTGACTCCTGATACGAATAGCCGATGCGATGTCTGAGTTGGAGAAAGAGGCGTTTAGAGCCGTAGCAATTTTAGAAATGACTTCCATCATGGAGTCATTAGGAAAGCCTGGCAGGCCCGTAATCGCAAGTTCATAATCCCTGCTGTGTTTTTCAACACGGTCGATGCGCTTAGTAATAGAGGAGACAGCTGCAGCAGGGATATTTAGAAGGGTTGATGATGTTGCGTTGACATTGATGCCGTCTGCTAGGCGAGCTTCAATTTTATCACAACGGGTAGCCAATTGGTGTTGCGCCGATGAAATACTGTCAACTCGTAGATTAAGATCGAGTACCGAGGAGCGGAGGTTTTCCAGACACAGGAGACATTGTTCAAGAGTAGAAGTAATTCTGTCGAGACTGGAGAGCTTCTGTTTTATTTCGCCTATTGTATTGAGCTCTGCTCTCACATTGTTGAGAGTAGACGTTATAGTGCCAAGATCTGCAACAACGTTGTCAGCTTGACTCTGAGTTGGAGGTGGAGCAATGAGTGTTGAATTCAGAGACATCGATGCGCTTGTCTGCTTATTGTTCAGTCCACAACCAGTGCAGATGAAAGATTTTGGTAAAAATTTAGAGCATGCAGAGCAGACGGGCATGTCGGTAAAGCAGAGAAATACGTAGTAAGCAGAGTATGACAGCAGGTGACACTCTTAGTCTGAGACAGTAGATGTGATTGTGTTCCCGGAAAGACCTTGCGATTCGGAGAAACAGACACAAAAACTAGCAGAAAAACAGCTGCGCGAATATGGACGCGAAGCACGATAAAGGCCGAATATTCGGATGTACAGATGAAGAGAGAATGGTCCTTATGGCCGAGAACTGCACTATGAATACTGTACAATTTGATCCCAAACTTGGACACCACTTCACACATTAACCGGCTCGAAGTACAGATTTATTGAGGAGCGATAAGAACACGTATTAACAGGTAGACAGTTGTCCTACGATTCTGAATTATTAAGAATCCGTTGTAGCATCTTACACAAAGATTCAAGCGTTGATGGATAACCCCAGTCGATGGCTCGGCGAGCATCGCCTACCACCTTTTGCGTGAGAACGTATCGAACGTATAAATCCTCGGGTGGGGAGGTACTCTCGAAGATATTTTGAATCTCGTTAATGAAGGTTTCCACTGTGATATTGTGTCCGTCGAATGGCGTTACAAGTTCTAAACTTCGTCGGATATTTCTAACGTCAACTGCAGTATTCCTTACGGTACTGTTTGATTTTTTGGAATTTCCTGCTTCACAGACAATTCTCGGGACGAACGCGGCACTTGCACCCGGTTGAATACGTTCAAGCTCGTTATTGGATTCATCGGTCAAGCCATCAGGTCTTGGCTCACGATATCCACTGAATAACGACATACTGATATAATTTGTCAGTTACTTACCGGGTAACTAGAAGATGTACTCGCATGGATTCCTCGGAGTCGATGCCTTATGTCTTGTGTCGATTACCTCGATGATCTTGATGCGTCCCAAATGCACGGATCCTCGGATCGAATTTTCTTCTTGTGGATCGTCTCGACGATCGTAGTCTATCCCACCGCTGCCACCAGAAATTTGTTGTTACGAAGTAGAGAAGCCACTCGTGGTTCCTCAGTAACTTTAGAGTTTTATTTGTAGATAGACTTTTATTTACAAGAATGAACACCGTGCTTAAGGTAACGAACGCGTAACAATATGTATAACTCGGTTGTCCGTACTGGGGTGACTGGCGTCGGTGGAACTCCAAGGGTTTTATACCCCTTGAGGGCCCGACGCTTTCCTCTGCTTTTTGGCGGGAAAGTCTGGCGGGAAAATCAGGCGGGAAGATCCTCGTTATAGATCTAGCGCTAAGATCTATTGCGAAGATCCGGAAAGATCTGCTATCGAGTGGATCTAACGAGAAGTTATGGTGGTCCTTTGTCGCGGGTTTGGGCTGATCCTTGTCTATCGGCGCCAGCCTGGCGCATAGCGTAACAACGTTTCGTCCCACTGTGCGGCGGGAGAACAGAGGTGGGCAAAGATAATATCTGGATAAACTCAAATAAAAGATACTTTATGTTTTCAGTATTCGGAATAAATCAGATTATTTCTACAACTGTACTTGAAAATTAAATATAAATGTAACATTTCTAATCTAAAAATGCTAAAAATAATTTCATCTGGAAAAATCTCATGAGTATGTTACTGAAACGTTCATACCGATACGATAGCGAATGTGGAAGTTTTGCATTCTACCAAAACATTTTGAATGTGGAAAAATGTGACAACCTGAATCCCTCTTATTTTTACTTGCGCTATAACGTGTTTCATTTTGAACAAAATCTCAGACATTGAGTGTTCAAACTCAGGGCTTGAAACCGTTATTGTAAAGATTTAGGTTCTTGAAAGAGTTATGAAGAACCATTATTCTGAATAACCGTTATAACGAACCTAAATATCATCATATCAGACTATATAAGTATAACTTACGGTTCCTATATAGCCCTATAACTTTTATTATTTAGGTTCAATATAAGTTCCAAAGCGGTTACAGCACCGATTCTTGTAACGATTGTACAGAATTATATTGAAAATGAAATAACAACATATTATAACTATAGACTACTGTGTATAACCAAATTGTTTAAAAATGCTTAGAAATAAGTAAGTAAATATATATTATGTACACATTTGTACTTACGTATACAATTCTTTTGTGATATGATATTATAATGATACACAGTAGTCTATAGTTGTAATATGTTGTCATTTCATTTTCTATAAAATTCTGTACAATCGTTACAAGTAATCGTTCACGTAACCGCTTTGGAACATTGAACCTAAAAAATAAAAGTTATTACATCGTTTCTATAACCTTTTTGGAACATATATATAGAACCTAAAAAATAAAAGTTATAGAGCTATATAAGAACCGTAACTTTTACTTATATAGTCTGATATTTAGGTTCTTTATAACGGTTATTCAGAATAAAGGTTCTTCATAACTCTTTCAGTCAGAACCTTTATATAATAGTTTGAAACAGTTATTTCGGAACATTCTCAATTCAAAGTGATCCGCTTGGCATGGAATGAACCGTTTATACAAATTGCTCATTCCAACCGAAATGGATCACTTTTATTTCTAAATAAAACCCATTAAAAACACTAATCAGTAAAATTTTTTTTGATTATTTTTGAACAACTGAATATTTACATTTTAATATATATATTCCCCCCGCGCCTTGCTCCTCCCCCGCGTCTTACGCCTCCCCCGCGCCGGGCGCCCCCCCCACGCCTTGCGCCTCCTCCCCGCCTTACGCCTTCCCTGCGCCATTCTCTCCGGCGCCTATTTTCGTACTGCATGTACCTAATCTGCTTTTTCATCTGAAACAGTACGATAAAAATTACATTTTCTACTAGGTGACCAGTACGATATTGGCAACTCTCGCCATTTACATTTTTTAGCATAAGGGTTTTATGCATACATTTCACGTTCGACCACGCGGTGTCGTTTCGTTTTTTGCCGGGCTTCGCCGTCGCCGTTCATACCAAATAAACTTCAGAAAAATAAACACACATTCAACTTGCCTTCGCTACGTCTTTCCTTAATTTTCGCGCCTCCGCCTCCGTATCCTTCCCCTGCTCCTTCTTCTTCTCCTCCTCTCTCTCTTTATCTTCCTCCTTTCTGTTTTCGACCTCTCTGTTTTTCTCGTCGGTCTCGTTCCCGACCATCTCGCCTGACCGACGCCATGACAGGGTCATAAGGGCATCTTTCACCTGGAAATGAAATAATGAATCTATTATTTTATTGCAAATAGTAAGATTGTACAGCGTGATTCTCTCGGTAGAGTCCTAAAAACGCGCCTCGCTAAGTTTCGTGGAAGTGACGAATTCCACGTTATGCATTTCTCATTAGATCTGTGCGGAAATGGCGTCTATCGATTCCTTATGTCATCCCGATGAAAAAGCCCCCAAGCTAACTTTGTGGAAAATAGTCCGATTTACATGACTTATTGGCGGCATCGCCTTTGAAGACTCTAGTCAGCAAATCACTCTGTATAATAGTATACAATATAATACTTACATTCTTTAAATCCACCATTTCTGCAAACGTCTTGGTCTTCCGTTTCTTTTCAGCGGACAGACCACAACGGACAGTTTGCGCCGTTGCCTGGTTTGTAGAACGTCATTCGTTTCAGATCGCATCACAGAGTGCATAGACACGTCATCGAATACACGTGTCACGTTCACAGTTCGCGTTGACGTTTTCTTGCAACGGACAGTAGGAGTTTGTGTTATGTTCTCTTGTGTTGTGTTTGCCAGGATAGTGCAAGCTTACATAAATAAGCTTAAATAAATAGTCTAAGACTAAATAAATAGTGTAAGACGCGTTATATATGTATTTTCTTTGTCTATGTACATACTGATCGCTGCCTGTAAGCTTGGCTGGTCCCTATTGGCGACTGCCTAGGGCGGAAAGTCGACAAGACGTGCAAAATGGTATTTTCACTGCTGGTATTATTGAAAATAAACTTTATAATAAAATATTACTAATTGTCCTGCAACTGTTTTAAGCTACGAATAAAAATTCAGAGTAAGGTCCCCAATAATCTCAAATAAATGTATTATAATAAAGGGATTGTTGATATGGCAGGGCGTCGTTTAGTTGAAGGTTGTAAGTCTTCACGATTCCCTAACCACTTCTCCTGCACTATGATGTCGTGCAAGAGCCCAAGAAATTTGAACACTGATGTTCCAAAATGAGAAGCACTGATGAGGGGTGATTGAGAAAAACACCGCACACAATTTAAAAACACAAAACTTAGAATATATTTGAAATGAAATTTCAATATCAAAAAGTATAATCGGAGATGTTCATACAAGTTTAACCGGACCAGTCATACAATGTCTTCTGCTCGCAAGCAGAGCTCGAAGTGTCTTAGCGTGTTTTTGAAATGCTTCTGCCTTCGACGGCACATTCGCTCGCGAACGATGACTCCAGAATTCCTCGCAGGGGTGGAGTCTTAAGGCTACAGGATGAACAAAACTAAGCTATTGGTGAAGTTGTAACAGAGAGGTGGTAAAATAAAACTGTCTATTGGCGGAGGCGTGTCAATGTCGAGGGTGGTTGTGAGGCGTGAGAACGGGAACTTTCCAAATCTCGAAACGTCGGTAACTAATTTATTACCTCAAGATGGGGCCTTGGCGACAGTCTAAACAAGTCGACGCGAGGCCACTCGAGTAGAACCCTTAACCTCTGAGAGCCTTAGTTCCGGCTTAGGATAACTCGAAGTATGGCTGGACAACAGCCTACGCTTGAGCTGACGAAAAGCAGACGCGTATCCTTTAACCTGAACACTAAAATACGCCGATGGCCCTTCATGACCTCCATGGTTTAACGTGCCATGCTTTCGCTTCTCAACAGGGATAAATTAGACAAGTTCGCCTAGGGCGCAAAAAAGACGCGTGCCGTGCCTGGCTATCTGACCGTCGCGCGCATGCGTCGAGCAGTCACGGTTTCATCTGAGCGCTCGCGCCCGTCGCGCACGTCCGCCGCGCACGCAAAGCGTTCTATCTCGCTCCCCCTTCGGCCTGAAAGAAGCGAGAAACGAACACTCGGAATTAGGGCTCTGTTCATGATATGGGTTCAACGCCGGTCCCGACCAGCGAGTCCACAGCGAGGAAATACTGTATCGCATGTATCCTGTTTATACATATGTTACGTTTAATTGCATACTAATATTGTGTTTGTTTTCAGCGCTAACACAACAGGAAACATGATGCTTCTACACAAAAAAGAAGTCGAAAATATTGAATGAAATTTTCTGATATCGCCTCTACTAGGTACCAGTGGTTACGGGACGTGGATTTGTAAATTTAAATGTTGAAAGTCCCTCTTTGGATTTATATGCGCTACTTATATTATTTTGTAACAAATGTAATCACCGATCATGTATATTAATAAAAAAAGAATAAATACTTTTTCAAATAACTAGTATTAATTATTTCATAAACTGTAGAATTTGCTTGATGGTTATGTAAGGGTAGGGACAGCCGTGTGGCGTCACGCGTAGGGAATAGTTTGGTAATTCTGGCCTTCAGATGGCGCTGTTATACGTGTCAGGCGAACTGCAGGATCTGATGCGAATCTGCTGCCCATCTGACGTCAGGGTCCTGATGTCAGGCTCTGTACCTCAGAACGTATCCTAATGCGGACATAGATGACTACGGATCTGACGTCAGGCTCTGCGCTCTCACGGCAGACCCTGCTGCCAATCTGACGTCAGATCGCACACATCTGGTTATCAGGGTATATTTATGCATGTGATGTTTACAAATATTGAATAACTTTATTTTTAATTCTTAAAAACCATAAATAAATAACATTATTATATTTCTATAATCAGATTACTAGTGCGTGTATGCGCGAAATGAATATATAGCATGCACTTACAATAAATTGTGAATACACATGTAGTTATATAGTCAGTTATAGAATATACAGTGCAATATAAAAAAAATTAGTGCACAGAATATGTACACGCAGATTATATGCAACTTAAAAAATATATAACAGATAAAACATATGTTAGAGTACTATATAGGATTTTATAAAGTATGAGAGTGAAGACAGAGTCCTAGATATACTAGCGCAGTGGTAGACAAAAGTATACGTACGCTGTTGAAGTTCGCATAACTTGTAGTTAGTTAGTTATAGAATATAGAATGCAATATAAAAAAAATTAGTACACAGAATATGTACACTCAGCTCAAACGATTGTGGCCGTTCGAGATTCGATTGCATTCGAGCTTACCAGGGTCCGCTTTTTCACATCGCTAACATTCTACAGTATTTCATGAACATGGTGAGGGCACTGCCAAGCCACAGGTTCCCGTCTAGAACACTTCTAATTCATGATGAAACACCACTGTGGCGGTATCTGCCTATGATTGTCATAATTATATAAATCTGCGCGATTGGCTCTGTTCACGATGCTATAGCGAAGCGCTGTTCAATGTCGCTTACGCGTAAGCCCGGGGTTCTCCCACTCTCGTCCGCGTTGTCAGGGATACCGCGCGACGCTAAAGAGGCGGCCATGACAGACCACCGCGTCCGTCGTCGAGCGAGCTCGGACGCCCGATACGACATGTGTATTAGTGACACGTACCGTCACAGCCAGCGAATGCTACTACTTCCCGCGAATTTCGGATTATTCGTCTTTTGTTTAACGTCTGAGGAGGTCAACATGGGCGAAGACGCTAGCCCGTCATGGCCTTCTTTGCGTCGCGCGGTCTTCTTGACGACGGAAGGCACACTGTGCGAGAGAAAGATTAGAATGGGAAGCGGATAGCGTAAATGACGCCAAAAATAAATGTCAAATAACTTTTATTACAATGAACCTAAAAAAAATCATAATTATTTTGAGACTGTAAACGATAAATTTGTAATGTCCAAGGTATTAAAATTGACGAAGAAACACTTCCATCAGTATTTTTATTTTCCTACTTATTTTGTATGTTACTCCATAATTTATTTCTTTTTGTTTAATTATTCCATTCATTGTAATGTCACTTCACAATTGCGGCAAAGTGACTTTATTACCTTTTTTTATTTATTTCAATTTTGTCCGTTGTTATTGTGCAATAAGAGCCCACGTCCGCCGCTCGCATGGACAGAGTGACAGATATAGCGTGAAGTAAACGGATGATGTTTAATATGAGACACGTTCGCGCAGTCCTGTCACAAAATTTAATCTACATTGCTTCGGTTATGTTTATTTTCCCGTTGTTAACATAAAATAACGGATAGTCAATTTTGAAATAAATGCGTATTTCTTTGCTCTACACATTTCCACTAATAATGAGCGTCATAGATTTTAATCTATGAGGACTGCAAGGAATAAAATACCACAAGACTTTATATATCTCAGTATTCTGGTTTCCTAGCCCTTGCCATCTCTACGAAATATATAACATTGGTTTCCATTCTATTCTTTATTACCCCACCATCCCTTTCTATTTATTTGTGTCTTTCATTATAAATCCGTTGATTTATTTACTTTGGACAAGACTTTATTCATCACAGTATTCTGGTTTCCTAACCCTTGCCATCCCTACGAAATATATAACATTCGTTTCCATTATATTCTTTATTACCCCACCATCCCGCTCTATTTATTTGTGTCTTCCATTATAAATCCATTGATTTATTTATTTTGGACATTACAAATTTATCGTTTACAGTCTCAAAATTATTATGATTTTTTTTGAGGTTCATTGTAATAAAAGTCATTTGACATTTATTTTTGGCATCATTTACGCTACAGCATCATGAACAGAGCCGATCGCGCAGATTTATATAATTATGACAATCATAGGCAGATGCCGCCACAGTGGTGTTTCATTATGAATTAGAAGTGTTCTAGACGGGAACCTGTGGCTTGGCAGTGCCCTCACCATGTTCATGAAATACTGTAGAATGTTAGCGATGTGAAAATGCGGTCCCTGGTAAGCTCGAATGCAATCGAATCACGAACCGCCACAATCGTTTGAACTGAGTGTACACGCAGATTATATGCAACTTAAAAAATATATAACAGATAAAACATATGTTAGAGTACTATATACGATTTTATAAAGTATGAGAGTGCAGACAGAGTCGTAGATATACAGGGTGATTGGCCCGAAACGCCTGATCCGCCTCGCAACCGTGACGAGAATAACCCCCCGTGGTGTCCCCCCGAATTTATGGCTTTCGACCCTCGAAGGGGTTGGAGTACCTATTAAGAAGTGAGAAATCTTCGATTTCCTCATTTCTCATCAGATCTGTGCGAAAGCGATGCCAATGGATTCCGTGCGTTTCGTCGATTAAAATCATACCAAACATCATGCAAATCGGACTACTTTGACACAAGCTATTTGTATTTCTTATGTAAAAGTAGTCCGATTTACAACACAAATAGCTCGTGTCAAAGTAGTCCGATTTGCATGATGTTGCTGTAAGTCGCAATAAGTCGGCGCTCGAGTACATCTTGGAGCTGGGTCACCTCTACTCTATGCAGCAGGTCAATCACCTGCCGAACAGTCATGGATCGACGCTGGATCTGGTTCTCTCTTCGCTGGCCGATGTCGTAGTGGAGCCCTCGCTGGATACGCTGCTGCCTGTGGACCTTTATCATCCCCCAATTGTGACTCAGGTGCTCCTACAAATCTTGCAGCCACGAGTGTTAGCGAATTGCGCTAAACGAGACTTTAAATGTGGGAACTACGAAGGTATACTCGAATACCTCAACGCCATTGACTGGGACGCCTGTCTTCCCCATCTCTCTGTGGACGAGGCTGTTCGGGTTCTCTACGAGCATATTTCCCAAGTAACCGTCGCTTTTGTTCCGTTTCGCCGGGCTCGGCACCCTACTTTCCGTTGTTGGTTTTCATCCGAATTGATCTCCCTAACCAGAAGGAAGAAGGAGGCCCACCGTGTATATAAAACCTCGCACAGCTATCACGACTACTTGTCATTTAGTCACCTTAGGGCACTCTGCAAATCTCTCTCGATTTCTTGCTATGGGAACTATGTTCGTAGTGTAGAATCTAATATCCCGAATAATATTAAGGCTTTCTGGAGCTTTGTTAATGACAAGCGGTCCTCGGGTGGACTTCCGCCGTCCCTTGGACGTAATGGAACCGTGTCCTCCTGTAGCTCCGAGATCGCCGACATGTTCGCGGAGTACTTTGAATCGGTATATAATGCAGAGGTTAACTCAGGCTTCCACTTCGAGAGTAGCATGCAAGCACCACTCGATTTCTCTCATATGAGCATTAGTATTAGCGAAATCCTTACGGAAATCGAGGGCCTTGCAAACAACAAGAGCCCGGGAGAGGATGGGATTCCTGCTCTGTTCATAAAGAACTGTAAATTCATTCTCTCGCGGCCTCTGTGGATAATATTTAATCAATCTCTGACCACTGGGTGCTTTCCTCAGAGGTGGAAGCGGGGTTTAATTACTCCCATACACAAATCTGGGAACAAGTCTGATGTCTCCAATTATAGGCCGATCTCCCTCCTGAATATTTTTGGTAAGGTCTTTGAGGGTATAGTAACCAAAAAACTTGGATCGCTGGTCAGTAGCATAGTCTCATACGAGCAGCACGGGTTTTTGCCTGGTAGGTCTACTGTCTCTAATCTTTCCTTGTTCTGCAACTTCGTGTCTAGAGCTCTTGACAGCAACTGTCAAGTAGACTGTATATACACCGATTTCGCTAAGGCATTCGACAGGGTTAATCATGCCATGTTGATTGACAAGCTCGCGGGTTACGGTTTCAGAGACAGCTGCTTATGCTGGTTACACTCCTACATCACGGGTCGCTCGCAGAGGGTCAAAGTTGGGCTCTCCCACTCGAGACAAATCAGTGTCCCTTCTGGAGTACCGCAGGGTTCTCACCTTGGTCCTCTGCTATTTTTGTTATTTATAGATGACATTAGAAACATTATAACTAGGAGTAGATTCTTGCTATATGCGGACGACCTCAAACTATTTAAAATCATATCTTCTGACTCCGACGCGTTTGACTTACAATCTGACTTAGTGAGTCTAGAGGCCTGGTGTGTGCGTAACCGTATGGAGCTGAATATACACAAGTGTCTTGTTATGAGGTTCGCGCGTAGCAAGCGTGTCTCCCTGTTTCCTTATGCCATAGCGGGTAACGTACTGTCGGCTAGATCTGTGGTGCGCGACCTGGGTGTTAGCGTCGACGCCACGCTCACTTTCTCCACGCATCGTACGAATGTTACTGCCGCAGCCAATAAGGCTCTGGGTTTCTTGCGTAGCTCATGCTTTAATTTTAACAACCCTCGTACCTTGATCACGCTATACTCAGCACTTGTGCTACCTCACCTAGAGTATGCGTCAGTCATCTGGTCTCCTAGAACGGCCAAAGACAAGTACAGCCTGGAGAAGGTGCAGCATAAGTTTCTGCGCTTTCTCGCTTATAAAATGGGACTCCCGTTTGCTCGTTTCGATCATGATTATGCGCCGTTACTGAGGGGATTGGGCCTGGCTACTCTCGAGACGCGGAGGATCGTGGCGGACCTGGTATTTTTATTTAAGATTATTAACTGTGGATAAAAAGTGGTTTAAAAGTGGATTAAAAGTGGATAACCCGCTCGTTACTAGTTTAATTCAATTTAATGCACCAGGCTACCCCACCAGGAGTCCACTCTTATTCAACCCACAGCAGTATACCTCGAGGTTTAGCGCTTGCGACCCGCTCTACAGGATATGCGTCCTAGGTAACGCATTTTTCAGAAACCTCGATTTTTTCTCCGGATCCATTAGCGGATTCAGAGCCAATGCCTACCGTGAACTCTTGCACCGTAGCTAGGTTAAGCGCGCATTTAACACATTTAATACATTCTTTTTTTTTTGTTCTTTCCCCTTTTTTCTGTCATTGTTGACTCTACCTTGCGTCTTCTTTATTCATGTACTATACGAAATGGTTTCGACCGTAAATGTCAAATAAATAAATAAATAAATAAATGTTTGGTATGATTTTAATCGACGGAACGCCAGGAATCCATTGGCGTCGCTTTCGCACAGATCTGATGAGAAATGAGGAAATCGAAGATTTCTCACTTCTTAATAGGTACTCCAACCCCTTCGAGGGTCGAAAGTCATAAATTCGGGGGGACGCCACGGGGGGTTGTTCTCGTCACGGTTGCGAGGCGGATCAGGCGTTTCGGGCCAATCACCCTGTACTCGCGCAGTGGTAGACAAAAGTATACGTACACTGTTTAAGTTCGCTTAACTTTTTTAAAATTGGACCAAACGAGTTGGGTTTTTTTTTACGAAGTTAGAAGAGTCAGGTTACTACATACATGGTGTCTTCGCCATTTTGAATAAAAAATCGGATTTTTCGAAATAACAAAAAAAAACGGGAAAAGTTAATTGCTCAGACTTTCTTATCCGAGCTTCTATTGAAAATTTACAAAATGCCCTTTATAGATTAAAGTAAGATATATGCATATTTCATCTGAATCGGTTGGCGTTGCTCGGAACTACAAACTCTTAAACATCGCAGAATAAGGTTGAAAATCGCTACTACATGTCGAGGTCAGCGATTTTGAAATTCTGTTATGTTGACACACCTTAGAAAAGAAGAGAATATTCATCGTCGTCGGTAAAGCTAATGTTAAAGGTGCACTGTGACTTTGTTAATACTTATACTACTTATAAACATATGCATGTCGGAGAATGAATAAATTTAATTGAAACGTATCATTTATTTCCTTACAATGCTTACCCAAGGTTAAGGTAATAGGTAGTCGATCTTTACAATCTATTACTAATGCTATTACTAATAACGACATGAAGTTGTGTATGATTAAATTGCGAGATTATTTTGGCGCCAATCGAAAACGCAAGCGTCAGACTATTAGTGGGCGCTTGAATGTAGTCTCGGAGGAAAACAGAGGAGTTTGTTTTAGCAACCGGAAAAGGAATCAATTCAATTAAAAAAGGAAATCTTGATCGAGAACGACTCTATTTTCCCTTCCCGAGAATTCATTAGTTTTCGATTTGAATAAAGTTATAGTTTATAGTTTGTTCTAAAAAAGTAAATTTATTTCTTTGAAAGTTCCTTATAATTACGTGGTTCAATTCTCGTTAAATTTAAAAATGAGACGCTCCGCGAGGAGAAGAGTCGGTGGAGATGCTGAATTAAGTTCCGAAATTTCATCTTTTCCCCCAATTCCGACATGCACTTATAATGCATATAATTTGTTAAACGTAGCAGAATATAAGTGCACGTGATGTTGCTCAAGCGTCGATGTGTCCAGAGAAGGCGGCAGCAGCGATTTTTCTATAATGTTTATTTTCTCCAGGCTCGTGAATCGTGCTTTGTTGCGGGATGTTGACTCAACTTCAGGGATGCACAGACTTAGTAAGGGCCGCTAAAGAAGAAAACATGAAAGTTTACCCATCATATATCGCTAATAATTCAAACACATCAACAAATAAGATGTAACGTAAAACCAGGCCCTTGGCGCCACAACTAAGTAGCTTGTTGTGCGCTTTAAAAATTACCTATCGTGTGACTCGTTAAAATTAAAATAACACATGGCCCTGCGTCCTATTTCATCGTGAGGCGGCCAGTCCGCATTCATCTTCAGTCAACTTGCCTTTTTTTTTACGTGGGGAAAATGCATTGCGCACACCCGGCGAGATGTTGTGTGCCGGGTAGTGTGGGACTCCTTGCCGGCAGAGTTTGGCAAAATGTATTCTAATTACAACTTACAAATTCCGATTAAAATGTAATTGTATAGTTGATTACACATTATTTTCTGTAATCGTTAATTTAGGTGGTTGGCCACAATTTTGTCAACTACCTAAATTAACGATTACAGAAAATAATGTGTAATCAACTACGCATTTACATTTTAATTGTAATTTATAAGTTGTGATTAGATTACATTTTGCCCAACCCTTGTCGCAAATTTACCCACTAAAAACCACCACGACCCCCTCCCCCCGCCCCATTGTACCGTCCCGGGGGTGCCCTTTTTTAATAAGGTTATCAGAATTTTTTCTGCTGCGCGTGCTGCCGGTCGTACGCCCTCTGCAACCATAGTTGTATATTCCCCTCTGTGGTTTTCATACATCCTTCAATTTTGGTTTTTTCTGCTGCACCTTCAACAAGAATTTCGATAAGACATTACATTTCGATTCTAAATCAATATTACCCATAGTGAAATAAGGGTGATAATTACATATTACTAGTTTGGCTATTAATGATGTATTGAAAATACGTTTTCCCTTTCTTCCAAACCAACTAAACTTCATTGCCATCTCATTAGTCAACAGTGTCGTCATAGCACGTTTGACGAAATCATAATTATTTTTGCCTCCAAACTTTGATATTTCCTTCACCTAAAATTTAAACTTTACATATTTCTTGCATACAAAATATAATTAGAACGTGCTCGGCTAAATTAAAATGATTCCATCCAAAAAGGTAAGAAATGAAACTTTACTCTCCAATGCTGAGTGAATTAGGAATTCATAGAACATGTTTTTGGTTCGCGACATGCCAGATGGCCGCACCTTAACCTCCTATTTGGAAAATTGTAAGTAGGTATACTAAGCGGATTTTGGACCAACGCGTGGCGAGGGGGTGAAGCGGGGCGAGGGGAACCGCAGCGGCGGCGAGGGGGAAGCGGGTGGGGGGACCGCGACTCGTGGAGGTGGGGACCGCGACCGTGGATCAGTGGAGGGGAAATGGGCCTTGAAAGCAGGTGGAGGGGATACCTCGCTGACACGTCACGTGTTGTATGAAGCGATCAGCAACCCTCTTATCTCCCCAAGGCCATATCGCACCCCGATATCTGCGACGTTTAAAGCGGGTGTCTGAGAGAGAGAGGTACGATATTTTCGTATATCCCGCTCCCTCTATTCTTCTCTAGGACCATAGTCAAAACAAACGGTGGTACGACGACGCGTAGAAGATGCAAGTCGAAACCTGCATTTTCGTATCGCGTAATCCGATAATAATGCGCGGAGAGGTACGATATTTTGTAGGTCTGTCTTTCTCGCTCTCTAGGACCATAGTCAAAAACATACGGATAGCGAAGGTCAGCCGGAAGGCGTGCAACTCCCCATGTCCATGGATCAGGTACGGAAGTTCGAGGTGGCGAACGACATATCCGTGAACATTTACCTGTGGTCCAACGAGGATGGCTGCGTACCTCTACGCGTGTCTCCGTTCCCGCTTGTTGCTGGACATCGATCGTATCACGAAGATCGAGGTGCACTCTTACAATCCGTACGCTAACACGACGCTCGACAACAACGATGAGACAAGAATACCCGTTCAGCAACAAGATGTGTACACGCTCCCGTGCGAAAGTTATCTCTACGTCGAAGGACGTCTCTCGTTGATGGCACCCGCGACAAAGGAACAGGACGCGAAAGCCTCTGCGAGAGTTGTTCTGGACAACAACTGCGTCGCGTTCATGTTCGACGAGATTCGATACGGATTGGACGGAGTGGAGATCGATCGTTCCAGGAATCCGGGAATCACAACCGCGTTGAAACATTACGCGTCGTTGTCCGTAGACAGGAGCAAAGCGCTGATGAACGTCGGTTGGGACCATACCATCGCGCACGACCGCGATATTTTTAGTAGCGCGTCGTGCAATTTCTGCGTACCCATGAACACGTTACTGGGATTCTGCGAAGATTACAGACGCATCCTGATGCACGCGCGACACGAGTTGATACTGATTCGCGCGCGACTCGATACGAACGCGATGTACGCGGCCGCTCTTTCCTCCGCGATACTACCGAAACTAGAGATACACAAGATACAATGGCGTATGCCGCACGTCGCGTTAGAAGACACTCGAAAATTCGCGGTGCTACGTCTACTGCAAAGCGATCGACCGATCGCGATGAGTTTCCGATCGTGGGACCTGTACGAGTATCCGTGGCTGCAAAAGACTACGAAACAGACGTGGACCGTCAAAGCCTCGTCGCAGATCGAGAAACCGCGATACGTAATATTCGCTATGCAAACCGATCCAAAGAACAATCTCCAGAAAAGCGCGAGCAGATTCGACGTGTGCAAACTCGCGAACGTACGATTGTTTCTGAATTCCGAGACGTATCCGTACGACGACCTGAACCTGGATTTCGATAAATCCAAACACGCGCTCCTGTGCGATATGTACGCGAAATTTACCCGTTCGTACTACGGCCACGTGGAACCGTTGCTGAACACGGTCGAATTTTTACGATACGCCCCTATCGCGATCATAGATTGTTCTCGACAGAACGAGTCGGTGAAGAGCGCGACGGTGGACGTGCGAATCGACTTCGAGTGCAAAGAGAACGTACCCGCTAACACCACCGCCTACTGTCTCATAATACACGATCGCATAGTCCAATACAGCTCTTTGACGAACGTGGTGCGAAAAATCACGTGATTCCAACAACTACGCCTATGACTACCTACTATACCCCCTTTGACGAACGTGGTGCGAAAAATCACGTGGTTACAACGACTACGTCTATGACTACCTACTATACCGAGGAGGATACTCGCAAAAACGTCAGTCGCTCATCTGCAGCCGCCGGTGACAGTTGTTGTTGTTGTTGTTGTTGTTGTTGTTGTAGTACTACATACTACTGCGTACTAACAATGTTATCCGTCGTGGTCGATCTGCAAGGCTTCAAGACTGAATACAACGCGTTCGTCGCCAAAGAGATCGCGATTCTCGCAAACAATCGCGACACGGAAACGACCATGTGTCATTGAATCTTCGAACCACCGCGCTCCTACGCTCGCCTGTCGTCGTTCGAGAAGCGTCAAGCGTCCTGGCTCACGGCGCATCATCACGGGCTTCGCTGGTCCGACGGCTGGATGCCGTACCACAGGCTTCCGGAACTGCTTACCCGCGAGCTCGCTACCGTTGATGTGGTGTTCGTCAAGGGCGTGGAAAAGAAGACATGGTTGTCGTAACTGCTCCTAGGAACAAACCCAACCATCGTGGATATCGTCGAGATGTACGAGAAGAAGAAGAAGAGTAAGAACGACATCGACTCGGACGACGACGACACCGACGAGGATGGCTCCGACGTTGACGACGACTATTGTGGTGGAGTCTTGCCTGGCACGGTCGTTCCTACACTCAAAACAATGCCTGGAAGGAACAGCGTACGATGCGCTTTCCACAAAGGCGGCGGCGCGGGCGACGGTTGTATGTGCGCGTTGGAAAACGTGCAAAAAAATTGGAAGTTTATGCGGTCCTAAATTTACGGTGAGTGGCAAGTTTCTATATATATATATATATATATATATATATATATATATAGTATATGTGAAAACAAACCTACGATCCGCTAACCGTTTCCTTCTGTCGTTGTTTCCAGATTCTACGGAGCGCGTGCAGTATGGTTTTATCCTTCTCGTACATCATAGATGCTTATTGATATTCATGTTCTACGAAGCGTATACAGTATTTTTCTTTTCTTCTTACTATTCTTTCTAAACGTATAACTTATACAAAACTGATTTATATGAATAAAAAAAATACTATTGCTCGTAGAAGAAGTATAGCTTTCTTACCCTCCTCCACATCCTACAACGTCGATGTTCCTTTTTTAACTATTATTTTTTATGACAATATATAGTTTTAAAGTAGTACATGCGTAAATAAATCTCGTACACTTGCTATACGTATAAAACAAGCTCTTTTTTTCTTTTCCTCCTCCTCCTCCTTCTCCTCCTACTACGACGATGGCTACCACCTCCACAACCAACAAACTATACTTTTGCATATGTGTGAGTGTAAAACACTATAAAAGAGGCACCGATCGGTCTTGCGGACCACAGTACATCGCGTACGTTCGCGCTTCCACAGTTAGTATCCATAACCGTTCAACAGACTCGGCTGTAGCGTATATTCAAAATGTTCAACCGACATTGCACCGCTGCTTCCTTCATGGACGAGAAGCACCTCAGCCGCTGCAACGATACGAATTTTTCTACCGCACAGCGTCGTTCGAATATAAGGTACGTAGTACACTTTTGCATACTTGTCGATTTACACGAAACCGTTCGATTCATCAGCTCTGTGCGTGTTTCTTACAGCGATAAATCTGCACCATCGCCGAAGAAAGCCGTCGTACGAATCATGGGACGTGATTACCCACTGATCTTGACTACCTACAAACGCATCGCAATTGGAATTCGTATCGATCGGGATTCGTGCTGCGTTGAAATCGCCATAGTCGACAACAAATTCAACGAACTGTGTTTCCCCATGTTTACGTGGAAACTTCTACTGCAGCAAGGACCGGAGATACTTGGACGTTTCCGGAACGACACAGCTCCGTCGCATCAAAACACTATCGTCGTCGGTCATTTACGCATCGACTTCACGCGAATCAACAGTCAAGAAATTGCCAAAATATCGGATGGCAGTTCCACCATCTACATGGCCGAAGCTACGATCCGCCAAATGTTTAAATACGATCGCTGTATCGATCATACTTTCTCGTGGTTGTCGGAAATTCTAGACTCCGTAAGCGGGAAGTACGCGTCCTTTGTCGCCATTATACGCGCCGTTACGACACCGACCACGGATTATGAAAAGCTGATTTCCGAAAGCGAATATTTCGAACCGCATTCTTTGTTAGATTGTGAACTATTAGCGTTATGCTTGGATTCGATGATACGCGATGCTCGCAACGTATCGTACTAATGTATACATGTCTACATACTTTTCCAATAAATACATTACTTTTTCATACGAAAACCTGTATTGTCTGATACCTTACACGATCCTTTCCTGCCCGCGCAGAATATCACTTATCCCAAAAACTATGTAACGTTCTGTCGATATTCATTTCTTACACTAGGTATGTCAGGATCTCGAAACATCTATACCTCTTATTACGCATTTCGAATAGCATACACTGTATTGTTTAGTCTCCTGCACTGTTACTATACTCGCGTGACCATGAATCACTCATATTCTTATGCTACGTGATCGCTTTTAGGCATATGCGTATTATTCTTAACAGTTTACCTTCGATCATTATCGCAAACAGAAGCTCTCCGCTGCCCGCTTTGACTTTCGCGGTCTCGAGATAGCGCACACACCGCTGCTGCGCATTATTCTCGGAAAGTGACCTTCGGTAGTTACAGCTATATATTTTTGGTACGGTGTTCGCGCGATAACAAACTATAAGATTTACCTTACATCTTCTACGTGTCGTCATCGTGGTACCACCGTATGTTTTTTCTGACCTTCGACAACGAGAGAGAGAGAGAGAGATGTTCAAAATATCGTACCTCTATCACGCTCCGTGTTCAAACGTTGCCGCTGTCCGCTTTGTATTTCGCGGTCTCGAGATTGCGCGCGCCGATGCTGCTGCTGCTGCGTCTTCTTCTCGGATTACGCGTCGTACCACCGTATGTTTTGACTATGGTCATTTGAATTTTCGCGGTCCCGAGATTGCGCGCACCGATGCTACTGCGCATTATTCTCGGAAAGTGACCTTCGCTATCCGTATGTTTTTGACTATGGTCCTAGAGAGCGAGAAAGACAGACCTACAAAATATCGTACCTCTCCGCGCATTATTATCGGATTACGCGATACGAAAATGCAGGTTACGACTTGCATCTTCTACGCGTCGTCGTACCACCGTTTGTTTTGACTATGGTCCTAGAGAAGAATAGAGGGAGCGGGATATACGAAAATATCGTACCTCTCTCTCTCAGACACCCGCTTTAAACGTCGCAGATATCGGGGTGCGATATGGCCTTGGGGAGATAAGAGGGTTGCTGATCGCTTCATACAACACGTGACGTGTCAGCGAGGTATCCCCTCCACCTGCTTTCAAGGCCCATTTCCCCTCCACTGATCCACGGTCGCGGTCCCCACCTCCACGAGTCGCGGTCCCCCCACCCGCTCCCCCCTCGCCGCCGCTGCGGTTCCCCTCGCCACGCTTCACCCCCTCGCCACGCGTTGGTCCAGAATCCGCTTAGTATACCTACTATTGTATATCTTGTAGATACAAAGCATGATATATCAAACTATGTAGATTTCACGGTAATCCAAACTCATTTTAATTTAATCGAGCAATGGATATTAAAAAAAGATGGTGTTTCACATATTGCATCTTCAAAATTTTGTTGGTTTTCCAAAATAATTTCCAAATTCTTTTTATTTTCCTGTGAATTCACTGGGAATTCCAAATAACTGAATTTGGATAGAAAAGAAATTTCTGTGGGTTGCCCCTTGTTTACCACACTCTCCAGCTTCTCTTCTAACTTTCTCAGCCTTTCCTGAGTATCGGACGTAATGGCTCGTAATAAATTGTTCTGTGTGATAATCATTCTTAACTGGGCCATTATTTCTTTTTCGGTTCCTGAAAATTGTTTATTACAGTTCATATTGTTTCACTGTAAGTTCACTGTCCATTATAAAAAAATATTTCTGCATACAAGGAAGTGGAGGAAGCGGTGCTCCCGCCACTTCCTTCCGCGATGCCATTGTAGGATATTATTGGCGATAACGGCGTTAGAACTATGGCTGAAAATGACAATTGTTTGGTTGAAAAGATATAACTGTGGAGAAAAACATTAAATACACGTGCTTCGTATCTCGCGCCCTCGTCCGTGATTGAACGAAGGCGCCATACCGCCAAGTCCAACTTACCATCTTGAGTATTTCCTGCCGAGGAAGCGGTGCTCCCGCCACTTCCTTCCGCGATGGTATTGTATGTTATTAGTGGCAGTGGCGTTCGAAATGTGGCTGAAAATGAGAATTTTTTTTAATAATAAAGATATTATATGTATAATTGTTGGAAACATTGGATGTTTATGGAAATTTTCTTGAAATTAGATCGGTGCTCAAGAATTAGAGTAAATATTTGGGATTGGTTGGAAGTAAGAAGAAATCCCCCTAAAAAAACTTAAATAAGAAGTAAAAAAATCACCCCAAGTACATGGAATCAAATAAATCACAAAAAATAGAAGATGATAATTGTTATTATAAAGAATATGGAAAATCAGTAATAGGAATTGATGAACGTGAAGGAGAATTACTTAACACTAGTTGTTCTAATTTTGTCGTTAGACTTTAAACTGATTATTAAACGCTTAAAGAAATTATGATTAATTGTAAATGATGTAGTCTTAACAATATAGATATTACATTTAATTTTAGGTTTAAAGATACATATAATCGAGCGTTTTAACGGAATAAAGGTCTGTATATTTAATAAGTTAGCTTTAGAAATGTCGTTACACTTTGAATTTATGTACCAGGTCAAACTCCACAAAATACACTTATTTACAACACGTTGGACGAATAATTACAATAAGTTAATTGTTTTAAGACATGAATATTAAACACTATAGAGTCTCGTTAGTGAAGCAATGTCGCTAAGAGAATAATTTCGAAGCAGAGTCGAAAGCGGCGCAAGCAAGGTGCGAAAGTAAGACCAAAAAGAGTACCTGTACAAAACGATGTCACGAACAGAGTGGTCAATTCCCAGAAATCACGGTCGATTTCTGGGAAGGCAAGCCTTCCCCTTCCATGGATCGTGAGTCGGTGGAAGAGGACGCGATTCGCGCTCCACGCGAGTGAGCAGGCCAGTGCCACCTGCTTAAATATGACTAATTGTCTCAAGATGTCGTCGTTGGTCACTTTCCTCGTACATTTTCTCCCCGGCATTCATCGCCCGATGAATCTGAAGATGTCTTGATCGAGAATCGATGCGTCGATCGATAAGGTGTGGCCAGTCTCGCAGCGGTGGCGCCGCTCACTTGCGTGGAGGCGTAGGGCAACGCTGTTGAGTGTGAATTATTTTACAGTGAAATCGTTAGTTGTATGGGCTGGATCAGTGATCTGTGCAAAAGGAAGATAAACTAATTTAGCTATTGGTCGAGTGAATTCGGAATGTACAGTTTTGATAGTGACTACGCGTGTCAAACCGTCAGAACCCGGATGTAATTTCGTGATACGCGCAAGGGGCCATCGGGTTGGCGAGGTCAGTTCCGATTTTAGAAGGCATAGATCTCCGACGCGAGGCTGCTGGTGTAGGTGAGTCCACTTATTACGGGTCTGGAGCGATTGAAGATACTCAGCAGCCCATCGTTTCCAGAAGTGCAGACGCATTTGTTGTAACAGGTGCCATCGGGAAAGTCGTGTAGTCGGAACGTCTACGATGGCTGGATCGGGTACGCTTAACAGGGCGTCACCGATTAGAAAATGCCCTGGTGTGAGCGCCGCCAAATCGCCAGGGTCATCGCTCATCGCCTGCAGTGGACGAGAGTTCAGGCAGGCCTCGATCTGATGGAGCAGCGTTGTCATCTCCTCGTACGTAAGGTGTTGGTCACCCACCACCCGTCTTAGATGGTGTTTAGTTGACTTAACGGCTGCTTCCCATAGGCCCCCGAAGTGAGGGGCAGCAGGCGGGTTGAACTGCCATTCGATGCCGTCCTTCAGAAGTGTGGAATGTATTTGGTCGTGTCCAGTGTCGAGGTGAGTCAGGATCTCCCGCAGAGCTCGCGAGGCGCCCACGAAGTTGGATCCTCGATCGCTCCGTATCACGGCGCAGAGACCTCGCCGTGAGGTGAAGCGTCGCAGTGCAGCGAGGAAGGCTTCTGTGCTGCAATTGGAAACAAGTTCTAAGTGAACCGCGCGTGTGGCCATACATACAAATAATGCCACGTAGCCCTTATATGTTCGTTGTCCTCTTCCCCGGGACATTAACAGTGATATCGGTCCGGCATAGTCTAAGCCCACATGAAGGAATGGCCGCGCCGGTGTCACCCGAGTGGAAGGCAAATCTCCCATTAATTGGCGTCCTGTTGCAGCTCGCCAGCGTAGACAAGTTGGACAGCTGTGGATGAGGGCCTTGACTCGCTGTCGTCCATGTAGAAGCCAGTACTTCTGGCGCAAGGTGGCCAAAGTAAGTTGGGTCCCTCCATGTAACGTCCGGTGATGGGCATCGGCCACCAGTAACTCTGTCAGACGATTATTCTTTGGTAGCAGAATCTGATGTTGCGCATCTAGTGGTAGAGCAGAATGTCGAAGACGTCCGCCAACTCGCTGAAGACCTTGACTGTCGAGGTAGGGGTTAAGAGGCAGTAGTTTGCTGCGCCTCGGTAGTTGTCGTCCCAGCTTCAGTTGTTGGATCTCCGCGGTGAACTCCTGGCGTTGCGTGAGCAGGAGCCAGTGACAGCGAGCAGCTTCTATTTCGGCGTGTAGTAGACAGCGTCCTCTCGTGCGAATAGTTGGCCTGGGTAGCCAGCGTAAACACCAGGCGGTAATTCTGAGGAGCAAATGTATGGATGAGTAACGTGCCAATAAATCCCCCCCCCCCCCCCGTTGCAGGTTCACCGGTGGTCACATTGGCAGTGACCCTCATCTCCAGTTCCGTTTGGTGCGATAGTGGCTCTGTCCCGTCATTCCAGCATGAGGTAGTGGTCAGCCAAGACGGTCCGGTCCACCAGAGTGAAAATTCAGGTAGTTGACTCGGGAACACACCTCGGGAGGCGCAGTCAGCTGGGTTATCCTGACTGGTAACGTGATGCCATCGTGCTTCGGGTAACGTACGTTGAATCTCTGACACCCTATTCGCCACATAGGTTTTCCACTGCGAAGGATGGCCTTGTATCCAAGCCAGAGTAATGGTGGAATCGCTCCAAAGATGTATGGCGGTTCCGGTCAGATTCAAACTTTCGCAAGTGAAAGCCACTAGCTTGGACAGAAGGACTGCAGCGCACAGTTCAAGCTTTGGTAATGTAATCTGTTTCAGGGGTGCCACCTTGGTTTTGGCTGTAATTAATTGAACACGAGTGAAGCCTTCGTCCTCTGTGATGCGCAGGTACACCACCGCAGCATAGGCCCGTTCTGATGCGTCGGCAAACCCGTGTAGTTCACGGCATTGAGATGCCGGTTTGGTGCCCAGCCAACGAGGAACAGCGAGACGATTCAGTTTTGGGAGTTCGTCCAGGAATCGTATCCAGTGGTTGGCAGCAGTCGGCGGCAAGGGTGTGTCCCAATCTAATTGTAATAACCATAATGATTGCATGAAAATTTTGGCATTAATTGTGACTGGGGATACCAGTCCTAATGGATCAAAGATCCTAGCAATAGTGGATAGAACCAAGCGTCGAGTTATGCTGTTGTCCCTGATAGTAGGCTGCACTTGGACCCGGAAGCAATCGTCGGCCAAACTCCAGTGAACACCTAAGGCAGAGTGTGTCTCGCCTATCTGCCATTTGCAGTCAGGAATGGCATCTCCGGTAGGGACGTTCTCCATCAGCTCCTGTTGATTGGACGCCCATTTTCGTAAATTAAAACCACCCGATTTGCAGAGTTGACGGAGCTCGGCTTGTAATTCTATGGCGTCCTCAATTGAATCAGCTCCTGTCACGACGTCGTCCATGTAAACATCCCGCCGGAGAATAGCAGCTGCTCGGGGGAACCGGCCTTGTTCGTCTGAAGCTAATTGGCGAAGAGTACGAATGGCAAGGTAGGGAGCACAAGCCAAGCCGTAAGTGACCGTGTTCAGTTGGTAGTTACACACATCGCTCTCTTCGTTTTCTCGCCACAAAACCTGTTGATAGTGGCGATCAGCTGGGTGGAGAAGAATCTGTCTATACATTTTTTCTATGTCCGCAGTAAGGCAGACACGGTGAAAGCGCCATCGTAGCAGTAGCTGATGGAGGTTCGGTAAGAGATTAGGCCCCACCATCAGTGTATCATTGAGGGACCGACCGGTTGTTGTAGTATAAGATCCGTTGAAGACGACTCGCAACCGGGTTGTAGTGCTGTTTTCCTTCAGCACACCGTGATGTGGCAGATAGTAGGAGTCCCCTGAGAAATTACCCTCTAGTTTAGTCATGTGTGTGAGTTGCAGGTACTCACGCATAAAGATGTTATAAGCTTCAGCGAACGCCGGTTCCCGTTTGAATTTGGCCTCCATCCTCTGGAGCATGCGTCGGGCTCCATGACGAGACTCTCCAAGGTCAGCGGCTTCACGAAATGGCAACCGTACCATATAACGTCCGGAGGGCAGTCGTTGGTGAGTAGCGGTGAAATGATCGTCGCATTGTTGCTCCTCAAGCGTATAGGCAGTTGATACCTTGAGTTCCTCCTGTTCCCAGAACCGTCGCACCATTGTAAGAAGCTCCTCTTCAACTGAACACTGCAGCGATGTTGGACTTTGGTGATCCATGGTAGTGACACCAGTGCACGATGTCCAGACACAATCCAGCCCAAGGTGGTATTCTGAGCGACTGGTTCTCCCGAGCGACCCTTGGCTATACCGTCAAGTCTGACGAGTGCAAATGCGTCAGCACCCAGTAAAACGTCAATCGGACTATCGGCTTCGAATTTAGGATCAGCCAATGTGAGATCCGTCAAATGAGTCCATTTACCCGGTGCGTGTTTGATGCGGAGCTTATAGGACGTGATACGAGGTAATACCAGTGCCGCTGTAATGTAACGATCTTTATCATTAAAATGTGAAGTGAACTCTAATTGAACTTTGCCGCGAATTCTTTCGGGACGTTGATTGCCCACACCGACTAGGCTAATGTTTGTAGCTTTCCTTGGGAGTCGCAGCTGCTGAGCCAGAGCCTCGGTAATGATTGACACATCGCTACCTTGATCCACGAGAGCTCGCACTGTCCTTGAACCTCCATCGGGCTGCAACACCTTCACACGTGCGGTGGCCAATAGTACTGCAGGTATTGAGCTCGACGCACAGTTAGTCGTATTTGTCGCAACGATAGCACTAGGGTTGGCATCTGCCCTATCTTCATGTATTGCAGGCCTGCCCCATCGGGTGCAAATACCTCCTGAATTTCTGGGACCCGGGCAACAGCCGAGCGCGGGACTTTAAAGTTGCTACACATTGCGAAATTTGTAATAAGAGAACTGCATGAGTGTGCGTCCATGTAGGCTCGTACCACGACTCTTTGCGATTCTGGGCGCCGGGTCAGGAGCCAAGCATGGAGCTATTTCGTTGCTCGGTTTCACGCTCGGCAGTGCTATTCTTTGCTACTATAGAATTATTTATTATGGTAAGGAACCCCGGGATGATGCATATGTGTAACAAGCAATAAAATTGAAAATATAGAAACGTATTATACAATTTCACCGAAACATAACATATAATATATAATATATAATATATAATATATAATATATAATATATAATATATAATATATAATATATAATATATAATATATAATATATAATATATAATATATAATTATATAATTATATAATATATAATTATATAGTATATAATATGTATGTATATATTTATTAGTATATAATTTTTAACTTTTGCAAATGTGTGTGTATATATATCGTTCAATAAAATTCTGTTCTTTATCTTTGTAAGTTATTTATTTTTATAGTAATAACATTCTAAATATGTTATGTTTCGGTGAAATTGTATAATACGTTTCTATATTTTCAATTTTATTGCTTGTTACACATATGCATCATCCCGGGGTTCCTTACCATAATAAATAATTCTATAGTAGCAAAGAATAGCACAGCCGAGCGTGAAACCGAGCAACGAAATAGCTCCATGCTTGGCTCCTGACCCGGCGCCCAGAATCGCAAAGAGTCGTGGTACGAGCCTACATGGACGCACACTCATGCAGTTCTCTTATTACAAATTTCGCAATGTGTAGCAACTTTAAAGTCCCGCGCTCGGCTGTTGCCCGGGTCCCAGAAATTCAGGAGGTATTTGCACCCGATGGGGCAGGCCTGATGTATTGTAATGTGATGCTTTCCGTTACAGCGTTGACATCGGCGCTCGGAGATACAGTCCTTCACGTGATGTCTACCGAGGCAATTGAAGCACAGGCTCGCGGCTTGTAACGAAGCCCGGCGCTCGGCGATTGACTTTGATTTATACAATCGACAATACAAAATAAAATGGTTGGCCTTGCAGAGGCTGCATGGTACTGATGGTTGGTTTTCTTGGCTCAACTGATGAACCTTGGTCGTTCTTTGGTTAGCTACCGGCTTCGCGTGTCTGCCCTCGGGTCCTTTGCGCTGCTCTTCCAAAGCCTCAAGAGTATTAACTCTGCCTTCCAGGAATTCTTGAAGCTCAGCAAAGGTAGGGGGTTTCTTCGTCTTCCCGATGAGTGTCTCCCATTCGCGTCGAGATGGTGGATCTATTCTTTCCACGATCAAATGAATTAACCAGTCGCCGCTGGCATCGTAGGGCCGTTTGATGGCAGCAAGGGCCTTAACGGAATCACATACGGTATAAAATAATCGTTTAAGCTCTGTTCCTGACTCACGCGTGATAGTGGGTAGACTGAATATGGTATTCATTTGTGCCTTGACCATTAATCGTGGGTTATCGTAACGTTGCCGTAATAATTCCCACGCAGCTTGGGAATGCTCTTCACTTTCAGGCAGGTTGTGAAGAAGGAGTGCCGCATCACCAGTAAGGGCGCCTCGCAGATAATGTAGGCGCTCGGCGTCCGACAGCGTTTGATCTCGGATTACCAGCGAGCGGAATATCCCTTGGAACGAAGGCCAATCCTTATGTTTGCCCCCGAAGGTAGGTAAGGGTATCTTCGGAAGCGAGGATGTTGCACGAACGACCGCAGCAGTGGAACGGTCACTCGATTGCTCTGCGGAGGCCATACGTTCCATCGTACGATTCAGAATCCTCTCAGCACTCGCAATTTTTTCTAGCTTATCCATAAGAAGGGCCTCCTGCGCAAGAAACACCTCCTCGGTTGCCGAAGGTTCGTCTTCCTTCCAATAACTATCGTCCGAGACTTCCGGGTCGGACGCTAGGGGAAGTAGCTTGTCGTGTTGCGCCTCAAATTTAGCCGAATTTTTACGAAGGGCCGTTAATCTCGCGGTAACGTTGCCTTTTGTGAAATTTTTAGCTCCCATCTTCTTCAAGTTTTCAAACGCGTTAGCGATTCGACGGTTAAGGTCGCGTTGACTTTCAATAAGATGACTCATTGTTTTGTAGATGGAGGTCACGCGCGGCGGTTGGACGGCACTACCGAACGTTCACGAACTGTCTCAAAGGCACTGATTATCCGGCTCGAAGGACAAAAATAATGTCATTATAAAGAATATGGAAAATCAGTAATAGGAATTGATGAACGTGAAGGAGAATTACTTAACACTAGTTGTTCTAATTTTGTCGTTAGACTTTAAACTGATTATTAAACGCTTAAAGAAATTATGATTAATTGTAAATGACGTAGTCTTAACAATATAAATATTACATTTAATTTTAGGTTTAAAGATACATATAATCGAGCGTTTTAACGGAATAAAGGTCTGTATATTTAATAAGTTAGCTTTAGAAATGTCGTTACACTTTGAATTTATGTACCAGGTCAAACTCCACAAAATACACTTATTTACAACACGTTGGACGAATAATTACAATAAGTTAATTGTTTTAAGACATGAATATTAAACACTATAGAGTCTCGTTAGTGAAGCAATGTCGCTAAGAGAATAATTTCGAAGCAAAGTCGAAAGCGGCGCAAGCAAGGTGCGAAAGTAAGACCAAAAAGAGTACCTGTACAAAACGATGTCACGAACAGAGTGGTCGATTCCCAGAAATCACGGTCGATTTCTGGGAAGGCAAGCCTTCCCCTTCCATGGATCGCGAGTCGGTGGAAGGGGACGCGATTCGCGCTCCACGCGAGTGAGCAGGCCATTGCCACCTGCTTAAATATGACTAATTGTCTCAAGATGTCGTTAGCTGGTCACTTTCCTCGTACAATAATATAATTGCAAAAAAAAAAAAAGATGTGCTACAAGTACATAAAGGTGCTTTCAGTCAAATACTTGGCCTGGCATGGCAAGGTATTCTCAGATCATCATCAATACCCATACCTTCCCTCTCGCAGGCTTTCAGATAATTTGTCAATTTAATACTCTGACAATATACGAGTACATTTACATTATTTTGCGTTTTTAAATAATTCTAAGATCATTCACCGACACCAATACCTTGCCTTTGACAGGCGTACAGCTAATAATTCATCGATTTAAATAAAACTTTGACACATTGTGAACACTTTCATTAGTTTCCGGTTTTTAAATAATTCTTATTCATCGACACCTTGATCTTGGCCTGGCTACGCCATGTATTTGACTATAAGCACCGTTATGTAGTTGCAGCTCATTTTGATTTCACATCTTTTTTTTTATGTTGTAATTATTATGATCTTCTATTTATTGTGATTTATTTGATTTCATGTACTTGGTGTAATTTTTTTACGTTTTTTAAGTTTTTTATGGGGATTGAATTTGGTCTTATTCAAAAACTTATACGCGGTTTACATAGGAAAAATGCCTTTAAATTTAGAAAATATTGCAGGCGTAATGAGATATTAATGAAATAAGTTTCAGGTAATATTGGAATAGCCGTGTTTCGAGTAAAGATACACGGCAGCGATAGTCGATATATATACAGTGGTCCCCGGATTATCGAGAAAGATTCGGGTCTGGGGATTCTCCATAAACCGGGGCAGGGGAAGTAGTTTGCGCCTAATAAACTGACCCTTGTCAGGACCCTCGCCCGAACCTTTCGACAAGGACAGTGAACGACGTAAACCGAGAGTGAGTGAAATACCGCACCCGCGGGAGACCCTCGGTCTACGGCGAATTGAGATTCAGTATTGAATATGAAAATTTTCATGTTACTGATTACACTTTGATGGGAGTACTACCAATGGATTTGGGAGTTTATGTCGACGAAAATGAGTCCAAACACGAAACAATTCGGTCAATTTTTTATTATGATAACACAATGAGATTCCAGTTCCCCGGTTTAAGGGAAAAGCACGCTTCTGGTGATTAACTCACAATTATCTAAGTAATTTGCCAATTCTTGTAGTATTTGCAGCTTCGATTGAAAGATTGTCCGTCATATGTGTCTTTCCTTGGATATTGAATAACATTTGATACTGTAAAAACATTAATTTTATTTGTTAGTGGAATAAAGAGATCGGAATATCATACATTTTGAAAACGATTAGATACATACTTTTTTGGTATTATTAACGTAGATTCTTGTTGTGTTTGTATGTATGTACATATGTATTCGTTGTGTGTGTCAACTTCATTTTCGCCTCTGATCGTAATAATTCTTCAGGACATTGTCGTGCACTTTTACGAAATGTGGTTGCCTTTCTGACCACAGTACGAGGTTCTGCTACCCCGCGAGGATATTCTAGTATTCGCCTCATCATACGATGTCGAAAAGATGTTTTGAATTTGGCGATAATACCTTGGTCCATAGGTTGCAGAATGGACGTAGAATTCGGGGGAAGGAAAACGATTTCAAAATTTTGATCCATCAATTGAATATCATTTGGTATTTTGTGGGCCGGAAAATTATCAACTAGGAGCAATACCTTCCCACTGGTACAGTTTTGTAATTGATTTTGTCGAACAGCTGGCTTGAAATAGTTTTGGTACCACTCTAGAAACATTTTTCCGTCCACCCAAGCGTTTTTCTGCGCCATGTAGGTGACTGGCAATTGGTTGCGGCAATACTTCAGAGCCCTCGGCCTCTCATATTTATGGACAAAATATGCGGGTCCCACTGTCACACGATCTTTCTTGACTTTCTTCCCGAAAACTCTCCCTTCCGCTCTATGCACCAATGTCTTTTGAGGAAGAGCTTTCCACATGAGGCCCGTTTCGTCCATGTTGTATACATTGTCCAGCTCTATGTCCTCCTCTTCTAAGCGACGCACAAAATATTCGGTGAATCCCTCCGCTCCCGCTCTGTCAGCATCAGCACTCTCACCATGTAGAGTGATCAAACGGATGCCATGGCGATTTTTGAACCGCCATAATCAGCCTTTGGAGCATGCAAATGCCGAAGGACCACCATATTCCTCATGGAGTTGTTTAGCTTTCTCCATTAAGATTGCATCACTGATTCGATCATCCAGGGCCCGCCGCTTTAAAAACCACGTGTACAAACGATTTTCTATCTCGACAGCTGCTGAAGGTCGCGATACTTTCCGTTTTTGGTCGTTCCACGTGTCCGCGCGTTGGTGTACCTGTGCTGAATTACTTTTCAATCGATAGATCGTTGTAAGACTAATGCCGTAGTCTTTGCATAACTGTTTCAATGAAACACCATCCCCGATCTTCTGCAGGACCTCGAGCCGTTGCTGTAGCGATAAGACAACTCGTGTCTTCGGTATCGTTGACATCGTACGCTATCACTGTCACACACAGTTCTCAAGATTCTTTGCAGTGCTGAGAAGTACTGATTCACTCGCCGTATTTCACAAACAGTTCACTTTTTGCAAATACACACAGACCGACTTACTGATGCTAGATGTGCACCCTACAGAATCGTTAAAGCGAATGTCCACATTTACGGATGGAGTGTAATATTTATCCAGTTTACCGAATACCTGCCCAAGAAAGTGAACCTTTACGTTTAGGACGTCTTTAGTACTTTCGTTTATAGTTGGAGGGTAGGATTACTTTATATGGTACAATTCTTTTATTGGTCTGTTATGACTTTATGACTGGGATAAGCGTTATGAGGAGCACGCGGAATTTCCCCCCGCGTCATGCGAATGGTCTGTTCCGTACCTACCTGTGACCGTCTATTATGTGCAAATGATCACCTTAGTTCAAATAACAGAATATACACGATACTATTTCAATAAAAAACAAAACAATTTCAACTCAAAGGAACTGGTTACTGCCAAATCCAATAGGTACTAAACATCCAGGCAATTTCTCCTGAAGGCTGCATTTAAGCAATCTTCAGGAAACACTTTACAATTTGGTGAAGTCGTTGATATTCTCCATTTAAATTCTCTCCTGCATTATTACATAGAGTGTAATGTAGTGACATTCACTAAAAATGAACCGAATTTCTCCATATTTGAACTCATTTTCATTGGGAAATCCTAAAAAATCCATTGGTAATACTTTCATGAACATTTATCAAAAACATGAACATTTTATTTTTCTCTACTGGGTATTTTACCTAGCCCAGCGATTTTATTGCTCTCGGCAGTCGACGGGCGGTCTACCTGGGACCGAAGGCCCTTGCTCGCACCGAGGAAGCAAAACTGTGGGGTGGGTAGGTCTTTCCCGATGATCCGAGGAAAAAAGCTTGTCAATAATCCGGGGACCACTGTACAGGGTGCCTCAAAGCGTTTCCGGAAGGATTTACGTGCGAAATGGGACATATAAGGAATCAAATTGAAAAGTTGATTGGCCGTGAAAACGAAAATGGCAGTTGGAATCTTTCGACGTTGCTATGCTAGCGTATTTGAAAACGGAGAATTCCTTATTTATGTACTCACCTAGGTACGATCAGAAACACATCATGTAAAATAACAACGGACAACGCTTCGAAGAAAAAACAAGGGTAAGCGTATAAAACACTTATTGGATTAGTATGACCCACTATTTGCAGAGCCATGTAATTTACTTCATTATAGAAAACATACAGAATAAGAATGTGAAAGAATTGCTTACTCAAAGTAAGAAAAATAATTGAACAGCATATTGTCCCTTTCCATTTACCCACCTGATGTTCCAATATTCGTTTTCATGATTGGAGGCCTTGGGAGGGATGAGGACTCCTGCGGTGACTCATCCTCACTGCTGGAGAATCGTTTCGCGATTTTCCTTCTTTTCTCCTTGTGTTCGGGATCCGACTGTAAGTCGCTCGTGTCTTCTGCCCTTATAGCCATTAATCTGGCTCTGGCGTAATCATCTAAAAGACCACATAATTCATAAGTAATTGGTGTTATTATTAGCCATTGATTAGTACAATAATTCGTAATTGATATGATTTTTTCAACCTACCATACATTGCATTTTCAAAATGTTTTACACTGTGCACTGATGAACTTGCGTGCACTGCTTCGCAGTTTTTTATAGCTCGTGTCATTCTACTGCGTGGCAAATTTGGCCAGTAGCACTTGTATCCGTCGATCCAATTTGGTGGAATTGCTTCGACGGTGCCGTCTTCGGCGAATTCGACGATCGTCCAGGTCGGATTGCTTGCCATCTCTATGCCAGCAAATGTTCGGTAAGAGAAATAATAAATAAGAAATTTGTAAGTATGTATTCTTAGCTTAGAAGTATGAACATTGAAAGCAGAATACCTCGAAACCTGAATGATCCCGTGACGGATCGGCAGAAAACTGTGTCGGGCACTATAGTGATAC
Source organism: Andrena chrysosceles (assembly GCA_963855975.1). Taxonomy (NCBI): domain Eukaryota; kingdom Metazoa; phylum Arthropoda; class Insecta; order Hymenoptera; family Andrenidae; genus Andrena; species Andrena chrysosceles. The sequence continues at coordinate 49,157 of CAWLCU010000594.1, forward strand.
AGCAGAAACATTGGACGCGTATGTGACCGCAGTGAGTGCATGAAATTGGTGGCATCGTATTGGTGGCATCGTACGATTCCCTAGAATTTCTCTCGCTTTCCACCAATACGATGCCACTTCCAGTGCAGCGAGCGTGCAGCAAACGCAGAAATTTCAGAGGTGAAGCAGTCACTGCGCAGCGCGCATGCGTGTTTGTTTCTACAATCCTTATTATTTGAATTTCTCTGTTTCTAATCATCTTCATTTTCACTTTCATCACTATTATTTAATAGTGTCGAGGTTATTGTAAACAACGTTTCTTTCTCCATAGTAGCATTTTCAAATTCCAAGAACGCATGAACCGCAGTAACGAAACGGAACGATATGAATGCGCGCAGCGACTACGCTCCGATCTCTGCACTCACTGCCTGAATTGGAACGCACCCTAAGAAGATCACTATCTGTGGGCTTTTTTACCGCCGCTCGCGCGCTCTCTCTCTCTCTCCCTCTCTCTTGGAAATCGACATCTACACATACAAACGAGGACATAATAAATTTTCTATTAACATCTTCCGATCCATACACTCCAAGTTTAAGACACGTACATAAGCGTATCAAGAATTTGTTTCCTGATGCACAAATCCTACGTCTCAAACAAGATTGCGCATAATAAAGTATGATTTCGTAATAAAACGTTAAGTGAATCAGGTATTCTAAAAATATGAAACATTAAAAATCAACTATAAGGTCGCATATGAATCCAGACGAACACATGCTTAAGGGGGTATTCTCGTCTAGACACTCGTTTTTGAAAACCCTGGAAGGTAGAACAGAGTGGGCCCATCCGCCCTTGACTATACTTATACCTATTAAAAAGCACGTTGAGTGGAACAGTTTGTACATACTAATATATATAAAGAAATGAAACGCATTGGCCCACGGTGGGGCAAAAGCCCACCAACACTTGGCATTAATTCCCCAATACCTTCTACAAGATTCTGTTCGTCTTAATTTCATTCAGAAAGCGTGTTGCTGGATAAATTAAAGTAATTAACATTACTTTTACTGTTTTCTCATAGAAACAACGTCTTTTTGTACAATTAACAAGCGTTCAACACGATGTGGTCGAGTAGGGCTTGTAACTGTACTTCTGCAAAAGTAGACGTTATATTCACGTTGGAACAGTGATGCAACGGAACTTCAAACAAATATAATGAACTTTCGCAAAGGCTGGGCTTGCAATCACGAGTAACACAGCCAGAACAACCAACGATACACTATATTAGGTATATAATTAACAATTACAGTATTGTCTCCCGGTGGGCTCGCTGGTCGGGACCGACGTTGAGCTCACATCGTGAGTAGAGCCCCAATTCCGAGTGTTCGTTTCTCGCTTCTTTCTGGCCGAAGGGGGAAGCGAGATGGAACACTTCCCCGGCGGGCGGCGTACACAAAGGACGGAGTGACATGGCATCCGAAAGACGGAGCGAGGCAAAACATCAACGCGTCGTTTGTCTCGTACCGCCTTCGCTTGCTTCCAGTAGCTTTCGCTCGCTCTCGTTCCATCTCGCTCTCGCCTTCGCCGATCAAGAGTGAGAGAGAAGTGGTGGGGATAGCGAAAAGCTCACATCGTGTGCACCGAATCAAGCCCACAGGGAGACAATACTGTACTGCGGCAGTACAGTTCACAGTGTATTTGGACGCTAAACGAGGTGTGATATTCCGTGGATAGTTTTGACTTTTGTCCACAAAAAACGAATTTCCAGTCCACTGCGCGTCGTACGCGAAGGCGCCCAGACCATACCTGTGGTCTTCCCAATATTAGCGGGCTCGTGCCGATGACCTTTCCTGTCTCTGCTTATTGTCACCCCCAGTGACTTTGGTCGTTGCCACCGCGTGCAACGCAGATGTGCGGAAAAGACGGCCGTTCATTGCGAGGTGAAAGTTGCTCACTTTTATTTCTGCGTAAGGACCGTTGGATTTTAGAACATATAAAAAAGAAAATGGAACCGAGAAACACGGAACACAATTGATGATACTTTCGTAAAGATCCGATGAAGAAAGTATGACCTGTCATATGTTCAATTTCTTAATGACTTGTTCTACCCTTGTATTTTATACCCCCACAACAATTATGGTTAAAAAATTGATAAAAGAAAAATTAAGTAAACGTAAAATATATTAAATTATCCATGATTAAGAGGGAATAATTTTTGCTCATTTTGCGGCGCAAATTGCATTCTGATATCTCTTATAGTTCAAAAGTTATACGAAAAAGGCTCCAAATTCTTCAACCCTGTCCGAGCAATTCCGAAGAGCTCTTTGCGACGTTAATTTGAAAGGGTCCATCATAAAATTTTCCAGCGGTCGCTGCAGCTCTCCGAACGCCAGGCCGGAGCATGGTTGTAGTGGAATGCGTCCGTGAGACGCTGTTGCCGTTTTACCTGTTCGCGCGAGTGCGGGTTGGAAGATTAAATGATGACCCTGTATTGCACAATATTTATGTTGAGTACCCCACGCGGTTAATATTGCACAATATATTGAGCGTCTAGGGGCCGTTTTCAATACCGCGCAGCAGTAGTATAGCAAGGGGGATTCTAACTCAGGTCCTCTGAGGGGAGCGCGGGGGCGGGGGGAAGTGAGGGCGCGCGGGGGAGCGCGGCGGAGGGAAACATGGGCGCGGGGCCTGCGGGGCGAGGAAGACCGGTTGCGCGCGCACGTGCCGCGGAGTGGGGTAAGCCACAATCGTGGAGGGGATCACTCCAGGCCGAGCCGCCGCGGAGACCGGGCCCACCGCCGAAAACTTTTTAGACCTAACCGGAGGGAGTGAATGACCCCCGAAAAACTTTTTCAAACCCCGATGCACCACCGGAAATTTTTTCGGAGGGAGGGGACAACCTTGACCCACCCCCCAAATATTTTTTCGCAGAGAAATAATAATTTATTTTTATTGGGAATTGTTTCGAACAATGTCGGGAAAGATCGACGTTTTCACACCACGTCTTCGGAGGGTCGGAAAGAGAGAGCAATATTTTAAAGCTAAATTCGAGAGAGGGAAAGAGACAGCGCTACATAGCGATACGAACACATATTTTTTATTCTAAAGCTAACAGTATTCTAAAGCGTTCCGATTTAACGTCGCAGCGTATCGCGCGATCGTGTGTAATATGAGTCCTCCCCGGGACACCTGCATGTGATGACGCCATTCAACGATGCGAAGAACGCTCGAGCGAAATAGAATTATGCAGTGTCAGCAAATCTTAGAATTAAGTGGCGAGGACAGAAGGAGGAAGACGGGTGAATAAAATGGAGAAATAGTATACGTTTTAAGAAATTTTATTTAAAATTAATAGAATATAATTTAACATTTTATCATACAAGCATCAGCTAGAATATCGTTGATTGCACATGCTACCAGTTCGCAAGCTGCAAGATACGCCGCATTGAAATATACGCTATCACGTATGATTTTGGCAGCACGACGCGCATCTAAGGTTTCGCAGGCAACATCGCTCTGCTGTAGTACGTTGACAAAATTTGAAAATTTCATCCTCACATCTTCTGCAGTTTTATGTAATCGCAGATACACATAGTTTACACACGGCTCAAGATTAAACAAATATGTTACTGTATTTGTTACCATCCAGTTGCCGCAGGAATTGTCATTGAAGAAGGCAACGATCAATGTGCAATCCCCGGACAATGCGTGTTTCGCGTGGGCAGTGGTCGCCGCTCTCCATCCTGTGGAAAGAAATGCCGATCGCCCAAGTTCGTACCCGCACTATACTTCCATATTAAATCTCCAGGGCATTGAGTTCCCAATGTCCCTGAGGCAAATTGGAAAATTTGAGCGGCTCAACAACATCTCCGTCAACATCTACACCTTCGAGATGGAGAAGACGAAGACGGTCTTTCCGCTGCGCCTCACCAGCCAAAAGAAGGATCAACACGTCAATCTGCTCTACACGCCGAATCAAGAGCACGGCGATGTAGGGCACTTTGTGCTGATCAAGAATTTGTCCCGGCTGGTGGGTATGCAGCTGAGCAGACACAAGGCAAAGAAATTCATCTGCGATCGGTATGTATAAAAAACATGTGAAATGCTGAAATATCTCACGAAACAAATTAAATAAAAAAAAATTTTGGGTTTACAGATGCATGCACTATTTCAGATCTGCCGCGAAGTTGAAGCTTCACTCGCTGGACTGTGGCAAGATGAATGACTGCGCCATCCTGCTGCCCAGCGAAGGCAAAAATTTGCTCAACTTCGACCACCACTGCCGGAAGGAGCGACTCCCCTTCGTGGTGTACGCAGATCTGGAGTGCATCATCGCAAAAGCAGAGGACAACCGAGTGGGTAATAAATTATGCGCGTATCAACACCACAAAGTTCATAGCATAGCATATTATATGCACTGTTCGTACGATACATCGTTATCAGTGTATCGATGTCGCCGCGACGCGGATTGTGTTTCGTGGTTCGTAGACGAATTGAAAAATTTTGCGAATTTTGTTAAACCCATCTTGTCCAGTAATGTTCCAATGCTAGATTTAACTCCCGAACAGTTGTCGACATTTCACAATGCAACACACTGTCATATTTGCGAAGAACCATTCGAGGTTAGCGATGTACGAGTCCACGATCATTGCCATCTGTCCGGACGGTTTAGAGGCCCAGCACATTCGGAGTGCAATTTAAATTATAAAAACGCGTTTTACATTCCCATAGTTTTCCTCAATTTATTCGGCTATGATTCACATTTTATTATCGAGGAAATAGCTACCACTTTCGAAGGCAGCGTTGACGTATTACCCATAAAGAAAAGTATATTTCTTTCACAAAAAGTGTCGAAGATACGGCTGATTCAGACTCGCGAAATTGTATTAAATTGCGATTCATCGATTCGTACAAATTTCTCAACACCAATCTCGACAAATTAGCATCCTTTCTTAGCACAGATCAATTAAAAATTTTACGATCCCAATTTGAAACATTATCCACCGAGGATTTCAAATTATTGACGCGAAAGGGTGTCTTTCCATATGAATATCTTGATTGCGAGGACAAACTGCAGGACCCATGCTTACCGCCGCGCGAGTCATTCTACAGTTCGTTAACGGGTGAGACTGTATCCGAGACCGATTACGCACACGCCGAAACTGTCTGGCAGCGAGTAGTAAGACAAAGCGGGTTCCAACCCTGGTCCTCTGAGGGGAGCGCGGGGGCGGGGGGAAGTGAGGGCGCGCGGGGGAGCGCGGCGGAGGGAAACATGGGCGCGGGGCCTGCGGGGCGAGGAAGACCGGTTGCGCGCGCACGAGCCGCGGAGTGGGGGAAGCCGCGATGATGGAGGGGATCACTCCAGGCCGAGCCGCCGCGGAGACCGGGCCCACGAGAACTTTTTCAAAACCCCGATTCACCAACGGAATGACCTTGACCCACCCCCAAATATTTTTTTATTAATTTATTTTTATTGAGAATTGTTTCGAGCAATGTCGACGTTTTACGAACCGCGTCTTCGGAGGAGGGAAAGAGACAGAGTATTACTTTAAAGCTAAAATCTGGGAGAGGGAAAGAGACGGCATTACATAGTGGTACAATCACATTTTATTCTCAAGCTAACAGTATTCTAAAAACGTTCCGATTTAACGTCGCGGCGTATCGCGCGATTACGCGTAATTTGACTCCTCGGAGACATCTGCATGCGATGATGTCATTTTCATGGCGCGAAGAACGCTCGAACGAAATAAACGCCGAATCTTAGAATTATGAGGCGAGGCGGAAGACGAGTAAATAAAATGGAGACAGAATATGCGTTTAAGATATATATATTGTTACAAAAAATTAAAGAAGAATATATAATATAAATGTAAATACAAATAAAAAAATATATAAAAGAAAGAAACTATGAGGGTGGTGATGAGGGGGGAGGTGGGGAGGGGGGTGATAGGGGCGACGGGGGTGATGGTGGCGATGGGGGTGATGGTGGTAACGGTGACCGCGGTACCCAATATGATGCGCACCTGATCCGGTCGGGGGGAGGTTCGCGCTGCCGCGACCACGCCGCTATGGGGCCGATTACCGGCCCCGACCGCTGCATCTGGGCCCCGATGGGCGCAACTTGGTGCGCCCACGTCTCCAATTCCGCCAACCAATCCTGCATGACATGGAGCGGTATGTCCTAGAACATAGACACAAACATCGATATAATATGGATGCATCAAACATAATAAATATCAAACGCACACCAATACAAAGTATTACATACATGCGGAGGCGGCGACGGTGACAGCGGTGGGGACTGCGGTGGCGGCGACGGCTGCGGCGACGGCTGCGGCGACGGCTGCGGCGACGGCTGCGGCGACGGCTGCGGCGACGGCTACGGCGATCCCCAATCCGACGACCAGGTGGGCGACGGCGGTGGCGATTGCTAGAAAAATAGAAATCTAGGATATAAAAATGACATTTTTGTTGGAGTATACAGCCGAACAGCGATACGAGCTTCAAACAGAGGACCGAGGTCTGGACACTGTCGGTGTCACATTTATGGCCTATGCACCGCTCGGCCTCTTAAGGGCTTAACAACCACCGAAGACCGTGGTTGTTCCCAGTTCAGTTCTTCTCCAGACGCAGTAGACGAAACACGCATTTCGTTATACGAACAGTCTCACAATATTTCTTATATTCATCAGTACTATTATCTTCATTGTATTAATAAAAAGATACTATCGTATTTGCTGTGTTCCGTTACTGCCCACTCTGCTAGGTTTCCCAACAGGTTATGGGCCCAGGTTCTCAGAGTTCTCAGTAATAAGAGCATAAAGTTACGCGAGTGTCAAGTGATACAGTGAAAGACTAAAGACAATAGTGAAAATGTCGGACAGTACGCGAATGCGTTTTCCAGTGGACAGACTAAATGGTGAAAATTACGAAATATGGAAATATAGAATAGAGTTACTATTAATCAAGGATGGAGTCTGGAGCGTTATATGGGATCCCAAACCAGATGTACCAAATGAAACGTGGCTGAAAAACGACGATCTAGCTCGTGCAACTATCGGACTTCTAGTTGAAGACAACCAGTTGGTGCACATCCGGAAAGCAGTTCATGCGAAGGAAGCTTGGGAGTCGCTTAAAAATTATCACCAGAAGGCAACGCTATCGAGTAAGGTCTTTCTATTAAAAAGGGTTTGTAGAATGACTTTGGCGGAAGGTGGTGATGCAGAAAAGCACGTGACGGAAATGTTGGATATAGTCAACAAATTAGCGGGATTGGGAGAAGATCTCAAGGACAACTTGATAGCAGCGATGCTTTTGAGTAGTTTGCCGGATTCATATGGGGCATTGATCACTGGCTTAGAAAGCAGATCAGAAGAGGATCTTACGTTGGATCTTGTAAAAAGTAAAGTGATCGATGAATACAAGAGACGTAAGAGCAACGGAGCCATCAGCATGGAAAATAACGAAACGGCAATAAAGCCAGCATGACTTGTTTTTTCTGCAAAAAGGCAGGTCACATGAAAAAGGACTGCACAAAGTACCGAGAATGGAAGGAAAAACAAGGAAAGACAAAGGTCTGTAAAGTCACAGAAGATCAAGACCGGTGTGCTTTGGTACAATCGCATGGGTTAATGCGAACCATTGAAGATGTTTGCGCCGTCGCAAGGAGTGACGCGAAGAGTCGAAAATGGTATCTGGACTCGGGGGCGACCAGCCACATGGCGTGCGTGAAGGATTTATTCGTATCTTTAGACTTAAACAGGAAAGGTCACGTGAGTTTAGCTGACGAAAAGGTAGTCGTAGAGATACAGGGTGTAGGAACATGCACCATACAGAGTCTCCTGAATAAAGTAGAAATTAAGGAAATCCTCATCGAGAATGTGTTGTACGTGCCTCGGCTTAGTTCTAATCTCATTTCAATGAAGAAACTAGCGAGGGACAATTATAAATTGGTGCTTGAAGGTGAAGAGTGCAACATTTTCAAGGCCGGAGAACTAAAGGCTGTCGTGGAACCCTACGGGGATTTATACGAACTGAAAACAGCTGAAAAGGCCTTCGTAGCAGTAAACACGGGACAGTGTAGTGAAAGTTGCATACACGTGTGGCACAGGCGTTTCGGGCATCGGGACTTTGGTGCAATAAAGGACTTAGTGAAGGATAGGTTGGCAACCGGAATAGCAATTCGGGACTGCGGTAAACCGGAAGGGACTTGCGAGTGCTGTATAGCTGGAAAAATGGCACGAAAACCTTTTCCGAAGGAATCGCACAGCATGACTCAGGCACCTCTTGACCTTATACATACGGATGTTTGCGGGCCTATGCAGACGGTAACCCCAGGAAACACAAGGTACGTTCTATCGATTATTGATGACTATAGCAGGTATGCGAAAGTATATCTGTTGGAATCGAAAGATCAGACGGCGGCATGCATTAAGGACTACATTGAGATGGTCAAAACACAATTCTCAAAGAAACCCAAAATAATTCGGTCAGATAGAGGTGGGGAATATCTAAATAAACACCTCCAGAATTATTTGAGGAATGAAGGCATCAGGACGCAACTCACAGCGGCATATTCGCCTCAGCAGAATGGAGTTGCGGAAAGGAAAAACCGATCCCTAATGGAAATGGTCAGGTGCATGCTGATTGAGGCGAACGTAGACAAGAAGTATTGGGGTGAGGCAGTTTATACCGCGACTTATCTACAGAATCGACTGCCAACTAAAGCAATAGAGAAGACACCATTCGAGATGTGGCATTCAAGAGCTCCGGACGTAGCTAATCTAAAAGTATTTGGGTGTGAAGCGTACGCACATGTTCCAAAAGAACATCGAAAAAAATTAGATCAAAAGGCTAAGAAACTGATCTTTGTTGGTTATTCGGAGGAATCGAAGGTTTGTAAAGAGAATGTGCCTGCAAATACTACGGCCTACTGTCTGATTCTGCACGATCGGGTGGTTGAATACAATCCGCTGACAAACATGGTGCGCAAAATAAATTAAATTACCATGTTACTTGCCCGCCCTCTCCTGTACTAAATTCGCCAAAAAATTTCATCGTGAAAATCGAGATGCTTTACGAGAAAGACTCCATTCTCTCGTCTGTCTTGGAAGCGAGTGGACCACCAAATTGTACCGATAATGGTTGTACCAACGTTCGTTGACATGCAAGTGTTCATCGTTGATGGAAGATTTATCATCAAGGAAGTGGCTGTCCTACGAATGGGAACAATTCTCTCGCACTATATTTTTGGAAGTCCTATGCCGCAATTTCTTCTTTCGAAATCCGACAAATCAAGCATCCGATGGCTGGTAACAAAACATCATGGACTACGTTGGGATGATGGAGACGTTCAAAACTTGATCAAAGCCGTTTAAAGCCGTTCGATATACGTTCAAAACCGTTCAATACTCGATCAAAGTCGTTCAATACACGTTCGATTCACGTTCGAAGAGGTACGATAGGCGTTCATTACATGTTCGAAGTGGTTCAATACCCGTTCAATACCCATTCAAAGCCGTTCATTACCCGTTCAATTCACGTTCGATTCACGTTCAGAGTGGTACGATTCACGTTCGATTCGCGTTCAGAGGGGTACGTTAGACGTTCGATACCCGATCAAAGCCGTTCAATACCCGATTAAAGCCGTTCGATGCATGATCAAAGTGGTATGATAGACGTTCAATACCCGATCAAAGCCGTTCAATATCCGTTCAATATCCGTTCAATACCCGATCAAGGTGGTATGATAGACGTTGGATACATTTAAGTGATATGGTCTAGTCGAATGATGTGTCAGAGAAGAAGGGAAAGAAGATGCGTGTGAATAAGGAGAGGACCGTCAGTGAAGAAGAAGATAAGTACATGGAGGAGGATGGTCAGCGAAAATGCAGGTGGCTTGTGATGGAGATGGTGAAGAACAAAGGCATCCTACTTTGCAAAGCTACGCACTTCTCGGTTTCATGATAAGATTTTAGATGCGAGAGCCAGGAGATGCAGCGAGACCAGTTGTCTTCAAAGCTTGACAGGCAACAGTTCATAACAGTTAACATTTTTTTTTTGTGTGACAAGTTTTTCTTTTGTTTTGTTACAATAATGGGAATAACGCGGATAGCACCAGAGTGCGACCCCGAGGTATGTACATATCAATATTTTTGTAACATTTATCGCGTTTAACCGTTGAATCCAAGTGCTCTTAAATCGGAGGTTCGTCTTCCGAGGGTTAAAATTGTTGGGAAACCTAGCAGAGTGGGCAGTAACGGAACAGAGCAAATACGATAGTATCTCTTTATTAATACAATGAAGATAATAGTACTGATGAATATAAGAAATATTGTGAGACTGTTCGTATAACGAAATGCGTGTTTCGTCTACTGCGTCTGGAGAAGAACTGAACTAGGAACAACCACGGTCTTCGGTGGTTGTCAAGCCCTTAAGAGGCCGAGCGGTGCATAGGCCATAAATGTGACACCGACAGTGTCCAGACCTCGGTCCTCTGTTTGAAGCTCGTATCGCTGTTCGGCTGTATACTCCAACACCCCTCCTCAACGATATGAGATGAAAAAACTGAAACAACCTTAATCAATTAGTCCACCTCTTTCAAGCATGACTTTAAGCTTGACTTGTTTAAGCGGTTTCGTCATCATATCTGCTAGCATGTTTTCCGTAGGGCAATATTCAAACTTCATGATCCCTTTCTCATATAAAACATTTACGTATTGATACTTGGTATCTATGTGCTTCGTTTTGTTACTGAATTTCGCATTTTGTAACATCTTGAGACAGCTCTGGCTATCCTCGTACATAATAATTGGTTCCTTTGGTTTATGCCCCATATCTACCAGTAATCGTTGAATCCAATTTGCTTCTTGGCATGCTTCGGCTAATGCCACGTACTCAGCTTCCGTTGACGAAAGCGCAACGCACGTCTGCTTTCTGCATCCCCAGCTGATGGATCCTCCAAGTAATTGAAATATGTATCCACTGTTGGATTTCCTATCGGGTCTGTTCTCGGCCCAACTTGCATCCGCATACCCAATCAGCTGATTCATATTTCCTTGACCGCCTAGTCGTAGCCGCTTGCCTTTTGTACCCTTCAGGTAGCGCAAGACCCTTTTTGCCTCCGTCCAATCGGAATTTACTGGCTGCTTGTTAAACTGGCTCAAAATCGTTATACTTGCTGCGATATCTGGTCGTGTGTTGACCGCTATGTACAATAGAGCCCCGATGAGTTTTTGATACATCTTGGTATCAGGCATCACAGTTTGCTCATTGTCAGCCCTCACTTTGCAATATCCCGGATCGAGAGGAAACTGCGACGTTTTTGCATCCTGCATTCCTACGTCTTTCAGGATTTTGTCGATGTAATTCTCTTGATTAAGATAAAAAACATCTCCCTTCCTTTCTATCTGAATCCCCAGATAGTGCTTTAAATCCCCTAAACCCGATAATTGAAAGTGTTTATTCAGTTGGTCTGCAATTGACTGGATCATCTCTTCTGTTTTCCCGACTATAAGCAAATCGTCAACATATACTGCAATATACATCTTCTCGCCTTTTTCTTGCTTGATGTATAAGCACGGATCTATTTTGCTTCTGCGAAATTTGTACATGCGTAGAAAACCATCCAGCTGCTCATTCCAAACTCTTGCTGCTTGCTTCAGACCATATAAGCTTTTTACAAGACGACAAATGCCTTCTTTACCTACGACGGCATACCCCTCCGGTTGAGCCATAAAAACCGTTTCCTTCAACCTTCCATTGAGGAACGCAGTCTTCGCATCGTAATGCTTAACAATCATACCCGATTGACCTGCGATTGTTAGCAATACCCTTAGTGTCGTCTGGCGCACGACAGGTGCAAACACCTCGTCGTAGTCTGTGCCGTATTTTTGTGAGAAACCCCGTGCCACGAGCCTCGCCTTGTATCGGTCGACTTTCCCTTGAGCATCCCTTTTGATTTTAAAGACCCATTTATTACTCACGATTTTTCTGTCCTTAGGTGCCGGTACGATCTCCCACGTATTATTCTCCAATAGGGAGGCCATTTCTTCGTCCATTGCACACTGCCACTTTATTCTATCTGGTCCTGATAGAGCTTGCTTCATACTTTTCGGTTCCTCTGAAGCCATCCTTGCATTTGCCACGTACAAGTCCGGTGGTACGCCTTTATTTGATCTTTGTGAACGTCTGGGTCCCTGATTCACAACTCCTGTGTTGTCATCGCTGTTTGGAATGGTTCGCGCGTCGATGTTGTCCTCTACGTCGTTTGAGAGATCCTCTTCGGGTGGAGTAGCATCATCTTCTACCGCTCCGACATCGTTTTCCCTTGCCTCCAGTGGCTTAAAAACGATCTCTACTGTTGTTCCGTTTTTCTTTTGTTCTTTTTCCGCCGGTAAGAAGTAGTATGGTAAAGCGGTTTCCAACGCAGGTCCTCTGAGGGGAGCGCGGGGGCGGGGGGAAGTGAGGGCGCGCGGGGGAGCGCGGCGGAGGGAAACATGGGCGCGGGGCCTGCGGGGAGAGGAAAACCGGTTGCGCGCGCACGAGCCGCGGAGTGGGGGAAGCCGCGATGATGGAGGGGATCACTCCAGGCCGAGCCGCCGCGGAGACGTGACCCACCGCCGAAAACTTTTTATACCTAACCGGAGGGAGTGAATGACCTTGGCCCACCCCCAAATATTTTTCCAAACCATTATGTAGCTGAAATTGTTTTAATAATTTATTTTTATTGGGAATTATTTCGGACGATCTCGGGAAAAATCGGCGTTTTTTTACACACCGCGTCTTCGGAGGGTGGGAAAGAGATAGAACATTACTTTAAAGCTAAAATCTGGGAGAGGGAAAGAGACAGCGCTACATAGTGATACAAATACATTTTATTCTAAAGCTAACAGTATTTCGAAGCGTTTCGATTTACTTTAAAGCTAAATCTGGGAGAGGAAAAGAGACAGCGCTACATAGTGATACAAACACATTTTATTAAAGCTAACAGTATTTCAAAGCGTTCCGATTTAACGTCGCTGCATATCGTGTGTAATTTGAATCTCCTGGAGCAGTCGTGCACGATGGCGACATTTGGCAGCGCGAATCATAGAAAGAATTATGCGGCGTCAGCAGAAACTTTTTTCCATACCAATATGTGATGGAAAGTTTTCCCCAACACAGAGAAATAATAATAATTTTTTAATCACCGATATAGCAAACTGTTATGTAGCAAACAGACATATTTTTCCGAACCATTATGTAGCGAGCATTCTAAAGCTAACAGTATTTCAAAGCGTTCCGATTTAACGTCGCGGCGTATCGCGAGATTTCGCGAAATCTGACTCTTCTGGAGCAGCCGCGCTAGATGACGTCATTTGGCAGCGTGAAGAACAAAATACAATACATGTAGAAACGTCGAATCTTAAAATTATGCGGCATCAGCAGAAAAAATCTTTTCCATATCAACAGACATTTTTTTCCCAACGCAGAGAAATAATAATTTTAATCCCCTCCCTCACCGATCTACCGAACCAATATGTAGCAAACACACACTCTAAAGCTAACAATTTTTAAAAATGTTTTTCAATCTTAACATCGCAGCGTATCGCGCGATCACGTGTAATTTGAATCCCCCGTGATGGGACCGCCGTGCAAGATTACATCATTTGGTGGCGTAACGAACGCACGAATCATAAAAAGAATTATGTGGTGTCAGCAGAAATTGGTGAGGTGAGAAGGAGGAAGACGGATAAATAAATAGAGAAATAATATGTTTAAGAAATTTAATTACAATTAAAAGAATATAAAAATATAAACAGAAATGAAATATAATTTAACATTTTTTTCTTACGAGCATCCGCTAAAATATCATTGATGACAGATGCTACCACTTCGCAATCTACAAGATAATCCTCGTCGTAGTATTCGCTATCACATATTATTTTAGCAGCACGAGGCGTATGTAATGTTTCGCAGGCAGCGTCGCCCTGTTACAACACAGTAACAAAAGTTTTAAAGTTTGTCCTCACATCTTCTGCAGTTTGATACAGCCGCGGATACACATAGCTTACACATGACTTAAGATTAAATAAAAATGATACTGTATTCAGTTTGAAATACAGCGACTTATTACGTAGTATCGTCTTTAGAATTGGAGGCGAGAATCATAGAAAGAATTATGCAGAGTCGATAGAAATTGATGACAAGTGAAGGAGGGAGACAGACAAGCAAATAGATTGCAATATTTGTAAAATGATTACATATTGTTCAATTAATTAAACAATAGAAATATAAAAATAGAATATAAATAGTGAATCAGCAGAACCATCTCTCTCTATCTCTCTCTCTCTCTCTCTGTCTCTGTCTCTCAATCTCTCGTTCTTTCTCCTTCTCTTTTTCTCTTCTTCACATCAATCGCAAGACAACATGAACATTCACGAACAGCTGATGGACTTCCTATTTACTTTTCGCGACATCATACATACATACTCTTCCACACAACACCTCGTCTACATTCATACGCACTCACGCTCTCGTGACCGAACCGAGTGCTCAGTTACACAGAACAGTAATATCTCAACAACATTCGCCAAAAGTGTTACGTATCTATTGTATCGCCTCAATTCTTTATCTCTAAATAAACCGCACGATTCTCAACATCTTTGAGTTCTCTCCATACAAATAGAATATAAAAATACAATATAAAAAAGACAAAAATATAATAATAATAATAAAAATAATAATTTAATTTATTGCCCACTTTTGCGTTACAATTTAACGATGAAATAATCTTTCCATTTCATTCTCATGATTGTGTCAGTGTAAGTCCCACCCTTCCAATGTATCCTGCTGTGTCTTAACAATTTTTTCTATTTACAAGTGTATCCTAATCTATTCTATGTTGTATAATATTCTTTTATCACTTTCCTGTTCTTCCCATGTTTTCCTTCTCCCTATTATCTCCCATAGAATAGCCAAGTTTTTCCCTTCTCCTCTAATTACCTCTTTCCAATTGCTGCCATTCTCTCCACTTACTTCACATGCTTCAATCACGTGTTTCACTGTTTCTTCCTCTTTCCTACAAAGCCTACATATCCTTTCATCTTTCGATATCCAATATTTACATGTCCTCGTTTCACTACCCTGTATGAATCTTCCTATCCATTCTAATCCTCCTCTCCTTTTTTTCTTCTTCCCTCATAAGTATTTCGACTTATCTCCTGATTTGCTTGCCACCTCTCTTAATTCTCTTAGGAACTTTGACTCTTTTATTTTCATCTCTCTTTCTTGTTCTTGGATGTATATACTTATCTGCTCTATTTTCGATCACACTTCTTCACCAATAAAATATAAAAATACAATTGAAAATTAAAATAAAATAAAATAAAATAAAATAAAAGAAAATGCAATTAAATAAGAAATATAATAAAAAAGAATAAGATGAAATAATAAATATAATATAAAAAGAAAAAAACATAAAAATAGAATATAAAAGAATATAATATAAAAAAGAAAAAACATAAAAATAAATTATAAAAGAATATAAAAAAATTCCTCTTTCTTACAGAGCCTACATATCCTTTCACCTTTCGATAGCCAATATTTACATGCCCTCGTTTCACTACCCTGTATGAATCTTCCTATCCATTCTAATTCTCCTCTCCTTTTTTTTCTTCTTCCCTCATAAGTATTTCGACTTATCTCCTGGTTTGCTTGCCACCTCTCTTAATTCTCTTAGGAACTTTGACTCTTTTATTTACATCTCTCTTTCTTGTTCTTGGATGTATATACTTATCTGCTCTATTTTCGATCACACTTCTTCACCAATAAAATATAAAAATACAATTGAAAAATAAAATAAAATAAAATAAAATAAAATAAAAGAAAATGCAATTAAATACGAAAATAAAATACAGTACAATACAATATAAAAAACAATAAAATACAATTAAATAAGAAATATAATAAAAAAGAATAAAATAAAATAATAAATATAATATAAAAAGAAAAAATAACATAAAAATAGAATATAAAAGAATATAATATAAAAAAGAAAAAATATAAAAATACAATAAAAATATAAGATAAAATACAATACAATATAAAAAAATAAATATAAATGAATATAAATGAAATTAAAAATAATAAAATACAATACAATATAAAACTCAATAAAAATATAAATGAAAATAAAAAAATATATATATATATATATGAATATAAAAATATGAATTAAAAAATAAAAATATAAAAATTCAATATAAAAAGTACATTATAAAAAGAAAAAATATAATAATAATAATAATAATAATTTAATTTGTTACCCACTTTTGTATTACAATTTAACGATCATATACTCTTTCCATTTCATTCCCGTGATTGTGTCAGTGTAAGTCCTACCCTTCTAATGTATCCTGCTGTGTCTTAACAAATTTTTTTTATTTTACAAGTGTTTCCTAATCTATTTTATGTTGCATAATCATCTTTTATCACTTTCCTGTTCTTCCCATCTTTTCATTCTCCCTATTATCTCCTATAGAATAACCAAGTTTGTCCCTTCTCCTCTAATTACCTCTTTCCAATTGCTGCCACTCTCTCCACTTACTTCACATGCTTCAATCACGTGTTTCACTGTTTCTTCCTCTTTCTTACAAACCATACATATCCTTTCTTCTTTCTTCTTTCGATAGCCAGCCACGGAGACCTCTCCAGACCTGACCCACGCCCGAAAATTTTTTATACCTAGCCGAGTGAGGAAATGACCTTGGCCCAACCCCAAAAATTTTTTCCACACCAATATGTGATCGAATTTTCCCCCCCAACACAGAAAAATAATAATTTATTTTTATCGGATGATGTTTCAGACAATGTCGGAAAAGATCGGCATTTTACAAACCACGTATTCGGAGGAAGGAAAGAGAGAGCATTACATTAAAATCTAAATTCGTGGAGGGAAAGAGAGAGCAATACTTAGCGTCGCAGCGTCTCGCGCGATCGTGCGTAATTTGACTCCTCTGGAGCAGCCGCGTGCGATGACGTCATTCAACGGCGCGAAGAAGGCTCGAACGAAATAGAATTATGCAGTGTCTGCAAATGTTAGAATTATGTGGCGAAAGGAGAAGGAAGACGGGTAAATAAAATGTAGAAATAATATAAGTTTAAGAAATATATATTGTTATAGAAAAAAATATAAATATACAACTAAATAGAAATATAATAAAAAAGGAATATAATAATAAAATATAATAATAAAATATAATAAAATAACACGGAATAAATAGTAAAAATAGAAAAAAATAGTAAAAATAGAAAAAATAGAAAAATAGAAAAAAATAGTAAAAATAGAAAAAATATATACAAATGAAATTAACTAAACAAATTAAAATCTATATAAATTAATCTCTCCGCGCTGCGTTGGCGGTGGCGCGAGCAAGATCCGGGAGCATGTCCCGCAAACGCTCTATCTGGGGCGGTGGTGGCAGCGGTGGCAGGTTCTAAAACATGTAAACGCAAATATAATATTAATACATTCCGCACAATATCCTATCACAATATCACTTACCAGCAAGCCATCAATGGCTGCAGCGTTGTTGTCGCTGTCATCGCTGTCATCGTTGTCATCGGTGTCGGAGGATGAGGAGTCCTCGATGCTGTCCTCACCACCACCACCACCACCGACTGCTCCCTGCAAATCCTAGAACATAGAAACCTTGATATAATATTCACGTGTTAAACGTAAAAAAACGTACAAAACATTGTTATGTACATACCTCCTGGTTATTCCCCCACATCTCCTGGTCCTCGTCGGGCGCAATCCTGAATATTCCCATTATTTTTGGTTGGAACTATTGCCTTTAAAGAGACTGTTGCCGTCAAAGATTTGAAGACAACTGGTCTCGCTGCATCTCCAGGCTCTTGCATTTAAAATCTTATCATGAAATCGAGAAGTGCGTAGCTTTGCAAAAGTAAGATGCTGTTGTTCTCCACATTCATTTTCGCTGACCATCCTTTCCTTCTTCACACGCATCTTCTTTCCCTTCTTCTTTGGACACACCAAGCGACTAGAACAAATCACTTTGATCATGTATCGAACGGGTATCGAACGTGAATCGAACGTGAATCGTACCACTCTGAACGTGAATCGTACCCCTCTGAACGTGTATCAAACGGGTATCGAACGTGAATCGAACGTGAATCGTACCACTCTGAACGTGAATCGTACCACTCTGAACGTGAATCGTACCACTTCGAACATGCATCGAACGTCAATCGTACCACTTCGAACATGCATCGAACGTCAATCGTACCACTTCGAACGTGAATCGAACGTCAATCGTACCACTCTGAACGTGAATCGTACCACTCTGAGCGTGAATCGTACCACTTCGAACATGCATCGAACGTCAATCGTACCACTTCGAACGTGTATAGAACGTATATTGGACATGTAATGAACCACTTCGAACATGTAATGAACCACTTCGAACATGTATCGAACGTCAATCGTACCTCTTCGAACGTGTATGGTACCACTTCGAACGTGTATTGGACATGTAATGAACCACTTCGAACATGTAATGAACCACTTCGAACATGTATCGAACGTCAATCGTACCACTTCGAACGTGTATGGTACCACTTCGATCGTGTATTGGACGTGTAATGAACGGCTTTGAACGGGTATTGAACGGCTTTGATCGGGTATCGTCGTAATCTAGCGTACATCACATGTAGGAAGTTGGGGAGGGTGAAGAAAAACATTTTCATATACATTAAAAATTGATGAATATTTAAAATGAATATTTAAAATATATTTAAAATATTCAATAATTTAAATATAATCAATTTTTAATGTATATGAAAATGTTTTTCTTCACCCTCCCCAACTTCCTACATGTGATGTACGCTAGATTACGACGATACCCGATCAAAGCCGTTCAATACCCGTTCAAAGCCGTTCATTACACGTCCAATACACGATCGAAGTGGTACCATACACGTTCGAAGAGGTACGATTGACGTTCGATACATGTTCGAAGTGGTTCATTACATGTTCGAAGTGGTTCATTACATGTCCAATATACGTTCTATACACGTTCGAAGTGGTACGATTGACGTTCGATGCATGTTCGAAGTGGTACGATTCACGTTCAGAGTGGTACGATTGACGTTCAGAGTGGTACGATTGACGTTCGATTCACGTTCGAAGTGGTACGATTGACGTTCAATGCATGTTCGAAGTGGTACGATTGACGTTCGATGCATGTTCGAAGTGGTACGTTCGACGTTCGATGCATGTTCGAAGTGGTACGATTCACGTTCAGAGTGGTACGATTCACGTTCAGAGTGGTACGATTCACGTTCGATTCACGTTCGATACCCGTTTGATACACGTTCAGAGGGGTACGATTCACGTTCAGAGTGGTACGATTCACGTTCGATTCACGTTCGATACCCGTTCGATACATGATCAAAGTGATTTGTTCTAGTCGCTTGGTGTGTCCAAAGAAGAAGGGAAAGGAGATGCGTGTGAAGAAGGAAAGGATGGTCAGCGAAAATGAATGTGGAGAACAACAGCATCTTACTTTTGCAAAGCTACGCACTTCTCGATTTCATGATAAGATTTTAAATGCAAGAGCCTGGAGATGCAGCGAGACCAGTTGTCTTCAAATCTTTGACGGCAACAGTCTCTTTAAAGGCAATAGTTCCAACCAAAAATAATGGGAATATTCAGGATTGCGCCCGACGAGGACCAGGAGATGTGGGGGAATAATCAGGAGGTATGTACATAACAATGTTTTGTACGTTTTTTTTACGTTTAACACGTGAATATTATATCAAGGTTTCTATGTTCTAGGATTTGCAGGGAGCAGTCGGTGGTGGTGGTGGTGGTGAGGACAGCATCGAGGACTCCTCATCCTCCGACACCGATACAACGATGACAGCGATGACAGCGACAACATCGCTGCAGCCATTGATGGCTTGCTGGTAAGTGATATTGTGATAGGATATTGTGCGGAATGTATTAATATTATATTTGCGTTTACATGTTTTAGAACCTGCCACCGCTGCCACCACCGCCCCAGATAGAGCGTTTGCGGGACATGCTCCCGGATCTTGCTCGCGCCACCGCCAACGCAGCGCGGAGAGATTAATTTATATAGATTTTAATTTGTTTAGTTAATTTCATTTGTATATATTTTTTCTATTTTTACTATTTTTTTCTATTTTTACTATTTATTCCGTGTTATTTTATTACATTTTATTATTATATTTTATTATTATATTCCTTTTTTATTATATTTCTATTTAGTTGTATATTTATATTTTTTTCTATTACAATATATATTTCTTAAACTTATATTATTTCTACATTTTATTTACCTGTCTTCCTTCTCCTTTCGCCACATAATTCTAACATTTGCAGACACTGCATAATTCTATTTCGTTCGAGCCTTCTTCGCGCCGTTGAATGACGTCATCGCACGCGGCTGCTCCAGAGGAGTCAAATTACGCACGATCGCGCAAGACGCTGCGACGCCAAGTATTGCTCTCTCTTTCCCTCCACGAATTTAGATTTTAATGTAATGCCCTCTCTTTCCTTCCTCCGAATACGTGGTTTGTAAAATGCCGATCTTTCCCGACATTGTCTGAAACATCATCCGATAAAAATAAATTATTATTTTTCTGTGTTGGGGGGGAAAATTCGATCACATATTGGTTTGGAAAAAATTTTTGGGGTTGGGCCAAGGTCATTTCCTCACTCGGCTAGGTATAAAAAATTTTCGGGCGTGGGTCAGGTCTGGAGAGGTCTCCGTGGCTGGCTATCGAAAGAAGAAAGAAGAAAGGATATGTATGGTTTGTAAGAAAGAGGAAGAAACAGTGAAACACGTGATTGAAGCATGTGAAGTAAGTGGAGAGAGTGGCAGCAATTGGAAAGAGGTAAGTAGAGGAGAAGGGACAAACTTGGTTATTCTATAGGAGATAATAGGGAGAATGAAAAGATGGGAAGAACAGGAAAGTGATAAAAGATGATTATGCAACATAAAATAGATTAGGAAACACTTGTAAAATAAAAAAAATTTGTTAAGACACAGCAGGATACATTAGAAGGGTAGGACTTACACTGACACAATCACGGGAATGAAATGGAAAGACTATATGATCGTTAAATTGTAACACAAAAGTGGGTAACAAATTAAATTATTATTATTATTATTATTATATTTTTTCCTTTTATAATGTATTTTTTATATTGAATTTTTATATTTTTATTTTTTAATTCATATTTTTATATTCATATATATATATATATTTTTTTATTTTCATTTATATTTTTATTGAGTTTTATATTGTATTGTATTTTATTATTTTTAATTTCATTTATATTCATTTATATTTATTTTTTTATATTGTATTGTATTTTATCTTATATTTTTATTGTATTTTTATATTTTTTCTTTTTTATATTATATTCTTTTATATTCTATTTTTATGTTATTTTTTCTTTTTATATTATATTTATTATTTTATTTTATTCTTTTTTATTATATTTCTTATTTAATTGTATTTTATTGTTTTTTATATTGTATTGTACTGTATTTTATTTTCGTATTTAATTGCATTTTCTTTTATTTTATTTTATTTTATTTTATTTTATTTTTCAATTGTATTTTTATATTTTATTGGTGAAGAAGTGTGATCGAAAATAGAGCAGATAAGTATATACATCCAAGAACAAGAAAGAGAGATGTAAATAAAAGAGTCAAAGTTCCTAAGAGAATTAAGAGAGGTGGCAAGCAAACCAGGAGATAAGTCGAAATACTTATGAGGGAAGAAGAAAAAAAAGGAGAGGAGAATTAGAATGGATAGGAAGATTCATACAGGGTAGTGAAACGAGGGCATGTAAATATTGGCTATCGAAAGGTGAAAGGATATGTAGGCTCTGTAAGAAAGAGGAATTTTTTTATATTCTTTTATAATTTATTTTTATGTTTTTTCTTTTTTATATTATATTCTTTTATATTCTATTTTTATGTTTTTTTCTTTTTATATTATATTTATTATTTCATCTTATTCTTTTTTATTATATTTCTTATTTAATTGCATTTTCTTTTATTTTATTTTATTTTATTTTAATTTTCAATTGTATTTTTATATTTTATTGGTGAAGAAGTGTGATCGAAAATAGAGCAGATAAGTATATACATCCAAGAACAAGAAAGAGAGATGAAAATAAAAGAGTCAAAGTTCCTAAGAGAATTAAGAGAGGTGGCAAGCAAATCAGGAGATAAGTCGAAATACTTATGAGGGAAGAAGAAAAAAAGGAGAGGAGGATTAGAATGGATAGGAAGATTCATACAGGGTAGTGAAACGAGGACATGTAAATATTGGATATCGAAAGATGAAAGGATATGTAGGCTTTGTAGGAAAGAGGAAGAAACAGTGAAACACGTGATTGAAGCATGTGAAGTAAGTGGAGAGAATGGCAGCAATTGGAAAGAGGTAATTAGATGAGAAAGGATAAACTTGGCTATTCTACAGGAGATAATAGGGAGAAGGAAAAGATGGGAGGAAGAGGAAAGTGATAAAAGATGATTATGCAACATAAAATAGATTAGGAAACACTTGTAAAATAGAAAAATTGGTTAAGACACAGCAGGATACATTAGAAGGGTAGGACTTACACTGACACAATCACGGGAATGAAATGGAAAGAGTATATGATCGTTAAATTGTAACGCGAATGTGGGCACTAAATTAAATTATTATTATTATTATTATTATTATTATTATATTTATTTTATAATGCACTTTTATATTGAATTTTTATATTTCTTATTTTTTTTATTTTTTATTTTTTATTTTTTATATTCTATTTATATTCTATTTTTATATTTTTTATTTTTTATATTATATTTAATATTTAATTGTATTTTCTTTTTTTATTATTTTATTTTCTTTTATTATATTATTTCTTTATATTGTATTTTTATATTGAATTGAGTTTTTATATTTTAATTTTTTCATTTCTTATTTTTATATTCTATTTATATTCTATTTATATTCTATTTTTATATTTTTTCTTTTTTATATTATATTTGATATTTAATTGTATTTTCTTTTTTTATTATTTTCTTTTCTTTTATTATATTATTATATTCTTTTTATTATATTTCTTCTTTAATTGTATTTACTTTTATTATATTATATTCTTTTTTATTATATTTCTTATTTAATTGTATTTTTTTTTTTATATTTATATTTATATTGTGTTGTATTTAGGAATTGGAAAGAGGTAATTAGAGGAGAAGGGAAAAACTTGGCTATTCTATGGGTGATAATAGGGAGAAGGAAAACATGGGAAGAACAGGAAAGTGATAAAAGAATATTATACAACATAGAATAGATTAGGATACACTTGTAAATAGAAAAAATTGTTAAGACACAGCAGGATACATTGGAAGGGTGGGACTTACACTGACACAATCATGAGAATGAAATGGAAAGATTATTTCATCGTTAAATTGTAACGCAAAAGTGGGC
Source organism: Andrena chrysosceles (assembly GCA_963855975.1). NCBI lineage: Eukaryota > Metazoa > Arthropoda > Insecta > Hymenoptera > Andrenidae > Andrena > Andrena chrysosceles. The sequence goes on from CAWLCU010000594.1 coordinate 72,663, forward strand.
AATAAATTAAATTATTATTTTTATTATTATTATTATATTTTTGTCTTTTTTATATTGTATTTTTATATTCTATTTGTATGGAGAGAACTCCAAGATGTTGAGAATCGTGCGGTTTATTTAGAGATAAAGAATTGAGGCGATACAATAGATACGTAACACTTTTGGCGAATGTTGTTGAGATATTACTGTTCTGTGTAACTGAGCACTCGGTTCGGTCACGAGAGCGTGAGTGCGTATGAATGTAGACGAGGTGTTGTGTGGAAGAGTATGTATGTATGATGTCGCGAAAAGTAAATAGGAAGTCCATCAGCTGTTCGTGAATGTTCATGTTGTCTTGCGATTGATGTGAAGAAGAGAAAAAGAGAAGGAGAAAGAACGAGAGATTGAGAGACAGAGACAGAGAGAGAGAGAGAGAGAGAGAGAGAGAGAGAGATGGTTCTGCTGATTCACTATTTATATTCTATTTTTATATTTCTATTGTTTAATTAATTGAACAATATGTAATCATTTTACAAATATTGCAATCTATTTGCTTGTCTGTCTCCCTCCTTCACTTGTCATCAATTTCTATCGACTCTGCATAATTCTTTCTATGATTCTCGCCTCCAATTCTAAAGACGATACTACGTAATAAGTCGCTGTATTTCAAACTGAATACAGTATCATTTTTATTTAATCTTAAGTCATGTGTAAGCTATGTGTATCCGCGGCTGTATCAAACTGCAGAAGATGTGAGGACAAACTTTAAAACTTTTGTTACTGTGTTGTAACAGGGCGACGCTGCCTGCGAAACATTACATACGCCTCGTGCTGCTAAAATAATATGTGATAGCGAATACTACGACGAGGATTATCTTGTAGATTGCGAAGTGGTAGCATCTGTCATCAATGATATTTTAGCGGATGCTCGTAAGAAAAAAATGTTAAATTATATTTCATTTCTGTTTATATTTTTATATTCTTTTAATTGTAATTAAATTTCTTAAACATATTATTTCTCTATTTATTTATCCGTCTTCCTCCTTCTCACCTCACCAATTTCTGCTGACACCACATAATTCTTTTTATGATTCGTGCGTTCGTTACGCCACCAAATGATGTAATCTTGCACGGCGGTCCCATCACGGGGGATTCAAATTACACGTGATCGCGCGATACGCTGCGATGTTAAGATTGAAAAACATTTTTAAAAATTGTTAGCTTTAGAGTGTGTGTTTGCTACATATTGGTTCGGTAGATCGGTGAGGGAGGGGATTAAAATTATTATTTCTCTGCGTTGGGAAAAAAATGTCTGTTGATATGGAAAAGATTTTTTCTGCTGATGCCGCATAATTTTAAGATTCGACGTTTCTACATGTATTGTATTTTGTTCTTCACGCTGCCAAATGACGTCATCTAGCGCGGCTGCTCCAGAAGAGTCAGATTTCGCGAAATCTCGCGATACGCCGCGACGTTAAATCGGAACGCTTTGAAATACTGTTAGCTTTAGAATGCTCGCTACATAATGGTTCGGAAAAATATGTCTGTTTGCTACATAACAGTTTGCTATATCGGTGATTAAAAAATTATTATTATTTCTCTGTGTTGGGGAAAACTTTCCATCACATATTGGTATGGAAAAAAGTTTCTGCTGACGCCGCATAATTCTTTCTATGATTCGCGCTGCCAAATGTCGCCATCGTGCACGACTGCTCCAGGAGATTCAAATTACACACGATATGCAGCGACGTTAAATCGGAACGCTTTGAAATACTGTTAGCTTTAATAAAATGTGTTTGTATCACTATGTAGCGCTGTCTCTTTTCCTCTCCCAGATTTAGCTTTAAAGTAAATCGAAACGCTTCGAAATACTGTTAGCTTTAGAATAAAATGTATTTGTATCACTATGTAGCGCTGTCTCTTTCCCTCTCCCAGATTTTAGCTTTAAAGTAATGTTCTATCTCTTTCCCACCCTCCGAAGACGCGGTGTGTAAAAAAACGCCGATTTTTCCCGAGATCGTCCGAAATAATTCCCAATAAAAATAAATTATTAAAACAATTTCAGCTACATAATGGTTTGGAAAAATATTTGGGGGTGGGCCAAGGTCATTCACTCCCTCCGGTTAGGTATAAAAAGTTTTCGGCGGTGGGTCAGGTCTCCGCGGCGGCTCGGCCTGGAGTGATCCCCTCCATCATCGCGGCTTCCCCCACTCCGCGGCTCGTGCGCGCGCAACCGGTTTTCCTCTCCCCGCAGGCCCCGCGCCCATGTTTCCCTCCGCCGCGCTCCCCCGCGCGCCCTCACTTCCCCCCGCCCCCGCGCTCCCCTCAGAGGACCTGCGTTGGAAACCGCTTTACCATACTACTTCTTACCGGCGGAAAAAGAACAAAAGAAAAACGGAACAACAGTAGAGATCGTTTTTAAGCCACTGGAGGCAAGGGAAAACGATGTCGCAGCGGTAGAAGATGATGCTACTCCACCCGAAGAGGATCTCTCAAACGACGTAGAGGACAACATCGACGCGGGAACCATTCCAAACAGCGATGACAACACAGGAGTTGTGAATCAGGGACCCAGACGTTCACAAAGATCAAATAAAGGCGTACCACCGGACTTGTACGTGGCAAATGCAAGGATGGCTTCAGAGGAACCGAAAAGTATGAAGCAAGCTCTATCAGGACCAGATAGAATAAAGTGGCAGTGTGCAATGGACGAAGAAATGGCCTCCCTATTGGAGAATAATACGTGGGAGATCGTACCGGCACCTAAGGACAGAAAAATCGTGAGTAATAAATGGGTCTTTAAAATCAAAAGGGATGCTCAAGGGAAAGTCGACCGATACAAGGCGAGGCTCGTGGCACGGGGTTTCTCACAAAAATACGGCACAGACTACGACGAGGTGTTTGCACCTGTCGTGCGCCAGACGACACTAAGGGTATTGCTAACAATCGCAGGTCAATCGGGTATGATTGTTAAGCATTACGATGCGAAGACTGCGTTCCTCAATGGAAGGTTGAAGGAAACGGTTTTTATGGCTCAACCGGAGGGGTATGCCGTCGTAGGTAAAGAAGGCATTTGTCGTCTTGTAAAAAGCTTATATGGTCTGAAGCAAGCAGCAAGAGTTTGGAATGAGCAGCTGGATGGTTTTCTACGCATGTACAAATTTCGCAGAAGCAAAATAGATCCGTGCTTATACATCAAGCAAGAAAAAGGCGAGAAGATGTATATTGCAGTATATGTTGACGATTTGCTTATAGTCGGGAAAACAGAAGAGATGATCCAGTCAATTGCAGACCAACTGAATAAACACTTTCAATTATCGGGTTTAGGGGATTTAAAGCACTATCTGGGGATTCAGATAGAAAGGAAGGGAGATGTTTTTTATCTTAATCAAGAGAATTACATCGACAAAATCCTGAAAGACGTAGGAATGCAGGATGCAAAAACGTCGCAGTTTCCTCTCGATCCGGGATATTGCAAAGTGAGGGCTGACAATGAGCAAACTGTGATGCCTGATACCAAGATGTATCAAAAACTCATCGGGGCTCTATTGTACATAGCGGTCAACACACGACCAGATATCGCAGCAAGTATAACGATTTTGAGCCAGTTTAACAAGCAGCCAGTAAATTCCGATTGGACGGAGGCAAAAAGGGTCTTGCGCTACCTGAAGGGTACAAAAGGCAAGCGACTACGACTAGGCGGTCAAGGAAATATGAATCAGCTGATTGGGTATGCGGATGCAAGTTGGGCCGAGAACAGACCCGATAGGAAATCCAACAGTGGATACATATTTCAATTACTTGGAGGATCCATCAGCTGGGGATGCAGAAAGCAGACGTGCGTTGCGCTTTCGTCAACGGAAGCTGAGTACGTGGCATTAGCCAAAGCATGCCAAGAAGCAAATTGGATTCAACGATTACTGGTAGATATGGGGCATAAACCAAAGGAACCAATTATTATGTACGAGGATAGCCAGAGCTGTCTCAAGATGTTACAAAATGCGAAATTCAGTAACAAAACGAAGCACATAGATACCAAGTATCAATACGTAAATGTTTTATATGAGAAAGGGATCATGAAGTTTGAATATTGCCCTACGGAAAACATGCTAGCAGATATGATGACGAAACCGCTTAAACAAGTCAAGCTTAAAGTCATGCTTGAAAGAGGTGGACTAATTGATTAAGGTTGTTTCAGTTTTTTCATCTCATATCGTTGAGGAGGGGTGTTGGAGTATACAGCCGAACAGCGATACGAGCTTCAAACAGAGGACCGAGGTCTGGACACTGTCGGTGTCACATTTATGGCCTATGCACCGCTCGGCCTCTTAAGGGCTTGACAACCACCGAAGACCGTGGTTGTTCCTAGTTCAGTTCTTCTCCAGACGCAGTAGACGAAACACGCATTTCGTTATACGAACAGTCTCACAATATTTCTTATATTCATCAGTACTATTATCTTCATTGTATTAATAAAGAGATACTATCGTATTTGCTCTGTTCCGTTACTGCCCACTCTGCTAGGTTTCCCAACAATTTTAACCCTCGGAAGACGAACCCCCGATTTAAGAGCACTTGGATTCAACGGTTAAACGCGATAAATGTTACAAAAATATTGATATGTACATACCTCGGGGTCGCACTCTGGTGCTATCCGCGTTATTCCCATTATTGTAACAAAACAAAAGAAAAACTTGTCACACAAAAAAAAAATGTTAACTGTTATGAACTGTTGCCTGTCAAGCTTTGAAGACAACTGGTCTCGCTGCATCTCCTGGCTCTCGCATCTAAAATCTTATCATGAAACCGAGAAGTGCGTAGCTTTGCAAAGTAGGATGCCTTTGTTCTTCACCATCTCCATCACAAGCCACCTGCATTTTCGCTGACCATCCTCCTCCATGTACTTATCTTCTTCTTCACTGACGGTCCTCTCCTTATTCACACGCATCTTCTTTCCCTTCTTCTCTGACACATCATTCGACTAGACCATATCACTTAAATGTATCCAACGTCTATCATACCACCTTGATCGGGTATTGAACGGATATTGAACGGATATTGAACGGCTTTGATCGGGTATTGAACGTCTATCATACCACTTTGATCATGCATCGAACGGCTTTAATCGGGTATTGAACAGCTTTGATCGGGTATCGAACGTCTAACGTACCCCTCTGAACGCGAATCGAACGTGAATCGTACCACTCTGAACGTGAATCGAACGTGAATTGAACGGGTAATGAACGGCTTTGAATGGGTATTGAACGGGTATTGAACCACTTCGAACATGTAATGAACGCCTATCGTACCTCTTCGAACGTGAATCTAACGTGAATCGAACGTGTATTGAACGACTTTGATCGAGTATTGAACGGTTTTGAACGTATATCGAACGGCTTTAAACGGCTTTGATCAAGTTTTGAACGTCTCCATCACCCCAACGTAGTCCATGATGTTTTGTTACCAGCCATTGGATGCTTGATTTGTCGGATTTCGAAAGAAGAAATTGCGGCATAGGACTTCCAAAAATATAGTGCGAGAGAATTGTTCCCATTCGTAGGACAGCCACTTCCTTGATGATAAATCTTCCATCAACGATGAACACTTGCATGTCAACGAACGTTGGTACAACCATTATCGGTACAATTTGGTGGTCCACTCGCTTCCAAGACAGACGAGAGAATGGAGTCTTTCTCGTAAAGCATCTCGATTTTCACGATGAAATTTTTTGGCGAATTTAGTACAGGAGAGGGCGGGCAAGTAACATGGTAATTTAATTTATTTTGCGCACCATGTTTGTCAGCGGATTGTATTCAACCACCCGATCGTGCAGAATCAGACAGTAGGCCGTAGTATTTGCAGGCACATTCTCTTTACACTCGAATTCTATGCGCACGTCCACGGTGCCATTCTTGATCGACTCATTTTGTCGCGAACAATCAATCACCACGAGGGGGCCAAATTGTAAAAATTCAGCCACGGTGAATAATGCCTCGTTGCAACTATACCCATAATAGGATTTACGGAATTGCGTATACATGTGATACAAGATGGCGTGCTTATTCTTGTCAAAGTCCAAGTTCAGGTCATCATATGGGTAAAATTCCGAGTTGAGAAAAAGTTTTACATTGGCCAATTTGCAGTTGTTGAACATAGTAACGTCTTCGCTCATCACATTCCTCCGACCAGTCTGTAGAGCAAGGATCACGCATCGCGGCTTCTCCAGCTGTGCAGATGCCTTCACGGCCCACGAATGCTTGGTCGTGCTCTGTAAGAGAGGATACTCGTACAGATCCCACGATTGAAAACAAATGCTCAGGTTTTGTCCACGTTCCAAAGTATGTAGCAACGATAGCTTATTAACGTCATTTAACGTCACATGGGGCATCCGTCATTGTAGTTTAACCAATTCAATTTCTCGTTCCAACATCGGCGATCCTATCAGAGCATTTTTGTCGTTGCGCGATCGTATTAAAATCAATTCGTGACGCGCATTAATAATCATGCGTTTGTAGTCCTCACAAAATCCCAGCAAATATTTGAGTGGGATGCAAAAATTGAAATGACTTTTCACTATTGGCCCATCGCGCCGTTTCAAGCCCCATCCGACATTCTCCATATTTTTGTTTTCGCCAGATGTCAGCGATACATAGTTTTTAAGCGTGCTAGTTATTCCAACGTTTCTGTTGCGATCAATCTCCACGCCATTCAGCTCGTATCGAATCTCATCGAATAAGAATGCCATGCAATTATTTCCTAACGTCACCGTTAATGCATCTTTTGGCTTATTTATCTTCAATTTCCCCTCCACATAGAGAAAACTTTCACACGGCAATGTGTATAAATCCTGCTGTTGTATCGGTATTCTTATCTCATCGCTGTAACCAAACGTTGTGTTGACGTATGGGTTGTATGTGTGAGTCTGAAGCTTGACGATGCGGTCATCAAACGTCGGCTTCCCTCCAATACTTAGAATGTCAACCATTTCTCAACCTAAATGCGCACAATGAATCCCAATGATTTCAAAAATACAATGTTCGCAGCACTGAGCCGCTTCTTTTTAGCGTGATCGGAGCTGTTGCAGTTGTTGTTGTTGTAAACAATTTCACTTGGAAGAAACGGGTTTCTAGAGTCGTTCAATACAAGCATCTCTTTCGTTCGCACCACATGTATTATCGTCGTCGCCGTCGTACGTGCAATCTGATGGTAATCTCTTCACCTCGAAAATCAAGTAACCGTCCGTTTTGATCCACAACGCGTATCGTTAGATCCGTAATGATCCGTGCGGTGATTGGAAGGTAAATGATCTGCGCGGGCGTTTCCGATATCTTATATCCTGGTGGAACTCTCGGAGAAAATTCGTGTATCGTATGTACATGCCTCCCATTGTTGTACGCGCCAGCGGTCACGCTACATTCTATACGAACAATGTTCACGTTCATGATATTAATTGGATCGTCCGATTCGTGCCACCGTCCTGGTTCTAATACCCGATTCGTCGAGAATCCCAGTAGCGATCCAATGTTATTGGGCTTTGTAAAATCTACGGCGAACCAGCAGTACATCTCGCTTTTCATGGTATTGTTGTTGGGACGCAACACTATTGGATACGCATCGTTGTCACCATCATCGGTACCGTCGAGATTTTGAGGATACCGTTCGAGTAATCGCTGCTTCAAATACTTGGCAATGGCGTCTAGTTCGTAGGAGCCGTGGGGAATCGTAATGTATTCATAAGAGGCGTCGACGCTATTGTTGATATCATAGTTTACGGTGAAGTAGAATTTATCATTGCTCGAGTCGATGTTTGGTATGGTGTGATAAGTTTCAAAGGTTGCTAGACCAAGCTCGTAATCATCGTTGCTCAAATATATGGGTGGAAAGTAGCTCACCGCGAGGGTGCTACTCTTGCCGGTTAGAGTGAATGTTAACGACATATTCCGAACTGTACGGCTCGATTAGTACTGAATCAGAGTGGTGGGAAGTCAATCCTTAAATTTGGTACCGATCGTTTGTAGAAAGCGTAGACATAGTTGTCCGCAATTGCTCTGATCGTACTTCTGATAAGACGTTCGATTGTATTCAATTTTCACAGCATCTTTATCCAGATATTTCATCAATTCCTTGGGCGGTCGAAGATTTCCAAAGCTGTCGAAATATATAGCTCGACACCCTCTCTTCGCATATGCCACCCAATGAGTCCCCGACCCCTCGACATTGTCCAAATTTACAATACCGCTCTCGTTTCGACGTATTCCTCCGACTGGTAACGCGTTTCGCATAAAAACACCTCTAAAGAATGGAATACGCATACGTTTTGCCAACTCCTCCAATTGTGCATCAGTAGTTACTCCCGCGGGCATTTTAATTTTCTTTTTGGCGTATTTTTTTTCGTTTCGATATTCCCTGTCCACGCTTGTATGGTGCGAGATAAAGTCCACGACCTTCCATGGAACGATTATGACGTTGCATTTCCTCCAGCTGAAGTTGCGCCGCCTTATTATCGTTTACCGCCTTGGCGATCCCCGCCGCTCCACCAGCCAATGATCCGAGAACACCTAACAGCGGGAGAAGTGGTAATATACCACCCCGTTTTGCCACCGGGAGAATCCGCTTTTTCGATGCTCTTTTTGGAGTCCCTTTGCGCAATTTTGTTTTTATCCCCATTCCGATTTTCGTCTTGGCCTTCATAGCCGCCCAAACAGCTGTAGCAGCACCTCTTTCACCCAGAGTTGAGTCTCGCGCAACGATGCGTTTTCGCGCTTTGTCAGCGAGAACTTTATCTGCCGCGTGTCTTTCGCCGAGGTCGTTGCTGCGCGAATACGCAATATCGTGTTTGCGACACGCCGCGTCCAACGGATTGATGCCTTGATCCCCTCTAGCCAATCGTTTTGCCAGATGTGTTCCTGGACCGCAAAACTGGTATCCCGGAATATGTAATTCGATAGGTAGCGCGTTTATCGCTCGATTTAACAAACCACAACCTTTCTTTACTCTCGTCGGCGACATTCGCTACAGTTTTTAATCAATGGTGCTGGACCGTCGATATGCGTTCGCTGCCAAGGACGATTATAATGCTCCAGACACCGACGATACTGCCGAACCTCAAAATCGGCTTTTATGTGCTCGGGGAGTCTGTCCCACAACTGATCAATGTGTCTCCCAAACTCTCGGAGTAGAATAATCTTTGGTATATATTTCAACTGCTCAGAGGTTAGGTCTCGAATATCGCAATTATCCGACAGGATCAGAAGCATTTTGAATACTGAGCTGTTTTGTGTCGGCGTGGACCTATAAATAGGGCGCTTCGACGTATCAAAATCATTTTTCACAGTTCGCGGAGAGGATGCGATTCGTGCGACAACCTGTAACGATACGCGTGACAAATTTTGACGATAAATCACGAGTGATGTCTTCGAAAACCAGACGCAGACATGGTAGCATGCTACCAAACACTATACGCTGCCTCGTTTGTGGCCCATCAAATTGCGGAAAGACAAACGTGTTGATGAGCTTGTTGGAAAGTCCTCACGGCGTCCGCTTCGAGAACGTGTACGTGTACTCCAAGTCGTTGCAACAGCCGAAATATCAGTATTTGGAGAATTTATTGACTCCGATAGATGAAATTGGCTACTTTACGTTTTCGAATAACAGTGACGTCATCCCACCGTGTGAATCGCTTCCGAATTCTATTTTCATCTTTGATGACGTGGCATGCGACAAGCAAGATACGATAAGGGAATACTTTGCAATGGGGCGCCACTCAAACGTTGACTGCTTCTATCTCTGTCAGACGTATGCAAAGATACCCAAACATCTTATACGCGACAATGCCAATCTGTTGATTCTGTTTAAGCAGGATGGTACCAACCTGAAACATGTGTACAACGATCACGTAAACACTGACATGTCTTACGAGGATTTCTGCGCTTTGTGTCGTAATTGTTGGCAACGGGAGTATGGTTTCGTGGTAATAGACAAGGATAGCGCGATGTCCAATGGACGTTACAGAAAGGGATTTAATGAGTTTGCCGTACCGTGAGATGGTCAATTGTCGTCAACACGTCGGTGGGAAAGCAACGTCAGCGGTACAACGATGATTGATATCGATACTCTGGAGATTAAGGATCGCGAGAGAATAGCGAAGGAAATTGCAAAAACTAGCGAATCCATTCGCAAGAAACATCAGGCTTTGAAGACAGGCAAGATGGAGGATGATTTCGCGTTAGAAAAATACTTCAAACCTATCGTCGAACCCTTAAAACATATTGTGGAAAATACCTCAGCGACAGAAGCTGACACATCACCACCGATGAGCATAGACGTTGAAGGGAATGAAACATTAACGCCTAAAAAAATCCATCCGAAAGGGAACACATCGCGCAAGACAAAGAGGAAACGGCACATGTCGTCTGAATATTCACCCATAACCTCAACACCAGTTCAATCGAAGCATAAACGACGGAATGTCACATCAAACGAGTCTCCCGTTCCTCCCACACCAATAAGTACATTTCCCAGTGTGCGATCGCTCTCAGCCATTGATGACGACGTTTTCGAAACTAGTCCCAATGAGTCGTTTGTAACATCTATTAGACAACAACTCCAAACACCCGAGGGACAAGAAACGATTCGCAGTCATTCCGGTCCGCTGGGGCAAAAATACATGAGCACAATCATAAGTGGTGATAGGGATGGAGCAATGGACTATGTGTACGGCGTATACTTTAGCAATAGTAGAACGATGCTTGGGGATAAGACTTTCGATATAGACAAGGATGATAATATAATCATAGATGGTGTAAAATACAGAGGAACACCCGGCCTTTACGAACTGATTTTCAAGAGAATTCCCGATGATGCTGTACACCGATGCCGATAAACAAAAATACAAAAGTATACTGCTGGCAACGAATGGGCACAGACGCGATCATGGTGCTAAAAATCCCATATTGGGCAACAAGGAATACAAGTACAAACATGTAATTACACCGCTAGTCCCCCGCGCATCAGCTAGTAGGGCAGGGAAAGGTATAACGGTGCCACGAGCCATGGTTGTAAACGATAACAAGATCGATTACGTACACTGGGACGATCCCAACGAGCTGGTGGATCGATTGCGTTTGCTTGAGGCGTCGCGTCAGGCGGGTAGCAACTCTCACGATCCCGAAATTCTATCGATTGTCAAGGAACTCCGCGAGGTAGGCCTCATTATATAAATTAAACCGCACACCGATGATGTGCACTGTATGCATCGAGATGCCGATCAATAAATTTGGAGTAACGCTCGAGAAGAGTGGAGCACCTAGAATGGACTATTGCAAATGCAGTGGTTTGCTTCGAAATTACATGCGAGATAACGCTCTTTGCGTGGTTGGTGCCGACTTTGATGCAAAATCACGCAAGATACGACGCGTAGCTCAGCCGGTGGTCGACACCGATGCCGTCAATAAACAATACATGGAAAAGAACATTAAACTTTTGAGAGAGCAGCAGGAAGAATTAGAGAGGAAACTGATCGCGTTTCAAAGAGATATGCTGACGCTGCAAAACAGCGTTCAAAAGATATCGCAGGCGTCGAATTCTATCCCACAGCATCAGCGCTGCGAAGGAGAAGCGTGCGAGACGATTGAACTTGTCCAGAATTTTCTTGGGCCGATGGGGAGCACTTAATGCACGTGCCCGATAATTATCGCATCATTCGTGTCAAAGACACCTCTGCGATCAAACATGCAGCCATTATCGAAATCCAAGAGTAAAGAAAACCACGGTCGCAAGAAGCTACAACTCGTTGAGGAATTGCATGCTCCAGCTCGAAGACATTTTCCGCGGAGGCGCGTCATAGTGCATGGATACGATGATCTGTGGCAAGCTGACATTGTACAAATGCGTCCATACTCGCGATTCAACCAGGGTCACCACTACATACTCACCGTCATCGATGTGTTGAGTAAGTATGCATGGGCGTTACCGCTCAAGACTAAAAGTGGCGCTGAGGTGACTAAAGCGTTTGCAAAGATATTTAGAGATCGATATCCGAAAAATTTGCAAACCGATCAAGGAAAAGAATTTTACAACGCCGATGTGCAGAAACTCTTGACAAAGCATGACGTTAATCATTATTCGACGTATTCGGTGATGAAGGCGTCCGTCGTAGAACGTTTCAATCGAACTTTGAAGAACGATATGTGGAAACTGTTTACGCTGAATGGAACCTATAGATGGACCGATGCACTACCAAGTCTACTTGCAGAGTATAACGCACGAAAACATAGAACCAACGGAATGCGTCCTTGCGATGTTACCCCTGCGATCGCCGATAAGCTGCTAGCCACCGTATACAGCAACATAAAGATCGCTGCTCCAGCGAGATTCAAGTTGGGCGAATTTGTGCGCGTGAGCAAATTTAAAACCATATTCGATAAAGGCTATACGCCGAATTGGACAACGGAGGTGTTCAAGATAGCCAAAGTACAAGCAACTAATCCCGCAACGTATCTGCTGGTCGATTCCTGTGGAAAACCTGTTGCCGGAGGATTCTATGAACACGAGCTGCAACGCGTCACCGATCCTGATGTATATCCAGTGGAAAAAGTGTTGCGTAGAAAGGGGGATAAGGTGTACGTCAAGTGGTTGGGATTTGATAAATCACACAATTCTTGGATAAATAAAAATAATGTATTGTAAAAAATAATATATGGTTCAATAAATACAATGATACATATATGAATGCGTTAATAAATACAATAATAAATACAATAATAATTTTCTATACATGCGCGAAGAATTTTATATTATACACTAATTCCACTATTTATAATAATCGAGTTAATAAATACAATTTCTATTTTTTTACAATGGGATATTATAATGTCCCCAGGGCAGAGTGTCGATCGAATCGGGTACGATATACCGCTTGTCGTCGTATGGACTTAGAGCGATTTTAGATTCCGAAATGGTGTACACTTTATGAAATTTAGACCGTATGCATGATTGTCTGCGAACCATTTCGATCTCCCTATGCAAACATTGCGCGTAGTCATCGAAAGTTATCGTTCTGGCTATGACGTTGGTCTTGACGCCTTTCGCCTTTTTCGTATCTTTTTTGCCGTCTACGCGAAGTGCATACATTTTCGCTCTAAGACCTACGAATTCGGTCATTATCGCACCGTTATTTTCATCCTTCATCAGCCCCGGAACCTTCTTATTTACGCGCGGCATATTATATGGATTGTCGGTAGGATAATCGCTCGTGTCGAATCTATCGATATTGTGTTTCATGGACTCGTAGATATCATCGCATTGAATGTGATAAATAAGACTATCTGTGTCGGTATATAGAATTTTACCATTTTTTCCATGCTTGGGCGACATGTACTCGTGGTGAAATTCGTACAAACAAATTTTTGATATGTCCAGAATGCACATACCCACGTATATCGGCTTGTTGAATTTCACCTCGAGTTTTCGCAATTCAACAGCTATTAAATTTTCCGAAAAAACACTTCTGCTGTGGAAATTCGGTTTCGCGATCATTGCCTCCGCACCATATCGCCCTTCCCAATGTGTCAAAAGTTTTACATCCACGTGATTTCGTACATTTTCCATAGTTTTACCGAATACCGCGTTGTTCATCAATTTGTACAAATTTTTTTCAAAGTCGTTTGTCGCGCTTGTTCTAAACCGTGTATTGAGTTCGATATAATCGCGGAGCCAGGGAGATTGAGCGAATTGAAGCACGCGGTGTATCTTTGTAATACGAAGACCGTGTCGCGTGCACTGTTGCAGGTTGCGATAATGGATAACGTAACGCTGCTTATCGTATACCGTCGCGAGTAATTTGTCCTGCTTGCAACCAGGTGGTTTGGCACGCGTCGGGCAGAATGGTAGATCGGCATGAGCGTCGTGCAGACGTTGCGGATATTCCAGATCTACCTCAAGAATGTATCCCGTGGGCGAATCGATCGGGATTGAAGACACGTCAAAATTCGCAACATCTTCGACCCATCGAAATTTAGCGTATGGTAGGGGCTGACACATTGCCCATCCATACAAATTGTTCACGTCAAAGTACATCAAGTATGATGACTTTTCCGATGCGTCGTAAGATGACATGTACTTGTTATTGGCATGTGCGTATCTTCCGGAACTTTGGCTTAAACCCCCACGTATACCGCGTTCGATAAACATGACCATATCGATGTCTGTGAGCAATTCGAATGTAATTTTAGTATATTTTAGCATTGCATCCCATGTGAAACCAGGTAGAGTATAATAATGTGCTGAATCTAATCCGTAACTCTTGATACAACTTTCGCGAAAATTTTCAAAAATATCTGCCAATAACAAGACATCTGTTTTCAAATTCAAGTCGCTGTATTCGCCCAAGGTTCTAATCTCGAAACGCTGCCAGACAGTTTCGGCGTGCGCGTAATCGCTCTCGGATACAGTCTCACCCGTTAACGAACTGTAGAATGACTCGCGCGGTGGTAAGCATGGGTCCTGCAGTTTGTCCTCGCAATTAAGATATTCATATGGAAAGATACCCATTCGCGTCAATAAATTGAAATCCTCGGTGGATAATGTTTCAAATTGTGAATGTAAAATTTTTAATTGATCTGTGCTAAGAAAGGATGCTAATTTGTCGAGACTGGTGTTGAGAAATTTGTACGAATCGATGAACCGCAATTTAATACAATTTCGCGCGTCTGAATCAGCCGTATCTTCGACATTTTTTGTGAAAGAAATATACTTTTCTTTAGTTATGGGTAATACGCCAACGTGACCTTCGAAAGCGGTAGCTATTTCCTCGATAATGCAATGTGAATCATAGCCCGATAAATTGTGGAAAACTATGGGGATGTAAAACGCGTTTTTATAATTTAAATTGCACTCCGTATGTGCTGGGCCTCTAAACCGTCCGGACAGATGGCAATGATCGTGGACTCGTACATCGTTAGCCTCGAATGGTTCTTCGCAAATATGGCAGTGTGTTGCATTGTGGAATGTCGACAACTGTTCGGGAGTTAAATCCAGCATTGGAACATTACTGACCAGAATGGGTTTGACGAAATTCGCGAAATTTTTCAATTCGTCTACGAACCATGAAACGCAATCCGCGTCGCGGCGACATCGATACGTCGATAGCGATGTATCGTACGAACAATGCATATAATAGGCAATACTGTGTACTTTATGGTGCTGATACGCGCATAATTTATCACCCATTCGGTGACTGTCCTCCGTTTTTGCAATGATACACTCTAGATCTGCGTACACCACGAAGGGGAGTCGCTCCTTCCGGTAGTGGTTGTCGAAGTTGAGGAGATTTTTGCCTTCGCTGGGCAGCAGGATGGCGCAGTCATTCATCTTGCCACAGTCCAGCGAATGAAGCTCCAACTTTGCGGTAGATCCGAAATAGTGCATGCATCTGTAAACCCAAAATTTTTTTTATTTAATTTGTTTCGCGAGACATTTCATAATTTTATATACATACCGATCGCAGATGAATTTCTTGCCTTTATTCTTGCTCAGCTGTGCGCTCATCAGCCGGGACAAATTCTTGATCCATACAGAGTGTCCTACATCGCCGTGCTCTTGATTCGGCGTGTAGAGCAGGTTGACGTGTTGATCCTTCTTTTGGCTGGTGAGACGCAGCGGAAAGACCGTCTTCGTCTTCTCCATCTCGAAGGTGTAGACGTTGATGGAGATGTTGTTGAGCCGCTCAAATTTTCCAATTTGCCCCAGGGACATTGGGAACTCAATGCCCTGGAGATTTAGCACAGACGTATAGTGCGGGTATGAACTTGGGCAATCGGGATGTCTTTCCGCAGGATGGAGAGCGGCGACCACTGCACACGCGAAACACGCATTGTCCGGGGATTGCACATTGATCGTTGCATTTTTCAACAATAAATCCTGCGGCAACTTGTGGTGGCAACCCGCGCGCAGCGGATTGTACTTGTTGACATTGACGGTCAGATTCATGATTCTCGTCAATGCCCATCCGCTGTCGCGTTCCTGGAACTCTTCCAGCGATGTTAGGGTGGGTTCGATGACGCATCTCTGGTACCACTCCTGCAGATCGGATGTGCGGAAGAGTTCACAGTTTCGGGTGTTGATGCTTTTACAAGCATGCTTATCACCCGCCACAAATTCACCGTTGAATACAGTGTTCACTTTGAGGTGCCGATGTTTCCTCAAAGTATCCCGCACATGCTCTAGCACAATGGTCGCCGCATCCTGGAGGAAGTTGCGCGGCTCGATGTAATTCGAATTTACCACGGCACCAGTTAACACGCGACTATCGAACGCAGCGTCTATTTCGCGCCACAAAAGTCCCGTACTCGAATGTCCTGCACCATCATGCACAAAACGGCCGCGCAACGAATATTTTAGTCCTTCGAGCTGCGCGATTCGAGCAACCAGTGATTGCCGAACACGGATCGATAATCGAGGACGTTTTACGCGGCTGTGTTCTTCTAAAGACTCGATGCACTCGTTGCACCGTTCTTTCCACGCGAGGTATTCTTCCGGCGAAATCAATCGTGCGGATTGATCCAATAATTGGCGGATTACTTGCGCGAATTCTTCCATGATCGTATGTAAGTGTAATGTCTGTTCCATGCAGCACGTTGCAACGATTTGAAGCTTTGTGCAGTTTGGAGCGCGCTTTTATGACTGGTGTCATGATTTGCGATCTCTGTCTTACTCTTTTGACGATCCAACCCAACATGGTTCTATGCAGTTTCTGCTGATACAGCAAAATTCTTTCTATGATTCACGCGTATGGCGAATTGGCGCGCAAAAGTATTATATTACATTCAGCACGTGTTGAGACTTTTATCCTTGAGGATGGGTTCAAATTACATGTGATATGCTGCGATGTTAAGATTGAAATACATTATGGAAAAATTGGATGCTTCAAAATAAAATGCTGTGGTGGGGGAAGCAATTGAACCTCTATTTAAGCCAGTCTCCCGAACGCTATTCAATCAATCGCTCAGTAGCCTCAGTGACTTTCGACGGAACAAATTGTGCTCTGAAAAAAATGTGTAGTACCAGTGCCGAAGGAAACGTTGAACGCATAAATTATTACGTTCCGATCGTGCAAGATGATGGCATAGCTCAATGCGGGGAGGATACAGTTGCTTGGTAAGGCTTAATTTTCACATCTTCTCAAAATTTTTTTTTATGTTTATTCCTAATACGAGTGAGCACTTTCATAGCATTGATTGTTCTCTTAGTCCGCGCCGAACATCACGTATCATGGTCAGAAGATACGCATTAACATCTATGGGCAGCAAATATTTGGAAATTGGAATCAGAGTACGGCCTACGATCGATGTAGAAATTATTCTCAGCGACAATCGTGGGATGTATCTCACGTTACCATATAATACATGGGGTCTACTATGCAACAATCGTGATGCTATCGAAGAATGTTCACGATTACCTGGATCACCTTCGATGCAGATGGATCATTTAACGATGGATTTTTGTGATATCTATAATTCTCCAATTGTAAGGATGATGCTACATAATAAGCCGCTGTATTTCAAACCGGATACAGTATCATATTTATTCAATCTTGAATCATGTATAGACTATGTGTATCCACGGCTGCATCGAATTAGCAGAGATGTGGAGGCGAAATTTAAAACTTTTGTTAACGTCCTACAACAAAGCGATGTTGCTTGTGAAACATTAGATGCGCGTCGTGCTGCTAAAATCATATGTGATAGCGAACATTACTGTGAGGATTATCATGTAGATTGCGAACTGGCAGCATGCGCCATCAATGATATTCTAGCTGATGCACGTGGGAAAAAATGTTAAAATTATATTCTTTTAATTTTAAATAAAATTTCTTAAACGTATATTTTTTCTCCATTTACTTATCCGTCTTCCTCCTCGCCACCTAATTCTAAGATTCGGCGTTTATTTCGTTCTTCACACCGTGAAAATGACATCATCGTATGGAGATGCTCGGGGAGGACTCATATTACACACGATCGCGCGATACGTTGGGGTGTTAAGATTGAAAATCATTTTAAAATATTGGTAGCTTTAGAATAAGATGCGGTGGTGGTGGGGGGGGGGAAGCAATTGCACCTCTATTTAAGCCAGTTCCCGGACGCTATTCAATCAATCGCTCAGTAGCATCAGTGACTTTCGACGGAACAAATAGTGCTCTGAAAAAATGTATACCATTGATGAAATACTCGCTGGGTGTGAGGATTGTTTCGTTCCGATCGTGCGAGATGACGGTGTAGCTCCATGTGGGGAGAATATATATCGTGACCGGTACGGTGTAATTTTCACATCTTCTCAAAATATTTATGTTTGTTCCTAATACGAGCGAGTACTTTCATAGCTTTGATTGTTCTCTTAGCCCGCACCGAACATCACGTATCATGGACAGAAGATAAGCATTAACAACCATGGGTAGCAAATATTTGGAAATTAGAATCGACGTAGGTCGTACGGTCGATGTAGAAGTTCTTCTCGGCGACAATCATGGAAATCATCTCATATTATCATGGCATACATGGGGTCTACTATTCGACAACCGTGATAACATCGAAGAATGTGCACGATTACCTGAACCAGACTACATGCGGATTGATAATTTATCGTTGGACTTTTTTCGGATCTCTGATTCGCCAATTATAAAGATGACACATGGTGATGATACAGTGTATTTCACACTGGATACAGCAATATTTTTATTTAGTCTTCAGCCATGTATAGAAGTAGTATGGTAAGGCCGTTTCCAACGCAGGTCCTCTGAGGGGAGCGCGGGGGCGGGGGGAAGTGAGGGCGCGCGGGTGAGCGCGGCGGAGGGAAACATGGGCGCGGGGCCTGCGGGGAGAGGAAAACCGATTGCGCGTGCACGATCCGCGGAGTGGGGGAAGCCGCGATGATGGAGGGGATCACTCCAGGCCGAGCCGCCGCGTAGACCGGACCCACCGCCGAAAACTTTTAAGAGGGAGTGAATGACCCCCGAGAACTTTTTCAGACCTAACCGGAGGGAGTGAATGACCCACCCCCAAATATTTTTCCAAACCATTATGTGACATGCGGCGCGAAGAATGAAATAGATTTATGCAGTGTCTACAAATCTTAGAATTAGGAGGCGAGGAGGAAGACGAGTAAATAAAATGGAGACAGAATATACGTTTAAGAAATTTATTTAAAAAGAATATAATTTAACATTTTTTCTTCCTACGAGCTTCAACTAGAATATCACTGATGGCGCATGCTACCAGTTCGCAATCTACAAGATACTCCACGTCGTAGTATTTGCTATCACGTATTATTTTAGCAGCACGACGAGCATCTAATGTTTCGCAGGCAACATCGCTCTGCCGTAGCACGTTAACAAAAGTTTCAAATTTTTCACTCGCATCTTCTGCAGTTTGATACAGCCGCGGATACAAATACTCTATACATTGCTGAAGACTAAATAAAAATATTGCTGTATCCAGTGTGAAATACACTGTATCATCACCATCTGTCATCTTTATAATTGGCGAATCAGAGATCCGAAAAAAGTCCAACGATAAATTATCAATCCCCATGTAGTCCGGTTCATGTAATCGTGCACAGTCTTCGATGTTATCACGGTTGTCGAATAGTAGACCCCATGTATGCCATGATAATATGAGATGATTTCCATGATTGTCGCCGAGAAGAACTTCTACATCGGCCGTACGGCCTACGTCGATTCCAATTTCCAAATATTTGGTACCCATGGTTGTTAATGCGTATCTTCTGACCATGATACGTGACGTTTGGCGCGGGCTAAGAGAACAATCAAAGCTATGAAAGTACTCGCTCGTATTAGGAACAAACATAAATATTTTGAGAAGATGTGAAAATTACACCGTACAGGTCACGATATATATTCTCCCCACATGGAGCTACGCCGTCATCTCGCACGATCGGAACGAAACAATCCTCACACCCAGCGATTATTTCATCAATGGTATACATTTTTTCAGAGCACTATTTGTTCCGTCGAAAGTCACTGATGCTACTGAGCGATTGATTGAATAGCGTCCGGGAACTGGTTTAAATAGAGGTTGCTTCCACCCCACCACCACCACCGCATCTTATTCTAAAGCTACCAATTTTTTAAAATGATTTTCAATCTTAACACCGCAATGTATCGCGCGATCGTGTGTAATATGAGTCCTCCCCGAGCATCTCCATACGATGATGTCATTTTCACAGTGTGAAGAACGAAATAAACGCTGAATCTTAGAATTAGATGGCGAGGAGGAAGACGGATAAGTAAATGGAGAAAAATATACGTTTAAGAAATTTTATTTAAAATTAAAAGAATATAATTTTAACATTTTTTCCCACGAGAATCAGCTAGAATATCATTGATGGCGCATGCTGCCAGTTCGCAATCTACATGATAATCCTCACAGTAATGTTCGCTATCACATATGATTTTAGCAGCACGACGCGCATCTAATGTTTCACAAGCAACATCGCTTTGTTGTAGGACGTTAACAAAAGTTTTAAATTTCGCCTCCACATCTCTGCTAATTCGATGCAGCCGTGGATACACATAGTCTATACATGATTCAAGATTTAATAAAAATGATACTGTATCCGGTTTGAAATACAGCGGCTTATTATGCAGCATCATCCTTACAATTGGAGAATTATAGATATCACAAAAATCTATCGTTAATTGATCCATCTGCATCGAAGGTGATCCAGGTAATCGTGAACGTTCTTCGATAGCATCACGATTGTTGCATAGTAGACCCCATGTATTATATGGTAACGTGAGATACATCCCACGATTGTCGCCGAGAATAATTTCTACATCGATCGTAGGTCGTACTCTGATTCCAATTTCCAAATATTTGCTGCCCATAGATCAGGGGTGCACAAGGGAGCTGTATTAGCGCCTAGCTGCGAGCAACCCACCTGTCTCGTTGCTAACGTTAGAATCGGTGAGGAGAACTGCAGTAGTGTACGTGCGTGCTCGTAGGCTCGTAGCGTAAGTATATATGGCTAGGTTCAAGTCATACCAACTGCACGTACACTACTGCAGTTCTCCTCACCGATTCTAACGTTAGCAACGAGACAGGTGGGCTGCTCGCAGCTAGGCGCTAAAACAGCTCCCTTGTGCACCCCTGCCATAGATGTTAATGCGTATCTTCTGACCATGATCCGCGATGTTCGGCGCGGGCTAAGAGAACAATCAAAGCTATGAAAGTGCTGGAATAAACATAAAAAATTTTGAGAAGATGTGAAAATTAAGCCTTACCAAGCAACTGTATCCTCCCCGCATTGAGCTATGCCATCATCTTGCATGATCGGAACGTAATAATTCATTTGTCCGGCGTTTCCTTCGGCACTGGTACTACACACTTTTTCACAGCACAATTTGTTTCGTCGAAAGTCACTGAGGCTACTGAGCGATTGATTGAATGGCGTTCGGGAGACTGGCTTAAATAGAGGTGCAATTGCTTCCCCCACCACAGCATTTTATTTTAAAGCATCCGATTTTTCCATAATGCATTTCAATCTTAACGTCGCAGCATAGCGAAAGATCGTATGTAACTTGAGCCCCAATCCTCAAGGATAAAAGTCTCAACACGTGCTGAATGTAATATAATACTTTTGCGCGCCAATTCGCCATACGCGTGAATCATAGAAAGAATTTGGCTGTATCAGCAGAAACTGCATAGAATGTTGGGTTGGATCGTCAAAAGAGTAAGACAGAGATCGCAAATCATGACACCGGTCATAAAAGCGTGCTCCAAACTGTACAAAACCTCAAATCGTTGCAACGTGTTGCGAGGAAAAGACATTATATTTACATTCCATTTACGATCATGGAAGAATTCGCGCAAGTAATCCGCCAATTATTGGATCAATCCGCACGATTGATTTCGCGGGAAGAATACCTCGCGTGGGAAGAACGGTGCAACGAGTGCATCGATTCTTTAGAAGAACACAGCCGAGTGAAACGTCCTCGATTATCGATCCGTGTTCGGCAATCATTGGTTGCTCGAATCGCGCAGCTCGAAGGGCTGAAACATTCGTTGCGCGGACGTTTTGTGCATGATGGTGCAGGACATTCGGGCACAGGACTTTTGTGGCGCGAAATAGACGCTGCGTTCGATAGTCGCGTATTAACCGGTGCCGTGCTAAATTCGAACTATATCGAGCCGCGCAACTTCCTCCAGGATGCAGGAACCATTGTGCTGGAACATGTGCGGGGTGCTTTGAGGAAACAGCGGAACCTCAAAGTGAACACAGTGTTCAACGGCGAATTTGTGGCGGGCGATAAACGTGCAAGTAAGAGCATCAACACCCGGAACTGCGAACTCTTCCGCACATCCGATCTACAGGAGTGGTACCAACGATGCGTCGTCGAACCCAAACCTGACATCGTTGGAAGAGTTCCAGGAACGCGACAGCGGATGGGCATTGATGAGAATCCTCAACCTGACCGTCAATGTCAACAAGTACAATCCGCTGCGCGCAGGGTGCCACTTCAAGTTGCCACAGGATTTATTGTTGAAGAATGCAACGATCAATGTGCAATCCCCGGACAATGCATGTTTCGCATGGGCAGTGGTCGCCGCTCTCCATCCTGCGGAACGAGACACCGCGCGTGCAAGTTCATACCCGCACTATACGTCTGTGCTAAATCTCCAGGGCATTGAGTTCCCAATGTCCCTGAGGCAAATTGTAAAATTTGAGCGGTTGAATGAAATCTCCATCAACATCTACACCTTCGAGACGAAGAAAGGGTCGACAGTCTTTCCGTTGCGCCTCACTAACCAAAAAAGGGATCGACACGTCAACCTGCTCTACACACCGAATCAAGAGCACGGCGATGTAGGACACTTTGTGTGGATCAAGAATTTGTCCCGGCTGGTGAGCGCACAGCTGAGCAGGCACCAAAAAAAGAAATTCATCTGCGATCGGTATGTATATAAAATGATGAGTAGTATGTATAAGGGGATTCTAACCCAGGTCCTCTGAGGGGAGCGCGGGGGCGGGGGGAAGTGAGGGCGCGCGGGGGAGCGCGGCGGAGGGAAACATGGACGCGGGGCCTGCGGGGAGTGGAAGGTCGGTTGCGCGCGCACGAGCCGCGGAGTGGGGGAAGCCGCGATCGTGGAGGGGATCAGTCCGGGCCGAGCCGCCGCGGAGACCGGACCCACCGTCGGAAATTTTTCAGAGGGTGACTGACCCCCAAAAAATCTCTTTCAGACCTTGGCCCACCCTCAGAAATTTTTTCCCCTAATATTGTACCCCCCCAACACAGAGAAATAATAATTTTTTTAATCACCGATATAGCGAACAACTATGTAGCAAACAGGTAAATTTTTCCGAACCATTATGTAGCAAACATTCTAAAGCTAACGAGTTTTCTCATAATGTTTTTAACGCCGTAGCGTATCGCGCGATCATGTTTAATTAGACTCCTCTGGAGCAGCCGCGCGGGATATCATTTGGCAGCGCGAAGAAGGAAATATAATACGTTTAGACACGCGGAATCTTAAAATTAGGTGGCGAGGAGAGAAGGAGGGTAAATGACATGGTACTATGAAATACGTTTAAGAATATATATTGTTACATCAATTATCCCACTCCATAACATCATCAACAAATAGTTCACTTAAAGGTAAATCTATAGGAATTTGTGCAGGGTCAGTTTGAAGTTTTTCAACGCCAGCCCAAAGCCCCGATATTTTATTTTTGTACTCATTGTTATAATCAATCTCTGTTTTTACGTTTCGCCAAACCACACTCTTTGGAAAATACACATGACGATTCTGCATAAAAGTCTCAAAATTGCCATCGTAATGTACATCCCCTACACTTTGATCCAGCCAATATTTTTCATCCTTGTAGTCCTCATACGGATTCGCTGGGTTACGAAATACTTTTAAATAACTGTCGCCATCATGATTAGCTTCCGCCTCACACAGTTCCGCACATCGAATTTCCTCCGTTTGGACCTCGACATTTCTACATACGACATACAATTTCGGGCTGTATGGATGGAAAATAGTCGCAGCAGCGGTGATCGTAGCGGAAGCTTGTTGATTTGAATTGATTGGCAGCGACATAATCTGAAATCGATTTTTTTCATATAATTCTCAAAGTTACTAACACAACGATTCACTAAAAATATGGTAATGGAAACTTACGGTATTATTCGATTGTATCTTCTATGCGTTGGATGGTGAATGATATCCTTCAAAGCAGTTTCACAAGTGTTTCAAAAAACTGTTCCAGTTCAACTGTTAGTACTATGACGGAGTGTATTGAATGGAAGCAGTTAATAATTGTGCGGGCACGAACGTATGCAACTATTGAGCGATTGATTGAATGGTATCCGAGAGACAGGCCTAAATAGAGGTGCAATTGCTTCTCCCACCGCCGCATTTTATTCTAAAGCAATCAATTTTTCCATAATGTGCTGAAATCTTAACGTCGTAGCATATGTAATTTGAGTCCCCAAGGATAAAAGTCTCGGACACGTGTTGAACGTAATATAATATTTCTGGGAACGTCGAATCTTTGAATTATGCACCGTTAGCAGAAACGCCATATCTTAAAATTAGGTGGCGAGGAGGAAGACGAGTAAATGAAATTGACAAATAATATGTGTTTAAGAAATTTTATTTAAAATTAAAAGAATATAATTTTAACATTTTTTCCTACGAGCATCAGCTAGAATATCATTGATGGCACATGCTACCAGTTCGCAATCTACATAATAATCCTCACAGTAATGTTCGCTATCACGTATGATTTTAGCAGCACGACGCACATCTAATGTTTCGCAGACAACACCGCTTTGCTGTAGCACTTTAACAAAAGTTTCAAATTTCGTCTGCACATCTCTTACATTTTGATACAGCCGCGCATACACATAGTCTATACATGGTTCAAGATTTAATAAAAATGTTACCGTATTCGGTTTGAAATACAGCGACTTATTATGTAGTGCCATCCTTACAATCGGGGAATTATAGATTTCACAAAAATCCACAGTTAATTGATCCATTTGCATCGAAGGTGATTCAGGTAATCGTGCACGTTCTTCAATGGTTGTACGACTGCCGCATAGCAAACCCCATGTATCCCATGATAACGTGAGAAACATCCCACGATTGTCGCCGAGAACCATTTCTACATCAATCGTAGGTTGTACTCTGATCCCAATTTCCAAGTATTTGCTGCCCGTGGATGTTAATGCGTATCTTCTAACCATGATACGCGATGTTCGGTGCGGGCTAAGAGAACAATCAAAGCTATGAAATTGCTCGCGCGTATTAGGAATAAACATAAAAATTTTAAGATGTGAAAATTAACCCTTACCAAACAACTGTATCCTCCCCGCATTGAGCCACGCCGTCATCTCGCACGATCGGAACGTAATAATTCATGCGTTCAACGTTTCCTTCGGCACTGGTACTGCACATTTTGTTTTCAGAGCACAATTTGTTCCGTCGAAAGGCACTGAGACTATTGAGCGATTGATTGAATGACATCCGAGAGACTTGCTTAAATAGAGGTGCAATTGCTTCCCCCCCGCCACCACATTTTATTATAAAGCTACCAATTTTTCCATAATGTGCCGAAATCTCAACGTCGTAGCATATGTAATTTGAGTCCCATCCTCAAGGATAAAAAGTCTCGACACGTGCCGAACGTAATATAATATTTCTGGGAACGTCGAGTCTTAGAATTATGCTGTATCAGCAGAAACTATGTCGGATGATCATGCCCGCTAATTCCTCATACGCGTGAATCGTAGAAAGAATTATGCTGTATCAGCAGAAACTAATGCATTTGGGGAGGGGTACGCCAAAAAGAGTTAGACAGAGATACCAAATCATGATGAGGATATAAATATATGCTCTAAACTGTACAAAGCCGTAAATCGTTGCAACGTATTGCGTGGAAAAGTCACATTATATTTACTTTCCATTTACAATCATGGGAGAATTCGCACAAGTAGAACGCCAATTGTTGGATCAATCCACGCGATTGATTTCGCGGGAAGAGTACCTCGCGTGGGAAGAACGGTGCAACGAGTGCATCGAATCGTTGGAAGAACAAAGTCGCGTGAAACGCCCACGATTATCGATCGGTGTTCGGCAATCGCTGATTGCTCGAATCGCGCAGCTCGAAGGACTGAAATATTCATTGCGCGGCCGTTTTGTGCATGATGGTGCAGGACATTCGAGCACAGGACTTTTGTGGCGCGAAATAGACGCTGCGTTCGATAGTCGCGTATTAACCGGTGCAGTGCTAAATTCGAACTATATCGAACCGCGCAACTTCCTCCAAGATGCAGGGACCATCGTGCTGGAACATGTGCGGGGTGCTTTGAGGAAACATCGAAACCTCAAAGTGAACACAGTGTTCAACGGCGAATTTGTGGCGGGTGATAAACGTGCAAGTAAGAGCATCAACACCCGGAACTGCGAACTCTTCCACACATCCGATCTGCAGGAGTGGTACCAACGATGCGTCATCGAACCCACCCTGGCATCGCTGGAAGAGTTCCAGGAACGCGACAGTGGATGGGCATTGACGAGAATCATGAATCTAACCGTCAATGTCAACAAGTACAATCCGCTGCGCGCGGGATGTTACGTCAAGTTGCCGCGAGTATTGTCTTTGAGGAAAGCCACAATTAGCGTGCAATCCCAGGACAATGCGTGTTTCGCGTGGGCAGTGGTCGCCGCTCTCCATCCTGCGGAAAGACATCCCGAACGCACAAGCTCGTACCCATCTTATGCTTCCGTGCTAAATCTCCAGGGCATTGAGTTCCCAATGTCCCTGAGGCAAATTGGAAAATTTGAGCGGTTGAATGAAATCTCCATCAACGTGTACACCTTCGACGAGGAGAAAGGGTCGACAGTCTTTCCGTTGCGCCTCACTAGCCAAAAAAGGGATCGACACGTCAACCTGCTCTACACACCGAATCAAGAGCACGGCGATGTAGGACACTTTGTGTGGATCAAGAATTTGTCCCGGCTGGTGAGCATGCAGCTGAGCAGACACAAGGAAAAGAAATTCATCTGTGATCGGTACGTATAGAATACTTGTGAAATATTGAAATGTATTGTAGAAAAAATTAAATAAAAAAATTTGTGTTTACAGGTGTATGCACTATTTCGGATCTGCCGAGAAGCTGGAGAACCATTCGCTGGACTGTGGCAAGATGAATGGCTGCGCCATCCTGCTGCCCAGCGAAGGAAAAAATCTCCTCAGCTTCGAGAACCACTGCAGGAAGGAGCGGCTCCCCTTCGTGGTATATGCAGATCTGGAGTGCATCATTGAAAAAACAGAAGACAATCGAGTGGGTGATCTAGATAATAAGTTACATACGTATCAGCACCATAAAGTGCATAGTATTGCATATTATATGCATTGTTCCTATGATACATCGCTATCGACGTATCGATGTTGCCGCGACGCGGATTGTGTTTCATGGTTCGTATACGAACTAAAAAAATTTGCAAACTTCGCCAAACCCATCTTGACCAGTAATGTTCCAATGCTGGATTTAACTCCGGAACAGTTGACGACATTTCGCGATGCAACACACTGTCATATTTGCGAAGAATCATTCAAGGCTGACGATGTACGAGTTCGCGATCATTGCCATCTATCCGGACGGTTTAGAGGCCCGGCACATTCGGAGTGCAATTTAAATTATAAAAATGCGTTTTACATCCCCATAGTTTTCCATAATTTATCCGGCTACGATTCGCATTTCATTATCGAGGAAATAGCTACCGCTTTCGACGGTCACGTTGATGTATTACCCATAACTAAAGAAAAATATATTTCATTCACAAAAAATGTCGAAGATACGGCTGAATCAGACTCGCGAAATAATATTAAATTACGATTCATCGATTCATACAAATTTCTCAATACCAGTCTCGACAAATTAGCATCTTTCCTTAGCACAGATCAATTAAAAATTTTACAATCACAATTTGAAACATTATCCACCGAAGATTTCAATTTATTGACGCGAAAAGGTGTCTTTCCGTACGAATACCTTGATTGCGCGAACAAGCTGCAGGACCCATGCTTACCGCCGCGCGAGTCATTCTACAGTTCGTTAACGGGTGAGACTGTATCCGAGAGCGATTACGCACACGCTGAGACTGTCTGGCAGCGTTTCGGGATTAGAATCTTGGGCGAATACAGCGACTTGTATTTGAAAACTGATGTCTTGTTATTGGCAGATATTTTTGAAAATTTTCGCGAAAGTTGTATCAAGAGTTACGGACTAGATTCGGCGCATTATTATACTCTACCTGGTTTCACGTGGGATGCCATGCTAAAGCATACCAAAATTGAATTCGAATTGCTCACCGACGTTGATATGGTCATGTTTATCGAACGCGGTATACGTGGTGGTTTAAGCCAATGTTCCGGAAGATACGCACATGCCAATAACAAGTACATGCCATCTTACGACGCATCGGAAGAGTCATCGTACTTGATGTACTTTGATGTGAATAATTTGTATGGGTGGGCAATGTGTCAGCCCCTACCATACGCTAAATTTCAATGGGTCGAAGATGTCGCAAAGTTTGACGTATCATCAATCAAAGTCGATTCGCTCATAGGGTACATTCTCGAGGTAGATCTGGAATATCCGCAACGTCTGCACGACGCTCATGCCGATCTACCGTTCTGTCCGACGCGTACCAAACCACCTGGCAGCAGGCAGGACAAATTACTCGCGACGGTATACGATAAGCAGCGTTACGTTATCCATTACCGCAACCTGCAGCAGTGCACGCGTCACGGTCTTCGTATTACAAAGATACACCGCGTGCTTCAATTCGCTCAATCTCCCTGGCTCCGCGATTACATCGAACTCAATACACGGTTCAGAACAAGCGCGACAAACGACTTTGAAAAAAATTTGTACAAATTGATGAACAATGCGGTATTTGGCAAAACTATGGAAAATGTACGAAATCACGTGGATGTAAAACTTTTGACACATTGGGAAGGGCGATATGGTGCGGAGGCAATGATCGCGAAACCGAATTTCCATAGCAGAAGTGTTTTTTCGGAAAATTTAATAGCTGTTGAATTGCGCAAACTCGAGGTGAAATTCAACAAACCGATATACGTGGGTATGTGCATTCTGGACATATCAAAAATTTGTTTGTATGAATTTCATCACGAGTACATGTCTCCCAAGCACGGATCAAATTGTAAAATTCTATATACAGACACAGACAGCCTCATTTACCATATTCGATGCGACGATATCTACGAGACCATGAAGCACAATATCGATAGATTCGACACAAGCGATTATCCTATCGACAATGCATATAATATGCCACGCGTAAATAAGAAGGTTCCAGGGCTGATGAAGGATGAAAATAACGGTGCGATAATGACCGAATTCGTAGGTCTTAGAGCGAAAATGTATGCACTTCGCGTAGATGGTAAAAAAGATACGAAAAAGGCGAAAGGCGTCAAGACCAACGTCATAGCCAGAACGATAACTTTCGACGACTACGCGCAGTGTTTGCAAAGGGAGATCGAAATGGTTCGCAGACAATCATGTATACGGTCTAAACATCATAAAGTGTACACCATTTCGGAATCTAAAATCGCTCTAAGTCCATACGATGACAAGCGGCATATCGTACCCGATTCGACCGACACTCTGCCCTGGGGACATTATAATATCCCATTGTAAAATATAAATTATTGTATTATAAATAGTGGAATTATTGCATATGTATCATTATAATAACTCGTTCATATAAATAGTGGGATTAATGTGAAAAAAATTGTTTACACATTTACATATATGTATCATTGTATTTATTGAATTATTAATTTTACAATATATTATTTTTATTGATCCAAGAATTGTGTGATTTATCAAACCCCAACCACTTGACATATACCTTATCCCCCTTTCTACGCAACACTTTTTCCACTAAATGCACATCAGGATTGGTGACGCGTTGCAGCTCCTGTTCATAGAATCCGCCGGCAACAGGTTTTCCACAGGAATCGACGAGCAGATACGTTGCAGGATTAGTTGTCTGTACTTTGGCTATCTTGAACACCTCCGTTGTCCAATTCGGCGTATAGCCTTTATCGAATATGGTTTTAAATTTGCTCACGCGCACAAACTCGCCCAACTTGAATCTCGCTGGAGCAGCGATCTTTATGTTGCTGTATACTGTGGCTAGCAGCCTGTCAGCGATCGCAGGGGTAACATCGCAAGGACGCATTCCGATGGTTCTATGTTTTCGTGCGTTATACTCTGCAAGCAGACGCGGTAGCAAATCGATCCATCTATAGGTTCCATTGAGCGTAAACAATTTCCACATATTGTTCTTCAAAGTTCGATTGAAACGTTCTACGACGGAGGCCTTCATCACCGAATACGTCGAATAATGATTAATATCGTGCTTTGCCAAGAGTTTCTGCACATCAGCGTTGTAAAATTCTTTTCCTTGATCGGTTTGCAAATTTTTCGGATATCGATCTCTAAATATCTTTGCAAACGCTTTAGTCACCTCAGCAGCACTTTTAGTCTTGAGCGGCACCGCCCATGCATACTTGCTCAACACATCGATGACGGTAAGTATGTAGTGGTGACCTTGGTTGAATCGTGAGTATGGACGCATTTCTACAATGTCAGCTTGCCACAGATCATCGTATCCGTGCACTACGACGCGTCTCCGCGGGAAATGTCTTCGAGCTGGAGCGTGCAATTCCTCAACGAGTTGTAGCTTCTTGTGATTATGGTTTTCATCATTACTCTTGGATTTCGATAATGGTTGCATGTTTGATCGCAGAGGTGTCTTGGACACGAATGATGCGATAATTATCGCGTACATTTATTATGTGCTTCTCGTCGGTCCGAGGAAATTCTGGGCAAGTTGCTGCTCCGTAGCAAAAGCGGTTATAGCCTCTTTAACTTTACGAGTTTCATTATCCGGTTGTGGGATAGAATTCAACGCCTCCGATATCTTTTGAACGCTGTTTTGCAACGTTAGCATATCTTTGTGAAACACAACCAGCTTCCTCGCTAATTCTTCCTGCTGCTCTCTTAAAAGTTTAATGTTCTTTTCCACGTATAGTTTATTGACGACATCGGTGTCGGCCACCGGCTGAGCTACGCGTCGTATCTTGCGTGATTTCGCATCAAAGTCGGCACCAGCCACGCAAAGGGCGTTATCTCGCATGTAATTTCGAAGCAAACCGTTCCATTTGTAATAGTCCATTCTAGCTGCTCCACTCTTCTCGAGCGATACCCCAAATTTGTTGATCGACATCTCGATGCATACAGCGCACATCATCGGCATGCGGTTTAATTTATAATGAGGCCTACCTCGCGGAGTTCCTCGATAATCGATAGAATTTCGGGATCGTGAGAGTTGTTACCCGCCTGACGCGACGCTTCAAGCAAACGCATTCGATCCACCAGCTCGTTGGGATCGTTCCAGTGTATGTAATCGATCTTGTTATCGTTTACCACCATGGCGCGCGGTACCGTTAGACCTTTCCCTGCCCTGCTAGTCGATGCGCGAGGGAGTAGCGGTGCAATTACATATTTGTACTTGTGTCCCTTGTTGCTCAATATGGGATTTTTAGCACCATGACCGCGTCTGTGGGCGTTCGTCGCCAGCAGTATACTTTTATATTTTTGTTTATCGGCATCGGTGTATACAGCATCATCGGGAATTCTCTTGAAAATCAATTCGTAAAGACCGGGTGTTCCTCCGTATTTTACACCATCTATGATTATGTTATCATCCATGTCTATATCGAAAGCCTTATCTCCAAGCCTCGTTCCATTATTGCCAAAGTATACGCCGTACACATAGTCCATCGTTGTATCCTTTTCACCACTTAGGATCACACTCATGTATTTTTGCCCCAGCGGGCCGAAATGACTGCGAAACGTCTCTTGTCCCTCGGATGTTTGGAATTGCTGTCTAATAGATGTTACAAACGACTCATTGGGGCTAGTTTCGAAAACGTCATCATCAACGGTTGAGAGCGATTGCACATTGGGCAATGTACTTATTGGTGTGGGTGGAGCCGGAGAATCGCTTGATACGACATTCTGTCGTTTCCGCTTCGATTGAACTGGTGTCGAGGTTATGGGTGAATATTCCGTTGGCATGTGCTCTTTCCTCTTTCTCTTGCGCGATGTGTTCCCTTTCAGAAGGATTTTTTTAGGCGTTAATGTTTCATTCCCCTCAACGTCTGTGCTCATCAGCGGCGATGTATCAGCTTCCATCTCTGCGGTATTTTCCACAATATGTTTTAGGGGTTCGACGATCGGTTTAAAGTATCTCTCCAACGCGATATCTTCCTCCATCTTGCCAGTCTTCAAAGCCTGATGTTTCCGACGAATGGCTTCGCTGGTTTTTGCAATTTCCTTCGCTATTCTCTCGCGATCCTTAATCTCCAGAGTATCGATATCGATCATCGCTGTACCGCAGACGTTGCTTTCCCACCGACGTGTTGACGACGATTGACCATCTCATGGTATGGCAAACTCGTTAAATCCCTTTCTATAACGTCCATTGGACATCGCGCTATCCTTGTCTATCACCACGAAACCATAATCCCGTTGCCAACAATTACGACACAAAGCGCAGAAATCCTCGTAAGACATGTCAGTGTTTACATGATCGTTGTACACATGTTTCAAGTTGGTACCATCCTGCTTAAACAGAATCAACAGATTCACATTGTCGCGTATTAGATGTTTTGGAATCTTTGCATACGTCTGACAGAGATAGAAACAGTCAACGTTCGAGTGGCGCCCCATTGCAAAGTACTCTCGTATCGTATCTTGCTTGTCGCATGCCACATCATCAAAAATAAAAATGGAATTCGGAAGCGATTCGCTCGGTGGGATGACATCACTGTTATTCGAAAACGTAAAGTAGCCAATTTCATCTATCGGAGTCAATAAATTCTCCAAGTACTGATATTTCGGCTGTTGCAACGACTTGGAATACACGTACACGTTCTCGAAGTGGACGCCGTGAGGACTTTCCAACAAGCTGATCAGCACGTTGGTCTTTCCACAATTTGATGGACCACAAATGAGGCAGCGGATAGTGTTTGGTAGCATGCTACCATGTCTGCGTCCTGTTTTCGAAGACATCACTCGTGATTTATCATCAAAATTTGTCACGCGTATCGCCACAGGTTGTCGCATGAATCGCATCCTCCCCGCGAACCGTGAAAAATGATTTTGAATACGTCGAAGCGTCCTATTTATAGGTCCGCGCTGAAACACCACAGCTCAGTATTCAAAATGCTTTTGATCCTGTCGGATAATTATGATATTCGAGACCTAACCTCTGAGCAATTGAAATATATACCAAAGATTATTCTACTGCGAGAGTTTGACAGGCACATTGATCGGTTGTGGGACAGACTCCCCGAGCATATAAAAGCCAATTCCGAGGTTCGACAGTATCGTCGGTGTCTGGAGCATTATAATCGCCCTTGGCAGTGAACGCATATCAACGGTCTGGCACCATTGATTAAAAACTGTAGCGAATGTCACCAACGAGCGTAAAGAAAGGTCGTGGTTTGTTAAATCGAGCGATAAACGCACTACCAATCGAATTACACATCCCAGGATATCAGTTTTGCGGTCCAGGAACTCATCTGGCAAAACGATTGGCTAGAGGGGATTGAGGTATCAATCCGTTGGACGCAGCGTGTCGCGAACACGATATTGCGTATTCGCGTAGCAACGACCTCGGCGAAAGGCACGCGGCAGATAACGTTCTCGCTGACAAAGCGCGAAAACGCGTCGTTGCGCGAGACTCGACTCTGGGCGAAAGAGGTGCTGCTGCAGCTGTTTGGGCAGCTATGAAGGTCAAGACGAAGATCGGAATGGGGATGAAAGCTAAATTGCGCAAAAGGACTCCAAAGAGAGCATCGCAAAAGCGGATTCTTCCAGTAGCAAAACGGGGTGGTATATTACCACTTTTACCGCTGTTGGGTGTTCTCGGATCATTGGCTGGTGGAGCGGCAGGGATCGCCAAGGCGGTAAACGATAATAAGGCGGCGCAACGTCAGCTGCAGGAAATGCAACGTCATAATCGCTCCATGGAAGGTCGCGGACTTTATCTCGCGCCGTACAAGCGCGGACAGGGAATATCTAAAAGAAAAAAAAAACGTCGAAAAGAAAATAAAAATGCCTGTGGGCGTAACTACCGATGTGCAATTGGAGGAGTTGGCAAAACGTATGCGTATTCCATTCTTTAGAGGTGTTTTTATGCGCAACGCGTTACCAGCTGGTGGAGTACGTCGAAATGAGAGCGGTATCGTAAATTTGGACAATGCCGAGGGGCCGGGGACTCATTGGGTGGCGTATGCGAAGAGAGGGTGTCGAGCTATATATTTCGACAGCTTTGGGAATCTTCGACCGCCGATGGAATTGGTAAAATATCTGGATAAGGATGCTGTGAAAATTGAATACAATCGAACGCCCTATCAGAAGTATGATCAGAGCAATTGCGGACAACTATGTCTACGCTTTCTACAAACGATCGGTGCCAAATTTAAGGATTGACTTCCCACCACTCTGATTCAGTACTGGTCGAACAGTTCAGGCGGAATATGTCGTTAACATTCACTCTAACCGGCAAGAGTAGCACCCTCGCGGTGAGCTACTTTCCACCCATAGATTTGAGCGACGATGATTACGAGCTTGGTCTAACAACCTTTGAAACTTATCACACAATACCGAACATCGACTCGAGCAACGATAAATTCTACTTCATCGTAAACAACAGCCCCGACAGCGCTTATGAATACATTACGATTCCCCACGGCTCCTACGAACTAGACGCCATTGCCAAGTACCTGAAGCAGCGATTACTCGAGCGGTATCCTAAAAATCTTGGTGGCACCGATGACGACAACGATGACGGTGACAACGATCTGTATCCTATAGTGTTGCGTCCCAACAACAATACCATGAAAAGCGAGCTGTACTGTCGGTTCACCGTAGACTTTACAAAGCCCAACAACATTGGATCGCTACTAGGATTCTCGACGAATCGGGTATTAGCACCAGAACGATGGCACGAATCGGACGATCCAATTAATATCATGAACGTGAACATTATTCGCATAGAATGTAGTGTGACCGCTGGTGCGTACAACAATGGGAGGCGTGTACATACGATACATGAATTTTCTCCGAGAGTTCCACCAGGATATAAGATATCGGAAACGCCCGCACAGATCATTTACCTTCCAATCACCGCACGGGTCGTTACGGATCTGACGATACGCGTTGTGGATCAAGACGGACGGTTGCTCGATTTTAGAGGTGAAGAGATTACAATCAGACTGCACGTGCGACGACGACGATAATACGTGTGGTGCGAAAGAAATGCTTGTATTGAACGACTCCAGAAACCCGTTTGTTCCAAGTGAAATTGTTTACAACACCAACAACTGCAACAGCTCTGATCACGCTAAAAAGAAGAGGCTCAGTGCTGCGAACATTGCATTTTTGAAATCTTTGGGATTCATTGTACGCATTTAAGTTGGAAAAAAATGGCTGATATTCTAAGCATTGGAGGGAAGCCGACGTTTGATGATCGCATCGTCAAGCTCGAGACTCACACGTACAACCCATACGTCAACACGACGTTTGGATACAACGATGAGATAAGAATACCGATACAACAGCAGGATTTATACACATTACCGTGTGAAAGTTTCCTCTATGTGGAGGGGAAATTGAAGATAAATAAGCCAAATGATGCGTTAACGGTGATGTTGGGA
Source organism: Andrena chrysosceles (assembly GCA_963855975.1). Lineage (NCBI taxonomy): Eukaryota > Metazoa > Arthropoda > Insecta > Hymenoptera > Andrenidae > Andrena > Andrena chrysosceles. Next base: position 108,492 of record CAWLCU010000594.1, read on the forward strand.
AATAATTGTGTGGCGTTCTTATTCGATGAGATTCGATATGAGCTGAATGGCGTGGAGATTGATCGCAACAGAAACGTTGGAATAACTAGCACGCTTAAAAACTATGTATCGCTGACATCGGACGAAGACAAAAATATGGAGAATGCCGGATGGGGCTTGAAACGATCCGATGGGTCAATAGTGAAAAATCATTTCAATTTTTGCATCCCACTCAAATATTTGCTAGGATTTTGCGAGAACTATAAACACATGATTATTAATGCGCGTCACGAATTGATTTTAATACGGTCGCGCAACGACAACAATGCTCTGATAGGATCATCGGTGTTGGAACCAGAAATTAAATTATTTAAACTACAATGGCGGATGCCTCATGTGACGCTGAACGACATTAATAAGCTATCGTTGCTACGTACTTTGGAAAGTGGACAAAACCTGAGCATTTGTTTTCAATCGTGGGATCTGTACGAGTATCCTATGTTGCAAAACACAAACAAACATTCGTGGGCCGTGAAGGCATCTGCACAGCTGGAGAAGCCACGATGCGTGATCCTTGCTCTACAGACTGGTCGAAAGAATGTGACGAGCGAAGACGTTACTAAGTTCAACAACTGTAAATTGACAAATGTGAAACTTTTTCTCAACTCGGAATTTTACCCATATGATGACATGAACTTGGACTTTGACAAGAATAAGCATGCCATCTTGTATCACATGTATACGCAATTCGGTAAATCGTATTATGGACATAGTTGCAACGAGGCATTATTCACCGTGGCTGAATTTTTACAATTTGGTCCCATCGTGGTGATTGATTGCTCGCGACAAAATGAGTCGATCAAGAATGGTACCGTGGACGTGCGCATAGAATTCGAGTGTAAAGAGAATGTGCCGGCAAATACTACAGCCTACTGTCTGATTCTGCACGATCGGGTGGTTGAATACAATCCACTGACAAACGTAGTGCGCAAAATGAATTAAATTGTCACGCTACTTGCGCGCCATCTCCTGTGCCAAATTCATACAAAAATTTCATCGTGAAAATCGAGATGCTTTACGAGAAAGACTGCATTCTCCCGTCTGTCTCGGAAACGAACGGACCTCTAAATTGTACCGATAATGGCTGTACCAACATTCGTTGACCTGCAAGGGTTCATCGTCGGTGGAAGATTTGTCGCGAAGGAAGTGGCTGTCCTACGCAAGGGAACAGTTCTCTCGCACTATATTTTTGGGAGTCCTATGTCACAATTCCTTCTTACGAAATCGGACAAATCAAGCATTCGGTGGTTGACGGCAAAACATCACGGACTACGGTGGAACGATGGAGACGTTCCGTACAGTATGGCTAAACAGCTAATTACGAAAGCTGTAGCTGATGCGATCGACGAAGAAGATGACACATCCCATATAGTATACGTTAAAGGGCTGCAGAAACGCGACTGGCTTGTGGATTTCCTCGACGAAAATACCAGAGCGGACGTAATCATCGAGACGCTGGACATTGACTACGAGGATATCAAATCCCTAAATAAGCTAAATGTAGTTGATACTCTGCGATGTGGCAGACACGCAAAGCACTGTGCCTTGCAAAATGTATTTAAAATATTCAACTGGTGGTCTAAACACCAGAGGGAAATGCTTAAATAAAATATAACCAATTTTTAATACATAAATGTTTTTTTTCTTCACCCTCCCCAACCTCCAACCTCCTGCATGTACGCTAGATTAAGACGATAGTTTTAATTATTATGCAGAAACCGCTCGATACCCCTTCAATACCGTTTGATACCCCGTTCAGAGTGGTATGATTTACGTTCGATACCCGTTGAAAGCCGTTCAATACTGTTCGATACCCGTTCGATACCCGTTCAAAGCCGTTCAATACCCGTTCGATACCCGTTCAATACCGTTCAATACCTGTTTGATTCGCGTTCAAAACCGTTCGATTCGCGTTCAAAGCCGTTCGATTCGCGTTCAAAGCCGTTCGATACCTGTTCAGTACCGTTCGATTTCCGTTCGATACCCGTTCAAAGCCGTTCGATTTCCGTTGAAAGCCGTTCAATACCCGATCGATACCCGTTCAACACCGTTCAATACCCGTTTGATTCGCGTTCAAAACCGTTCGATTCGCGTTCAAAGCCGTTCGATTCACGTTCTAAAACCGTTCAATACCGTTCAATACACGTTCAATACCGTTCAATACACGTTCAAAGTGGTATGATTTACGTTCGATACCCGTTCAAAACCCGTTTGATTCGCGTTCAAAGCCGTTCAAAGTGATATGGTCTAGCTGAATGATGTGCCAAAGAAAAAGGGAAAGAAGACGCGTGTGAAAAAGGAGAGGATGGGCAGTGGCGAAGATAAGTGCTGGAGGATAATCAGCGAAAATGCAGGTGACCTGTGATGAAGATTGTGAAGAATAAAGGCATCCTATTTTTACAAAGCTATGCACTTCTCGGCTTCATGATATGTGTTTACATGCGAGAGCCAAGAGATGCAGCGAGACCATTTGTCTCCAAACCGTGACAGTGGCAGCTAACAGTCGAATCGCTGTTCGAAATTTTTTTGTGTTTTGAGTACGATACGATGGGAATATCGCGAATCGTCCCAGAGTGCGACTCCGAGGTATGTACTTTAAAATATTTTTTAACATTTATCGCGTTTAACCTTTTTAAAATCGAATGAGATTAAATCAGACGGTCGTGTTGGTGTTATATTCCAGGTTTCTATATTCTAGCAATCGCCGCCTGAATCGTCCACGTGGTCGAGCGATTGGGGCTCACCGCCCCCATCACCCTCATCACCGCCGTCGCCACCGTCACCATCGCCGCCACCGCGTTGGTCGCCGCCGCCCCCCTCGCCACCGTCGCCTCCTCCTCAGGTATGTAATACTTTGCACTGATTTATGCATTTAATGTATCGGTGCTATATCAACATTTGCGTCTGTGTTATAGGACTTACCATTACCTATGCCACGCATCTGGGTACGGCGTGACTTGTTCCCTGCAGGGCGGCAGGAGCATGTATATGGGGCTGCGCGGCTGCGGCCATACATACTACGGCAAGCGTTGCGCCGGCGGCCGATGGTGCAAATATTTGCGCCACTCCAATTACCACCATTACCACCCCCATCCCCCCCGTCGCCGCCATCACCCCCATCCCCCCCGTCGCCGCCATCACCCCCGCCCTATTAGTTTTTTATATTTCATTTTATATATTTTTTATATGTATATATATATTTTTTTTATTATTATTATTATTATTTTCACATATTTTCTTTTCTTTTATTATTATCATTATTAGTTTTTTCATATATTTTATATTTCTCTATTTCTATTTCTATTTTTTTATTTTTTATTTCAATTTTATATTTTTTATTTTTCTATTTCTATTGTATTTTTTATTGTAACAATATATAATATCGTAAACATATATTATTTCTCCATTTATTCGCCCATCTTCCTTCTTTTCTGCTCACATGTATGATGTTTCCTAAAAACTATCATGCTTTGTTCATGTGTTCTTCGCGCTGCCAAATGATATCCCGCGCGGCTGCTCCAGAGGAGTCTAATTAAACATGATCGCGCGATACGCTACGGCGTTAAAAACATTATGAGAAAACTCGTTAGCTTTAGAATGTTTGCTACATAATGGTTCGGAAAAATTTACCTGTTTGCTACATAGTTGTTCGCTATATCGGTGATTAAAAAAATTATTATTTCTCTGTGTTGGGGGGGTACAATATTAGGGGAAAAAATTTCTGAGGGTGGGCCAAGGTCTGAAAGAGATTTTTTGGGGGTCAGTCACCCTCTGAAAAATTTCCGACGGTGGGTCCGGTCTCCGCGGCCGCTCGGCCCGGACTGATCCCCTCCACGATCGCGGCTTCCCCCACTCCGCGGCTCGTGCGCGCGCAACCGACCTTCCACTCCCCGCAGGCCCCGCGTCCATGTTTCCCTCCGCCGCGCTCCCCCGCGCGCCCTCACTTCCCCCCGCCCCCGCGCTCCCCTCAGAGGACCTGGGTTAGAATCCCCTTATACATACTACTATGATGAAATGTCTCGCGAAACAAATTAAATAAAAAAAAATTTGGGTTTACAGATGCATGCACTATTTCGGATCTGCCGCGAAGTTGGAGCTTCATTCGCTGGACTGTGGCAAGATGAATGACTGCGCCATCCTGCTGCCCAGCGAAGGCAAAAATCTCCTCAACTTCGACAACCATTGCAGGAAGGAGCGGCTCCCTTTCGTGGTGTACGCAGATCTCGAGTGCATCATCGCAAAAACGGAGGACAGTAACCGAATGGGTGATAAATTATGCGCGTATCAGCACCATAAAGTACACAGTATTGCCTATTATATGCATTGTTCGTACGATACATCGCTGTCGACGTATCGATGTCGCCGCGACGCAGATTGCGTTTCATGGTTCGTAGACGAATTGAAAAATTTCGCGAATTTTGTCAAACCCATTCTGGCCAGTAATGTTCCAATGCTGGATTTAACTCCCGAACAGTTGTCGACATTTCACAATGCAACACACTGTCATATTTGCGAAAAACCATTCGAGGCTAGCGATGTACGAGTCCACGATCATTGCCATCTGTCCGGACGGTTTAGAGGCCCAGCACATACGGAGTGCAATTTAAATTATAAAAACGCGTTTTACATCCCCATAGTTTTCCACAATTTATCCGGCTATGATTCACATTTCATTATCGAGGAAATAGCTATCGCTTTCGAAGGTCACGTTGACGTATTACCCATAACTAAAGAAAAGTATATTTCTTTCACAAAAAATGTCGAAGATACGGCTGATTCAGACTCGCGAAATTGTATTAAATTGCGGTTCATCGATTCGTACAAATTTCTCAACGCCAGTCTCGACAAATTAGCATCCTTTCTTAGCACAGATAAATTAAAAATTTTACAATCACAATTTGAAACATTATCCACCGAGGATTTCAATTTATTGACACGAAAGGGTGTTTTTCCGTACGAATACCTTGATTGCGAGGACAAACTGCAGGACCCATGCTTACCGCCGCCCGAGTCATTCTACAGTTCGTTAACGGGTGAGACTGTATCCGAGAGCGATTACGCGCACGCCGAGACTGTCTGGCAGCGTTTCGAGATTAGAACCTTGGGCGAATACAGCGACTTGTATTTGAAAACAGATGTCTTGTTATTGGCAGATATTTTTGAAAATTTTCGCGAAAGTTGTATCAAGAGTTACGGATTAGATTCAGCACATTATTATACTCTACCTGGTTTCACATGGGATGCAATGCTAAAACATACTAAAATTACATTCGAATTGCTCACAGACATCGATATGGTTATGTTTATCGAACGCGGTATACGTGGGGGTTTAAGCCAATGTTCCGGAAGATACGCACATGCCAATAACAAGTACATGTCATCTTACGACGCATCGGAAAAGTCATCGTACTTGATGTACTTTGACGTGAACAATTTGTATGGATGGGCAATGTGTCAGCCCTTACCATACGCTAAATTTCGATGGGTCGAAGATGTTGCGAATTTTGACGTGTCTTCAATCCCGATCGATTCACCTACGGGATACATTCTTGAGGTAGATCTGGAATATCCGCAACGTCTGCACGACGCTCATGCCGATCTACCGTTCTGCCCGACGCGTGCCAAACCACCTGGTTGCAAGCAGGACAAATTACTCACGACGGTATACGATAAGCAGCGTTACGTTATTCATTATCGCAACCTGCAACAGTGCACGCGACACGGTCTTCGTATTACAAAGATACACCGCGTGCTTCAATTCGCTCAATCTCCCTGGCTCCGCGATTATATCGAACTCAATACACGGTTTAGAACAAGCGCGACAAACGACTTTGAAAAAAATTTGTACAAATTGATGAACAACGCGGTATTTGGAAAAACTATGGAAAATGTACGAAATCACAATTTTGACACATTGGGAAGGGCGATATGGTGCGGAGGCAATGATCGCGAAACCGAATTTCCACAGCAGAAGTGTTTTTTCGGAAAATTTAATAGCTGTTGAATTGCGAAAACTCGAGGTGAAATTCAACAAGCCGATATATGTGGGTATGTGCATTCTGGACATATCAAAAATTTGTTTGTACGAATTTCACCACGAGTACATGTCGCCCAAGCATGGAAAAAATTGTAAAATTCTATATACCGACACAGATAGTCTCATTTATCACATTCAATGCGATGATATCTACAAGTCCATGAAACACAATATCGATAGATTCGACACGAGCGATTATCCTACCGACAATCCATATAATATGCCGCGCGTAAATAAGAAGGTTCCGGGGCTGATGAAGGATGAAAATAACGGTGCGATAATGACCGAATTCGTAGGTCTTAGAGCGAAAATGTATGCACTTCGCGTAGACGGCAAAAAAGATACGAAAAAGGCGAAAGGCGTCAAGACCAACGTCATAGCCAGAACGATAACTTTCGACGACTACGCGCAATGTTTGCATAGGGAGATCGAAATGATTCGCAGACAATCATGCATACGGTCTAAATTGCATAAAGTGTACACCATTTCGGAATCTAAAATCGCTCTAAGCCCACACGATGACAAGCGGCATATCGTACCCAATTCGATCGACACTCTGCCCTGGGGTCATTATAATATCCCATTGTAAAATAGAAATTGTATTTATTGTATAATATAAAATTATTTGAGAATGTATAATATAAAATTATTATTGTGTTTATTCTATTTATTGTGTAAAATATAAATGGTGGAATTAATGTATAAAAAAATTGTTCACACATATATATGTATCATTGTATTTATTGAACCATGTATTATTATGCTACAATACATTATTTTTATTTATCCAAGAATTGTGTGATTTATCAAATCCCAACCACTTGACGTACACCTTATCCCCCTTCCTACGTAAGACTTTTTCCACTAGATACACATCAGGATCGGTGACGCGTTGCAGCTCGTGTTCATAGAATCCTCCGGCAACAGGTTTTCCACAGGAATCGACCAGCAGATACGTTGCAGGATTAGTTGCTTGTACTTTGGCTATCTTGAACACCTCCGTTGTCCAATTCGGCGTATAGCCTTTATCGAATATGGTTTTAAATTTGCTCACGCGCACAAACTCGCCCAACTTGAATCTCGCTGGAGCAGCGATCTTTATGTTGCTGTATACCCTGGCTAGCAGCTTATCGGCGATCGCAGGGGTAACATCGCAAGGACGCATTCCGATTGTGCTATGTTTTCGTGCGTTATACTCTGCAAGTAGACTTGGTAGAGCATCGGTCCATCTATAGGTTCCATTGAGCGTAAACAGTTTCCACATATTGTTTTTCAAAGTTCGATTGAAACGTTCTACGACGGAGGCCTTCATCACAGAATACGTCGAATAATGATTAACGTTATGCTTTGCCAAGAGTTTCTGCACATCAGCGTTGTAAAATTCTTTTCCTTGATCGGTTTGCAAATTTTTCGGATATCGATCTCTAAATATCTTTGCAAACGCTTTAGTCACCTCAGCGCCACTTTTAGTCTTGAGCGGCAACGCCCATGCATACTTGCTCAACACATCGATGACGGTGAGTATGTAGTGGTGTCCCTGGTTGAATCGTGAGTATGGACACATTTCTACAATGTCAGCTTGCCACAGATCATCGTATCCATGCACTATGACACGCCTCCGCGGAAAATGTCTTCGAGCTGGAGCATGCAATTCCTCAACGAGTTGTAGCTTCTTGCGGCCGTGGTTTTCTTTACTCTTGGATTTCGATAATGGCTGCATGTTTGATCGCAGAGGTGTCTTTGACACGAATGATGCGATAATTATCGGGCACGTTCATTAAGTGCTCCCAATCGGTCCAGGGGCAAGTTCATCCGCCTCGCATGATTCTCCTTCGCAGCGCTGCTGCGGGATAGAATTCGACGCCTGCGATATCTTTTGAACGCTGTTTTGCAGCGTCAGCATATCTCTTTGAAATGCGATCAGTTTCCTCTCTAATTCTTCCTGCCGCTCTCTCAAAAGTTTAATGTTCTTTTCCATGTATAGTTTATTGACAGCATCGGTGTCGGCCACCGGTTGAGCTACGCGTCGTATCTTGCATGATTTTGCATCAAAGTCGGCACCAACCACGCAAAGAGCGTTATCTCGCATGTAATTTCGAAGCAAACCACTCCATTTGTAATAGTCCATTCTAGCTGCTCCACTCTTCTCGAGCGATACCCCAAATTTGTTGATCGGCATCTCGATGCATACAGTGCACATCATTGGCGTGCGGCTTAATTTATATAATGAGGCCTACTTCGCGTAGTTCCTCGACAATCGATAGAATTTCGGGATCATGAGAGTTGTTACCCGCCTGACGTGACGCTTCCAGCAAACGCAATCGATCCACCAGCTCGTTGGGATCGTCCCAGTGTACGTAATCGATCTTGTTATCGTTTACCACCATGGCTCGTGGTGTCCTAAGACCTTTCCCTGCTTTATTGACTGATGCGCGTGGGATTAGCGGTGCAATTACATGTCTGTACTTGTATCCCTTGTTGCTCAATATGGGATTTTTAGCACCATGACCGCGTCTGTGGGCATTCGTCGCCAGCAGTATACTTTTGTATTTTTGTTTATCAGCATCGGTGTATATAGCATCATTGGGAATTCTCTTGAAAATCAGTTCGTAAAGACCGGATGTTCCTCCGTATCTGACACCATCTATGATTATATTATCATCCTTCTCTATATCGAAAGCCTTATCCCCAAGCATCGTTCCACTATTGCCAAAGTATACACCGTACACATAGTCCATTGTTGTATCCTTATCACCACTTAGGATCGCGCTCATGTATTTTTGCCCCAGCGGACCGAAATGACTGCGAAACGTTTCTTGTCCCTCGGATGTTTGAAGTTGCTGTCTGATAGATGTTACAAACGACTCATTGGGACTAGTTTCGAAAACGTCGTCATCAATAGTTGCGAGCGATTGTACACTGGGAAATGTACTTATTGGTGTGTGAGGAACGGGAGACTCGTTTGATGTAGCATTCCGTCGTTTATGCTTCGATTGAACTGGTGTTGAGGTTATGGGTGAATATTCAGACGACATGTGCCGTTTCCTCTTTGTCTTGCGCGATGTGTTCCCTTTCGGATGGATTTTTTTAGGCGTTAATGTTTCATTCCCTTCAACGTCTATGCTCATCGGTGGTGATGTGCTAGCTTCTGTCGCTGAGGTATTTTCCACAATATGTTTTAAGGGTTCGACGATAGGTTTGAAGTATCTCTCCAACGCGACATCTTCCTCCATCTTGCCTGTCTTCAAAGCCTGATGTTTCTTGCGAATGGATTCGCTAGTTTTTGCAATTTCCTTCGCTATTCTCTCGCGATCCTTAATCTCCAGAGTATCGATATCAATCATCGTTGTACCGCTGACGTTGCTTTCCCACCGACGTGTTGATGACAATTGACCGTCTCACGGTATGGCAAACTCGTTAAATCCCTTTCTATAACGTCCATTGGACATCGCGCTATCCTTGTCTATTACCACGAAACCATACTCCCGTTGCCAACAATTACGACACAAAGCGCAGAAATCCTCATAAGACATGTCAGTGTTTACGTGATCGTTGTACACATGTTTCAAGTTGGTACCATCCTGCTTAAACAGAATCAACAGATTGGCATTGTCGCGGATAAGATGTTTGGGTATCTTTGCATACGTCTGACAGAGATAGAAGCATTCAACGTTCGAGTGGCGCCCCATTGCAAAGTATTCCCTTATCGTATCTTGCTTGTCGCATGCCACGTCATCAAAGATGAAAATAGAATTCGGAAGCGATTCGCACGGTGGGATGACGTCACTGTTATTCGAAAACGTAAAGTAGCCAATTTCATCTATCGGAGTCAATAAATTCTCCAAATACTGATATTTCGGCTGTTGCAACGACTTGGAGTACACGTACACGTTCTCGAAGCGGACGCCGTGAGGACTTTCCAACAAGCTCATCAACACGTTTGTCTTTCCGCAATTTGATGGGCCACAAACGAGGCAGCGTATAGTGTTTGGTAGCATGCTACCATGTCTGCGTCTCGTTTTCGAAGACATCACTCGTGATTTATCGTCTAAATTTGTCACGCGTATCGTTACAGGTTGTCGTACGAATCGCATCCTCTCCGCAAACTGTGAAAAATGATTTTGATACGTCGAAGCGCCCTATTTATAGGTCCGCATCGACTCAAAACAGCTCAGTATTCAAAATGCTTCTGATCCTGTCGGATAATTGCGATATTCGATACCTAACCTCTGAGCAGTTGAAATATATACCAAAGATTATTCTACTCCGAGAGTTTGGGAGACACATTGATCAGTTGTGGGACAGACTCCCCGAGCACATAAAAGCCGATTCTGAGGTTCGGCAGTATCGTCGGTGTTTGGAGCATTATAATCGTCCTTGGCAGCGAACGCATATCGACGGTCCAGCACCATTGATTAAAAACTGTAGCGAATGTCGCCGACGAGAGTAAAGAAAGGCTGTGGTTTGTTAAATCGAGCGATAAACGCGCTACCTATCGAATTACATATTCCGGGATACCAGTTTTGCGGTCCAGGAACACATCTGGCAAAACGATTGGCTAGAGGGGATCAAGGCATCAATCCGTTGGACGCGGCGTGTCGCGAACACGATATTGCGTATTCGCGCAGCAACGACCTCGGCGAAAGGCACGCGGCAGATAAAGTTCTCGCTGACAAAGCGCGAAAACGCATCGTTGCGCGAGACTCGACTCTGGGTGAAAGAGGTGCTGCTACAGCTGTTTGGGCAGCTATGAAAGCCAAGACGAAAATTGGAATGGGGATGAAAACAAAACCCCGCAAAAGTACTCCAAAGAGAGCGCCGAAAAAGCGGATTCTTCCGGTGGCAAAACGGGGTGGTATATTACCACTTCTCCCGCTGCTAGGTGTTCTCGGATCATTAGCTGGTGGAGCGGCGGGGATCGCCAAGGCGGTAAACGATAATAAGGCGGCGCAACATCAGCTGCAGGAAATGCAACGTCATAATCGCTCCATGGAAGGTCACGGACTTTATCTCGCGCCATACAAGCATGGACAGGGAATATCGAAACGAAAAAAAAAACGTCGAAAAGAAAATAAAAATGCCCGCGGGTGTAACTACCGATGCACAATTGGAGGAGTTGGCAAAACGTATGCGTATTCCATTCTTTAGAGGTGTTTTTATGCGAAACGCGCTACCAGTCGGAGGAGTACGTCGAAACGAGAGCGGTATTGTAAATTTGACCAATGTCGAGGGGTCGGGGACTCATTGGGTGGCGTATGCGAAGAGAGGGTGTCGAGCTATATATTTCGACAGCTTTGGAAATCTTCGACCGCCCAAGGAATTGGTAAAATATCTGGATAAGGATGCTGTGAAAATTGAATACAATCGAACGTCTTATCAGAAGTACAATCAGAGCAATTGTGGACAACTATGTCTACGCTTTCTACAAACGATCGGTACCAAATTTAAGGATTGACTTCCCGCCACTCTGATTCAGTACTAATCGAGCCGTACAGTTCGGAATATGTCGTTAACATTCACTCTAACCGGCAAGAGTCGCACCCTCGCGGTGAGCTACTTTCCACCCATAGATTTGAGCGACGATGATTACGAGCTTGGTCTAACAACCTTTGAAACTTATCACACCATACCAAACATCGACTCGAGCAATGATAAATTCTACTTCACCGTAAACTATGACATCAGCAACAGCGTCGACACCACTCCTGAATACATTACGATTCCCCACGGCTCCTACGAACTAGACGCCATTGCCAAGTATTTGAAGCAGCGATTACTCGAACGGTATCCTCAAAATCTCGACGGTACCGATGGTGGTGACAACGATGCGTATCCAATAGTGTTGCGTCCCAACAACAACACCATGAAAAGCGAACTGTACTGTCGGTTCACCGTAGATTTTACAAAGCCTAATAACATTGGATCGCTATTGGGGTTCTCGACGAATCGGGTATTAGAACCAGGACGGTGGCACGAATCGGACGATCCAATTAATATCATGAACGTGAACATTGTTCGTATAGAATGTAGCGTGACCGCTGGCGCGTACAACAGTGGGAGGCGTGTCCATACGATACATGAATTTTCTCCGAGAGTTCCACCAGGATATAAGATATCGGAAACGCCCGCGCAGATCATTTACCTTCCAATCACCGCACGGATCATTACAGATCTAACGATACGCGTTGTGGATCGAAACGGACGGTTGCTCGATTTTCGAGGTGAAGAGATTACCATCAGATTGCACGTACGACGGCGACGACGATAATACATGTGGTGCGAACGAAAGAGATGCTTGTATTGAACGACTCTAGAAACCCGTTTCTTCCAAGTGAAATTGTTTACAACAACTGCAACAACAACTGCAACAGCTCCGATCACGCTAAAAAGAAGAGGCTCAGTGCTGCGAACATTGCATTTTTGAAATCATTGGGATTCATTGTGCGCATTTAGGTTGAAAAATGGTTGACATTCTAAGTATTGGAGGGAAGCCGACGTTTGATGACCGCATCGTCAAGCTTCAGACTGACACATACAACCCATACGTCAACACAACGTTTGGTTACAGCGATGAGATAAGAATACCGATACAACAGCAGGATTTATACACATTGCCGTGTGAAAGTTTTCTCTATGTGGAGGGGAAATTGAAGATAAATAAGCCAAAAGATGCATTAACGGTGACGTTGGCAAATAATTGCATGGCGTTCTTATTCGATGAGATTCGATACGAGCTGAATGGCATGGAGATTGATCGCAGCAGAAACGTTGGAATAACTAGCACGCTTAAAAACTATGTATCGCTGACATCTGGCGAAGACAAAAATATGGAGAATGTTGGATGGGGCTTGAAACGGCGCGATGGGCCAATAGTGAAAAGTCATTTCAATTTTTGCATCCCACTCAAATATTTGCTGGGATTTTGTGAGGACTACAAACGCATGATTATTAATGCGCGTCACGAATTGATTTTAATACGATCGCGCAACGACAACAATGCTCTGATAGGATCGCCGATGTTGGAACCAGAAATTGAATTGGTTAAACTACAATGGCGGATGCCCCATGTGACGTTAAATGACGTTAATAAGCTATCGTTGCTACATACTTTGGAACGTGGACAAAACCTGAGCATTTGTTTTCAATCGTGGGATCTGTACGAGTATCCTCTCTTACAGAGCACGACTAAGCATTCGTGGGCCGTGAAGGCATCTGCACAGCTGGAGAAGCCGCGATGCGTGATCCTTGCTCTACAGACTGGTCGAAGAAATGTGATGAGTGAAGACGTTACTATGTTCAACAACTGCAAATTGGCCAATGTAAAACTTTTTCTCAACTCGGAATTTTACCCATATGATGACCTGAACTTGGACTTTGACAAGAATAAGCACGCCATCTTGTATCACATGTATACGCAATTCCGTAAATCATATTATGGGTATAGTTGCAACGAGGCATTATTCACCGTGGCTGAATTTTTACAATTTGTCCCCCTCGTGGTAATTGATTGCTCGCGACAAAATGAGTCGATCAAGAATGGCACCGTGGACGTGCGCATAGAATTCGAGTGTAAAGAGAATGTGCCTGCAAATACTACAGCCTACTGTCTGATTCTGCACGATCGAGTGGTTGAATACAATCCATTGACAAACATGGTGCGCAAAATAAATTAAATTACCACGCTACTTGCCCGCCCTCTCCTGTACGAAATTCGCAAAAAAATTTCATCGTGAAAATCGAGATGTTTTACGAGAAAGACTGCATTCTCTCGTCTGTCTTGGAAGCGAGTGGACCTCCAAATTGTATCGATAATGGTTGTACCAACGTTCGTTGACATGCAAGGGTTCATCGTTGATGGAAGATTTGTCGTCAAGGAAGTGGCTGTCCTACGAATGGGAACAATTCTCTCGCACTATATTTTTGGGAGTTCGATGCCACATTATCTTCTTTCGAAATCTGACAAATCAAGCATCCGCTGGTTAACGGCGAAACATCATGGGTTACGCTGGGACGATGGAGAAGTTCCATACAGTATGGCTAAACGGCTAATTTCGAAAGCTGTAGCTGATGCGATCGATGAAGAAGAGGATGACACGTGCCATGTCGTATATGTTAAAGGGCTGCAGAAACGCGACTGGCTTGCGGATTTCCTCGATGAAAGTACGAGAGCAGACGCGGTCATCGAGACGCTGGACATTGACTACGAGGATATCAAATCTCTAAATAAGCTAAATGTAGTTAATACTCTGCGATGTGGCAGACACGCGAAACACTGTGCCATGCAAAATGTATTTAAAATATTCAACTGGTGGTCTAAACACCAGGGAAATTCATAAATAAAATATAATCAATTTTTTAATGCGTATAATTTTCTTCACCCTCACCCAACTCAACCTCATGCGTTTGATGTTCGCTAGATTAAGACGATACTTATGCAGAAGTCGTTCGATACACGTTCGATACCCGATCAAAGCCATTCGATGCACGATCAAAGTGGTATGATAGACGTTCAATATCCGATCAAAGCCGTTCAATACCCGTTCAATGCACGTTCGAAGCCGTTCAATATCCGTTTGATTCAGTCTTCCTCCTCGCCTCCTAATTCTAAGATTTGTAGACACTGCATAAATCTATTTCGTTCTTCGCGCCGCATGTCACATAATGGTTTGGAAAAATATTTGGGGGTGGGTCATTCACTCCCTCCGGTTAGGTCTGAAAAAGTTCTCGGGGGTCATTCACTCCCTCTTAAAAGTTTTCGGCGGTGGGTCCGGTCTACGCGGCGGCTCGGCCTGGAGTGATCCCCTCCATCATCGCGGCTTCCCCCACTCCGCGGCTCGTGCGCGCGCAATCGGTTTTCCTCTCCCCGCAGGCCCCGCGCCCATGTTTCCCTCCGCCGCGCTCACCCGCGCGCCCTCACTTCCCCCCGCCCCCGCGCTCCCCTCAGAGGACCTGCGTTGGAAACGGCCTTACCATACTACTTATAGAGTATTTGTATCCGCGGCTGTATCAAACTGCAGAAGATGCGAGTGAAAAATTTGAAACTTTTGTTAACGTGCTACGGCAGAGCGATGTTGCCTGCGAAACATTAGATGCTCGTCGTGCTGCTAAAATAATACGTGATAGCAAATACTACGACGAGGAGTATCTTGTAGATTGCGAACTGGTAGCATGCGCCATCAGTGATATTCTAGTTGATGCTCGTAGGAAGAAAAAATGTTAAATTATATTCTTTTATTTTTAAATAAATTTCTTAAACGCATATTCTGTCTCCATTTTATTTACTCGTCTTCCTCCTCGCCTCCTAATTCTAAGATTTGTAGACACTGTATAAATCTATTTCGTTCTTCGCGCCGCATGCCACATAATGGTTTGGAAAAATATTTGGGGGTGGGCCAAGGTCATTCTCTCGCTCGGAAAAAATTTCCGGTGGTGGATCGGGGTTTGAAAAAGTTCTCGGGGGTCATTCACTCCCTCCGGTTAGGTCTAAAAAGTTTTCGGCGGTGGGCCCGGTCTCCGCGGCGGCTCGGCCTGGAGTGATCCCCTCCATCATCGCGGCTTCCCCAACTCCGCGGCTCGTGCGCGCGCAACCGGTCTTCCTCTCCCCGCAGGCCCCGCGCCCATGTTTCCCTCCGCCGCGCTCCCCCGCGCGCCCCAACTTCACCCCGCCCCCGCGGTCCCCTTAGAGGACCTGCGTTGGAACCCGCTTTGTCTTACTACTGCAGCGTTTCGAGATTGGAACCTTGGGCGAATACAGCGACTTGTATTTGAAAACAGATGTCTCGTTATTGGCAGATATTTTTGAAAATTTTCGCGAAAGTTGTATCAAGAGTTACGGATTAGATTCAGCGCATTATTATACTCTACCTGGTTTCACATGGGATGCAATGCTAAAACATACAAAAATTACATTCGAATTGCTCACAGACATCCATATGGTCATGTTTATCGAACACGGTATACGTGGGGGTTTAAGCCAATGTTCCGGAAGATACGCACATGCCAATAACAAGTACATGCCATCTTACGACGCATCGGAAAATTCATCGTACTTGATGTACTTTGATGTGAACAATTTGTATGGATGGGCAATGTGTCAGCCCCTACCAAGACCGCGTCACGGTCTTCGTATTACAAAGATACACCGCGTGCTTCAATTCGCTCAATCTCCCTGGCTCCGCGATTACATCGAACTCAATACACGGTTTAGAACAAGCGCGACAAACGACTTTGAAAAAAATTTGTACAAATTGATGAATAACGCGGTATTCGGTAAAACTATGGAAAATGTACGAAACCATGTGGATGTAAAACTTTTGACACATTGGGAAGGGCGATATGGCGCGGAGGCAATGATCGCGAAACCGAATTTCCACAGCAGAAGTGTTTTTCGGAAAATTTAATAGCTGTTGAATTGCGAAAACTCGAGGTGAAATTCAACAAACCGATATAATAATAATAATAATAATAATTCGTCTTTATTTATCACATTTACAAACAACAAAAAGAAAAAAAACAACAACTTATGTGATAAATAGGCGAGGTTCGGCATATACCAGGTCTGTAAATATGAAACCGGAATTTGCCCATACGTGGCGCCAGCTGTCAATGTAGTTATCATCAAACCGTGTCATTTACGCCATTTTCTAATAAAGATTTTCAACTCACAATCGTACAAGTTTCATACAACTGCATAGTTTTTAATAGCATTGAACATATCGAATTTTGTGCCTGGAAACTACAATTTGCGGACAGCATTGATTTTCTGTTACCATTTGAAGAAAACTGCTGTACAATCGCATCGAATGCTTGTCGAAGCATACGGTGAGCTCTTAGTAAATCACAGTGCTTTGAGTGATTTAAGAAATTCAAGAGTGGCCATTTTGACGTGTGAAACGAAGAACGTAGAAGACCACCGAAAAAGTTTCAAGACATCGAATTACAAGTATTGTTGGATGAGGATGGTGCTCAAACGCAACAACAACACGCGGATCAATTAAATGTAACCCAAGAAGCCGTCTCCATACGTTTGAAAGTCATGGGAATGATCCAGAAGATAGGAAAAACGACCGGAATATCAAAAAGGTAACACAAAGTGATTCTGCTTCATGATAATGCACCATCACACGGAGCAAAAACGGTAAAGGAAACGATTGAGGCGTTTAGTTGGAAAATACTTTCGCATGCGGCTTACTCATCAAACTTGGCTCCATCCGATTATTGTTTATTTGCATCGATGGGACACGCACTTGCTGAATAGCGCTTCACATCTTACGAAAATGTACGAAAAGGGCTCGATGACTGGTTTTCCTCAAAAGAGGAACAGTTTTTTTGGCATGGCATCCAAAATTGTCAGAGAGATGGGAAAAAATGTATAGCTACCGATGGGCAATACTTCGAACAAAATATTTTGTATCATTTTCATACAATAAACGTGTATTTTTAGTACAAAAAATCCGGTTTCATATTTACATACCTGGTATGCCGTTTTGCAACCTAACCCAAAAACAATAACAATATAAAACAGAAGTAAAGCTAACGACACAAGAAATGAGCAAGAGAGAGAACCACGTGACAAGGGGAGTTAGGGATAGTGAGCAAGAATAAAAGAACGGGTAGCACATTTAAAAGCAGGCATAGAGGTCAAAGAGCGGATATCCAAGGGAAGAGAATTATAATATAAGGATGATAAATAAGAGAAAGATGCCGTAAATTTGACCGTACGATGAACAGGCACAGACAGATCAGCACCACGCCTCGTATATGGAGCATAAACAGAGTGCATAGATGAATTACTGCATAGTAATTCACTTAGATAGATAGGCGTTTCGGATACCAGAACTTTGTGTACGATGCAACACATGTGCAAAATCCACCTCTGTCTGACTTTGAGCCAGCCAGAGCGAAGAAAGCACGGCGAAATATGATCAAATTTACGGACATTGTAGGTATAGCGAAGACACGAATTCTGGATACGTTGCACAATAGACGCAAGACGAGTAGAGAGACAAAGACCATACACAACATCGGCGTAATCAAAGAGAGAAATAACGAGTGACTGACCGAGCGAGAGCTTGATGTGGGTGGACAAAATACGACGAGAAGGATACAGGAAACGTAGACGAGCAAAAGCAGAACGGCACAAAACAGCTACATGTTGGTCAAAGCACCAAGAAGAATCAAAAGTAACACCGAGTATTTTAACAGTAGGCTGCATAGAAAGAGTTGCAGAGCCCCAGGAAATAACGAAAGAAGACAATTGTTGACGTAAAGCGGGAGAGCCAACCACTACTAAAGAAGATTTAGTAGGATTTAGCTGCAAACCGTGAGCATCAGCCCATGCCGTGAGGCGTAGCAGGTCAGAAGCCATCTCGCATTTGCCAGACTCAGCGCTGCCAATAACAAAGTCCTTAACAAGCTGAGTGTCATCCGCATACATATAGACCCGACAGTTATGACACACCGAGGGCAGATCCCTTACATAGATACTAAAAAGTAGGGGCCCAAGCACAGAGCCTTGAGGTACACCACGTTTAACCTCGCGAGTAGATGAGACCGTAGGCATAAACTGGTTAAGCATAACCTGCTGAGAGCGGGAAGAAAGATAGGATTCAAGGAAAGACAGGACATTAGGGGACAAACCAGTATGTCGAAGTTTAGCCACCAGCAGGTCATGATCAATCGTGTCAAATGCCTTAGAAAAGTCTAAGGAAATAATGGCAGTTAAGCGTCTAGAATCAAAGCTCCGCAAAACGGTATCCGACAAATGCAGCAAAGATGTAGTAGTGCTATGACCACGTCGAAAGCCAGACTGAAAAACTGGAACAGCATTGGCGGAGGTGAAAAACCTCTGAAGCTGCGCAATGCAAAGTTTCTCGAGCACCTTAGATAAGAAAGGAGTAAGGGATATAGGACGAAGGGAATTAAGGGCAGTTACATGAGGTGTTTTGGGAATAGGAACTACAAAGGAGTGCTTAATGCATAAGGAAATACACCATCGGAAATAGAAGCATTGAAAATATGTAGTAGAGAGTCAAAACAGTAAGGAAAGCAATTAAGGACCATACCGCCAGAAATATCGTAAGGATTAGAGGACGTAAGTTTGATAGTTTTAAAGACGGCAAGGAGATCCTCAGGAGTAAAGGGCACAAAAGAGAAAGTAGGAGCATCAGGATCAAGATTATTCAAGGATGCATAATTATGTATAAGGCTAGTAGAGGCAGTACAAGCAGGCAGAGAGTCAATGAAATAATTATTAATTAAGGTAGCGTCAGGAAAGGACTCAATGCCAGAAGAGGACGAAGACGAACGGTAAAATCCGGCCAAGGATAGGAAGTCCCAGAGTCTTCTAGAGGAACAAGAATGAAAGCTTTTAAAAAACGCCCTTTTCTCAGCGCGAATGACGGACTTAGCAACATTACGAAGATGCTTATAGTAGTCCCAAGCACCAGCTGTACCAGTCTTTCTGAATTTCACGAGTGCCCGATTGCGAAGCTTTATGAATCTCCTCACAGTCTGCGTGAGCCAAGGCGCAGGGGGCCTGGAGACACGCACTAATCTTATAGGTGCAAACTGATCGTATAATGTGACCAACAAAGATTCAAACACAGCAAATTTAGAATCAACCGTGTCACAGTCACTAATCCGATGCCAGCTTAAGCCCTCAGCCTCACAGCGGAATTGCTCCTCATGTATATCCTTAAAATTACGTCGCAAAATGAAACGTTGGCGGCCCGTCGATTTGGGAATATTAAGTATCGAGTAAACAAGACAGTGGTCACTAATATGGCTTACATCAAGAGAACCCGCAGATACAATATCCACGTC
Organism: Andrena chrysosceles; assembly: GCA_963855975.1. Taxonomy (NCBI): domain Eukaryota; kingdom Metazoa; phylum Arthropoda; class Insecta; order Hymenoptera; family Andrenidae; genus Andrena; species Andrena chrysosceles. Next base: position 128,392 of record CAWLCU010000594.1, read on the forward strand.
ATCGCTTACAAATATTAAATCCAGCAAAGTTGAAGATAGCGCAGTAATTCGGGTAGGCACAGATATAGTTTGGCATAAAGAAAGCGATGACATAAAGTGCCTAACAAGAGGCAAACCCGGGTCGCATACATTATTGTAATCAATATTAAAGTCACCCATACATATAATATAAGTAGCAGTGCAAGAAACTTCGACAAGGAACAGTGCAAGATCATTTATACAGGACAAGGGACAGTTAGGCGGACGATACACAGACAGGGCCACAATGCGCGCATGTTTAATAGTAAAAAGAACGCCAGCTACATCTAGAAGGCTATCTTGAAAATAATTATTAGTAATGACCTCAAAGATATTTACACAATGTAAACTGGATTTGACATACAAAGCAGCACCACCACCACGAGCAAGGAAACGAGAACGACGGTCAGCAGGATAGAGATAATAGTCACGCAGCAGAAGGGACCCAGAGTCGTGCTCAGTACGCAACCAGGTTTCAGTAAGAGCCAACACGTCAAACTTGTAACAACGCACTAAGTCGGCTAGATCCGCGAAATGACAAATAAGTGACCGAATATTTAAGTGAGCAGTAGAGAAGGATATACGTGGGTATGTGCATTCTAGACGTATAAAAAATTTGTTTGTACGAATTTCACCACGAGTACATGTCGCTCAAGCATGGAAAAAATTGTAAAATTCTATATACCGACACAGATAGTCTCATTTATCACATTCAATGCGATGATATCTACGAGATCATGAAACACAATATCGATAGATTCGACACGAGCGATTATCCTACCGACAATCCATATAATATGCCGCGCGTAAATAAGAAGGTTCCGGGGCTGATGAAGGACGAAAATAATGGACCGATAATGACCGAATTCGTAAGTCTTAGAGCGAAAATGTATGCACTTACGGCGCTTACGCGTAGACGGCAAAAAAGATACGAAAAAGGCGAAAGGCGTCAAGACCAACGTCATAGCCAGAACGATAACTTTCGACGACTACGCGCAATGTTTGCATAGGGAGATTGAAATGGTTCGCAGACAATCATGCATACGGTCTAAATGTCATAAAGTGTACACCATTTCGGAATCTAAAATCGCTCTAAGTCCATACGACGACAAGTGGTATATCGTACCCGATTCGATAGACACTCTGCCCTGGGGACATTATAATATCCCATTGTAAAAATAGAAATTGTATTTATTAACTCGTTTCTTATAAATAGTGGAATTATTGTATAATATAAAATTCTTCGCGCATGTAGAGAAAATTATTATTGTATTTATTATTGTATTTATTAACGCATTCATATATGTATCATTGTATTTATTGAACCATATATTATTTTTTACAATACATTATTTTTATTTATCCATGAATTGTGTGATTTATCAAATCCCAACCACTTGACGTATACCTTATCCCCCTTTCTACGCAACACTTTTTCCACTAGATATACATCAGGATCGGTGACGCGTTGCAGCTCGTGTTCATAGAATCCTCCGGCAACAGGTTTTCCACAGGAATCGACCAGCAGATACGTCGCGGGATTCGTTGCTTGTACTTTGGCTATCTTGAACACCTCCGTTGTCCAATTCGGCGTATAGCCTTTATCGAATATGGTTTTAAATTTGCTCACGCGCACAAATTCGCCCAACTTGAATCTCGCTGGAGCAGCGATCTTTATGTTGCTGTATACGGTGGCTAGCAGCTTATCGGCGATCGCAGGGGTAACATCGCAAGGACGCATTCCGTTGGTTCTATGTTTTCGTGCGTTATACTCTGCAAGTAGACTTGGTAGCGCATCGGTCCATCTATAGCAGGCCTGCCCCATCGGGTGCAAATACCTCCTGAATTTCTGGGACCCGGGCAACAGCCGAGCGCGGGACTTTAAAGTTGCTACACATTGCGAAATTTGTAATAAGAGAACTGTATGAGTGTGCGTCCATGTAGGCTCGTACCACGACTCTTTGCGATTCTGGGCGCCGGGTCAGGAGCCAAGCATGGAGCTACAGTGGTCCCCGGATTATTGACAAGCTTTTTTCCCCGGATCATCGGGAAAGACCTACCCACCCCTCAGTTTTGCTTCCTCGTTGCGAGCGAGGGCCTTCGGTCCCAGGTAGACCGCCCGTTGACTGCCGAGAGCAATAAAATCGCTGGGCTAGGTAAAATACCCAGTAAAGAAAAATAAAATGTTCATGTTTTTGATAAAAGTTCATGAAAGTATTACCAATGGATTTTTTAGGATTTCCCAATGAAAATGAGTTCAAATATGGAGAAATTCGGTTCATTTTTAGTGAATGTCACTACATTACACACTATGTACATACATACTTACAAACACAACAAGAATCTACGTTAATAATACCAAAAAAGTATGTATCTAATCGTTTTTAAAATGTATGATATTCCGAACTCTTTATTCCACTAACAAATAATATTAATGGTTTTTACAGTATCAAATGTTATTCAATATCCAAGGAAAGACACATATGACTGACAATCTTCCAATCGAACCTGCAAATACTACAAGAATTGGCAAATTACTTAGATAATTGTGAGTTAATCACCAGAAGCGTGCTTTTCCCTTAAACCGGGGAACTGGAATCTAATTGTGTTATCATAATAAAAAATTGACCGAATTGTTTCGTGTTTAGACTCATTTTCGTCGACATAAGCTCCCCAATCCATTGGTAGTACTCCCATCAAAGTGTAATCAGTAATATGAAAATTTTCATATTCAATACTGAATCTCAATTCGCCGTAGACCGAGGGTCTCCCACGGGTGCGGTATTTCACTCACTCTCGGTTTACGTCGTTCACTCTCCTTGTCGAAAGGTTCGGGCGAGGGTCCTGACAAGGGTCAGTTTATTAGGCGCAAACTACTTCCCCTGCCCCGCTTTATGGAGAATCCCCAGACCCGAATCTTTCTCGATAATCCGGGGACCACTGTATTTCGTTGCTCGGTTTCACGCTCGGCTGTGCTATTCTTTGCTACTATAGAATTATTTATTATGGTAAGGAACCCCGGGATGATGTATATGTGTAACAAGCAATAAAATTGAAAATATAGAAACGTATTATACAATTTCACCGAAACATAACATATTTAGAATGTTATTACTATAAAAATAAATAACTTACAAAGATAAAGAACAGAATTTTATTGAACGATATATATACACACACATTTGCAAAAGTTAAAAATTATATACTAATAAATATATACATACATATTATATAGTATATAATTATATACTAATAAATATATACATACATATTATATAGTATATAATATGTATGTATATATTTATTAGTATATAATTTTTAACTTTTGCAAATGTGTGTGTATATATATCGTTCAATAAAATTCTGTTCTTTATCTTTATAGTATATACATACATATTATATAGTATATAATATGTATGTATATATTTATTAGTATATAATTTTTAACTTTTGCAAATGTGTGTGTATATATATCGTTCAATAAAATTCTGTTCTTTATCTTTGTAAGAGCAACGAAATAGCTCCATGCTCCTGACCCGGCGCCCAGAATCGCAAAGAGTCGTGGTACGAGCCTACATGGACGCACACTCATGCAGTTCTCTTATTACAAATTTCGCAATGTGTAGCAACTTTAAAGTCCCGCGCTCGGCTGTTGCCCGGGTCCCAGAAATTCAGGAGGTATTTGCACCCGATGGGGCAGGCCTGATCTATAGGTTCCATTCAGCGTAAACAGTTTCCACATATCGTTCTTCAAAGTTCGATTGAAACGTTCTACGACGGACGCCTTCATCACCGAATACGTCGAATAATGATTAACGTCATGCTTTGTCAAGAGTTTCTGCACATCGGCGTTGTAAAATTCTTTTCCTTGATCGGTTTGCAAATTTTTCGGATATCGATCTCTAAATATCTTTGCAAACGCTTTAGTCACCTCAGCGCCACTTTTAGTCTTGAGCGGTAACGCCCATGCATACTTACTCAACACATCGATGACGGTGAGTATGTAGTGGTGACCCTGGTTGAATCGCGAGTATGGACGCATTTGTACAATGTCAGCTTGCCACAGATCATCGTATCCATGCACTATGACGCGCCTCCGCGGAAAATGTCTTCGAGCTGGAGCATGCAATTCCTCAACGAGTTGTAGCTTCTTGCGACCGTGGTTTTCTTTACTCTTGGATTTCGATAATGGCTGCATGTTTGATCGCAGAGGTGTCTTTGACACGAATGATGCGATAATTATCGGGCACGTGCATTAAGTGCTCCCCATCGGCCCAAGAAAATTCTGGACAAGTTCAATCGTCTCGCACGCTTCTCCTTCGCAGCGCTGATGCTGTGGGATAGAATTCGACGCCTGCGATATCTTTTGAACGCTGTTTTGCAGCGTCAGCATATCTCTTTGAAACGCGATCAGTTTCCTCTCTAATTCTTCCTGCTGCTCTCTCAAAAGTTTAATGTTCTTTTCCATGTATAGTTTATTGACGGCATCGGTGTCGGCCACCGGTTGAGCTACGCGTCATATCTTGCGTGATTTTGCATCAAAGTCGGCACCAACCACGCAAAGAGCGTTATCTCGCATGTAATTTCGAAGCAAACCACTGCATTTGTAATAGTCCACTCTAGGTGCTCCACTCTTCTCGAGCGTTACTCCAAATTTATTGATCGGCATCTCGATGCATACAGTGCACATCATCGGTGTGCGGTTTAATTTATATAATGAGGCCTACCTCGCGGAGTTCCTCGACAATCGATAGAATTTCGGGATCGTGAGAGTTGTTACCCGCCTGACGCGACGCCGCAAGCAAACGCAATCGATCCACCAGCTCGTTGGGATCGTCCCAGTGTACGTAATCGATCTTGTTATCGTTTACAACCATGGCTCGTGGCACCGTTATACCTTTCCCTGCCCTACTAGCTGATGCGCGGGGGACTAGCGGTGTAATTACATGTTTGTACTTGTATTCCTTGTTGCCCAATATGGGATTTTTAGCACCATGATCGCGTCTGTGGGCATTCGTTGCCAGCAGTATACTTTTGTATTTTTGTTTATCGGCATCGGTGTACAGCATCATCGGGAATTCTCTTGAAAATCAGTTCGTAAAGGCCGGGTGTTCCTCTGTATTTTACACCATCTATGATTACATTATCATCCTTGTCTATATCGAAAGTCTTATCCCCAAGCATCGTTCTACTATTGCTAAAGTATACGCCGTACACATAGTCCATTGCTCCATCCCTATCACCACTTATGATTGTGCTCATGTATTTTTGCCCCAGCGGACCGGAATGACTGCGAAACGTTTCTTGTCCCTCGGGTGTTTGGAGTTGTTGTCTAATAGATGTTACAAACGACTCATTGGGACTAGTTTCGAAAACGTCGTCATCAATGGCTGAGAGCGATCGCACACTGGGAAATGTACTTATTGGTGTGGGAGGAACGGGAGACTCGTTTGATGTGACATTCCGTCGTTTATGCTTCGATTGAACTGGTGTTGAGGTTATGGGTGAATATTCAGACGACATGTGCCGTTTCCTCTTTGTCTTGCGCGATGTGTTCCCTTTCGGATGGATTTTTTTAGGCGTTAATGTTTCATTCCCTTCAACGTCTATGCTCATCGGTGGTGATGTGCTAGCTTCTGTCGCTGAGGTATTTTCCACAATATGTTTTAAGGGTTCGACGATAGGTTTGAAGTATTTTTCTAACGCGAAATCATCCTCCATCTTGCCTGTCTTCAAAGCCTGATGTTTCTTGCGAATGGATTCGCTAGTTTTTGCAATTTCCTTCGCTATTCTCTCGCGATCCTTAATCTCCAGAGTATCGATATCAATCATCGTTGTACCGCTGACGTTGCTTTCCCACCGACGTGTTGACGACAATTGACCATCTCACGGTACGGCAAACTCATTAAATCCGTTTCTGTAACGTCCATTGGACATCGCGCTATCCTTGTCTATTACCACGAAACCATACTCCCGTTGCCAACAATTACGACACAAAGCGCAGAAATCCTCGTAAGACATGTCAGTGTTTACGTGATCGTTGTACACATGTTTCAAGTTGGTACCATCCTGTTTAAACAGAATCAACAGATTGGCATTGTCGCGTATAAGATGTTTGGGTATCTTTGCATACGTCTGACAGAGATAGAAGCAATCAACGTTTGAGTGGCGCCCCATTGCAAAGTATTCCCTTATCGTATCTTGCTTGTCGCATGCCACGTCATCAAAGATGAAAATAGAATTCGGAAGCGATTCACACGGTGGGATGACGTCACTGTTATTCGAAAACGTAAAGTAGCCAATTTCATCTATCGGAGTCAATAAATTCTCCAAATACTGATATTTCGGCTGTTGCAACGACTTGGAGTACACGTACACGTTCTCGAAGCGGACGCCGTGAGGACTTTCCAACATGCTCACCAACACGTTGGTCTTTCCACAATTTGATGGGCCACAAACGAGGCAGCGTATAGTGTTTGGTAGCATGCTACCATGTCTGCGTCTGGTTTTCGAAGACATCACTCGTGATTTATCGTCAAAATTTGTCACGCGTATCGTTACAGGTTGTCGCACGAATCGCATCCTCACCGCGAACTGTGAAAAATGATTTTGATACGTCGAAGCGCCCTATTTATAGGTCCACGCCGACACAAAACAGCTCAGTATTCAAAATGCTTCTGATCCTGTCGGATAATTGTGATATTCGAGACATAACCTCTGAGCAGTTGAAATATATACCAAAGATTATTCTACTCCGAGAGTTTGGGAGACACATTGATCAGTTGTGAGACAGACTCCCCGAGCGTATAAAAGCCGATTCTGAGGTTCGACAGTATCGTCGGTGTCTGGAGCATTATAATCGCCCTTGGCAGCGAACGCATATCGACGGTCCAACACCATTGATTAAAAACTGCGGCGAATGTCGCCGACGAGAGTAAAGAAAGGCTGTGGATTGTTAAATCGGGCGATAAACGCGTTACCTATCGAATTATACCGGGATATCAGTTTTGCGGTCCCGGAACTCATCTAGCAAAACGATTGCCTAGAGGGGATCAAGACATCAACCCGTTGGACGCAGCGTGTCGCGAACACGATATTGCATATTCGCGTAGCAACGATCTCGGCGAAAGGCACGCGGCAGATAACGTTCTCGCTGACAAAGCTCGAAAACGAATCGTTGCGCAAGACTCGACTCTGGGTGAAAGAGGTGCTGCTACGGCTGTTTGGGCGGCTATGAAGGCCAAGACGAAAATCGGAATGGGAATGAAAGCAAAATTGCGCAAAAGGACTCCGAAGAGAGCGCCGAAAAAGCGGATTCTTCCGGTGGCAAAACGGGGTGGTATATTACCACTTCTCCCGCTGCTAGGTGTTCTCGGATCATTGGCTGGTGGAGCGGCGGGGATCGCCAAGGCGGTAAACGATAATAAGGCGGCGCAACATCAGCTGCAGGAAATGCAACGTCATAATCGCTCCATGGAAGGTCGCGGACTTTATCTCGCACCGTACAAGCGCGGACAGGGAATACCGAAACGAAAAAAAAAACGTCGAAAAAAAAATAAAAATTCTTTAGAGGTGTTTTTATGCGTAACGCGCTACCAGCTGGAGGAGTACGTCGAAACGAGAGCGGTATCGTAAATTTGGACAATGTGGAGGGGCCTGGGACTCATTGGGTGGCGTATGCGAAGAGAGGGTGTCGAGCAATATATTTCGACAGCTTTTGGAATAATTCGGCCGCCTATGGAATTGGTAAAATATCTGGATAAAGATTCTGTGCAAATTGAATACAATCGTACGTCTTATCAGAAGTACAATCAGAGCAATTGTGGACAACTATGTCTACGCTTTCTACAAACGATCGGCACTAAATTTAAGGATTGACTTCCCGCCACTCTGATTCAGTACCAGTCCAATCGTACAGCTCGGAATATGTCGTTAACATTCACTCTAACCGGCAAGAGTAGCACCCTCGCGGTGAGTTACTTTCCACCCATAGATTTGAGCGACGATGATTACGAGCTTGGTCTAACAACCTTTGAAACTTATCACACGATACCAAACATCGACTCGAGCAACGATAAATTCTACTTCGCCACAAACTATGATATCAACAACAAAAACAACAACGGTACCGACACCACATATGAATACATTACGATTCCCCACGGCTCCTACGAACTAGACGCCATTGGCAAATATTTGAAGCAGCGATTACTCGAGCGGTATCCTCAAAATCTCAGCGGCACCGATGAGAACAACAACAACAACAACAACAACAACAACAACGATGATGGTGACAACGATGCGTATCCTATAGTGTTGCGCCCCAACAACAACACTATGAAAAGCGAACTGTACTGTCGGTTCGCCGTAAATTTTACAAAGCCTAATAACATTGGATCGCTATTAGGGTTCTCGACGAATCGGGTATTAGAACCAGGACGGTGGTACGAATCGGACGATCCAATTAATATCATGAACGTGAACATTATTCGTATAGAATGTAGCGTGACCGCTGGCGCGTACAGCAATGGAAGGCGTGTACATACGATACATGAATTTTCTCCGTGAGTCCCACCAGGATATAAGATATCGGAAACGCCCGCGCAGATCATTTACCTTCCAATCATCGCACGGGTCATTACGGATCTAACGATACGCGTTGTGGATCAAGACGGACGATTGCTTGATTTTCGAGGTGAGGAGATTACCATCAGACTGCATGTACGACGACGGCGACGATAATACGTGTGGTGCGAAAGAAATGCTTGTATTGAATGACTGCAGAAACCCGTTTCTTCCAAGTGAAATTGTTTACAACAACAACATCTCTGATTACGCTAAAAAGAAGAGGCTCAGTGCTGCGAACATTGCATTTTTGCAATCTTTGGGATTCATTGTGCGCATTTAAGTTGAAAAAAAGTGCTGATATTCTATGCATTGGAGGGAAGCCGACGTTTAATGATCGCATCGTCAAGCTCGAGACTCACACATACAACCCATACGTCAATACGACGTTTGGACACTGCGATGAGATAAGAATACCGATACAGCAGCAGGATTTATACACATTGCCGTGTGAAAGTTTCCTCTATGTGGAGGGGAAATTGAAGATAAATAAGCCAAATGATGCGTTAACGGTGATGTTGGGAAATAATTGTGTGGCGTTCTTATTCGATGAGATTCGATACGAGCTGAATGGCGTGGAGATTGATCGCAACAGAAACATTGGAACAACTAGCACGCTTAAAAACTATGTATCGATGACATCTGACGAAGACAAAATATGGAGAATGCTGGATGGGGTTTGAAACGACGCGATGGGCTAGTAGTGAAAAATCATTTCAATTTTTGCGTCCCGCTCAAATATTTGTTGGGATTTTGCGAGAACTACAAACGCATGATTATTAATTCGCGCCATGAATTGATTTTAATACGCTCGAGCAACGACAACAATGCTCTGATAGGATCACCGATGTTGGAACCAGAAATTGAATTACAATGATAATTAAACTACAATGGCGGATGCCTCATGTGACGCTGAACGACGTTAATAAGCTATCGTTGCTTCGTACTTTGGAAAGTGGACAAAACCTGAGCATTTGTTTTCAATCGTGGGATCTGTACGAGTACCCTCTCTTACAGAGCACGACCAAGCATTCGTGGGCCGTGAAGGCATCTGCACAGCTGGAGAAGCCGCGCTGCGTGATCCTTGCTCTACAGACTGGTCGAAGGAATGTGATGAGCGAGGACGTTACTAAGTTCAACAAGTGTAAATTGACCAATGTAAAACTTTTTCTCAACTCAGAATTTTACCCATACGATGACATGAACTTGGACTTTGACAAGAATAAGCATGCCATCTTGTATCATATGTATACGCAATTCGGTAAAACGTATTATGGACATAGTTGCAACGAGGCATTATTCACCGTGGCTGAATTTTTACAATTTGGCCCCCTCGTGGTAATTGATTGCTCGCGACAAAATGAGTCGATCAAGAATGGTACAGAGGATGTGCGCATAGAATTCGAGTGTAAAGAGAATGTGCCGATAAATACTACGGCCTACTGTCTGATTCTGCACGATCGAGTGGTTGAATACAATCCGTTGACAAACGTGGTGCGCAAAATAAATTAAATTGCCACGCTACTCTCATGTGTCAAATTCGCAAAAAAATTTCATCGTGAAAATCGAGATGCTTTACGAGAAAAACTGCATTCTCCCGTCTGTCTTGAAAGCGAACGGACCTCTAAATTGTACCGATAATGGTCGTGCCAGCATTTGTTGACCTGCAAGGGTACATCGTCGATGGAAGATGTGTCGTCAAGGAAGTGGCTGCCCTACGAAAGGGGACAATTCTCTCGCACTATATTTTTGAGAGTTCGATGCCGCATTATCTTCTTACAAAATCCGACAAATCAAGCATCTGATGGTTGGTTGCAAAACATCATGGACTACGTTGGGACGATGGAGAATTTCCATACAGTATGGCTAAACGGCTAATTTCGAAAGCTGTAGCTGATGCGATCGACGAAGAAGATGACACATCCCGTATCGTATACGTTAAAGGGCTGCAGAAACGCGACTGGCTTGCGGATTTCCTGGATGAAAATACGAGAGCGGGCGTGGTCATTGAGACGCTGGACATTGACTACGAGGATATCAAATCTCTAAATAAGCTAAATGTAGTTAATACTCTGCGATGTGGTAGACACGCGAAACACTTTGCCATGCAAAATGTATTTAAAATATTCAACTGGTGGTCTAAAAAACACCAGAGAAATGCATAAATTATAATCAATTTTTTAATGTATATGAAAATGTTTTTTTTCTTCACCCTCCCCCAACTTAATCTCCTACATGTGATGTACGCTAGATTAAGACAATAGTTGTAATTATTTAGAAGTGGTATCATACACGTTCGATACATGTTCGAAGTGGTTCATTACACGTCCAATACACGTTCGATACACGTTCGAAGAGGTACGATTGACGTTCCATGCATGTTCGAAGTGGTACCATACACGTTCGAAGAGGTACGATTGACGCTCGATACATGTTCGAAGTGGTTCATTACACGTTCGATTCACGTTGAAAGTGGTTCGATACATGTTCGAAGTGGTGTGATCTAGTCGAATGATGTGTTAAGGAAGAAGGGAAAGAATATGCGTGTGAATAAGGAGAGGGTGGTCAGCGAAAATGCAGGTGGCCTGTGATAAAGATGGTGAAGAACAAAGCTATCTTACTTTGCAAAGCTATGCATTTTTTCTATTCTAGTTTTATATTCTATGTAACAATATATATATCTTAAACGTATATTATTTCTCCATTTTATTTACCCATCCATCTCCTTTCGCCACTTAATTCTAAGATTTGCAGACACTGCATAATTCTATTTCGCTCGAGCGTTCTTCGCATCGTTGAATAGCGTCATCGCATGCAGGTGTCCCGGGGAGGACTCATATTACACACGATCGCGCGATACGCTGCGACGTTAAATCGGAACGCTTTAGAATACTGTTAGCTTTAGAATAAAAAATATGTGTTCGTATCGCTATGTAGCGCTGTCTCTTTCCCTCTCTCGAATTTAGCTTTTAAATATTGCTCTCTCTTTCCGACCCTCCGAAGACGTGGTGTGAAAACGTCGATCTTTCCCGACATTGTTCGAAACAATTCCCAATAAAAATAAATTATTATTTCTCTGCGTTGGAAATGTCTGTATGTCGCATATTGGTTTGGAAAAATTATTTGGGGGGAAAAAATTTCTGGGGAGCGGATCGAGTCTGAAAAAGAGGTTTTTCATACAGGATCCGCTCCCCAGAAATTTTTTAGAGGGTCATTCACTCCCTCGGAAAAAGTTTTCGGCGGTGGGCCCGGTCTCCGCGGCGGCTCGGCCTGGAGTGATCCCCTCCACGATTGTGGCTTCCCCCACTCCGCGGCACGTGCGCGCGCAACCGGTGTTCCTCTCCCCGCAGACCCCGCGCCCATGTTTCCCTCCGCCGCGCTCCCCCGCGCGCCCTCACTTCCCCCCGCCCCCGCGCTCCCCTCAGAGGACCTGAGTTAGAATCCCCCTTGCTATACTACTCGCAGCTATGGCATACAACCGCTTTTCTTCCTGTGTCGCGTCGCGAGGCGTACCGCTACTTCTTCAGAGTAATTTCGTTTTCTATCCCATTGCCAGGGAAACATTCTTCAATTTATGATAAGAACATCTTCTTTATAATTTATTTATTTACACTGCAGTGGAGGTTTATTGCCTGCCGAACATAGAGAGAGATTAGCTAGTAGAGGAGAAAAATGCCACGTACCGGTGCCCAAAAATTAATTAGGCTGACCGGCCAGACCGTCCCATCCGGGCCACGGTTTATGACCGTTTTGTCCCGCGAGTCGGCGGTTGACAACGGTAGGTAGATGCCGGTCCGAAGTGATCGTACGTATATGCTACCTATCGACAGTGCAATATACGGATTAACTCAGACGGAAGAATGTCTAAAATTCTGAAAGACCCTTAAAATTGATTGCCCTTTAGAAATGCTGGCAAACAGACGTTGTCGAAAAATTCTTGGTAATGTACGAAATTACCGATCGTAAACAACGACCGAATTTTCGTTTCGCTCCGAGCCCGCTTTTCTCCCGACGCACAGTGGGCCTCAATCCCTCATCTAGAGGGGGAGAGGGGGGAGGGAGAAAGAGAGGAGACACCCTCGAACAACGGCAAGGCAGGCGAGAACGTTCAGCCACGCGTGCTGCTTAAAAATCACATATTTTTTATTACACCTTCATAGGAATGTTATCGATGGATCGGTGACATCTGTCGAAATAAAGGTAGTCGCCCACTAGGTAGTCGAAGCGTGGTCACTGCCGTTCTGTCATATAAGCGATGTGTGGTCGCCGCGTTTCGCTTCACCACGCTTCGGCCTAGTGGGCGACTACCTTAAGGGGGTAGTGGACTATTGGATACGTAAAATCGTTAGTTTCTTTGACGCTACATTACTTTGATACCAAACAATCGTTATAGTCGCGCTTCTGACAATCGATTGTGGGCACGTTTACGAGTATTTACAAAAAACAAAATCGTCGGAATGTGTAAAATTATCGAAGTTATTAATCGTTAAAGATAGCCCTGTACGGCGCGCCGCTGCAGGTGGTGTAGGTACATCGATACAGGTGAACCAATCATCTGAAAGCAAAATGCCTTGAGGTGATTATTCTATACACAAATATCTACAGTGTGGAAACTTGCCGATGAATTCGAACAAAAATTGTGGAAGTTACGCACGAATCAATTTTTTTTCCACATTTTTACGGGAAAAAATCATCTTTAATCAGTTATAAAATTTTTTACAAACATCCAATGTTAATGCGGAATTGTTACACGATAGAGAATGGAATTCTACGGCTCCAGTTAAAATTTTAAGTAAAAAGAATCATTGGTTCAAGAGTTGTGATGTACACCGTTTCTGAAAATGATGTTTCGAGAAAACCGGCTTTAAAGTAAGGTGCCCTATGCCAATACCTACCGCTCTGCGAGGCCGTTATTCGACGGTGCACTCAATTACGTTCGCTGCTATAACTTCGACAATGATTTGAATTTCTGCATGAAATTTTGTTTAAAATTTTCATAAAGGATAAGACTTTCAAAATCAGTAAAAAAAAGGTAATCGATTTTCTGAAGCTGAAATAGTCCACTACCCCCTTAAACGAGTCCAAACACGAAGCGATTTTAATTCCTTTTAATTATGAAAACACGATTAAAATTGAAAAAGTATTTGAGGTATTTGATGGAAGAAGGGCACATAGGCCAATGTGCCCTTCTTCCTTAAATTCTTTAAATCGACTCAGGTATATGTTACATATATAATATATCAAGGACATTACTTCTCTCGCGTTCAGATTGGCTAAATGCTGCTTTATTACGTAGCGTGATCGACACGCAGCTACATAGTCGCTGAGCTGTCGCGCTACCGCGCTGTCGTGCAATAAGTAGGGGAGACCGGGGCTAGTTGTTATACTTTTCAGTTTTTTATTTTTTATTTTTTTTGCATTCTATATTCAATATTATCAATGACTCTCACTTAAAGTACGTTCTTTCCTCTACCGATTACCGCTATCGCATGTAATTAAATGAAAACCATGACTTTGAAACAAGCCATTTTGATGGTCGAGGCATGTTGTATCAACGTGCCCCGAGTAGGGGCTAGTTGTTACACAATACGGGGCAAGTTGTTACAGGATTAAATTTTACGAAACGAGGCTTATTATGAGTAATATAATTATATTTTCTTGAACAGAAGTAAAGTTATTAATGGTAAGAATCTATTATAATGAATATACAATAAAAAATGTATTTTAAAAAGAAAAAAACTACTGAAATCAGTTGCACTAATTATCATCGTCCGTTTCATAGGGGACTCGCAAATTAATGCACACATAAAAGTGATTTTTAGGTTTTGCACACTTCTCATGTGCCCCCTTTTTGCACTCTATGCACCGAATCCACTTTGTAACAACATGCCCCTTTCCCTCTGTAACAACATGTCCTTTTTCGTATGTAACAACATGCCTCTTGTCTTGTGTAACAACTTGCCCCGGTTGACACCATTGTGTATAAAAGCTATAAGTTCATACCAGTTTGGTGTATTCTTATGTTCTTGGTGCCAATCTGTAGCTAAAGGAACGCTGATTCAAACGTAGTAATATTAATTTGCATACATTTATCTGTCTGTTCGGTTGAAAAGATTGAAGTAGAAAGAGAAAAGTTACTATTAGTACCGAAAACACAAAAACTGTAATAAAGTGACAACGCGTGAACCGACTACAAACAAACAACATACACAACTGTGTATGGTTGAAACACATCAGCCACTTCATCGTCGAAGTGATAGTGCAAGCGAAAAAAATTTAAACTGCTTTGTAACAACCTGCTCCTGTAACAACTAGCCCCGGTCTCCCCTACTTTTGTTTCATAGAGGATTTTCTGTAAACGGGAAAATATGAAAAGTGGGACGAGTATTGAATCCGCAAGGAAAGTAGCTAATTTAGAAAAGAAATTGATTTGTAGGACAGCTTGCTAATTAGAATTTAATCGTGGGCCGAAGCGCGGCCGAAGCACTTTAAAGCCGCTCACAAATTTGCAACGTAACCACGTAGCGTAACACCGTAACAATGTGGACGGTATTCGCAACATCGTAGCGTACGAAAATTTGGATACGATGTTACCTACGTTACGAGGTTGTTCGGCCCAATGTCGGAATTTGACCGTCCACGTCATATCAAAGGGATGTTACGGTTACCGCGCGAAAAAGTCTGGACGGGCATTCGTACCAAGCCTATCAAGACCGCCGTTGTGTGTGGACTGTGCGAGACACGGAGTGGAATAGTAAAGAAGCAACACTAGAATTTATCCAAGCATATAAGAAAAAGCAACGTATATGGGATATAAATTGCTTTTTCTGTACATAAAGGTACGTGTTTGCCACCATCGCTGCCGTTTTCAATTTTCCTTTTATAAAGCATACTGAATGTAACTATAAACAGCCGCATTGTGACTGAAAATCGTTCGCGGTTGAATGTCCGTAACAAACTGGAAACCTCGTATAACACGTTACGCTATCAAGTTCGGGAACTGAAATGTTTAACCCTAACAGACCGTAACGTAAAGTTGCGGTATTACGTTACACGGTTACGTTACAATTCTGTACACGCGGCTCAAGATCAGTATCTGTAGGCTTTTTTGGCCGACGCTTCTGATTTAAAGTCAAATTTTCGAAATTGAAGATGGCAAATCCAATATGTCTAAGCGAAATTACAGAAAATGGATTTAATCGTTAAAAACTTAGCACGTATAGATTGTCGGGGACGTTGGTTACATATATAGGAGGAAATTATTATAAGGATCGAAATTTTAATGTGTGCCACCAATCTAATATTGTATATCAAATTGTAAAATTTCAAATGGTGGATCGACATTTCGTATTTTTAGAATTTTGTACACATCTCATAAATGTGTGGGTAATTTGCATGTTTATGGGGGTATTATACCCAAAAATTTGATTTTTTTCTTTGATTTTCTAATAGTTTAGGATTTCGAAAATATGTCCCTAAAATCTTAAGGTGAAATTCGAAAAACTCCCAGAGTTATAAGGGCTTACGGCCGCAGCGTGGCCGGCAATCGTTCCCTCGATCCTTGTATCTAAAGAGACTATCTGCCAGCAGAGAAGAGAGAGTTGCCCAACATGATTTTTTTTAAGCTGAGAAAGGTTTCCTCCGGGTCATTCCACGCCAAATCGATTATTTTTTTCCCTCGATGTCTCGGATTTTGTTTAAACTTGAATATGTTGCAGTCCTCGTGGAATTAGGGGGAGGGGGTTAAATCATCATTTGTCGATTTTGAGTTTGTTTAGAAAACACAGGGCCTTGAATTTTGCGACTTTTGCCTATTTTCATGAAAATGGGTTGTACTTATGAATTTTTATATCGAAAACTATTTGTCGGATTTAGTTGGTCCTTACAGCATTTTAATGTGGAAGTATCTGCATTCCTGAATAATTTTTGTTTAGATCGAAAAATTAAGTTTGCAACCTTGAAAATTATAAAAAAAGTTTTATTTTGCAAATTCAGGCTCGAGGTCGCGATTTTGAAAATCCGAAAAAAATACTACCATGCTCCTTGAAGTTTTTTCTACAAAATAAGCCTATGACCAGGGTGGTGCGGCTTCTATTAACATCGCAGTGGGGTGATAAATACGGCGGTTCGCGCCGAATCAGGTAAGCGGACCGGGTGTCGCACGGACGCTCCGCTATTACGTTCGACGGACCGTTACCGCTAGTCCGCTACCATGCCACATTACTTCAATGGGGTCTAAAAACAATATCGATGGATCCCGTACCCGTCTGAATGGTGCAATTTATACCTGCAGCAGAACTTTACTAACCCACTCTTGGCCAATGACTTTTTTATAATAATCAGAAGTCGAAGTATGGAAACTACGGGAAGGTGGTGGGTTGCTTCCATCAGGAAGGGGGATAAGGATGGGTTAAGAAGGATGGCATGGTAGTGGAGTAATACCGGCCAAGTGACTATTTTTGTGTTATTACTCCCAATTTTGTTACAACGCAAATTTATGCTTTCTCGGTCATACTAATACAAACTAGACACTTCAAACTATCAATTAATATAAAAAAAACTAACAAATGCGTAACTTGTTCAAATTTTATAGCATTTACTGCTTATGTGGCCGGAATTACCTCGTTTTCCCCTAAGTTACATAAATGAGTCGTTATGTATCGTAACTTCAGTCGTACTGCATGAAAAACTTTAAACGCGTTTTTCTCGAAAGAATTTTTTTAAATCGGGCGCACATTTTTCTCAAAAACTACTGGACCGATTGAGTTAAAATTTTTCACATTCAAAGTGAATGTGTACCTATAGCCCGAACCAGAATTATATCAATAGTTTTAATACAATCTCCCCCACACCTCGTTTCAGCTCAAGAAAAGTAAAAAAATCAAATGTAAATTCTTAAATAGCTGCAATTTCGGCAACAATGTACGGACTTGGTTACATCTGGTTCGGGCGATAACTACACTCATATAGATTAAAAAAATGTTTGGTACATTCGTTTCAGATGACTGGGACGGCCGCAATTCATGCGCCCGATGGAGCCTGTTTTTGATGACACGACCCGCGCTTCGGCGTGTAACTTGTACAAAGGGTATAGCCGGTTAAGATGGTCAAATGTGCCCCTGAACCAAATTCAAATCGCGATGAGTCATTCGAAAGCTTATAAAAAAAGAACGATTTCTGCCAAGTTTCAACTTTGTATCTCGACCCGGGGGGTAGTAAAGGGTAAAAATAGAAAATCAGGTTTTTGGCGAATTTCTACTATAACAGGGAATGAAAAATTTTGAAAAAATTCAGAGGCATATCTGTTATCGGGACACATATTAGGGAATTATTTCAGATTTTTAAATTGAGAAATCAAGCTGTGAAAAATAAAAAACGCCAAAAAATGATGAAAAATGCCAGTTGTGTATCGAAGCAGTTGCAGAACTATAATCATATTTTTACTGTAAGTGCGTATCATTGTTACTATTGTCCTGAATTTTTTTCAGATTTTTCAATTTGGTGCGCCGCAGTTAAAAAAATTAAAAACCGATTTTTTCGTCGTTTTTTCCGTGTTAGAGTAACTTATACGTCGAATTGCTTCATGAAATAAGTGTTTTATGCGATCTTTAATGTTTATACGTACAGCAAAACATCATAGGAATTAAAGAAACTGGAAAAACCGAATCATTTGAAACTATGTTATGCAGCTTACATTATAAAGTGTCTGCCGTATTTTCCAACGGTGTCGGTGGCGCAGCGGTAGAGTGTCGAGCTGCTATATCGCTGCGAACTTTTTTAACATAGGTTCGAATCTCGAACTTCGAAGTCCGCTTGGGCAAAGTTTTTTCTTTTTTTTTCCGTAATTATATATATTTTCTAACTATATGACAATGATCAATATTGGTTTTCAAATGATTTAAGAATGTTTGAAAAATATATTAATCTGAAATATACGTAAACATGAGTTCGGACTGCGTTTCTCTTGTCAAGTATCCTGCCAATTACGATATTATTTAACATTTCCTACATTATATTAATATGTGAAGATCGTTTTCGAATCTCTTACCTTTAACAATTATGCATGGATTGCAACAACAACATTGTCACGTGTTCATTGTTGAATATTTTACTAAGAATTTCTGCAGGCCTTACAATTTTTGAAAGGTACCGAGCATGCGACAAGTAATAAATTATTGCAGCTATGTGTGAACAGCACCCGACGGTTCGGTTACCATTTGCGCATTCACAACAATAGCGTTTAACTCCGGAGTAGCCTATTGAGTTTGGTGCATAATCAATGTAACATCTATAGGTTTTACTGTTAATATGTCGGGATCTTACTTCGAATTTAATAATATTATTTCTCTCTTTAAGACATCGAAGATTAATGGTGTTCTCTTCATCCATTAGTTCTGCTAAATATGAGATTGCTTGAGATAATTGATATGAACCAGTGAATAGAATTTTGAGGTCTTTCTCTGTCATTTCTGGAAAATCAAGGAGATCGTTAGATGATAGTTGATTAAATGGAATCTTACGTCTGTTCCAATGCTGGTTTTCAACTTTTACTGACAATGAATTCTCAGCAATGTTTTGAGATGACATTCTTTCTACTATCTCATCACAGAGATCTACGTCCGAATTTAAGCGCTTTCCAAACGTATTATTTAAAAAGCACGCTATTTTGCAATATAAACTAACTTTAGGCAGTAGCTTATTGTCCATTTGATGGTGAAGAAGTTTGTATTTTTGCCCTATGATGCCGTGAATTGCCTCGACTACCCAGCGAATCTTAGTGACGTGACGGGATGCATTTGATTCTGCAGTCGTTAGCTGATTACGCTTACCTTTTAACGCAGGCATAAGCACTCTGTAACCGCGCTCTTCTAAATAAGATGTTACGTCGCGAAAACCTCGATCAACAATACAAATATCCCCAGGTTTTAAAAGGGTTTGCAAACCATTTGGATCTTCCAGAGCAATTTTCATGATTTGTGCATCGTTCTGGTTTGCACAAAAAGGGCCAAGAACTTCAACCACATAGCCGTTTGTGGTGCAAATCGTGAAAGGTTTACATAAGGGTACTTTCTTTTGACCGGAATATGATTTTCGTTGATATTCATTATTAGAACTTTTCTGATGGCGAATATATGTTCCATCGAAAATCAGTGCTAACTGATCTGTGATACCATATAACTTTTTGGCAACAAGAGAGGTTTGATTTTCTATTAGAGTTTTCCGGGGAAGTGTCGCGAATCCAAAATAACTAGGTAGAATATCTTTTTCAAAAGACTTTACGACGGACCTACAAAAATCAGATACCTGTTGCTCGCGTTCTAATCCGAGAATTGCAGCTATCATACTATTTGAGTTACCAGTACGCAATTTGAACAAGAAAACAACAATAGCTTGTGTGACATCTCGCTGCTCAGAATTTCTCAAAGAAGTCATCATTTCCCGAAGCTTTATTACGTTTTCCCACGTTAAACCTGTAAATACTTTTAACCGCTCTTCAGAAAGTGTAAAATCACCTATTGTATCTTTGATACTTGAATTGTTATTAACTGAAAGGTATTCAAAATAATTTCGTAATTCTTTGGTCTCGATTACACTGCTATTTGAATGTATTCTTAAGTTTAGAACATCTTCCTGAAACAAACGGTTCTTTAATAAATGACCAGAACAGCACCGATTTCCTTTAGGAACATATAATCTTCGCAATATAAATACCTGCTTCCTGGTTTCATTCGGTACATTCACGATATTTTTCGAAATTCCACAGACGAAACAGTACCTATGAGTGGAAATAACTCTAGAAAATGGCATCTCTACGAATTCAGTAGCTACTTGTTCAACATTCCTCAAATCCATAAGAAATGATGGATCTTCTGTTGAGGAAGACGATGTAGCAACAGATTCGGATTCAGATTTTTCCGGTGAAGATTTTTCAGTTGATTTTTCGGGTGAAAGTATTTCGGCTGAGGCTGTTCTGTGCAAAGATATTGCGGCAGAAAAAACTCTGGATGAAGAGGAGAGTTCAGCCGAAGAAGAAGGTTCAGCTGATGAAGAGGGTCCAGCTGAAGAAGAGGTTTGAGCTGAAGAAGAGGTTTCCCCCGAAGTAGAGGGACCAGCTGAAGAAGAGGTTTCACCCGAAGAAGAGGGTCCAGCTGAAGAAGAGGTTTGAGCTGAAGAAGAGAGTTCAACTGAAGAAGAGGGTCCTGAAGAAAAAGATTCAGCTACAGAAAACACTCTGACAGAAGATTCCTCAAGTTGACGAAATTCCTGAGAATTTTCACGATTGGGGGCGGTAGTTATCGCGTTTTTGTAAATGTAAACGCGGCACCTATTGCAAAATATGTCACCAACAGTCACCACTCTTTTCAGAATTTTAGAATACTTCACTGCATCAACTTCCGTCTTGATTTTCCGTATCTGACCAGGTGATTTGCGAACCAAAATATTACACCGAATACACTTAGCATGTAAGGTTTTCCTTTCCACAAATTGTACTTTCTCCGTCGACATATTGAACACACAACCACAGATGAACACACACCGACAAAGAATACTGTTTATTTACTAAGGTAACACAAAAACTTCCGTAGAGAGTTAAAATCTAACGCGAGAAAAGCATAACCGCTCAAGACGCTAACTCGTAGCCGAATGCTCATCAACGGTCGCTTTCCTTCCCTTACCGAAGAAAACGCGTAGCGTGTGCAAAAATTAGGAAAAACCCCGAGTGCTGGAACAGGGGAGGTTTCGTCGCCTGGCAAAATCCAACGGCTACGAAACCTTCCGTTGAACTTTACGACCCTACCTGGTTGCCTTCTGCTCCGCTCCAAATTCGAAGCTACGCACGCTACAAATGTGTACAGATTGTAAAGACCACACGTTAATTAATGAATGTCACAAGTTTCGAGAGACGACGTGACCCCGTGACAGTCTGTGCAGGACTATTCTCGTGCATTCATGCATAATTGTTAAAGGTAAGAGATTCGAAAACGATCTTCACATATTAATATAATGTAGGAAATGTTAAATAATATCGTAATTGGCAGGATACTTGACAAGAGAAACGCAGTCCGAACTCATGTTTACGTATATTTCAGATTAATATATTTTTCAAACATTCTTAAATCATTTGAAAACCAATATTGATCATTGTCATATAGTTAGAAAATATATATAATTACGGAAAAAAAAAGAAAAAACTTTGCCCAAGCGGACTTCGAAGTTCGAGATTCGAACCTATGTTAAAAAAGTTCGCAGCGATATAGCAGCTCGACACTCTACCGCTGCGCCACCGACACCGTTGGAAAATACGGCAGACACTTTATAATGTAAGCTGCATAACATAGTTTCAAATGATTCGGTTTTTCCAGTTTCTTTAATTCCTATGATGTTTTGCTGTACGTATAAACATTAAAGATCGCATAAAACACTTATTTCATGAAGCAATTCGACGTATAAGTTACTCTAACACGGAAAAAACGACGAAAAAATCGGTTTTTAATTTTTTTAACTGCGGCGCACCAAATTGAAAAATCTGAAAAAAATTCAGGACAATAGTAACAATGATACGCACTTACAGTAAAAATATGATTATAGTTCTGCAACTGCTTCGATACACAACTGGCATTTTTCATCATTTTTTGGCGTTTTTTATTTTTCACAGCTTGATTTCTCAATTTAAAAATCTGAAATAATTCCCTAATATGTGTCCCGATAACAGATATGCCTCTGAATTTTTTCAAAATTTTTCATTCCCTGTTATAGTAGAAATTCGCCAAAAACCTGATTTTCTATTTTTACCCTTTACTACCCCCCGGGTCGAGATACAAAGTTGAAACTTGGCAGAAATCGTTCTTTTTTTATAAGCTTTCGAATGACTCATCGCGATTTGAATTTGGTTCAGGGGCACATTTGACCATCTTAACCGGCTATACCCTTTCTATATAATTCACTCCAAAAATTTGTGTTGATAGTTCAATCATTACTAAATATATGTGCAAAACCCCTGCTCTGTAGGTGCGATAGGTTCGAAGTGACATTTACTTAGTAATTTTTACATAGTGCAGTATTTTGATATTTTAGTTATTGTAGTACATTTGTTTTAGTGTATTTAGTGTTTTATTTAGTAAAGTTTTGTGTTTTTTAATATTCTTGTACAGGTGTTATAGTTAGCGGTTTCTTTAAGTGCATAAGGGCATACATTTTACAGGTGAGTTCTATATCTATTCTCTTTCGTTACTATATTCTCTTGTCCACGCCACAGTGCCAGTAGTTTTGTTAAAGAATATTAGTACTGATAGGTATTTAAATTTTCTAGCACTCCACGCCGCATGTATCATTTTGTCTCACAGAACATATTTGATTCATATCGATTATGCATTAGAATTAGAGTATTTTGTCGAAACATTTAAAATCTTATATGGATCCGAATACATTTCACACAATGTTCACAATCTATTACACGTAGTAGATGATGTCAAAAATCACGGCCCTTTTGACAATTTTAGTTGCTTTCCCTTCGAAAACTTTTTGCAATGTATTAAGAAATGTATTAGGAAGAGAGAGAAACCGTTGCAGCAGATTGTCAAGCGTCAAGTAGAGAAATTACTTTGGAGCACAGAAACAGTACCCGATCATTCTAAATATCCGATTTTCAAGAAAAAACATTTTCGCGGTCCATTAATAGCAAATATTGATATTTCACAGCAATTTAAGAGTATTATTTTCAGTCATTTTACCTTACAGATCCGGCACCCTAACAATTGCTGCCGTCTTAATGATGGCAGCATTATTATTTTAGAGAATATTATTATGTCCGAAAACAAACAAAAAATAATTGGCAGAAAATTTTAGGAATTACTAGATTTTTATGACGAACCGTGTCAATCTTCCAAGTTGGGAATTTTCCTTTCGCGATGTAACAACTTAGGCCCTCTTCAAATTTTCAATGCAACGGAAATAGCACAGAAGTGTATCAAATTTGAAACTCCAAATAAAATTATAATTTTCCCTCTGCTCCACTCTACTCTTCCGACATACAAATAACATACGCGTCCAATGTTTCTGCTGTATCACTATAGTGCCCGACACAGTTTTCTGCCGATCCGTCACGGGATCATTCAGGTTTCGAGGTATTCTGCTTTCAATGTTCATACTTCTAAGCTAAGAATACATACTTACAAATTTCTTATTTCTTATTTCTCTTACCGAGTATTTGCTGGCATAGAGATGGTAAGCAATCCGACCTGGACGATCGTCCAATTCACCGAAGACGGCACCGTCGAAGCAGTTCCATCAAATTGGATCGACGGAGACTGGTGCTACTGGCCAAATTTGGCACGCAGTAGAATGACACGAGCCATAAAAAACTGCGAAGCAGTGCACGCAAGTTGGCCAGTATACAAAATAAAAAAATCGACATTGCAACGTATGAGAACTAATTAATATTGGAACATCAGGTGGGTAAATGGAAAGGAAAAATATGCTGTTCAATTATTTTTCTTACTTTAAGTAAACGATTCTTTCACATTCTTATTTTGTATGTTTTCTATAATGAAGTAAATTACATGGGTCTGCAAATAGTGGGTCATACTAATTCCAATAAGTGTTTTACACGCTTACCCTGTGTGTTTCTGATCATACCTAGGGGAGTACATAAATAAGGAATTCTCCGTTTTCAAATACGCTAGCATAGCAACGTCGAAAGATTCCAACTGCCATTTTCGTTTTCACGGCCAATCAACTTTTCAATTTGATTCCTTATATGTCCCATTTCACACGTAAATCCTCCCGGAAACGCTTTGAGACACCCTGTATATATATCGACTGTTGCTGCCGTGTATCTTTACTCGAAACACGGCTATTCCAATCTTACCTGAAACTTATTTCACTATGGATAATATTGATTTAGAATCGAATGTAATGTCTTATCGAAATTCTTGTTGAAGGTGCAGTAGAAAAATCAAAATTGAAGGATGTATGAAAACCACAGAGGGGAATATACAACTATGGTTGAACAGGGCGTACGACCGGCAGCACGCGCAGCAGAAAAAATTCTGATAACCTTATTAAAAAAGGGCACCTCCGGGACGGTACGATGGGGCGGAGGGAGGGGGTCGTGGTGGTTTTTAGTGGGTAAACTTGCGACAAGGGTTGGGCAAACTGTAATCTAATCACAACTTACAAATTACAATTAAAATGTAAATGCGTAGTTGATTACACATTATTTTCTGTAATCGTTAATTTAGGTAGTTGACAAAATTGTGGCCAACCACCTAAATTAACGATTACAGAAAATAATGTGTAATCAACTATACAATTACATTTTAATCGGAATTTGTAAGTTGTAATTAGAATACATTTTGCCCAACTCTGCCTGCAAGGAGTCCCACACTACCCGGCACACAACATCTCGCCGGGTGTGCGCAATGCATTTTCCCCGCGTAAAAAAAAAAGAAAAAAAGGCAAGTTGACTGAGGATGAATGCGGACTGGCCGCCTCCCGATGAAATAGGACGCAGGGCCATGTGTTATTTTAATTTTAACGAGTCACACGATAGGTAATTTTTAAAGCGCACAACAAGCTACTTAGTTGTGGCGCCAAGGGCCTGGTTTTACGTTACATCTTATTTGTTGATGTGTTTGAATTATTAGCGATATATGATGGGTAAACTTTCATGTTTTCTTCTTTAGCGGCCCTTACTAAGTCTGTGCATCCCTGAAGTTGAGTCAACATCCCGCAACAAAGCACGATTCACGAGCCTGGAGAAGCGCAACATTATAGAAAAATTGCTGCTGCCGCCTTCTCTGGACACATCGACGCTTGAGCAACATCACGTGCACTTATATTCTGCTACGTTCAACAAATTATATCCATTATAAGTGCATATGTTTATAAGTAGTATAAGTATTAACAAAGTCACAGTGCACGTTTAACATTAGCTTTACCGACGACGATGAATATTCTCTTCTTTTCTAAGGTGTGTCAACATAACAGAATTTCAAAATCGCTGACCTCGACATGTAGTAGCGATTTTCAACCTTATTCTGCGATGTTTAAGAGTATGTAGTTCCGAGCAACGCCAACCGATTCAGATGAAATATGCATATATCTTACTTTAATCTATAAAGGGCATTTTGTAAATTTTCAATAGAAGCTCGGAGAAGAAAGTATGAGCAATTGACTTTCCCCGTTTTTTTTTGTTATTTCGAAAAATCCGATTTTTTATTCAAAAGGGCGAAGACACGATGTATGTAGTAACCTTACTCTTCTAACTTCGTAAAAAAAACCCAACTCGTTTGGTCCAATTTTAAAAAAGTTAAGCGAACTTAAACAGTGTACGTATACTTTTGTCTACCACTGCGCTAGTATATCTACGATTCTGTCTTCACTCTCATACTTTATAAAATCCTATATAGTACTCTAACATATGTTTTATCTGGGGAACCACGTGACGTGCGCGAGAGAATAACGTGTGTAAGCAGACAGGCGAAAGAAATAGACGAAAAGTGTGGCAAAAGTGCGCAGAAAATTACGAGGTCGGGTGAAAAACACGGGGAGAAGACAAGGTTCCGGTGGACAGTATAATCCACAGTTAATAAAGTGTCGAAGGGTGAAATAAAAGGTGAAGAAGAGAAGGTGTGAAACGAGTGCACGAAGTATAAGAGACGTGTGTGGGGAGTATGTTCTCTCTCACTTCCGAGGACCGCCGACGACTCACGAGGAGTGACGAAGGAGCGCGAAGCTCCCGCGCCTGAAGCGAGGCAAGCGGCGGCCATTAAGCTACCGGCACGCATAGCAGTAACTACGTACTCAGTTTACCTCGTGCTTACCTCGTGCTTTTACGATGCTACGCATCAGAATTATACGATTATTCTTTGAGTAAATTGGCTTCCTTTATTTCGTGTGACCCCTATATATATATAGTAGAGTAGGACTACTATCATTAGCCATTTCTTGGTGGAGAAGTAAAATTCCAAGATCAAGTTCCTACACGTGGCAAGGATAAGTGACATCTACGGGAGTGGAAAAAGTAAGAAGTCAAAACGGAGACAGCAGTAGGTAAAGAAGAGCAGAGACTCCAATGAAACGAGCAGGCGAAGGCGGGGAAGTGCAAAAGGAATCGAGAAGAAGGGGAAGAACATCGTTGGCAGAACAGCTGGGAAGAAGTAGAGCGGGCAGCGAAGGCTCGATACTGGACACGTTCAAGAGGAAACGGGAGGGCGAAGAGGAGCGGGAGAGGTTAAGGGCCGAAAAGGAAATAGAGGAAGAATTCCTAAAAGCGAGGAAAATAGGGAGGTCGCCTCCGACGAAGAAAACTGAGGCAGTTATAGGAACTGCGGTAACGCCGGTCTGCCAGGAGACGGAACAGGACAGAGAAATGGATAAATTAGACAAATTGATAGAAGTAGTGATGGCAGTTAAGAATGGATTGGAGGAACTGAGAAAAGATAATAGAGAACTGAGGGACGAGTGGAAGAGGAGGGATGAGATATGGGAAAAGGAAAGAAAGGAAATGAGAGATAGTATAGAAGTACTGGAGGCCAAGAAGGATCAGGCAGAGAGGCTGACAGAAAGACTGGAGGGGCTAGAAAGGAAGGAAGAGGCTAGAGAAAAAAGAGAGAGAAGAAATAATATTACCCTAAGGGGAGAGGATTTACCGCGGAAAGAGACGCCGAAGGATACGGTGGAGTATGTGTTAAGGCACGAATTGCAGGTAGAAGCAGAAATCGAGAAAGCCTACTGGGTAGGGAGGGGAGAGAAAAGAGGGCTACTGATAGCGAAGTTAAAAAGTTGGCAACAGAAAAGAGCAATAATGCTAAAGAAGAATACATTGAAAGATAAGAGGCTGTTTATTGACAATGATCTGACAAAAAAGGAAAGGGAGATACAAAAAAATATTAAAGATATCGCCAAAGCGGAAAGGGAGCAAGGGGCAAAGGTGAAAATTGGATACAGGAAAGTAAAAATCAACGATAAGACATTTATTTGGAAAGAGGATGGTGGGCTGAAGGAAGTAAATTTTTGGAGTCGGCAAAGTTCTGTGAACCTCTAAATTATTGGAGGATCACAGAGCTTACAAGGACAACCAACGCACGACAAAAGGCAGTACCAACACCCGTTCCCCGCGCGCCTGCTTATGCAGATATGCGGGGAGAGGGGGTACACAGATTTGGGAAAGGAATAGATACATTTAAAATAGGCTACTGGAATGTAGCAGGTTTATTGAGCAAAGACAAACAGTTTTGGGATTTCTTACAAGATCTCGACGTAATAGGATTAGTAGAAACGTGGATTGAAGAGAAACAATGGGAAGGATTGAAAGATAAATTGCCACAAGAATTCTCATGGAAATGTAAATATGCCACTAGAGAAAGAAAAAAAGGGAGAGCGATAGGCGGAATTATCACAGGTGTAAGAAAGGGTATAGAAGAGGAGGAATCGAACGCAGGAACGGAACATATTCAAGAGCGAAGAATCAGGATACAAAATGAAAAATGGAGAGTAATAACAGTGTACAGCAGAGATATGAAGGAGACGAAAGAAGCGCTAGACCAGATAATAGAGGAGAGGGAGGTGGAGAAACTGATAATCGGAGGAGATTTCAATGCGAGAATTGGACAGGAAGGAGGCGACTTTAGAATAGAAGAAAAGCATGGCGTAAGGAGATCAAAAGACAAAGTTAAAAACACGGAGGGAAAGGTGTTATTAGAGATGGTGGAGGAAAGAGGATGGAATATTCTGAACGGGAATATGGAGGGAGATGAGAAAGGAGAGTACACATACACGGGTCCGAGAGGCAGCACGGTAATTGACTATATACTAACAAATGTCGAGACGAAAGAAGATATCAAGAAATTCACAGTGGAAGATAGAGTTGAGTCAGATCATATGCCTCTGATAGCAGAACTATATAGGGGAAATAAAATGAGAGACCGAGGGGGAAATCAGGAGGGGAGGTGGAGAGAGAGAAGAGTCTGGACAGAGGAAGGAAAGAGAGAGTTTCAAATGGAACTAAACAAAATAAACTTTAATAGGACAGAGGTGAATGAAATGATAGAAGAAATGGTAGAAAAAATCAATAATGCAGTACGGAAAGAAGAAGTAAAAATAAAGAAATGGAAATTGGGCAGCTTTAAGTGGTGGAATTCGAACTGTACAAAAAAGAAAAGAGAAGCCAGGAAAGCACTGAGGAACTGGAGAAGGGGCAAAGGAGACAAAGAAGACTATCAGAAGAAAAGAAGGGAGTACAAAAAAGTGTGTGAAGAAAGAAGGGAATTACAAGAAAGTATAGAAAATGAGATAATGCAATTAAATGGAGAAAACCAAATATGGGAATATATAAATAAACAAAGAAAGAAAAGAATAGGTATTTCCAATAAAATAGATTTAAAAGAATGGAAGGATCATTTTAAGACATTGCTAGAAGGCGTCGACTGTAAAAAAGAAGTAGAGGAGTACGAAGAAATATACAACACGGATGGAGAAGAGGAAGAGGAAATAACAGAAGCAGAAGTAAAAGAACAAATCAGAAAACTAAAAAAAAAGAAAGCAGCAGGGGAAGACAAAATAGAAAATGAAGCCTGGATTTACAGTAACGTGAAAATAGTAAAAAGGATCACAGAAATTTTCAATAAAGTGTGGAAGGGAGAAGGATTCCCGGAGAGATGGAAAGAAGGGGTGATTTCACCAATATTCAAAAAAGGAGATAGAGAAAAAGTAAACAACTACCGGGGGATAACGATCCTAAACACAGCGTACAAAATATATGCTATGGTCCTAGAAAAAAGATTAAAAGAGGAACTGGAAAAGAACCACATAATACCAGAAACGCAAGCAGGATTCAGGAGCGGTAGATCGACAACAGATAACATTTTTATTCTGAACTATGTATCTAACAGAGAAATACAGAAAAAAGGGGGGAAGCTGTATACGTTTTTCGCGGACCTAAGCGCTGCATTTGGCAACGTGGATAGAGTAAAACTTCAGAACATAATGAAGAGAATGGAAATAAGTAAACGCTTGAGAATGAGAATCGGAGAAATTTACAAAGAAACAAGAAACACAATAAAAGTAAACGGAGAAATGTCATCGAAATTCTGGACAACAAAAGGCGTAAGACAGGGATGCCCACTGAGTCCAACGTTATTTACAATATATGTAGCGGACTTGGAGGAAACCATGAGGAAAAACCAAGCAGGAGGAGTTAGAGTAGGAAAAGAAAAAATCTGGACTCTAGCATATGCGGACGATATAGCGTTACTGGCAAATGAACCAAAGGATCTTAAGGACATGATACGAAGATTCGGAAAATACCATGAAAGGAAAGGGTTACAACTGAACGCAGAGAAATCTAAGGTGTTGATTTTCCATAAAGGAAGAGGAAAGAAGAAGAGAGAGGAATGGGGCTGGCAGGGGCACAGTCTGGAAGAAGTAAAGGAGTTCAAATACTTGGGGTATAATTTTCAGAAAAACGGGGGCAGAGAGGTGCACATAAGGGAAGTCATAAAGAAAGCTAGAATAGCAATGGCGCAGATATGGGGAATAGGACAAAGAATGTTCAAGAACAATTTTGAGAGAAGAATGAGGATATTCAGAAGCATAGTGAAAAGTATCTTGCTGTACGCGTCAGAAATTTGGGGTTGGATGGAAGCAGAAAAGGTAGAGAAGATACAGGAGAAATACATAAGGTGGACTTTAGGTCTGGACTTTAATACACCAGCATATCTAATTTTGGAGGAAACAAAAACAGACAAAGTAAGGATAGAAGCGGGGAAAAGAGCAATAAAATATGAGGAGAAAGCGAAACGGCTGAACAAGAATAAAATAGTACAAGAATGCTGGAGGGAAATAGACGCGAAGCAAGCAGAGAAAAAGTCGAAGTGGGAGGAAATGAGAGATGCATACGACAGGCAGAAAATGATGGATATCCAAGAAATGGAAATAGAAAGAAGGCGGGGAAGAGAGTTCGCTGAGGAACTAGCGCAATGGGACAGGGCAGAGCAGGTTCAATGGCAATACGACAGAATACAGGGAGGCAGATACAACGCACATTACACAGAAATAAGGGATGACCAAAGAGCAAATTATCTAGACGAAAACTACAGAGGCAGAGACCAAAGCATGATTGCTAGGTTCAGATGTGGAAACGAAGAGCGGGGGAGCAAGTACTGGAAGGAGGAAAAAGACACAGTATGCAGACTATGCAATGGGGCTAGAGAGACGCTGAGTCACATGCTACAAGACTGTAAGGAGCTGAAAAGAGAGAATTCAACGATCAGAGCGATTCTAAAGGGAGAAGAAGAAGGAGCGGAGTGGATGCGAATGGTTCTGGAAAAAAAAGGAGAAGAAAAGAAGAACAAGATGAAGGAAGAAATCAAATCGAAAGCGCATCCTTGAGTTAACAGTCCCAGAAATACTTACACATACAACACATGTAACCCCATTTTGAGGCCGAAAGGCAAAAAATAAACCTATTTACTACTACATATGTTTTATCTGTTATATATTTTTTAAGTTGCATATAATCTGCGTGTACATATTCTGTGTACTAATTTTTTTTATATTGCATTGTATATTCTATAACTAACTAACTACATGTGTATTCACAATTTATTGTAAGTGCATGCTATATATTCATTTCGCGCATACACGTACTAGTAATCTGATTATAGAAATATAATAATGTTATTTATTTATGGTTTTTAAGAATTAAAATAATAAACACACATAGTAATGCAGTAGATGATATATTTTGTCGTGTACTGTGATGAAACAAATGGAAATACATTTATATCAAGATTTTCAAAGACAAGATCTTTCAAAGACAAAGACTTTCATCTGACAATGAGTATTCTGATTTCCTAACCCTTGCCATCTCTACGAAATACATAACATTCGTTTCCATTCTTGTCATTACTACTCTAGTTTCCCGCTTTATTTATTTGTGTTTTCCATTATAATAATCAATGGATTTATATATAAATCCGTTGATTTATTTACTTTGGACATTACAAGTTTATCGTTTATAGTGGCACAATTATTATGATTTTTTTTTAGGTTCATTGCAATAAAAGTCATTTGACATTTATCCTTTGTGTCATTTTCGCTACAGCATCGCGAACAGAACCGATCGCGCGGATTTATATAATTATGACAATCATAGGCAGATGGTGCCACAGTGGTGTTTCAACATGATTTGGAAGTGTTCTAGACGGGAACCTGTGGCTTGGCAGTGCCCCCACCATATTCACGAAATACTGTAGAATCGTAGCGATGTAAAAAAGTGAGCTCGAATGCAATCGAAACTCGATCGGCCACAATTGTTTGAGCCCTGTGTACCTCAGAACGTATCCTAATGCGGACATAGATGATTACGGATCTGACGTCAGGCTCTGCGCCCCAGATGTGGATATCAGGGTATGTAATGCAGTGGATGATATATTTTATGAAATGCATGGTATATTTAATAATCATAAAAATAAAAGCAACTGTAATGAAATAAATGAAAAAAATTGTTATCAAGTTTGATTTCATTTTCATCGTATTGATAACAACGTCTTAAATATACAGGGTGTCCCACGGTAGACTGTACAGTGCCGTAGCTCCTAAAGTATTGGAGATAAAATTTTTTAAAAAATAGGGAATTGCATGGTTCCAAGGGGCTAATAAATTAGCCGGAACGAATTTTTTTTCGATTATTATTTTAAAAAATACGATGGTCAAGTTCGGTTTTTCAAATGGAACTATTTTTTTTGAAGTCCTGAGTTGATAGTGCGTTCCAAGACAAATTCAATAAGCATCAATGTATACACTTTATTTCCACTGGTTTTTGAGATATTGCGCTTGCAAATTTACTGATTTTCACTGCAAGAAACTCCTCTGGAATAGCAAGGACCGGGGACGGTCTTACTGGCGCCAAGGGGGGCAATGCCTGTAGAAATAGATACATACCTGCGAAAGGTCTACGCCAGGCCCAAAGGCTGGACAATTCTTTTCCGTCAGAAATGCTACTTAGGTAGGTACATCTGCGGTATCGAGATGCGCATCGTTACTTTTATTTCGCACTTGCTTCTAGGCTCGGATAGCCGGTTCGTCTGCGAGGGATGCAAGTTGGATTGGTTAGGTTCGGAGGAGTGAAAGTTGCTAGACTAAATTTCAACTATAGGGAGCAGATTGTATCAGAACCAATCGGATTTGCATCCCTCACAAACGGCTGCACTCTTGAAGAGGCCCTCTTCACAGCAATACCTTCTCCCCAATGCCCACCTTCTTTCGCACGGAATACGTCAACGCATGGTTTTGTTTTGATATCGAAGCTCATGTTTATACTCGAGAGGACCACGCGTCGACAGCGGGCTACCCCTTTTTTTACCGTGTCTCTCCACGAGGAGTATTGCCGATGGATTGTAGAAGCGCAGATGTCTGGATGCCAGTTGTTGAATTCAGGAGACGATAGAAACACTTTATTACAAAACACACATGTACTATAATTAAAGTAAATCGTATTCCTCTCGGGCAGGAGTCGCCCGACGTTCGTCAAGAAGATGCGGCCTGGTACCCCGTGGCGAGGACAATCCTTCGCAGGGTCTCGCCCGATTTTTATGGCTTTTTCCGGAAAAAGGTACGAATCCTGGGCCGAACGTAACGAATTGAGGTCGAGCCTCCGCAGTCGAGGGTGATATATCCATTACAGCGTATTAAGAAATTCTTTTCTTCATCGTATCGAGAGGGAAGTGACGCAAATGGATTCCTTATGTTTTTCTGACGAAAATCATACCAAATATCATGCAAATCGGACTACTTTGATACAAGCTATTTGTATTCCCTATGTAAAAGTTGTCCGATTTACACGACATTTGGCATGATTTTCATCGGGAAACCACAAGGAATCCAACGGCGACACTTCCATATCCATACGATAAAGAATAAAGAATTATTTTATTTCCTAAACAAATACAGGGTAATTCTGGAGGTACGCCCGTCGCCTCGTGGCGAGGACAACACCCCGCAGTGCCCATCGAATTTTATGGCTTTCGACCCTCGAAGGGTTTGGAATATCATTAAGAAGTGAGAAATGTTTAGGATTTCAAATGTTTGCTTCTTTTCTTCGTCGTATCGAAGGAGAAAGTGATGCCAATGGATTCCTGGCGTTTCGTCGATTAAAATCATAACAAATTTCATGTAAATTGGACAACTTTTACATAGGGAATACAAATAGCTTGTGTCAAAGTAGTCCGATTTGCATGATATTTGGTATGATTTTCATCAGAAAAACATAAGGAATCCATTGGCGCCACTTCCCTTTCGATACGATGAAGAAAAGAATTTCTTAATAAGTTGTAATTGATATTTCACCCTCGACTGCGGGGGCTCGACCTCAATTCGTTACGTTCGGCCCAGGATTCGTACCTTTTTCCGGTAAAAGTCATAAAAATCGAGCGAGACCCTGCGAAGGGTTGTCCTCGCCACGGGGTACCAGGCCGCATCTTCTTGACGAACGTCGGGCGACTCCTGCCCGAGAGGAATACGATTTACTTTAATTATAGTACATGTGTGTTTTGTAATAAAGTGTTTCTATCGTCTCCTGAATTCAACAACTGCCATACAGACATCTGCGCTTCTACAATCCATCGGCAATACTCCTCGTGGAGAGACATGGTAAGAAAAGGGGTAGCCCGCTGTCGACGCGTGGTCCTCTCGAGTATAAACATGAGCTTCGATATCAAAACAAAACCATGCGTTGACGTATTCCGTGCGAAAGAAGGTGGGCATTGGGGAGAAGGTATTGCTGTGAAGAGGGCCTCTTCAAGAGTGCAGCCGTTTGTGAGGGATGCAAATCCGATTGGTTCTGATACAATCTGCTCCCTATAGTAGAAATTTAGTCTAGCAACTTTCACTCCTCCGAACCTAACCAATCCAACTTGCATCCCTCCCAGACGAACCGGCTATCCGAGCCTAGAGGCAAGTGCGAAATAAAAGTAACGATGCGCTTCTCGATACCGCAGATGTACCTACCTAAGTAGCATTTCTGGCGGAAAAGAATTGTCTAGCCTTTGGGCCTGGCGTAGACCTTTCGCAGGTAGGTATCTATTTCAACAGGCAGTGCCACTCGTGGCGCCAGTAAGACCGTCCCCGGTCCTTGCTATTCCAGAGGAGTTTCTTGCAGTGAATATCAGTAAATTTGCAAGCGCAATATCTCAAAAACCAGTGGAAATAAAGTGTATACATTGATGCTTATTGAATTTGTCTTGGAACGCACTATCAACTCAGGACTTCAAAAAAATAGTTCCATTTGAAAAACCGAACTTGACCATCGTATTTTTTAAAATAATAGTCGAAAAAAAATTCGTCCGGGCTAATTTATTAGCCCCCTCGAACCATGCAATTACCTATTTTTTAAATATTTTTATCTCCAATACTTTAGGAGCTACGGCGCTGTCCAGTCTACCGTGGGACACCCTGTATATGCCTGGCCACGCCAAGTATTTGACTTCCAGGCCGCGGACATCTTGGCAAATGTCTAGATGTTACATTTTATCTTCACATTATTACAATGTCCGCGATAGGAGTAATGGAATGTATGAACACAGCATTGTAGCTGTGTATTAGGGTGGAGTGAAAAAAACTTTTTTTCGATAATCAAATTCTAATAGTGCGGAAAAGTTGTCTACTTGGCCCAATAAAACGTGTAAAAAATTTCAGGTCGATCGGATAATTTCTTCTGTGTGCACCAAAGGCCTTAACTTTCAAAATTTTAGTACAAAACTTAAGAAAGTTGAACTTTCTTCAGCTGGTGGATTCTACATATTTTTTTTACCCAGGACTATATTTGCTGCGTAAATGATGCAAAGAAACATCCGTGGCTGGTTTCGGAACGATAGGATTGGCCTGACGGCACTGTAAACTATCAAAAAATACAGCCCTTCGCTATACTTTCTAAAAGTCGTCTGAGTGGTCGTAGACTACAGTGACTGCCTGGGTTGAGTACTACTCCCACCTTCACGCATTCCCCCCACCATCCTTCCACGCGCCTGCCTCTGCGGCACGGTGAAATTACAGTACTACTTGCCGCGCCTTGTCAACAGACAAGGTTGATCTTGCGTCGATAGACCCCAGAGCTTAGCGCTGTCCGAGCGTTGTTCACACGCCCTTAAGTATGGCCCAATCAAAATTCTCTCTTCGCCAGACTTTTGTCTGTCCCCTTTTTGGCAATCCAAAAGATTTAGGGCTCACTCAACTCCCCACGTATGAGGACGTACTCAGATGCTGTGCTCATGAGAGACGTAGTTTGGGTATTGATTCGGGTGGAAACAGAGAACCGTCCTTTTCAATTTTTGTTGAGAGGGTAGCGAACAAGGTTATCAGTCTTTATGGAAAGGCATCTATTCCTTCTGTTTCGTATACACGCGTCGTACAACTAATCACAGAGTACCATAAAAAATACAGAAAGGTCATAAAGTACACTTACAAGGCCGGCAAAAGCTCAGCCTTACAGAAAAAAATTGATTGTTTCAAAGCAACTGCCAACTATTTATTTGACATTGCCGCTTGCAAATGCCGCGATTTCCAGTCCTGTTCTTGTCCGAAGGATCGAAAGGTTCCTCAGAAGGAACAATCTTTTCTTCTTGACCAGCGAGGGGACCGAGTCGGTCGCATCGGAGGCGTTGACATTCCTGAAACAATAAAGCTTATAAACAGAGCTAACCGTCATAAGAAAATACAAAATATATATGCGGGGGTACCTACGTCAGAAGATGAACCTTGCTCTTCCACTAGTCGACAACCTTTACTATGTTTATCTGAATCTGAAATTTCAGAAAGCGAATCGAGTGATTTTGACGACCCTTACTTAGCACCATCAAAGCCTTCTCAAATGAGAGTGAATTTGAAAGAGACGGCACTTACTAGTCAAAGGTATGGTGTCAGTGATAGAGCGACAGCGATGATAGCTACTTCAGTGCTTAAAGATGTTGGTCTAGTATCTCCAGATGCCTCCGAACTAGTTACAGATCGAAGTAAAATAAGGCGGGAAAAGTATAAGATTCGGGAACAGGTGAAATTACAAGCGCAACGACATGCTACCCCACCTAGAGGACTGTACTTTGATGGTCGAAGAGACGACACACTCATTCAGGTCAAACAAGGAGCAAAGCTTTATCGACGCACTGTAAAAGAGGAGCACATTTCAATAATATCCGAACCTGGATCAAGGTACTTAGGACACGTAGTACCGAAATCAGGGAGTGCACGGGATATTTGCGATAGCATTTACGAATTGGTCTTGAAGGAAACAGATTTAAACGAGCTTGTAGTCGTAGGGTGTGATGGCACTGTTGTGAATACGGGAGCAAGAGGTGGTGTTATTAGGTGCCTTGAAAACAAGCTTGGTCGATCGCTTCATTGGATAATATGCCTTCTTCACTTTAACGAGCTTCCATTTCGGAGTTTCTTCGAGTTTATTGATGGAGGCACATCTGGGCCAAAGTCATTTGCTGGGCCTATAGGTGTTCGACTTAAAAACGTTGAAAGCTTCCCAGTTGTTTCCTATAATACCATTCAATACTCCTTACCTGATGTGGGACCTGTAGATCTGAGTAAGGACCAGAAGTACTTGCTGGACATTTCTAAGGCAATTCAATCCGGTAGTTGCCCGCCTCACCTCAGCTGTCGTAACCCAGGTATCCTTAACCACGCTCGCTGGCTGACCTGTGCAAATAGAATACTACGTTTATACATATCCACTGAAAAACCAACGATAGAGCTGAAAGATATTGTCACGTACATACTTAAGGTTTATGTCCCGATGTGGTTTGCGATAAGATGCAACAGCTCTATTAAAGACGGGCCGAAGCACCTTTTCAATACCATTCAACAGTCACGGTACTTACCAAAAAAGTACTTACGCGTGGTTGATGCCACAATTGCCCGTAATGCTTTCTTCGCATTCCCGGAAAATGTTCTCATCTCCATGATGACGGATGAAAGGCGTGAAGTCCGTCTAGATGCGTTACGCAAAATTTTGCAAGCCCGAGAATTAGATGAAAGTGATGAACAAGTACTACCTCGTGCAGTTCCGGAAATCAACTTCTCCGCAGACGACTATTATAAAATAATCGATTGGTCCTCTGTCCGAATCACGTCACCTCCAATTTTGAACAAAGTAACTAATCAGGAGCTATCAGAAAAATTGTCGAGCAACAGCTTGTTTCTAGACTGGGAATTTCTTAAGTATCCCTGCCACACCACTGCAGTCGAACGCATGGTGAAACTCGTGACCGAAGCATCCTGTCAAGTGTGCGGTAGCGATGCAAGTGATGGTTTCATTCGGTGTACATTGTTATCCCGCCAGTCAATGCCAAAATTTGAAACGAAGAATCAGTTCTCGTTATAAAGTTTGCACACCAATAACAGCTATAACAAGCGCAGTTTCTCATTCCGACAAATAAAAATATGAAAAAACATTATAAAAAGCAATAAAATTATTTAAAAAAAAATATATAAAATACAAAAAACAACACAAAAACAAGGAGCCCGTCGTACAGCTACCTCCACGTGGTGGGTTCTGGGTCGTATTTTCCGTTAGGAAAGTGAGCGAAGAGCTGTATTTTTTTATAGTTTACAGTGCCATTCCTATCGTTCCGAAACCAGCCACGGATGTTTCTTTGCATCATTTACGCAGCAAATATAGTCCTGGGTAAAAAAAAGGTAGAATCCACCAGCTGAAGAAAGTTCAACTTTCTTAAGTTTTGTACTAAAATTTTGAAAGTTAAGGCCTTTGGTGCACACAGAAGAAATTATCCGATCGAGCTGAAATTTTTTACACGTTTTATTGGGCCAAGTAGACAACTTTTCCGCACTATTAGAATTTGATTATCGAAAAAAAGTTTTTTTCACTCCACCCTACTGTGTATATGTAGTTGTGTCATCTTAAGCGCAGTTGGAAAGCACCTATATGTACTTGCAGCTCATTTTGATATTGTAAATTTTCTTTTTTTTGTGATTTATTTGTATTATTATCTATATTTTGTGGTTTATTTGTTTCATGTACTTGGCGTAAATTTTTTACTTTATTAAAGTTGACTGCCACGGGTGCTAAAAATAAGGAAACAGTAAAGAAATCCCATTAATTTAAAAATTCTGATCTATCTTCGCCACACGTTCACGTGCTTATGGCGCCCTGCAGAAGAGGATAAGGTATATACTTGGAATACTCGGAATAGCGCAAAGCAGCTCAGCGAGTGTATTTTATTTATTTTTTGGTTAAGGATAAATTCTACGTAAGTTTAACAACTACGAAAAGAAACCATGCGCACTGCATTGCCGATCTATATGTATTTTATATGTATAGTACCTACTTTGTGTACAGTACATAATGTGCGAAGCAGCTTATGGCCCTGAAAGCAGCTTATGGCGCTGAAAGCAGCCTTTGGCGCTGAACGTTTTTAACATTGACATTGCACTGTAATTACAACCACAATTAAGGCTGCCGTCGCAAGTTTGTTATGGTCCGAATCGATCGAAGCGTCCCTTGTAAACAGATGGACGCTAATGAAACTACTGCGGTCGATAAAACGAACTTTTACAGAGGTGACATCTCCAGGTACTCTATGTAGACACATTTCCTGTTCTCTCTGTCTCTGCCGCGCTGTTGCCATAGCTCTCTATTGTGATGTCTGGAAGGAATACGGCACGAGAGCTGCGTCTAGCGTCAGAGGCTCGCTGAACATGAAGGAGGATGGCAATAATGAAAGATAAAGTGGATGGATAGTGAAGTTAGGAAACATATCAATGAAACAATACTTATTTGAGTATCAATATCTCTTCTACACTTCGCAATTCTTATTATCTTCTCTCATTCTGTGTAATTCCTCTTCTCCATTGACGGTCTTCCTACAATTTTATCAGATCGCTCGTAATGAAATCGCTCCTTTGCTGTAACAACGACACAACTAAAAATTTGCAGTTTTTGAGTTATTAGTATAGAAAAAGCGGTTGTTGTCTAACAAAACTTTTCCCGTTAACAAAACTCGTTTCCCCAAAAATCGTGAATTTTGAGTTATATATGTCGTAGTTGCAGCAAATGAGCGAAATGTAACGTATGCAGTGAGGGCAATATTTATATTTTCTTGTGAAAAAATTTAATGATATGATTGTTCGATGATTGTTTATTTTGTTTGTTTTAATGGAATGTAAAACGTTCACATTTTCTATCGTATCGGCATGAACGTTTCAGTAACACACTGTTGAGATTTTCCAGACGAAAATGAATTTAAACACGGTATAAATCGGATTATTTTTAGCATTATTAGATTAGAAATTTTACGCATTTATATTTAATTATCTGGTACAGTTCTAGAAATAATCCGATTTATACCGTATTTGAATTCATTTTAATCTCTTCAGCACGACGCGCCACTATAGTGACTTTCGCGGATGTCATCTTTCTGAACCACACGCCACTATAGTGGCTCACTGTATCGTTTACACGTAATTTGCGTTGAACTCTGTCGTACAGAGAAACAGCCCCGCGTAAAACTCAGTCGTGCCTAAGAGGTTAATGTGGAAAATCTCAACAGTATGTTACTGAATACTGAAAACGTCACGTTTTACATTTTATCAACACTGTATGCCATTCCAACCCAGATTACAAGCCGCCGTCGAACAGCCCAAGTCCTCGTTGTTCAGGACCGGCGTTGAGCCCGTATCGTGAACAGAGTCCTAATTCCGACTGTTCGTTTCTCGCTTCTTTCTGGCCCAAGAGGGGAGCGAGATGGAACGCTTTGCCTGCGCGACGGGCGCCAACGCAAAGGACGGAGTGTCAGGCGTCCGAAAGACGAAGCGAGACAAAACATCATCCCGTCGTCTGCCTCGTACCGCCCACGCTCGCTTTCAGTGCCTCGAGCTCGAGCTCGTTCCATATCGTTCTCGCCTTCGCCGGACAAGAGTGAGCAGAAGTGGTGGGGATAGCGAAAAGTCCACATCGTGTACACCAAACCGACCCCGTATTGAGACAATACTGTAGCATCTTTTATTTGAGTTTATCCAGATATTATCTTTGGCCATCTCTGTTCTCCAGCCGCTTCGCCGTGATTCATTCAAGCCTTCGTGACGACACAATAGTAATAGGGGAAATGCGGCAACAGCGCGATTCAATTCTCGATATGTTTCGACAACTATGTCTTCCCTACATTTATCGGCTAGCTTGGACTTCCACCGATTCTGATGGTACATGGCGCGAATGTACCATCAACGCCGGTGACGGAGAAACCTTGAAGCATATTTCAGTTCTCGAGTCTGTCTCAGTACACGAGTTATAAATTCATTTTTATTTCAACGTACGGTGCTTATTAGCGTTCAAATGCATCAGACCCGCCTGCACGATTGTCTACTGGAGGCAACTATACCCGCAAAAGCTTCCTTCTTGCCGATTCCACGACGTAAGTTGGTTGAAACGGATCGTTTACTACATCGCGTATAAGTACATGCTTTGCCTAGCTTGTGTGAGCGTACGCACACATTCAACGCCCGGTGAGGCGGCAGCCTTAACACCTTTCGAAGAAAAATATGTATGCATTTTTAGCATTTCGTGGCCAAGCTTGTTTTTCTACTCGTAAATCATCAACGGATACCCACGTTGTGCCCTTACCCCTTACCATATTCGTGTAATGACCATCAGCAATATTTTTACCGTGGTGGAAAATCGCTGGCTTAAGTTTATAACAGTGATCTACCATTTATATTTTAGTAGTAGGTATTGCTTTGATGTAGAAATTTTCCACTTTCGTTGTTCCACTACTATCGTGATCGAACAAATGTAATTTTGCAATAAGAATTTGTTTGGTAGCAGTTATATCGATTTTCTTCATTGTGTTTGATTTTGAATTATCACAATCAGGGCAAGAATCTTTCAGATTTTTCCATCCTGCGAAATTGTGTTTTATTATATCTTGAATTTGTTTTTTTTTAACCTCTTGGGCAGTGCAAGATGTACCACACAATTTGTACTGATAGTAGTACTTGTGTAATTACACTCTAAACACCTTAATAACGTTGTAATTTCGTGTTGTACTGCATCCTTAATAAGAATCTCATGATCACAAAGAGAGGTAATAAACTCAGCTGCATCATGTAGCTGATTGTTAGCGTATTTTTCTCTTGCGAATTGCCGTAATGATATTATGTTTGGATTTTGACCCGATTTATATTGGTCCATAAAGACTTTTATAATATGATCAGCTTTTTCAGTCGACAATAAGTTTTCTCTTATGGATGAACAATATAACATACTGTTAAGTTTCCGGTTTGGCATAATAGAACTTTAATGTACAACAAGACTAACGGAACATAAACAGAAACAATCAACAACGATAAAGGTCTAATACAGGGGAAATGTGGCGTTCTTTAATACGTCTGCACGCAATGGCGTCTGTTTCAAGAGTGACAGCCTGACAGGCGATCGATCGGATCGCCTTCTTCTCGCTGTCCTCTTGTCTCGCTCGCTCGCGCCAATGGGCCATGAATTTCTATCCATAGGGTGCTCGCAACAATACATTGGATTGTGGCATTCGCATAACAAGACACACTATCAGAATTCGGAAGACCTCTTACGTAGTATTGAATGATATCCGCGATGTGATCATTAGTTATCTGACATTCGGATACATTATAATTAGGTACTGCCCAAACAGCATCACGAACATTGAGAACGCGGTTTTTAGGAATTGTAGTAGTCGTAAGATCTGGTCTATATTTTTTTCGCAATCTATTGTACTCTATTATAGCCGATTCCTGTGCCTTTACGGAAGATGGATTATAATAATTGATAAGATGCAGTCCTTGTAATGTGGTCACCCGAGAAAGAGCAACGTAAATTTGTCCGCATGCAAATATTGAATTACCTACTGCTATGACAGCATTCTGCAAGCTTAGTCCTTGACTTTTGTGAATAGTAATACCATAGTTGAGGCAAATCGGAAATTGCTTTCTAATAACGAACGCTCTATCCATTACTTCAAATTTAACACTTACACGTTCCATCATATGTTCTTGCCCCGTGGGTAATATAATTTTCAATTTTTCAACGTCATTATCAACACCTCGTGTAACTGAAACAAGTTTAGCAATGGTACCGTTGACAAAACCTAGTGTAACATCAATATTTCTTCTAATCATGATTTGCACTCCTACTTTAACAATTACGACTCTTGCAAGTCCCGCCGTTCGGGAGCTATCATCGTCATTATTGTTTAGTACCTTTGACACCTTTTTTTCAAGTACGGTGCATAATTCATTGTATCATGAGCAATAAAATGGATTTCTTCGCACGGAAATCGACTCAGCATTGCAGCGTTCAAAACATCACACTGTACACATATGGGTAGTAAACACACCGTATTAGATCCAACATTAAGCATGTAATCACTTAATTCTTTTAATCGGTCATTACAATTTGTCGCTTTGAAATTTAATTTCCTCGATTCTAAAAGCTTTGTATCCGTAACGGTCACTACTCCGGTGCGAATTTTCGACAGGATATCTCTGTAAATATTATCACCCTGCTGTCGCATGTTTATTGTCAATTCGTCTAGCTAAACAAGGCAGACCATAAATTATAAGAACCTAATCCTCCTTCATTTTTCTCCATACTCTTATTGGATAATTGTATAAAAGCAGATGCTTCGTGAACAGGAGAAAGTTGTAGTAAGTCACCAAATAGCAGAATAGGTATTTTTCCGAACTAAGCATCATCGGAATCTGCAGTATCAAATATTTCTGTATGTCACAAATGTATGTACAGAAAAGTTACGTTAGAAACCATCGAAATTTGATCGATGATTACTAAAGCAACATGTTTTAGTTGATCTCGTACAATTTGAAGAGCTGCATCACTAAGTTGCCTATACTGGGCTGTAGGCCCATGTTCTACAGGTAATTCAAATAATCGGTGTATGGTAATGTCACGTCCTGGGTTGCGAGGGGTTAGGACAGTGACATTGTTGGGGATATTGGGAAGGTGGGCACGAAGTCCTTCCTCGCAGCTCTAAGGGGTAGGAGATCCAGGCACGGAGACCTTGCTTTGCTGCGCTGAAGGGGTAGGATATTCAGGCACGGAGACATTGGGTGTGTTCAGCGCACACAACTGTTGGCCAACCGCTCAGTTGCACTCACTGATCTTTCGCTGAACGCTACCGCTCACAATCAGTTGCGCTCTTTCCAACACGTTCAGTGAGCGGTCGCCATTTTTTCGAGCGGAGATAACTCCGCTCACTTTACCCAATATGTTGCGTTGCAAGATGGCGGCCCCCATAACTGTAAACAACAGCAGTATCACAGCCGACTCTAATTAGAGCACTAAAGAGGTGAGTATGCGCATCCGCCATTTTGGGTCCTCTCCAGAGAGAAAACAACATGCAGAGTCCGTTAAGACCAGCTAAAACATATTGAAATACGGTAGCTACGATAGATTCGGTAGTAAAATCTGCATGAAAAAGTGTTGAAAGTTTTCTTCTTTGATTTATC
This sequence comes from Andrena chrysosceles, assembly GCA_963855975.1. Classification (NCBI taxonomy): domain Eukaryota; kingdom Metazoa; phylum Arthropoda; class Insecta; order Hymenoptera; family Andrenidae; genus Andrena; species Andrena chrysosceles. The sequence continues at coordinate 172,549 of CAWLCU010000594.1, forward strand.
AGTTCCGCAAATACTCCAATAGTGTGTCGTGGTATCAATATCAACAACGCATATTCTGTTTATAAAGTAAATTTGACAATATTTGAACAAACAGTGTATTTATTTTCTTTTTTATGTAATAGTAATTGAAACAAATGCTTAAACACTTGTTGAATGCAACATATGATTATGTTTTTTGTAGAACGAAAATTGATGGAGACCATGCCAGAAAAACAGGATTGTAACAGTGTAAAGTCAGTTTGTAGAAAAAGTGTGAAAGTACGTACATATATATTTATATGCTGATTGTCTCCATATTATGTTGAATAGTGTAAGTTAAAAAATAATATTAAATTTTATTTTAGGACCATGGAAATGAAGGTGGTGGTGGCTCTAACCCTGTTGACGAGGAAATGATTATGTCTCTACTTGCTGAAAATGCATCTCTGAAGCAGCAGCTAGGGAGAATGCATGCGATTTTACAATCATATTCTTTGTATTCAGAAGCTTGTGAATATTTATCTAAATATAATGTGAAGTGATGCATTATATTAACACTTTACCGACTGTAAAGCTGAACATCCCATACTTGAAGTCATTTTAGAAGGAACTTATTCGCGCATGTAGAATGAGCTCATTGGCTCCGAGGGAGCGTTTATTTGGGGTATAGCCAATAGTAGCTTGTTTCGGCACCAATGAGCGCCAATATGCACAGAACCGGTCTAAACTCGTCGGTCGGCAAGTTCCATCTAAAATGACTTGGAGTATACACACTTCTCACCGACCAGTCGGCCACAAATACTTCCCTGACACCGGCTCTGTTTCGGCTTAGCCTATTAATATGGTACCGGTTGGTAAAGTGTTAAGTTAAACTTAAGTTGCAAGTACTTGAAAGTGTATATAATATGACATGCATTTTTAGATGAAGTATTAAGAGGGTGCAGTACAGGGTACACACCTTATTATACAAATTTGGTAATTAGTATTTTATGTTATTATCCACTATGTTTTCTAGCTTCACAGAGGCAATTACGACCCAGGCCTTTTTTCGAGTTTAAGATACCGGCTTACCACCATTACATGGCCGATCCATTCAATAGGGCCATGAGTGGGGCAAACCAATATCTCACTGACATTGATGTGTTCTCCGTACATCTCAATCCTTTCTGAAATCTATTGCATAGTATGATTGTCACCAGCGTAGTTGCGTTTACTGTATAAGTTCTTCAGACTATACTATTTATCTTTTGTCATTTTTCATTTCTCTGTACTCTAAAGCAGGTCTTCCCAAGTAGGGGAAATCTACTTTATACCTTGAAAAATATACCTAAAACCCACAAATACATTACTACATTTTATATTAATTAGAATAACAATTAATTAATGAATATTTTTCACACGGAATTTACTACCGAATCTATCGTAGCTACCCTAAATACCGTATTTCAATAGGTTTTAGCGGACTCTTTGTATTTGATTTCCCTCCGCAGAGGACCCAAAATGGCGGATGCGCATACTCACCTCTTTAGTGCTCTACCAAAGAGGAGATACATCACCAAAAAAAAGAAAATAATATAATCGCACAAAAACAGAAAATAATATATTCACATAAAAAAGAAAATAATATATTCACATAAAAAAGAAAATAATATAATTACAATATAAAAAAGGATGTGAAATCAAAATGAGCTGCAAGTACATAAAGGTACTTTCCAACTGCGCTTAAGATGACACAACTACATATACACAGCTAAAATGCTGTGTTATTCCATTACTCATATCGCGGACATTTTAATTAACCCATCAAAAAGAATTCCATTTAAAAACATTGTCGTAAATTATTATTAGCTTTACAAAATTAATGATATACAAAAATTGCGCCAATTATCACAATGGCTATTTATACAAAGAAAAAATCACAATGGTACAATGAAAAAATGTATTAAATAATATTAAGCAGATATATTTTTATACAAATAAATATTTTAATACGAATAAATATTTTATTCAAAATACTTGGCGCTGCTCTCCGAATTGGTGTTGCTAAACTGAATAAATATGTATAAATTGCAATAATCTTTTTCTTTCTTTCCTGTGCGTGCGTTCGTGGATTTTAGATCGCAGCGCCAAGTATTTTGAATAAAATATTTATTCGTATTAAAATATTTATTTGTATAAAAATATATCTGCTTAATATTATTTAATACATTTTTTCATTGTACCATTGTGATTTTTTCTTTGTATAAATAGCCATTGTGATAATTGGCGCAATTTTTGTATATCATTAATTTTGTAAAGCTAATAATAATTTACGACAATGTTTTTAAATGGGATTCTTTTTGATGGGTTAATTAAAATGTCCGCGATATGAGTAATGGAATAACACAGCATTTTAGCTGTGTATATGTAGTTGTGTCATCTTAAGCGCAGTTGGAAAGTACCTTTATGTACTTGCAGCTCATTTTGATTTCACATCTTTTTTTATATTGTAATTAGATTATTTTCTTTTTTGTGTGATTCTATTATTTTCTGTTTTTGTGTGATTATATTATTTTCTTTTTTTTGTGATGTACTTGCAGCTCATTTTGATTTCACATCCTTTTTTATATTGTAATTATATTATTTTCTATTTTATGTGAATATATTATTTTCTTTTTTATGAGAATATATTATTTTCTGTTTTTGTGTGATTATATTATTTTCTTTTTTTTTGTGATGTACTTGCAGCTCATTTTGATTTCACATCTTTTTTTATATTGTAATCATATTTTTTATTTTTTATTTATGAGATTATATTTTTTTGTTAATTATACTTTATTCGTCCTTGACTTTTTCATGTTTCTATGTCTTTTTTTATATTTATTTGTTGATAATACTCTTTTTTTCCTCGACTTTTTCATGTATACTATTTTCTTTTTTTTTGTGATTTTTGATAATACTTTTTTTGTTCTCGACATTTTCATGTACTTGGCGTATTTTTTACATTTTTAAAGTTTTTTTTGGGGATCTCACTTCTTTTTACAAAGCTAATTCATGTACTTGGCGTAATTTTTTTGCTTTTTTAAAGTTTTTTTTGGGGATCTCACTTCTTTTTACAAAGCTAATTCATGTACTTGGCGTAATTTTTTTACTTTTTTAAAGTTTTTTTTGGGGATCTCATTTCTTTTTACAAAGCTAATTCATGTACTTGGCGTAATTTTTTTACTTTTTTAAAGTTTTTTATGGGGATCTCACTTCTTTTTACAAAGATAATTCATGTTCTTGGCGTCATATTTTTTTACTTTTTTGAAGTTTTTTTTTGGGATTCAGAATTTCAGCTTCTTTTTTACAAATTTTTCCCTGTCACGGGTACTAAAAGTAAGGATAAAGTAAGGAAATCCCAATAAATTATAAATTCTGATCTATCTTCGTTACACGTCCACGCGTTTACGGCGCACTGCAGCCTATCGAGTGATGTTAGAAGATAAAGCTAGTTTGTAGCCAGTAAAGCTTACTCGGAATACTCGGAATAGCGCAAAGCAGTTCAGCGAGTGTAATTTTATTATTTTTTGATTAAGGATAAATTCTACGTAAGTTTAACACCTTCCCCCAAAAAACATGTGCACTGCATTGCCGATCTATATGTATTATATGAATGTATAGTACTTTGTGTGCAGTACATAGTGCGCGAAGCAGCTTGCGGCCGTGGCCGGGGCCGGGGACGTGGCCAGAGCCGGGGTCGTGGATGGGGGCGGGGCCGTGGACGTGGCGGCGGCCAATAACATATAAAAAAATAAATTTGTTATTTTCATACATAAAAATGTGGTTATTTCATTTGCTCATGCAGCAGAGTTACTTTCTCTTTCAGCTGTTAAAATAATTCTCTTCATCTGCATCGTTAACTGAAAAATAGGACAAATGTACTAATTATTTATATAAATTATCACACGTGCTCACATTGAATGAATAATTGCGTATGCAAAACCCTACGTGAAAATTTGTGCGTACATAGTCCAACATAGATCACACTGCATCATCTTCTGCTTTGATGATTATCTGTAAATATATAATATATTATCACACGTGCTCACATTGAATGAATAATTGCGTATGCAAAACCCTACGTGAAAATTTGTGCGTACATAGTCCAACGTAGATCACACTGCATCATCTTCTGCTTTGATGATTATCTGTAAATTATATATATATATAAAGCCTCATTTTAATAATTATATACAACTTAACGTAGAACTTATTAATTATTTATAGAAATAGAGTGGCCTTTTGCTATAGTGAGTGTAGAGACTACATAATGTATCCAAAGCAGGTGAGAGCATATGGCAGAAAGTCTTGTTGCAGGAAATTTAAATGCTAATGGTAATAATTCAGCGAAAATGAATGAGGAGATCCAATATTTTTAACGCACAATTTATTGGTAATAAAACTAATAATAATTTAGTATGTTTATTGGTGAATTGAAATAATGGGAATCTAAAAAATTAATGAATTGCGTGACAACTACTGTGGATTTTATTAAAGTATTACGAATGTCTTTCACAAAAGATTGAAAAGCATCAAGGGAGATGTGTTTTCAGGGTACTTTCTTAACTAATGTGACTTGCTCTACATTGCAAGCAGTACACCATAATCTATTTTCTTAATAATTCTTAATGCTATGTCTTTTGATTGACAAATTTTGCCGATTTACCTTATTTAACAAATTCCCAGAAACTTGTGCGAAACAAGATGCTCTGTCTATCTATATATCTATTTAATCTTCTCCGGACAACCTCCAAGCCTGTGCATTCTCTTCATTTCTATCCATCCAAGCCTGTGCGTCCCCTTCAATTCTACTATCCAAGTCCTGTGCGTCCCCTTCATTTCTATAATATATAATAAGCTTTACATAAAAACTCTAAATTGCTGGTATATACAAAAACAAGTATCTGGCAATTTAAATGCAATGTAATTTTTTACTACAATATATTATTTTGTACATGCATGATACAAATTTCCAGAAACTTGTGTGAAAGGAGATGCTTCGCAGTCGAACCATCTCCGAACAACTTCCAAGTCTGCGACTCTACATAAGAAATCTATTAAAAAAATTTTGGCAACTTACCTTATTAATTGAGACAATAATTCAGTCTCCTATGTAGTGTAAAAACTCGTGACATTCCAAATTCGGACAACTTACTTTATTTGACACTTAGCACTTGGTAGGTTATAAAATTCAAAATAGTATATATATATATGTATGTACAATGACGGACGACGATCCCCGCCGAATAATCCCGAGAGTCGACGAACGAAGAACGAAACATGTGTTGGCTGAAGGTGTGTGTGTGTAACGCGTATATACGTATATTCTGTTTGACGACGAAAATATATATATGTACTATGGTTGATGAAAAATTCCTTGGAGAATCAGAAGAAGAACTTATTTTCGACAGATTCATGAGACGATATTACGATATCTCTGTCATGCGTGGACCGATTTTATTGAAATTGGTCTTATTCGAAAGCTTATATGCGGTTTACATAAGAAAAATGCCTTTAAATTTAGAAAATATTGCAGGCGTGATGAGATATTAATGAAATAAGTTTCAGGTTAGGTTGGAATAGCTGTGCGTCGAGTAAAGATACACGGCAGCGACAGGCATATACAAGCTGTCTTTTCTTTCATGTACTTGGCGTCGAGACGCTACCGCGTCTCTAGATATAATAAGAGGCGTCACTCCGGGCGGAACCTTTGAAGTCCTTACTTGACCTTGGCATTTAAATTGGTTGTACATTCGAGCGGGATATTCAAATCGACAAGATGTACCTTAACGCAATTGGCTAATTATTGCCGAAGTTTACCGATCATTGCCGAATGGGGCCGAATGGGCATTTAAATTGGTTGTGTAGTGATTTCCCTAGGTTATTTCTGTCCTTGTCGAGTGACGCCTCTTATTATATCTCCTCTTTGGCTCTACTCTAATACTAGCCGTGCTATACAACGTGGCAACACCGCTCATGTCAGGATCGGGAGTCCTATTTTCAATAGTGGAGTTTTGTCCTCAGCATTATAATTAACGTTATTTTGTGATATAAAATTATACTAATATACAGTTGTTTGCGAATTAAGTGGGTGAGCGCGCTGGGATGAGAGGTTAGGAACCGACGGTGAGAAAGTAAAGTGGTGCACTGGGTCTTGGGTCAAAGTTGACCAAGTCACTTTATTTAAAGCGTGCTGCGAGCATGGACGAGTACAATGATTTTAATCATGAATAGTGAGCAGAACTTGTGAAATGCACAAACACGCGGTCACGCGACACACGATGATCACACGTGTTGAGCACTAGTTTGATAACACAATTATGATATTCGCGTGAACAAATATATGCACTGAACAAAGTATTATGCGCTAGAGTTGAACAGAGCACTAAACGTACTGATTGAACAGAATTCTTACGTTGCGAAAAGAACAATGTGAACACACGTCTATTGCGACAAACGGTATGAATACGAGTGAACAAAGGATGTGCCGAAAACGGTTGAGCGTCTTCTCGAACAATCCTCGAGAATCGATCAAGAAAGCATGCATTATGATTGGGCCGCTCGTTTCACGTGGTGAGCGGTGATTGGCTGAGCAGCTACCCTGAGAATCGATCGCCTGATCGATCATCGATCAGCGGCGTATTCCGCTGCCCAGTAGGTGCTGCGGTGATCTTGGGTGCGGCGGAATATTGAACTAACGGAATCTCAAACATTCTCCCGCCATCAACAGCTGTTGGAAGATGATGATGCACAATCTGAAACAGGCAACACTGCCAATTTTGCAATTGGCCTGATTAATGTTGTAGTGGCAGTCTTGAGTGTTACCACTCTGGTGAGCCCATCCTTTCCTGGATGAAGAGTGACGACTCGAGCAAGTGGCCACTTGCTCGGTGGAAACCGTTCATCAGTGATGAGCACTAAGGATCCGATCTTGATCTCATTTGATGGGTGGTGCCACTTCGAGATGGAGAGTTGAGGTTGGAGATAGTGTGATGACCATTGAGTCCAGAAACGTTGAGTCCGTTGTTGAATAAGTCGGCATCTGGCTGATGGTGAAATGATTGCATGCTCGACAGATGGTTCTGGTAGAGTTGTAAGAGGCTGCCCGATGAGGAAGTGAGCAGGTGTGAGGGTGGAGATATCTTCAGGGTCATCACTGAGAGGCTCGAGCGGTCGTGAATTGAGCATGGCTTCTATCTGGGTAAGAAGTGTGCTGAATTCTTCATAGGTGAGCACCGTCTCACTGACGGTTCGCCGAAGATGGTATTTAATCGACTTCACGACGGCTTCCCATTTGCCTCCCATGTGAGGAGCTGCTGGTGAATTGAAGCACCAGCCAGTGTTGTCATTGACAAACAGCTGACTGAGTTGCTGATGATCCTGTGAGCCCTGAATGAACATTCTCTTGAGAATGGTGTCTGCTCCGATGAAATTCGTTCCACAGTCGGAGTAGAGCGTGGTTGGGATTCCTCGTCTAGATGTGAATCTTCTGTAGGCAGCGATGAATCCTTCAGTTGAGTAGTCTGAGACAATGTCTAAATGAACAGCTGAGGTCGTAAAACAAACAAAAACACAGATCCAGCCCTTCTGAGTTTTTGCGCCTCGCCCTTTCCATGTCTTGAGAATGATGGGACCCGCGTAGTCGATGCCAGTGTGGGTGAATGGTCGTGAAGGTGCAACTCTCGAAAGAGGTAGTTGGCCCATCAGTTGATGGGCACGGATCCCCCTTTGTCGAGCACACACAACACACCGTAGCACATGAGTCTTGACTGGCGCTCGCCCTCCGATGATCCAATAACTGTTTCTGATGTGAGGGAGGGTGAGCTGGGTCCCTCCGTGCATGGTTTTTCGATGGGCATGATCTATAATCAGAGCAGACAGACGTGAGTGGCGAGGTAAGATTGCTGGATGCTTACTCTCATACACCATGTGGGCATTGTTGAGTCGGCCTCCAACTCGAATGATTCCTTTTTCATCGATGAAGGCTGTGAGTCGATTGAACACATGGGATGTTGGCATCGAGGAGCCTGAGCTGAGGGCCTTGAGCTCAGTTGAGAAGTAAATTGCTTGAGTGGCCTTGATCCAAAAGTTCCTGGCCCATTCCAAGTCCTCTGGCAAGAGTGAGATGATTGGCAGAGACAATGGCGACTTCTTCATTCTAGTGAGAATTCTGAAACAAACTGAAGTGATGCGATAAAGTTTGTTGAGAGACGAGTATTTGTAAATGAGGTCCCAGTGGTACTTGATTTGTTGAATGTTGAGTAGATTTGAAATTCCAGGACGAGCTTCTAGTGCACTCGAGTCGTCCTTCAAAATTGGTTGGGGTGGCCATGAGTCACTGGGTTGAGTGAGCCATGGTGGTCCCGTCCACCACAGTTCATGCTGTTCAAGCTGAGCTGTTGTTAAGCCTCTTGATGCGCAATCAGCTGGGTTTGACTTCCCTGGTACATGTCTCCAGTGTGCATCTTGGGTGAGCTCATGAATTTGGGAGACACGATTCCGTACCTAGTCCTTCCAGCGTGAAGCGTGAGCTTTGATCCAGATTAGTGTCACTTGAGAATCCGTCCACAGATGTGTTGTAGCAATGTTGAGCTGAAGAGTTGCTTGAACATACTTCATGAGCTTCGCAAGCATCAATGCTGCAGTAAGCTCGAGCTTCGGGATAGTGAGCTTCTTGAGGGGTGCTACCTTCGTTTTAGTCAACACTTTGTGATTAGTGGACGGTGATGTAACGGTAAGATAAATTACCGCTGCCATGGCGAGCTGAGAAGCGTCAGAGAATCCATGTAATTCCACTGTTGAATTACTGAAGGTGTTGAACCACCTTGGAATTGAGAGCCTGGCCAGGCCTGTGAGATCTTCTCTGATGATGAGCCAATTGGATGTAACTTGGGATGGCAGTGGATCATCCCAGCTGATTTTGTGCAGCCACAACTCTTGCAAAAGTGTTTTTGCTCGAATGATGACTGGTGACAGAAATCCGAGTGGATCAAATATTTTTGCTACTTCTGAGAGGATGAGGCGTTTGGAGAGCTGAGAGGTTGAACTTGCTTTTGAAGAGAATGAAAAGTTGTCATTGAAAACATTCCAATGTAATCCAAGTATTTTGGTATTGCAGTCGTCGAGTGAAATGATTGAGCCATGGGCTCGTGTGGTCTGTGAAATTAATTCAAGCAACGGAGGGTATGTCGAATGCCATTTGGCAAGTGGAAAACCTCCCGCGTTGCACAGGTCTCTTAATTGTTGAGCAATGGTGATAAGTGTCTCACCTGTGTCGGCGCCACCAAAAATGTCGTCAACGTATCTGGCGTGGGTGATGCATGGCACTGCGAGTGGAAAGCGATGACCCTCGTCTTCCACCAATTGCAGGAGAGCTCTTACAGCCAGAAATGGAGCAGCCTTTGTACCATAAGTGACTGTGGTGAGCTTGTAAGGCACCTCCTTGTAGTTTTCATCTATCCAGAGCACCCTCTGGAGGTCTTGATCACCTTCATGCACCTTGACTTGACGATACATCTTTGTCACATCCGTGGCAAAAATGAACTTGTGCTGACGGATCCACATCAGCACATCCGTGATGTTGAGAAGAAGATTTGCGCCAGTGTGCATGAGGGCATTGATTGAGTGCCCAGATGTGGTCGGGCTTGATCCATTGAAGACGACCCTCAACTTTGTCGTCTCGCTGTCGAGCTTGATCACTCCATGGTGTGGTAGATAGAAAACAGAATGAGTGTTAGGTGATATGGATGGTGTTCTTACCATATGTTGAAGCTCCACGTATTCCTTCATGAATCCTTGGTACAGATTGCAGTACTCGTTGTTTTTGTTGAGCTTGTTGAGCGTGCGCTTCAAGCAAGCATGTGCAGTCTGATAGGAATTACCAAGTAGCTTCGGAGAAGATCTGAGAGGGATGCGTACGATGTAACGTACTGTAGAATCACGAGTGTGTGTCGCTCGAAAGTGATCCTCACATTCTTGTTCTTCAGGGGTGAGTAAAGTCGGTGTGTCCAGTGGGAGTTCTTCTTGAATCCAAAACTTGGCCAGTAGATCTTGAAGAGCGTTATCCTTGTGCTGCACTGTGGCAGAGTGATGCAAGGAGCTGAGTTGATTGGAATCAACGGTGATTGGTCCAAGAACGTGCCACCCAAATATTGACAGCTGAGCAATTGGCATTGAAGGATCGCCATTCCTAATATTGGGCTTGATGATCTGCCCATAAGTATCTGCGCTGATGACAATGTCAATGGGTGTTGACGTCAGAAAGTCTGGATCGGCCAGTTGAAGGCCGTTGATATGTGGCCATTCTTGCTGAGGAGATTCCACCGATGGCAAATTTGACGCCAGTGCCCTGAGTATGTGTGCTTGAATATGCACAGTTGCTGGGCAGTAATTGGAGCGAAGCGAAATTGGCACGACTCCTCGAGTCTGAGTAGCTTTGTTGCCTCCAATGCCGAAGACAGAGATTGTTGAATGGATGCATTGGAGCTTGAGCTGAGTAACAAGCTCCTCCTTGATGAAGGTAATTTCGGAGCCTGCGTCGATGAGCATCCTGACTGGAAGGGACGTCACCGATGTGATGAGCTGAGCGTTGGCGGTTGCCAACAGAGTCATTGACGAGCTTGAGGTGAACTTGGCTGCTGAATGCACAAATGCTGGTGGACCTGTTGAGCTGAGCTGGAGAAATGTTGGCACATCAATGTGTCGCGCCTTGAGCTGAGTGTGGTTGCGCCGATGGTTTGTCGCTGGCCTGAACAGGCGGTTGCTTTGGGGGCAGATGCAACATCGTGTGGTGTGGGGCGCCACACGTCTTGCATCTGAGAGCAGACTTGCAGCCATCTGTATGGTGTCGGCCGCAGCAATTCCTGCACAAGTTGTTGGAGGTTATGATCTTGCGCCTTGCTTCGACGGTCATCCCTCTGAATTGCGGGCACATGACCATGAAGTGGCCTCCCTTGCATACGTCGCAAGGGTATGCCGTGGACTTCGACCGTTGAGCATGTTGAGCATCCCTTTGGGCTTGAGCTGTGTGCGTGCCAGCCTTGCGTTGAGCTGAGCGTGTTGTTGTAGATGTGCTGGCTGACGCCTTATTCGTGGAGCTCTCTGCCTGCTCCAATGCTGAGCTTTTGGCCTCGATGAAGGACAAGAGCTTCTCATACCTCGGATATTCGGAGGTATTTGCCAGCGACGTCTCCCAGGCCTCACGAGTCACCTTGTCGAGGGACTTGGTTATGGTATGCACTAAGATGCAGTTGTGCATGTCGTCGTGAGCTTTAAGTGCAAACAAGGATTCGTTCACTTGGTTGACGGTTGAGGCCAAGTCCTTGAGCGAAGTTGCACAGCGCGTGGTGATTGGGGGTAGAGTGAGCAGCTTCTCCAGCTGCTCCTGGATGAGCAGGTGTTTATTAGAAAACCGCTTCGTTAAGAGATCCCAGCACGCCTGGAATGATGAGCCCCTGAGCGGGAAGGCGTTGACTCGCTTCGCAGGTTCTCCACTCAGGCTTGAGCGGAGATAGTGAAGGCGATCTATCTCCATGAGGGTGGAGTCCTGGATAATGAGCGATGAGAAGAGCTCGCTGAACGTTGGCCAATCAGTGTAGCTGCCAGAGAATTTTGGCAGCTCGATCTCTGGTAGCTTGGTTGCGCGTGCAGGCGCTGGCTTGGCGTGAGCAGCACGTAGGTCGGCGATTACTTCGACATCCTCCTTAAGGCGGCTTAGGTGGAGCTTCATCTCCCACACTAGCTGCCGCTCGTGTACTGCCACTTCGGTGGCAAAGTATTCGTGGTCGATGAACTTCGCAGGCCACACGGCCTCGATGTGCTCGTATTCCCGACAGAAGGCCTGGTGTATTTCCTCGACCTGAGCAGTGAGCAATTGCACCTCCTCTAGAGAGGTGGAATGCGCGTGAGACGGCAGCTGTGTTTTCAAGGTGGTGAGGGATTTAAAACGACCCACCTGAGTTCTCGCCTTTATGGTGAGCTGAGATGAGAGTACAGCCGGGGACGCTGATCTCGACCGTCCCTTGTTGTCCTGAGCAGTGGTGGTTGCCTGCGGCTCCTTGGGGACAGTGAGCGTGGCTGCCGTCGCCGGCTTTTCCTCCTTGGCCTCCTTGACCTCCTTGGGGACAGTGAGCGTGGTCTCCTTGTCAGCCATCGTTGAGATGAGTTGTTGATTGTCTTGCACAATGCACTACACTGCACTTTCACCGTCGATCCGGCTCGAAGGACCAAAATGTTTGAGAATTAAATGGTTGAGCACGCTGGAATGTTAGGTTAGGGATCGACGGTGAGAAAGTAACACGCGGTGCACTGAGTTTTTGAGTCAAAGTTGACCAAGTCAATTTATTTAAAAGCGCTCACAATGAGCTTGGATGAGCACAATAAATGTTGTACGAAGCACGCGGCCACTTGAAACAAGATGGACACACGTGGTGCGCACAAAAATGAAAAGGATGACACAGTGAAATAATTCACTCGCGTGAACAATGCAATTATAATGAGCACGGAAAAGGAGTACAAGAACAGATTTAAGCACTGAAAAGTACTGGTGAATGATTTCACACGTTGCGAGATGAACAATGAAAAAGACACGTTATCACGACAAGCGGTATGAAAAGCGAGTGAACAAAGGATGTGCCGAAAACGGTTGAGCGTCTTCTCGAACAATCCTCGAGAATCGATCAAGAAAGTATGCATTGTGATTGGGCCGCTCGTTTCACGTGGTGAGCGGTGATTGGCTGAGCAGCTACCCGGAGAATCGATCGCCGGATCGATCATCGATCAGCGGCGTATTCCGCTGCCCAGTAGGTGCTGCGGTGAGCTTGGGTGCGGCGGAATAGTGAACTAACGGAATCTCAAACAGTAGGTAAATATTTTTATTTTCATTATGAAAATAATAAATTTACTAATACAAAATTTTACGTATTAACCGTCGTCTTCCTTATTTTGTAAATCGAATATTTGAAACTCGGCGACTTCATTAAAGAAAACCTCAATTCTACTAGGTCGGGAATAACTTCTTTTAAAAAGATATTCGCTGAGGTATGATGTCAAGTCCTCTTCTTTGTTTCCATATTTGGAAATATTTTCGCGAATATCCTTCCACGTTCTTTCAATTGATTGTGTATTAGCTTCAAAACGAGAGTAATTATGGAATATATCAGTATTTTGTAAAGAAAATTTCAAAAAAATGTGATGAAAATCAATTACGTGTATCGGGGTCGACAAAATTGTAAGAATGATTTACTGTTAAGTGTTTATAGCCTTGGTTGCGAAGGCAATTGTATGCCTTCCAACAATCAGACATAATAGTTGTCCCTGGATGTATCCATTTTTTTATAACATCTAACAATGTTTCTGCTTTTCTATCTTCCACGGCTACAATGAATATCTTTTTCGAATCTCGCTCATAACCACCGAAAATCCATTTTCCCTGTATAAGACGTCCACGTTGGTATTTACGAGTTCCAAATTTCGCTTCACCGATTTCTACGATTTTATTGGGTCCTCCTACTTGGGTAGAATTTTTCTCACACCATTTTACGCACACCTATTGCGCAAGACAAATAATTGTGTAAACTTGTCGATTAACATCCCCCTCATGGATTCCAATGGCCTTCAAATATGTTTTCAAGGTCAACATTCTGAATAACTGTTCCCTATACATTGTAGCATTTGTGTAACTTTTATGTTTGTTTTCGACGAAGACAGTAAAGAAACAATTCTTGCACGCCGTCGCGGGACATTTGTAACCGCACTCTCATTTTAGCATCACTAAATTCACATCGGCTTGCTACCATGTTTACGCGCCCGAAAACATACTTCACGGTTATTGGAATCCATGAGAGGGATGCTAATCGACATGTTTATGAATAATCGCATTAAAATTTTCGCAAAATAGCACAAAACAGCACAAAATAGAGTTTCAAATTTCAATTTTTAAGTAAAAAGCTGTGATGCAGCTATTGCCTATATAATACATATAAAATAATACATAAAATCTGACCTCTCTACAAAAACTACTCCAGTCAACGAAGGTGTGCGATGAAATATGTAAGTCATCCGAAGTAAATCCGAATCGTGGTGGTGAAAGCCACAACCATTCCACGATAAATGTTATGGCTGTCAATAACGGGAGACGAACATTCTCAAACCATGTCCCTGTTTTGTAAGATTGTACAAAAGTACATTGCACGTTCTTCTTCCTCTTCTTATTTCTACCATTAGAAGAATTTCGACAACGAAAGAATTTACTTTCGCGATTAAGCGTCAGTTGCTTTTCGCATAACGGACACTTCATAGAATTTTTAAAAATATTTTTCTCGATAAGGAAATCTATACATTTTTCTTCTGAGTTTATTTCCCGCACAAACTCTGTAAAAGATGTCATTTTGAGGTCGCGTGTACAAACGTTGCGAACGAACTGATCTTTTCCAGCAGAAACAATGGATGGAAACAAATGAGCGTGCTGGCTACACTTGTAGCTGCGTCGGAAATATTACACGGTATTAGTATTGGTTTGGGTTAGATTAAGGCGGGGGGCGCGCGCCCTCTTGCGGGCGCGTAAAGCAAGGAGTCAATTCAATTTCCCGCCACCCACAGTTAACACTAAAATTACAGGGTATAACACATACTCACATCGGTTCGCCACCAGGCCTTACGCGCCCGCGAGCGGGCGCGCGCCCCCTCGCCCTAATCTAGCTAAACCAATACTAATACCGTCGGTTATGAAACTGATTTCAATATATTATGCCGAAAGTTTTTTATTAATATCTGTGAAACTAAGACGAACCGCCAAAAAGTCTAATGTAAATATTTACCTACAATAGTATATTTTTTTTGCGAATATCTCGGAAACTAGAGCTGACCGCCATTTTTGGCAAAGGAAAAAGTTGTTCAGAATGTTAACTTCTACAACATATTCAAATTTCATTGAGATCGGTGGCAGGTAGCTCTTCGACAACTTTACAAGATTCGGTAATCTCAGGGCCCTTGATAGCGGGTCGCGGCGTAATATAGACACTGGTGTGTCTCGCGCTGCGCATATATCTATATATATACTTGGCGCGAGACACTACCGTGTCTCTTGATAAAATCCGATATGTGTATTAAGTATCCCTGATAACAATCTGCCGGCAGCTGCGGTGCAGCCTACGTCCGCATTCAGGGGGGCCATGCTTCCCTCTTACGAAAGTTGAAGCAGAGTTTGTAGCGCCTCCTACCTATAAGGTGCGTACTAAACTGTGAATGTGTGAATCGGGACGTATGTGTATGTGTATACGTGTAATGCACCGTTTTAACCTGTCCACGGATCGTCGCGCCAGCGACACGTATGCAGCAGATAGAAGGATAAACATTGAAATTGAATATTTCTTCTTTTCATAGGAAAAGAAAATATATTCAATTTGTTTGTATATCCTTTATCTGCTGCATACGCGTCACTAACGCGACGATCCATGGTCAGACGGCCTTAGAAAAGGTAAACCAGGGAAAGTGAGGACGCCATTTGAAGGATTTCTGGTCATTCCAAAATTTAATCTTTTAAATTTTATTTTAGAAATGACAGGGATCATCATCTTATGTGATGACTGATCCACGTGGGTTACACCAGGTTACACTTCCTCGTGTTTGCGCCAAACAATTAAAAATGACGACGGTCGTCATGGTAACATTTCACCAACGTCGAAAGGTTGTGTGGCGTGCTCACTGATACACCTAGGTATGTGTGTGTGATGTACCTAGCGCCTCCTACCTATAAGGTGCTAACTAAACGGGAACTTCTACCAATCACTGATGGCTTGGTCCCCCTGTCCGCATTCAGCTACGGTTCTGCCGGCAGACCCTGCCAAGCAGAGTCTGCCGGCAGATTCGCGGCAGGTCCTGCTGCCCGCCTGATGTAGAATGATGGGTTGGGGAAAACGTCGTATTGACGTCCCTCAGCGGTCCTACGGCCGCTATCGTGATCGATGGTGAGAGGCAATAGATGTAGACTGGATGCAGTGACTAGGAACTCTATTGTTCGCAGGAACAACCACGTGCATGAGGTGATCCCGATAAGCACGACGGTGCAAATATGTTTATCATATCCCAGATAAACTCAGGTACAAAACAGTCGTTAGCCAATCGGCTACACGACTAATACTTGTTTTAACAATACACCACGGACTACACGTGGTGTCTTGAATGTGTAGTTAAAATAGACTGCACATGTGCGCTTGACTAGTCACCACGGACTGGGGCGAGTCCGCACGGAAGGTTCCGCACGAGCTTGACGCGTCCCCACTCCTGCACAGTCCGCAAGGAGGGGGTAGCCCTATCCCCACACACTCCCCCCCGAGTGCAAACGCAGTTAACTGCACGACTTAATACTATTAATTGACAATAAGAAAAATATATATGTATATACAATGTAAGATAAAAAGAAACATATTTACATATCTATGTACAATGTATGCACCGTACTGCGCAGCACAGCGAAAGTGGCAAGGAAAAACGCAATCATTTAGATGGTTCTGTACCGGGCGCGAACGCTATTTTCTTACGCGCGTATGTTCTGAGAACAGGGCGCTGCGACGCAGTCGCCGGTACGCCGGCAGACGGACCCGCGCTATTCAAAGACGAATCGTCTAGTTCATCTAACATAAAGAACGCTGGTTTTAATAACTCCGTCGAAACGCTACGGACACTGCCGTTAACGACGATGCGGTAAACCGCATCTGACACACGCTCTTCGACTTTATGAGGGCCTGAATAAGGCCGTTCCAACGCCTTTTTGGCCATGTTTCTCATAAATACATGAGTGCACGTCTTCAAATCCTTATAAAAGAACGCGCGTTTCTTATAATTATGCACTACGGGCACCGGCCGAACCTGGCGCATAAACTCTCTGAACTCCTCGATAAACATCTTGGGGTTCAGCGATAGATCCTCCGGCAAGAAAAACTCCCCGGGAATGCGAATTACCGCGCCAAACAAGAACTCGGCGGGCGACGCGTCTGTGTCCGCTCGCACATGCGAACGTAGATCTAATAGTACGGTCGAAAGGACCCGTGACCAATTTTGGTCATTGTGACACATTATTGCCGCCTTCAAAACACGATGCCACCGCTCGACCATTCCGTTCGAAGCGGGGTGATAAGGCGTCGTTCGAATTCGCTCACACCCGATTAACTCGAGGAGCGCAGAAAATAATCGGGACTCGAATTGAGCACCCTGGTCAGTCGTAATAACCTTGGGAGAGCCGAAGCGTGAGATGCACGTGTCGTAGAAATCGTCTGAGCCGAGGTCTCCACTAACGGAACAGCCTCAACCCAGCGTGAAAATCTGTCAATCATCGTTAGACAGTACGAAAATCCATTGCTCACTGGCAATGGACCAATGATGTCGATATGTACGTGGTCGAATCGACCATCGGGCGCGACAAAATGTTCGGGAATCCGCTTGACATGTCGCGATACCTATGACATTTGACACTCGACACAATTTTTACACCACCGCGCGATATCGCGGTGCATGTTAGGCCAAACATAGCGTTGGCGTATGGTGCGGTCAGTAACTTTGGCACCTGAATGCGCGGGTTTGTGAAACAAATCAAACACCCTTTCGCGTAATACCCCGGGTACATAAGGTCGCAAAGCCTCGCCAGACAATTCACAGAAAACAGAGGTATGGGTCGGTCCCCATTGCAGCTTAATAAGCTTTAAACACGGGCTCGTTCATTTATTTAATTCGGTCAACTCAGCGTCGCCAAGCTGTTCCTCAGCCATCTCTTTTAAACTAATCTCGACCGGAAGTCTGAGATCCTCAATTCTCGATAACGGATCGGCAAACCACGTTACTCGAACCCGCCAAATATTCGATCGACGTCGTAAATTGAGCAATGAACGATAATTGGCGCACCTGACGCGGCGACGCCTTGTCAGAGCGTTGAGAAAAGGCATAAACCAACGGTTTATGATCGGTTACGATCTTAAATATCCGACCCTCAATAAAATAACGAAAATGTTTTACAGACTCGAATACCACGGTCAATTCACGGTCATACGCGCTGTAATTTAACTGTGCTGGCGAGAGCTTCCGCGAAAAAAATGCCAAAGGCTCCCAGGAACCCGAAAGCGATCGCTGCTCAAGAACCGCGCCCAACGCGAAATCAGAAGCATCCGTCACAATGCGCGTCTCCGCGCCGTGACGAGGATGAGCCAACAAGGTGGCTTCCGCCAAACACGCTTTAATTTTGTCAAAAGCGACTTCCGCCTCCTCTGACCATGCAATAGGCCGTTTATCATTTTTTTTAGAATCCTTTAAATAAACGTTCAAAGGGGCTTGCATTTTTGCAGCATGAGGCATACTGAGTCGATAAAAATTTATCATTCCAAGAAACCGCCTTAATTCCGCAACGGTCTTTGGTTTCGGAAAACGAAGGATCGCCTCCGCCTTGGAAGCAGTCGGGCGAATGCCCCCACTACTGACAGTATACCCCAGAAATTCAATCTCAGGAGACCCCAAGACACACTTACTGACATTCAAACGTAATTGAAACTTTTTTAATCTTTCAAAAACCGTGCGAAGGTGCTCAGCCTCCGACGAAGATGCTACAAGAATATCATCAATATATACAAAAACAAAATCCAGGTCGCCCAATGCGCGGTCAACGTGCCGCTGAAAGGATTGACTGGCATTTCTTAAACCATACGTCATGAATAAATATTCAAAAAGACCGAATGGCGTGATAACCGCCGTCTTCTCGACATCCTCCGGCGCCATAGGAATTTGATTATAAGCTCTGTGAAGATCCAGAGACGAAAAAATTGTTTTGCCCGACAAATTTGTCGAACAATCATGCAAGTGTGGCGTGGGGTACCTATCCGGGATCGTAAGTGCGTTAAGCCGACGGTAATCTCCCGTAATTCGCCACGTACCATCCTTTTTCAACACCATATGTATTGGACTAGACCAGGGGCCCGAAGACGGTCGACATATACCCGCCTGAACAAGCGCCCTAAACTCCGCCTTAGCGGCCTTAAGCTTGTCTGGGCTTAATCGCCTAGGACGCTCCGAGACCGGAGGGCCCGTAGTAACAACATGGTGATGCACATCACTATTGAACGGAGGATCCAATCGCGTCGCTCCGGTTATTTCCGGAAATTCTAATAGTATCTTTGCGTACGCCGATGACGGATCAACCGTACACACCGTGACAAAGTCAACGGCTTTGACCGTCGCAAACACGAACATGTCTGTTGACGAATCAACTAGGCGTCGGCCACGCAGGTCGACCAGTAACCCATAGTGCGTTAGTAGATCGGCACCTAGAATCGGATACGGAACCGTCGCGATAGTGAAATTCCATTTAATATCGCGTCTTAGTCCAATGTTGATTGTACGAAACGATTCTCCATATGTATTGATACGCGTATCATTCGCGGCGAACAGCTGCAACGCGCTCGGCTCACCGCGGATTTTATTAATTGCCGGAATAAGCGATATATCCGCAACGGTATCGACCAGGAACATTTGTCCTGAAATACGATCTCTTACATGGAGACGCTTACTCTTGTTGTGACCCTCAACGCAAGTCTCCGCAACGGAGGGTCGTCCTATTTTCCCGAAGACCAAGAACCAAACTTCGGACACCGCTTGTTACACGAAAGAGGGTTCGCGGGAAATTTCCAATGAGCGTAACACAATTTTTCCGATTTACCATCGCCCGACTGGGCGTTGTCCGGATTCGAACGCGCCTTGGAACATGACTTGGAACGCGATTTGGAACGCGATGCACGCTGACTTGAGGTACGTTCTACACGCTTTAGTCGCACCGAAAGGGATTCAATACTATTTGTCAGTCGCTTAATGTCATTTTGCAGATCCGATAATGATGGACTCGACACCGACGACGCGCTCGCCGCCGTAGCGATACATGTCTCAATTGGAATGGAATACTCGGCCATTTTATCAGCCATCGCAGCCAATTTATTTACATCTTCAATACCCGAGACCGCTAGCATTGCCCGAATGTTTACAGGTAATTGGTCCATAAATATTGATTTCATAATCGCTTCGTCACACTTGCCATCATTTAAATTCTGTAACCTATTTAGAATTAACGAAGGTTTCCCTTCCGTAACTACTTGTCCTTTCAATAATTTCCGCAAATTAGATTCCGGAGACACGGCAAACGTCGAGATGATTCGATTCTTTATTTGAACAAAAATGTCCGCCGGACGCGGAACTAGCGTAATTAAATCTTTAATCGCGGTTACGACTTCGTAGTCCAACGCCGCAATTACCACATCGGCTTTTGTGGACTCGACGCTAATCTGCGCACTGCGTAGAGACGCCTCTACCTGGACGAACCATAATGCAGGATCATTTTTAAAGAAAATCGGTATTTTGGGTATCCGATAGTGATCAATACGCGCCTGACTAGCGGCCGAATCATATTGAGACGTGTCCGTATCGTCCCCGAGTTGCGACATTTTGCATTAAACTATATACTGAGTATTAAAAGAAAGAATTTAACTATGCAAAATGTTTAAAATGCATTAAAAGGTTATAAAAATATTATGTACAGACTTATATTACAATATAATACAATGTGTTCGCAGACTTCGCCTACTGAAACACGACGGCGATGAGTCACCGCCTCTCGATACGCACGCGGACGCAGCTCGACGCGCGGGAAGAACAAAGCATGCGCTGTTGCGACCAACTCGCGCCTCGTGGTGATCACGAAATTCGCGGAATTCGGAACGACTTGGCACCGTCGCTATTCTCGAACATTCGATGCTCGCGCGATGCCTAAAAAACTCGCATGTCGAACGCAATGCTAACCACGAGTACAGAACCATCCGAATGCGTAATAATGGTACAATTGCCACTTCGCTTACCGCAAATCCGTGTTGATTCCGCCACAGCGAATGATGCCCGAATGAGCCGATCCCGAAGGGAAGACCCTCAGCAATCTGCGTGGCTCAGCAATGCAGAATCCACAGCACAGCTCTGCGTAGAATACAGCCCAGAACAGCAAACAAACCAGCCGTTTCCCTCGACGAGGGCCAGTCCAAAGATCAGCATACGAAGGCGCTTATACGCCTGCCGGAACACAGCCGTCGCCAAGATGATCCAGGAAGTCAATCACCAGCAAATGTGCAGGGGACTAAATGACTGCCAGCCATCGTCCTCTCAGCCTATGTCGGGGTCACCAATTGTAGAATGATGGGTTGGGGAAAACGTCGTATTGACGTCCCTCAGCGGTCCTACGGCCGCTATCGTGATCGATGGTGAGAGGCAATAGATGTAGACTGGATGCAGTGACTAGGAACTCTATTGTTCGCAGGAACAACCACGTGCATGAGGTGACCCCGATAAGCACGACGGTGCAAATATGTTTATCATATCCCAGATAAACTCAGGTACAAAACAGTCGTTAGCCAATCGGCTACACGACTAATACTTGTTTTAACAATACACCACGGACTACACGTGGTGTCTTGAATGTGTAGTTAAAATAGACTGCACATGTGCGCTTGACTAGTCACCACGGACCACAGTGTTCGATGGGTATAGGGAAATGGACAAAAATTAATAACTTCTCTCTAGAGTCAAATTTTTGAAAATAAATTTCATATTTATTTATAAAGGAGTATTTTTATACATCTTTGATGTTATAAGTTTTTTTTAAATTTTTTCTGAATGCATGTAAGGTAAATGCGGGTAATAAGGCCCATCAGGTAATGTTGCTTTTATTATATGTTATGCAAAATATCATAGTTTATAGTATAATGTTCATAGATTTTTATAAAAAAAAAAGTTTTCAAAAGTTTGTATAATTTTTTTTTAAAAATGGTGGATCCTTAAGAGGGCCTTATTATCTGCACTTACCTTGGTTCATTCAGCTTCGGATTCTGAAACAGTCGATAAACTTGCTTCCGAGGATTCTTCATCAAAATTAAGAGATGATTCCTCAGTACATTCATTTGTTATCACATACTGCATAATTTCGGCAAAATCTTTCCTTTCTACCTTGGAGGATCTTTTTCTGTGTAGTGAGACCACGGGATCTGAACTTAGAATAAGGAAATTAATCAAGTCTTTATTGGTATTCTTTCTGGATGATTTTCTGGTATGGTGTTCTCTAATATATCTTATATTTTTATGTGTAGCTTCTAAAGCCTCTTCTGACAGTTGCCCTATTGGATTTTGATGGTGTGATATAATATCACTCCCGTGAATTAGTAATTTTATGCATACTGACTGGCATATAATACCAGCCATAGTTTGATAAATATAATAATTTTGCCTGTTCTGTTAATTGTTTCCATGTAGTAATATTTATTTTTAATCCACTTGAAACTACTCTTAAAATTAATTCAATTTTGCATATTAAGTCTTCATTTATTCCTGTTATTGCTGAAGTCATTTGAGGGTTTTTGAAAAATTTGCGGGCTGTGTTTCCGTCATTAGTCGTCCCAAATCCAGATTTTGGAATATCAATTAAGAGTCGCATCTGTTCTTTAAATCCCTTTTGTACATTTGCTTTAGTTTCTAAAAAAGACGCTTATTACCTTCGCCTCTCACTTGCCATGTCTTAAACTTCAATCGGTAAGCAATATAAAGTAAATTTTCAAAGCATCTAATCCAGAGATGCAGGGAAGAGATACCGTATTTGTACATGTCTTCGTTAGGTAATCTATTACCAATGGTTTCTTTATTCATTTGTTTGGGAGTGGCGCCACATATATAACACACTTGCGCAGAACTTGTTTCTGAGAAGAGATTACATACGCTGCCGTCTATCATAGTAAATTTGACGTCATATGAGACAATTATTAAAGTTTCCTTTTGTAAAAATCGAAATGGACGTAAGTTCGAGATCGACTCTATAAGCTTGTTGTATTCCTGTTATACTAAATCTGGAGATTCCTTAGCTAATATAAATTTAATTGGTCTACATAGTAATGTGGAAGATGGGCACTCGTCTTTCCATACATATTTAGTATTATTTGTATTATTAGCAGTCATGTGAATGGGTACAATAGCGGACAAGAACATGAATTCGTCGGTTGAAGAAGAACATTCAAATTTTTGTTTATATCTACTGTGACCCGAACTTCCGTCAAAACCACATTTTACTAGAAGCGTAAGGTTTTTAAAACTATTATTCGATACAATTTGTAAAATTGATCAGGAAGTACAATCCAGAAGTTCTTGTAAATTAATTTCCGCACTAGTTTCAGTAACATCAGACTGTAGTTGAAGTGACTTTTTAAATCTCAAAAGATGGTCATAGCATGGAAATGTTTTCGGATGTTTTGAATTTACCTTTCGGCACATAGATTTATAGCCACTAACAGAAAGTTTCATATCCAAATACATAGCTAAGGTTTCAATAAGTGTTTTGATTAGAACTGTTATCCTGTGGTTCGTCTAACATACTTGCAGCATACCTAATTTCATCAGAAGTTCGATTTTCAAACAAAACTTTCGCTTTACGTTTTTTGTATTTTTCATTTAAATCTGTAAATGCTTTAGGTGGTCTTCCCACATTTAATAAAGTTTGTCTACTCGGTCCCGATTGAATGTTATCAGCAAAGTCTGTTACAGATTTGTCAATTGATATTTTCTTGTTAAGCCATTCTCGATGTTCTTTATTCAACCTACTGTACATTCTATTTGACTTACTAAACTTTTCTTTTAATTTCATATGACCAAATTTTGAAGCGTTTTTGATTTTTTCATTTATACGGCCAGAAACATCAGTCAAATTTAAACAGTTTCTAATGTATTCAGATAGATTTACAATTTTGTCTGAATCTAAACTTATCTTCCACACATCTAAGCATTTACTAAATGTAATCATATGATATTGATCTGAAAATATAAGTAACGTGTTGTGTTAAGGGCAACAACTCCATTTGGGGCAAACTTGGGTAGCAAAATTTTTAGCCACTGCAAAAGAATTTAATAAACATTACTTACTCATATTTAAGCTAAACAATACTTTTGTTGGAAGTAAATAATAGATGGCGTTGTGTGAGTAGGTTTTCGTCGTGAGAGGTGTGAATGGGTATAGTGTAAATGTGTGTATGTATCTGTGTGAACTGTGCAGTAGAGAGGAAAAGTCTGTCATGGAAAGCATGTGTAATTTTGATTATTGCTTATTAAATAAGAAGTCCATAGAATTTAAGAGACCACGTGTCATTACTTAATAAGAAATTATATACAGAGTTGAAAACAAATAAATGAATATTGTTTATGACCATCTGCAAATTCCATTGTTCCTGAATTGAAAGTCAACAGGTTATGGGCCCAGTAAGGCAGACAAGGTAAAAAAAACTTACGAAAGTCTGTGTTAAGTCTGTATACGCAAGTGCAAGTAAGATAATATTTCTCAAAATGAATGCGAAATTAAGCTTAGATAAATTAGTTGAAGTATCGGAAGACACTGGCAAGAGTAACTATATTGCTTGGCGGTTTAAACTAAATTTGCTGCTACGCATGAAAAAGCTTTTTGATATTGCCACTGGAATTACAATAAAACCATCTGAAACTGACTCAGCATATGTAGATTGGTGCAATAAAGATATGGAAGCACAAACAATCATTGGCCTAAATGTAAATGAGAAAATTGCATTAAAAATTACTATGTGTACATCATCAGCAAAAATGATAGAGAGATTAGAAACCTTGTATGGTAGTAAGGCACGATCATCAATAGATGGATTACGTATGACATTCTTTGGATATGTTTTTGATACAGAAAAAAATGTCATCGAAAATTGTCTTGAAATTGACGGACTAGCACAAGAATTACGAGCTATGGGTGAAGAAGTTAAGGACGAATGGATTATATCAAAAATCTTAAATTGTCTGCCAGATAAGTATTGTCACTTTCACTCAGCTTGGGATTCACTGTCAGAGGCGGAGAAATCTCTGTCAAAATTACTTGAACGTCTTCAACAGGAAGAACAAAGGATGAAAAGTCGAGAAGTATCAAGTGTTGAAAGTGCATTGATGTCAAAAGGTAAAAGTAAGCCAGCAAACAAAAGTCAGAATAAGAACAGTCAAGAAAAAGGCACTTTTCGTCAGGAAAAACAAACAGTATTCAATCAAGTCAGCAACCAAGTAAGTTGAAATGTTTTAAATGTGGAAAAGAGGGACACAAGAAAGCTGTTTGTTATGGAAAGCCTTGTCAGGAATATATTGATTACTGCAAGAAACATTACAAATGTAATGTCTGTCAAGAATCTGGTCATTTTGCAAAAGAATGTCCCAAAGGAGAACAGAAAGGTGGAAAGTCGTTCATTTCAATAAATTTGTCCTCGGCTGAGATTAACAGTATTTCAGATGATAGAAATTCATGGTACAAAGACAGTGGAGCCACGCATCATATGACATCTAACTTACATTGGATGACAAATATAAAATCTCTAAGCGAGACGACATTAGTCAAAATTGGAGACTCGACTGAACTAAAGGCTGTGAGCACAGGTGATGTTAATTTGTCAGCCTATGATGGTGAAAAGTGGTATCCTATTACTCTTCGTCAAGTATTATTTGTACCAAATTTATCATTTAACTTATTTTCACTAACCACTGTTTTGGATAAGGGCTATACTCAGCACGCAGATGCTAAAACCTCCAAAATTTTGGAAAATGGAAAGACGGTACTCATTGCTGAGAGAAGTGGAGGTCTATTTCGCATGAGAGTTCGTCAAGAAAAGGAATGTAGCTTGACAGCAGTCTCGATTAAGGTGTGGCATGAGCGTCTTGCTCACCAAAATGTTGGATATATCAAAGATATTTTAAAAAGAAATAATATAACCTATATTAACGATTGGAACGGATATGTATGTGAAGGTTGTGCTTATGGTAAGCAATGTCGTGTCTCGCATAGACTGAATCCAATAGTAGCAAAAGAGTGTCTCGATGTCGTTCATGTAGATCTTGGTGAAATGAATGAATACTCTTTAGGAGGTTCCAAATATTTTTTGATTTTTAAGGACGACTACAGTCACTTTAGAACAGTTTATTTCTTGAAACAGAAGTCCGAAGCTGTAAATAAACTAGAAGTCTATTTAAATCTAGTTGAAAATCAGTTCAATCGTCAAGTCAAAATATTGAAGTCTGATAATGGAACTGAAATCAAGAACACCAAGAGTAGAAATATGCTTGAGAAGCTAGGAATTTTTCATCAAAGATCAGCAGCATATACACCTGAGCAAAATGGTAGAGTTGAGCGTGAAATGCGTACACTAGTGGAAGCTGCTCGAACCCAAATACACGCAGAAGGCTTAGATACAAAACTGTGGGCAGAGGCTTTAAACTATTCAGTATTCACAATAAATCAAACGGGTACAAGCTCGGTAAAAGGCAAAAATCCAGCTGATCTGTGGTTTGGTCGTTGTACAAATATTAAACAATTCAAATCCTTCGGCTGTGAATGTTATGTCTTAAATCCTGAATGTCAACGTAAGAAGTTAGATAAGAAAAGTAGTTTGGTATATTCGTAGGATATGATATTGAAGAACAGGGATTCAGAGTTTATATTCCTGAGAAAGGCAAAGTTGAGGTATCGTGCAATGTCTTGTTTAAGGAAAAATACAACCTCAAAGAAAGTACAGTTGAATTAAATTTAAACTTGAATGAAATTCAAGATGAAGAAAATAAAGAAAAAGAATTGTTAAAGTCAAATGAAAAGACAAACCCAAAAGTTGATCGACAGGAGGAGAGTGATTCAGAAAGCGTCAGCAGTACTTATGAGAGTATAGAATCTGAAGAAGAACAAGAAGTTCATGATGGTCAAAATCTGTCTAGTCTAAACTTAAGAGATAGAAGAAAAATAAAGCCTCATCCAAAGTATAATGACTATGAAGTAAATTTTGGACTGATCGGTGAAGTTGAGGATATGTCAGTCGAAGAAGCTTTAAGAAATCCAAAATGGAAGCGTGCAATGCTTGATGAAATAAATTCACTGAATCAGATGAAGACTTGGACGTTAACTGAGTTGCCTGAGGGTAGAAAACCTTTAACTTGTAAATGGGTTTTACGCATAAAAGGAAATGGACAAATGAAAGCCAGATTAGTAGCCAGAGGGTACGAACAAAAACATGGAATTGACTATACAAACACTTTCGCACCAGTTGCACGTTATCCGAGTATTCGTTTACTGCTTAGTTATGCAGCAAAGGAGGAGACTTACATCAAAACTTTTGATGTTAAAACAGCGTTCCTAAATGGCGAGTTGACTGAAGAAATTTTTATGACTCAACCAGAGTGTTTTGAGGATGATTCTGGGAAGGTCTGTAAGTTGCAGAAAAGTTTGTATGGATTAAAACAAGCCCCAAGGTCATGGAACGAAAAGTTTACATGTTATTTGAGAAGTCTGAAATACGAAGATACAGATGATGATCCTTGCCTGTTCTATAATAATACCAAATCTGTGTTAATTGCATTATTTGTGGATGACGGATTGATAATTGGAAAGGACGAGATTGAAGTAAATGATGTATTGTTAAAACTAGCAAGAAAATTTGAAGTTACGTGTGAGAGTCCAAAGCAAGGGAAATTGTATTATCTAGGTATGGAAATTTATTTAATGAGAAATGGAATCTTTGTAAACCAGCTAAGTTACACAAGGAGAATTCTGGACAAATTCGGTTTTGCTGAAGCGTATCCAGTGGCAACACCAATGGAGCCTGGAATGATCACCGAAAAACACACGAATGACAAAGAATTAAAAGGAAAAATGTACAGAGAAGCAATTGGCAGCTTGCTCTATTTGTCCACAATATCTCGTCCGGATATATGCTTTGCCGTGAATTACTTGAGTCGGCAAGTTTGTAATCCAATGTTTCGACATTGGAAAATGACTGAACGAATATTTCGCTACCTGAAAGGAACAGAAAATTTTGGTATATTCTTTGATGGAAATTGTAAACTTCAAGTTTATACTGACTCAAATTATGGAGGAGACGATATGGATAGCTGTTCAACAAGTGGAATACTAGTTGAAAATGGAGGACCAATTGTTTGGTTTGCACAGAAGCAGAAGATAGTTGCCATCTCATCGGCAGAAGCTGAATATCGTGCAGCAGTTTCGGGTATACAAGAAGTCAGTTGGATACGTCGAGTAATTATAGAATTAAACTTACAAAAGTTGTCAGAACCTTCAAGTCTGATTATGGACAATAAAGCGTCTATATGTATGTTAAGAAATGCAGAAGAAGGAAAAATTAACAAAAGTATGAGACATGTTGAAATTAAGAGAAAGTTTGTAAGTAAACATGTAGGTAAAACTGTAATTCCAGAATATGTAAATTCAAAAGAACAGGTAGCTGATATTTTTACAAAGCCGTTGGCTAAAGGACCATTTCTGCGTTTGCGGGAAAAACTACTCAAGGAGGAGTGTTGGAAGTAAATAATAGATGGCGTTGAGTGAGTAGGTTTTCGTCGTGAGAGGTGTGAATGGGTATAGTGTAAATGTGTGTATGTATCTGTGTGAACTGTGCAGTAGAGAGGAAAAGTCTGTCATGGAAAGCATGTGTAATTTTGATTATTGCTTATTAAATAAGAAGTCCATAGAATTTAAGAGACCACGTGTCATTACTTAATAAGAAATTATATACAGAGTTGAAAACAAATAAATGAATATTGTTTATGACCATCTGCAAATTCCATTGTTCCTGAATTGAAAGTCAACAACTTTCAAAATGTACGTTTATATGTATAGCACTATATTAACTTAGAAAACTCGGTGAAACGCTGTGTGTTGCCTGTGACTGCTCTTCCAGAACAGAAGAAAGCATCCATGATGAACAAATGCCAATACATTGTAAAGACAAAGTTTGAGAACAGATGAATGTGTAGACTAAACATTCGGAATGTACGAGTAGCCTTACGCAGCGGACGAACGTCTTAATAATGATTTTTACTTTATTCTGTTTCGGGCAAATTCGGGCAGTTGAAATTGACGGGAATATAAAGCTTAATGTCCCCTAAAGTTATATAAAAAAAATCACGGAGGTACTTTTTGGTACTTTTTTTAAAAGTCTCCTTGAAGTTGATAAACACTTAACATACAATATTCGTACAAATTGTTAGTATAGTAAAAAACTGACTTGGCAGTTTTGATGGCAGAACAGTATTAAACACAACTTTTAAACATCTAATGAAAAGCATAAACATTCCGCCAATGGGATGTGTTTGAAAAAATGCACCGAGATTTGAAATAAATTTCTAGCGCCATTTTTTACAACCAATTGGTAAATTGAGCAAATGTTATGGGTGGCATTAAAAACTACGTTTCTATATTAACATTTTAAGGTAGAAGAATTTGTGGATCGAACACTTCGAATATTTGACTTTTGTACATTACGTCGAACACTGTGCGCTGGGAAAAAAATGTCTGTTGATATGGAATAGATTTTTTCTGCTGATGCTGCATAATTTTAAGATTCGACGTTTCTACATGTATTGTATTTTGTTCTTCACGCTGCCAAATGACGTCATCTAGCGCGGCTGCTCCAGAAGAGTCAGATTTCGCGAAATCTCGCGATACGCCGCGACGTTAAATCGGAACGCTTTGAAATACTTGTTAGAATGTATGGTACATATATATTGTATGAAAACTGAGTTGGATGAATGTGTGGAGCGCGCGAGAGATAGTGTGAGAGTGGACACACACACATGTACGCCTTCCCCCTCCAGTAGATAGGGAAGAACAAGAGACGCGGTTCGGGAAGACAAAGGTTGAGAGTAGATGCTCGATATACCTGTATAGAGACGGACGTGTGGCTAACGATAGAGAGTATATGTAAAATTGTAAAATTAAACGTTCATAGTAGACAAATCAGTCCAGGTGAATTGAACAAATCCTTTCAATACTGTTCGCTTTAAAATCTTTAGAATGCTTGCTACATATCTGTTTGAAATAATATTTCTACATAATGGTTCGGTGGATCGTTGATTAAAAAATTATTATTTCTCTGCGCTGGGGAAAAAAATTTCTGCTGCATATTGGTTTGCTAGATCGGTGCGGGGGTGGGTCAAGGTTGTCCCCTCCCTCGGAAAAAATTTCCGGTGGTGGATCGGGGTCTGAAAAAGTTTTCGGGGGTTTCGCCACCTAATTCTAAGATTCGGCGTTTATTTCGTTCGAGCGTTCTTCGCGCCGTGAAAATGACATCATCGCATGCAGGTGTCTCAGAGGAGTCAAATTACGCGTAATCGCGCGATACGCCGCGACGTTAAATCGGAACGCTTCGAAATACTGTTAGCTTTAGAATGCTTGCTACATAATGGTTCGGAAAAATATGTCTGTTTGCTACATAACAGTTTGCTATTAAAAAATTATTATTATTTCTCTGCGTTGGAAATGTCTGTATGTCGCATATTGGTTTGGAAAAAAATATTTGGGGGTGGGCCAAGGTCATTCTCTCGCTCGGAAAAAATTTCCGGTGGTGGATCGGGGTTTGAAAAAGTTTTTCGGGGGTTATTCACTTCCTCCGGTTAGGTCTAAAAAGTTTTCGGCGGTGGGCCCGGTCTCCGCGGCGGCTCGGCCTGGAGTGATCCCCTCCATCATCGCGGCTTCCCCCACTCCGCGGCACGTGCGCGCGCAACCGGTCTTTCTCTCTCCGCAGGCCCCGCGCCCATGTTTCCCTCCGCCGCGTTCCCCCGCGCGCCCTCACTTCCCCCCGCCCCCGCGCTCCCCACAGAGGACCTGGTTTGGAACCCGCTTTGCCTTACTACTCCTGTCGCATGAATTCACGGAATTCTCGTAGAAACGGTTGCGATTCTGTCTCGCAGGTGTCCGGAAGGAAAAATTCCCCCGGAATTCTTAACGTAGTGCCGTACACATAGTCGGACGGAGACGCGCTCGTGTCGAGACGCACCTGGGTACGCGGACCCAGTAGTACAGTGGAAAGAACTCGTGTCCACTCACCGCTGTCGGTGTGGCACATAATCGCTGCCTTAACCGACCTGTGCCATCGGTCGACCAACCCATTGGAGGCTGGGTGATAGGCTGTTGTCCGAATTCGGCGGCAACCGATAAGAGATAAGAGCGCATTGAACAACTGACTCTCAAATTGTGATCCTTGGTCAGTAGTCACTATTTTTGGTGCTCCAAATCGTGCTATCCAAGTGTCATACATGACTCTAGCTACTGTTTTGGCTTCGATATCTCTCATAGGTACAGCCTCTGGCTAACGAGAGAATCGGTCAATCATCGTCAGAATATAGGGGAACCCGTTATCCTCATGCAGTGGACCGACAATGTCCACGTGGACATGTTCGAAACGATTATCCGGAGCGACAAACTGAGCCGGAAGGTGCTTGACGTGACGAGACACCTTTCATTGTTGACAATGGGTGCAACCTTTGCACCAAGCGCTAATATCTTTGTGCATACTAGGCCAGATGTACCGCTGGCGAATCAGCCGGTCGGTCACCTTATAACCAGGATGAGCAGTGTTATGAAAGAGATCAAAAACTCGCCGACGGAGTGCAAGAGGGATATATGGGCGAATGACCTCTTCCGAAATACGGCATACTAAAGTAGTGTGTGTAGGTCCCCACTGAAATTGTTTCCAGGAAGTGGAAAACTCAGTAGACGTGCGTAATTGTTTTAATTCTGCGTCATTATTTTGCAACTCTGCGAGCTCATTGAGCTCTATCTCAACCGGTAGACGTATTGCTTCGATTCTAGACAGCGGATCCGCTACTACGTTGTCTACACCCGGAATGTATTCGATACGCGTGGTAAACTGAGCAATAAACGAGAGCTGTCGAGGCTGACGCGGTGACGCTTTATCTGCGCGTTCCATGAACGCATAAATTAAAGGCTTGTAGTTGGTCATGACCACAAACTCACGAGCCTCTAAAAAATATTTAAAATATTTGATGGATTCAAATATTGCGGTAAGCTCTCTGTCATACGCGCTGTATTTTAACTAGGTGGGAGTGAATTTTTTTGAAAAAAATGACAAAGGTCTCCATGACCCTTCAACCATCTGTTCGAGGACAGCCCCCATAGCAAAATCTGATGCGTCGGTCACGACACGTGTTTTCGCCCCACTGCAACGATTAGCCAACAATGTAGCATGCGCAATCTCTTCTTTGATGGTATCAAAAACCTTATTAGCTTCTGCAGACCATAGAAATTCGCGCTTGACATTTTTTTCGAGTCACGGGTATATTCATTTAGCGGAGCTTGAGCTTCGGCCGCATGTGGAATGCTAGTAGGTATACTAAGACGATTCTGGATCAACGCGTGGCGAGGGTGTGAAGCGGGCGAGGGGAACCGCAGCGGGGGCGTGGGGGAGGCGGGTGGGGGGACCGCGACTCGTGGAGGTGGGGACCGCGACCCTGGATCAGTGGAGGGGGAATGGGCCTTGAAAGCAGGTGTAGGAGATACCTCGGTGACACGTCACGCGTCGTATGAACCGATCCGCAACCCTCTTATCGCCTCAAAGCCATATCGCACCCCTTGAATCGAGTGTATGAGAGAGAGAGGTACGATATTTTCGTATATCCCTCTCTCTATTCCTCTCTAGGACCATAGTCAAAACAAACGGTGGTACGACGATGCGTAGAAGATGCAAATCGAAACCTGCATTTTCATATCGCGTAATCCGATAATAATGCGCGGAGAGGTACGATATTTTGTACGTCTGTCTCTCTCGCTCTCTAGGACCATAGTCAAGAACATACGGATAGCGAAGGTCACTTTCCGAGAATAATGCGCAGCAGCATCGGTGCGCGCAATCTCGAAACCGCGAAATTCAAAGCGGGCAGCGGCGAGCTTCTGTTTGCGATAATGATCGAAGGTAAACTTTTAAGAATAATACGCATATGCCTAAAAGCGATCACGTAGCATCAGAATATAAGTGATTCATGGTCACGCGAGTATAGTAACAGTGCAGAAGACTAAACAATAGAGTGTGTGCTATTCGAAATGCGTAATAAGAGGTATAGATGTTTCGAGATCCTGACATACCTAGTGTAAGAAATGAATATCGAAAGAACGTTACATAGTTTCTTTTTGGGATAAGTGATACTCTGCGCGGGCAGGAAAGGATCGTGTAAGGTATCCGTATGAAAAAGTACTGTATTTATTGGTAAAGTATGTAGACATGTATACATCAGTACGATACGTTGCGAGCATCGCGTATCATCGAATTCAAGCATAACGCTAATATTTCACAATCTAACAAAGAATGTGGTTCGAAATATTCGCTTTCGGAAATAAGCTTTTCATAATCCGTGGTCGGTGTCGTAGCGGCGCGTATAATAGCGACAAAGGACGCGTACTTGCTGCTTACGGAGTTTAGAATTTCCGACAACCACGAGAAAGTATGATCGATACAGTGATCGTATTTAAACATTTGGCGGATCGTAGCTTCGGCCATGTAGATGGTGGAACTGCCATCCGATATTTATGCGGTTATGTTTGTTATGTTTGTTCATTTAACTTACTTGTTTATCTTATCGGCTAAATCATTTAATTGTTCAGACTCTGCTATTGTGAAACTGTTTTGTTGTGAAAACCATGGGGTTTCCCCGTAAAATTAATAATAATAATAATAATAATAATAATTTTGGCAATTCCTTGACTGTTGATTCGCGTGAAGTCGATGCGTAAATGATCGACGACGATAGGGTCTTGATGCGACGGAGCTGTGTCGTTCTGGAAACGTCCAAGTATCTCAGGTCCTTGCTGCAGTAGAAGTTTCCACGTAGACATGGAGAAACACAGTTCGTTGAATTTGTTGTCGACTATGGCGATTTCAACGCAGCACGAATCCCGATCGATACGAATTCCAATTGCGATGCGTTTGTAGGTAGTCAAGGTAAGTGGGTAATCACGTCCCATGATTCGTACGACGGCTTTCTTCGGCGATGGTGCAGATTTATCGCTGTAAGAAACACGCACAGAGTTGATGAATCGAACGGTTTCGTGTAAATCGACAAGTATGCAAAAGTGTACTACGTACCTTATATTCGAACGACGCTATGCGGTAGAAAAATTCGTATCGTTGCAGCGGCTGAGGTGGTTCTCGTCCATATAGGAAGCAGCGGTGCAATGTCCGTTGAACATGTTGAATATACGCTACAGCCGAGTCTGCTGAACGGTTATGGATACTAACTGTAGATGCGCGAACGTGCGCGATGTAATGTGGTCCGCAAGACCGATCGATGCCTCTTTTATAGTGTTTTACACTCACACATATGCAAAAGAATAGTTTGTTGGTTGTGGAGGTGGTAGCCATCGTCGTAGTAGGAGGAGAAGGAGGAGGAGGAGGAGGAGAAAAAGAAAAAAGAGCTTGTTTTATACGTATAGCAAGTGTACGAAATTTATTTACGCATGTACTACCTTAAAACTATATATTTTCATAAAAAATAATAGTTAAAAAAGGAACATCGACGTTGTAGGATGTGGAGGAGGGTAAGAAAGATATACTTCTTCTACGAGCAATAGTATTTTTTTTTATTCATATAAATCAGTTTTGTATAAGTTATACGTTTAGAAAGAATAGTAAGAAGAAAAGAAAAATACTGTATACGCTTCGTAGAACAATAATATCAATAAGCGTCTATGATGTACGAGGAGGATAAAACCATACTGCACGCGCTCCGTAGAATCTGGAAACAACGACAGAAAGAAACGGTTAGCGGATCGTAGGTTTGTTTTCACATATAATATATATAGAAACTCGCCACTCGCCGTAAATTTAGGACCGCATATACTTCCAAATTTTTTGCACGTTTTCCAACGCGCACATACAACCGTCGCCGCCGCCGCCTTTGTGGAAAGCGCATCGTACGATGTTCCTTCCAGGCACTGTTTTGAGTGTAGGAACGACCGTGCCAGGCAAGACTCCACCACAATAGTCGTCGTCAACGTCGGAGCCATCCTCGTCGGTGTCGTCATCGTCCGAGTCGATGTCATTCTTACTCTTCTTCTTCTTCTTCTCGTACATCTCGAAAATATCCACAATGGTTGGGATTGTTCCTAGAAGCAGTTGCGATAACCATGTCTTCTTTTCCAAGCCCTTGACGAACACCACGTCAACGGTAGCGAGCTCGCGGGTAAGCAGTTCCGGAAGCCTGTGGTACGGCACCCAGCCGTCGGACCAGCGAAGCCCGTGATGATGCGCCGTGAGCCAGGACGCTTGACGCTTCTCGAACGACGACAGGCGAGCGTAGGAGCGCGGTGGTTCGAAGATCCAATGACAGATGGTCGTTTCCGTGTCGCGATTGTTCGCGAGAATCGCGATCTCTTTGGCGACGAACGCGTTGTGTTCGGTCTTGAAGCCTTGCAGGCCGACCACGACGGATAACATTGTTAGTACGCAGTCGTATGTAGTACAACAACAGCAACAACAACTGTCACCGGCGGCTGCAGATGAGGGACTGACGTTTTTGCGAGTATCCTCCTCGGTATAGTAGGTAGTCA
Source organism: Andrena chrysosceles (assembly GCA_963855975.1). Classification (NCBI taxonomy): domain Eukaryota; kingdom Metazoa; phylum Arthropoda; class Insecta; order Hymenoptera; family Andrenidae; genus Andrena; species Andrena chrysosceles. The sequence continues at coordinate 207,998 of CAWLCU010000594.1, forward strand.
TAGACGTAGTCGTTGGAATCACGTGATTTCGCACCACGTTCGTCATAGGGTTGTATTGGACTTTGCGATCGTGTATGATGAGACAGTAGGCGGTGGTGTTAGCGGGTACGTTCTCTTTGCACTCAAAGTCGATTCGCACGTCCACCGTCGCGCTCTTCACCGACTCGTTCTGTCGAGAACAATCTATGATCGCGATAGGGTTGTATCGCAAAAATTCGACCGTGTTCAGCAACGATTCGCCGTGGCCGTAGTACGAACGGGTAAATTTCGCGTACATATCGTACACGAGCGCGTATTTAGATTTATCGAAATCCAGGTTCAGGTCGTCGTACGGATACGTCTCGGAATTCAAAAACAATCGTACGTTCGCGAGTTTGCACGCGTTGAATCTGCTCGCGCTTTTCTGGAGATTGTTCTTTCGATCGGTTTGCATAGCGAATATCACGTATCGCGGTTTCTCGATCTGCGACGAGGCTTTGACGGTCCACGTGTGTTTCGTAGTCTTTTGCAGCAACGGATACTCGTACAGGTCCCACGATCGGAAACTCATCGCCATCGGTCGATCGCTTTGCAGGAGACGTAGCATCGCGAGTTTTCGAGTGTCTTCTAACGCGACGTGCGGCATACGCCATTGTATCTTGCGTATCTCCAGTTTCGGTAGTATCGCGGAGGACAGAGCGGCCGCGTACATCGTGTTCGTATCGAGTCGCGCGCGAATCAGTATCATCTCGTGTCGCGCGTGCATCAGGATGCGTCTGTAATCTTCGCAGAATCCCAGTAACGTTTTCATGGGTACGCAGAAATTGAACGACGCGCTACTAAAAATGTCGCGGTCGTGCGCGATGGTATGGTCCCAACCGGTGTTCATCAGCGCTTTGCTCCTGTCTACGGACAACGACGCGTAATGTTTCAACGCGGTTGTGATTCCCGGATTCCTGGAACGATCGATCTCCACTCCGTCCAATTCGTATCGAATCTCGTCGAACATGAACGCGACGCAGTTGTTGTCCAGGAAAACTCTCGCAGAGGCTTTCGCGTCCTGTTCCGTTGTCGCGGGTGCCATCAACGAGAGACGTCCTTCGACGTAGAGATAACTTTCGCACGGGAGCGTGTACACATCTTGTTGCTGAACGGGTATTCTTATCTCATCGTTGTTGTCGAACGTCGTGTTGGCGTACGGATTGTAAGAGTGCACCTCGATCTTCGTGATACGATCCTCGAAAGTCGGTGTACTCGTCACGTCCAGCATGGTATACATCGTGTTAGACATGTGTGTATAAGTGGTATGTCAGTACGTTACGACGAATCCCAATGATCGTAGGAAACGCGCGTTTCGACGAGTCAACGGCTTTCCGCTTGTTCCTCTTCTTCTTCCTCTTCTTGTTCCGCTCCCTGTCTTTATCAGCGTTGTCGGTGGCGGTGAAGGTGTTTTGTTTCGGCGATAATGCGGTGCAGAGACCGGAGGAGCGGTAGCAGCGGTGAGCGATGACGATGAGTCGTACGCGTAATCGAACACCAACATGCTACATATGCACTCACGTTATCTTATCGCGCGAACGCCGTTGCACGTGCAAGCGAATCGTTATTTCCTCTCCGCGAAAATCTATAGGGCGATCGTATTGATCGACGATGCCTACCGTTAGATCGTGTATCGCTCGCGCTAGGATCGGCAGGTAAATGACGTGTCGCGGATTTTCCGATATCTTATATCCCGGGGGCACGCGAGGTGAAAATTCGTGAATCGTGTGTACCGGTTTGTCGTTGCTGTACGCACCGGTAGTGACGTTGCACGTTACTCTGATCACGTTAACGGTTATAATGTTCACGGGTTCGTCGGACTCGTGCCACGTTCTCGGCAATAAGACAAGCGTCTGGGAATATCCCAGCAACGAGCCCACGTTGTTCGGTTTCGTAAAGTCCACGAAGAACGAGCAGCGCAGTTCGCTTTTCATGGTGTTGTTGTTAGCTCGTAGCACTAGTGGATACTCGTCGCCGTCGTCATCGTCGGAGTCGTTCTCGTTGTCACCACGTCTTCGAGGATATCGCTCGAGCAATCGTTGCTTCAGGTACTTGGCGATAGCGTCTAATTCGTAGGAACCGTGGGGGATCGTAACGTATTCGCGAGCGACATCGACGCTGGGTAGCGCGGTGTTCGTGTTCGGGACGCAGTAGAATTTATCGTTGCTCGCGTCGATGTTCGGTATCGTGTGAAACGTCTCCAAGTCGGCGAGTCCTAGTTCGTACTGTCCGTCGCTCAAATTTATCGGTGGAAAATAATTGACCGTCAGCACGCTGCTCCGACCCGTTAACGTGAGCGTGAGCGACATCGTACCGCGGTAGGTTACGCTAACGAGACTGAGAGAGAGAAAATGACTCGAACGTACGGTTGCGCGCGAATTTATTTAGGGTAGCGTCGAGGCCAAAATTCCAGAGCTTTTTGTCGCAGGAATTGTACGCACAAGTGACCGCAATTGGTCTGATCGAACCGTTGAAAGCGATCGTGATTGTACTTGATCGTGATCGTGCTTGTCGTACCCCGTCCGAAATAATCGATCAGTTCAGCGGGTGGTCGCAAATTCCCAAAACTGTCGAAATACTGCACGCGCGATCCGCGTTTCACGTACGCCACCCAGTGCGTGCCTTCGCCGCGATTCTCGTCCAGATTCGTGATACCGCATTCGTTCGGTCGTACGCGCGCGGGGAGCGTGTCGCGCATAAACACCCCCCGAAAAAACGGTAGGTCCATGCACTCGCGCTCTAATTGCAGGTTAGTCATAGGTGGTTGTCGTAGCTGCTGTCGGGTTATCGCCGCAAGCCTGGTCGAGCGGAGTTTTTTTCCTCGACCGTCGTCATCGTCGTCTCAGGTTCATTCCGGCGCCGCGCTTGTACGGTGCCAGATACAGTCCTTTCCCTTCCATCTCCCGATTATGACGCGCCGTTTCTTTCAGCTGTTTTCGCGCTGCCTTCGCGTCGTTGACCGCTTTGGCGATACCGGCCGCTCCACCGGCTAATGCCCCGATAGCCGACAGAGCGGGCAGAAGAAGCTGGAGAAAGCCTCCGCGTTTCGCTACCGGTAGGATACGGCGTCGTTTTCCTCTGGATTCGCGTTTCCTGTTTGTGGTTCGTCTGCTTCTTCCTCTTCTCATACCCATACCGAGTTAGGTCTTAGCTTTCATCGCGTCCCACACTCCGGTCGCCGCTGCTTTTTCACCGAAAGTCGCGTCGTTCGCGAACACTCGTTCTCGCGCTCGTTCGGCTAGCGTTCGATCCGCCTCGTGTCGTCCGTCCAAATCCTTTCGACGAGAGTACGCGATATCGTGATCCCGACAAGCGGCGCCCAGCGGATTTATACCTTCGTCGCCGCGAGCCAATCGCTTCGACAAACGCGTCCCCGGTCCGCAGAACTGATGTCCCGGAATGTGTAGCTCTATCTTCTTCTTCTTCTTCTTCGGTGTCGTTGGTCTACGCGTTGTCGACGCAACCATACACGTGAAAATGCGGATACACCGGGATGCAAGGACAGTCGTAAATCGACGGTTCTTCGATAGCGATCGATTCGAGGAGCGCTACGATTCTGATTCGCTCGACAGGTGTCGCGGGTATAAATACCGGTGACGGTACGGTTTCGGTGCGTGCGAGAGAGAGAGAGAGAAAGAGAGAGAGCATGCAATTCGCGAAACAACCGAACGCTATTCGCGTGACCGCGAACAGGACGTTGGAGGATTCGACGTGGGACGAGAGTCGTTCGCGCAGGCACGGTTCTATGTTGCCGAACAACGTGCGAGCCGTGATCTGCGGTCCGTCCGGGTGCGGAAAAACGAACGTGCTTCTCAGCCTGTTGGAGAGTCCGAACGGATTGCGTTTCGAGAACGTGTACGTGTACTCGAAATCGTTGCGACAGCCAAAGTATCGGTATCTGGAGCGAGTGTTGTCGCGCGTCGGAGGACTCGGGTACTTTCCCTACTCGGACACCGCCGAGATCGTTCCGCCGAGAGATGCTCTGCCCGATTCGATCTTCGTGTTCGACGACGTGGCGTGCGACGTGGAAGCGCGACGATGAGCAACGACGACGACGAGAAACTGCGTCAACACCGTACGTGCTTCGAGTGCCTGGTACAGTACCTGCTGCTGCTGCTGGAACGTTACCTTCGCAGCCGCCATCGCCATCGCTATGGACACGAGTAAGGAGCGAATACAATTGGTCGACGAACTGCACGCTCCCGCGAGACGAAATTTCCCGCGAAGACGCGTAGTTACTCGAGTCTACGACGATCTGTGGCAGGCGGATTTGGTGGAAATGTGCGCGTACGCGACCCACAATCGCGGCTACAATTACATACTCCCGATCATCGATACGTTCAGCAAGTACGCTTGGGCCGTGCCCGTGAAAACGAAAAGCGGGCGCGACGTGACCGAGGCGTTCGCGATCGTATTGCGACGAAGCGGCAGATGTCCACGAAACCTACGAACCGACATGGGAAAGGAGTTCTACAACGCGGAGTTTCGACGATCGACGAAGACTCGCGGAATCAACCACTACTCGACGTACAGCGTGATGAAAGCGTCGATCGTCGAGCGTTTCAATCGTACGCTGAAGAATCTGATGTGGAAACGATTCTCCTTGAACGCCTCCTATCGCTGGTTGGGTCTGCTACGCTCGTGCGCACCTACAATCATCGTAAACATCGTACGATCAACGCGCGACCCGTCGATGTCACCTCCGTGACTCGTTTACCGTTCGTCGTATCGTCGTCGGATGTCGAGCAACGACGACGACTACCCACGAAATTCCACGTCGGCGACAAAGTACGCGTGAGCAAATTCAAGACGATCTTCGAGAAAGGATACACGCCGAACTGGTCGACCGAGGTGTTCGAAATCATCGCGGTACAACGAACGCAACCTGTGACGTACATTCTACGCGATTCCGCGGGAGAGCCGATCTCGGGCGGTTTCTACGAGCACGAACTGTATTCGGTCGCGAATCCGGACGTTTATCTGATCGAGAAGATTATTCGTCGCAAGGGAGACCAGGTGTACGTGAAATGGTTGGGATTCGACTCATCCAAGAACTCGTGTATACGGAAGAAGGATGTTTTGTGACGCAACAGCGACTCTTTATTACTATTAATTAAATAAATATATACATTTCACACAGAATTTACATTTATATCGTTTATTTCATTATTTGTATTTTAATATTACACGATACTTGTGCATTATTTACGTGAACGTGTAGTAATATATATATAAGTATATTAATAAAAGTTTTACTTCCATCCATTCATCGCATACTTTTTTTTTTAAAGAGGGGGAAAATGCATTACGCATACCCCGACACCGGTTACGTCGGGGTTATGTGGGACTCTCCATTTCTGGCATATCCACTAAAAACCCCCTCTACGTTCGTACAATGCATCATACTCGTATACATGACAACATTATTATTATTATTATTATTATTATTATTATTATTATTATTATTATTATTATTGTTATTATTATTATTATTATTATTGTATAGATGGGAAAGCCCTTTTGAATACATATTGTACATTGAAACAAAGATAAAAATCCAATAATAAAAACGAAAACGAAATCGAAACACAATAAAAAGAAATATACATAAATTAGCAAAAAATATATAAAAAACAAAACAAAAACAGTCAGAGCGCAACCACATAAACAAAATAATGACACAGAAGGTTCGCTGATTACTACGGTAGGAGTCTCGTTTAGAGTTGGGTCCTAAACGACGCGAGGGAGTCAGTAAACAAGTCTATCTCCACAGGGCATTGGTTCAACTCCTCCATTGCCCGGGTTATGGGGTCGACTGCGTAGTGTAGGTAATCGGGGACGCACGATACAAAAAGAGGTCTCGGACGCAGCGACCGTTGAGGGGCATGAAAAGAAATCGAGCCAACAAGATCCGGGCAGTTTATCTGGCCATGGATTAGTTTATATAAAAATAGGAGATCAGAACATACCCGACGGTCGCTGAGATTGGAAAGTCCCGTCAATCGCAAGGCAGGCCCATAATTATGGTCGTCAAACCGCATAGGGCTACCAGTAGCTCTCATTGCAAGTCTTAAAAACTTATGCTGGACCCTTTCAATTAAACTGATGTATTGTTTATGTCTAGGGCTCCAGATGACAGACGCGTATTCAACCAGTGGTCTAACCAATGCCACATATAGCAGCTTCAGAGTTCTGACCTGCCTAAAGTGTTTGGCAAACCGGGCGATGAACCCAAGGGTTTTCATCGCCCTACGAGCGATGTTACTATAGTGATTCCGAAAGTCTAAGCCTGAAGTAAACAAAACACCGAGATCCGAGACTTCAGTCACCACAGTCAGTGGGGTATCATTTAGCTTGTACAACGCTTGAATGCCACTAATAGCCCTATGGGTCCTCGTAAACATACATTTACCAATATTGAGATGCAACTTATTGGTAATACACCACTGCTCAAACCTACAAAGATCTGACTGCAACATTTCAACTTCGAGAGTACCACTAATAGTCCGGAAGATCTTCAGGTCATCCGCATACATAAGGAACTTACTATGCAAGAAAACCGCGTTGAGGTCATTGACAAAAAGAAGGAACAGGAGGGGACCAAGGTGCGAGCCCTGGGGAATCCCAGACGTTACATTAACAAAATCAGATAGCTGCTCCTGCACTCTAATAACCTGGACCCCGCCTTCGAGATAGCTGCAGATCCAAGCAAGAAGCGACCCGTTAATTCCGGATGAGATCAACTTATTCCGCAAGATACTATGATCTACTGAATCGAACGCTTTCCGGAAATCAGTGTATACTGTGTCGACTTGCGATCCAATGTCTAAGGCAGTAGAAACGAAGCTGTGGTAAACAGCCAGATTGGTTGTCGTCGATCTCTCGGGAACAAATCCGTGTTGTTCATCACAGATAACATTCGCAAGACAGGGCGTTAGGTGCTCCGTTATAATTTCCTCGAAGGTCTTAGCCATAACAGATAATTTGCAAATCGGCCGATAGTTTCTTACATCGGAACGGTCACCCGTCTTGAATACAGGAGTGACCAGAGAAGTCTTCCAGGCAACAGGAAAGGAGCCCCTTGCAAGAGAAGAGTTAAAAATATGCCAGAGGGGCTTAGCTAGAATGAATCGACACTCCTTTAAAAAAAGAGACGGAATACCATCGTATCCGGATCCTTTCGCGACATCTAGTGCGTTTAGCTTAGAGTATATTTGACCAATAGAAATGGATATGGAGTGTATGTTTACTTCACTGCAAGTGGACGGACAAGGATTCAAGACGGGCATCGCTCCGGTCCGAGGATTGTAAACAGAGCCAAAGAACTCGGCAAAGAGATTTGTAGCTGCAGCGTACGTCGAGGCTGAATTATGATTTAGATGCACCTCACTAGGAATCACCTGTACACCACGCTTATTGTTCACAAATTTCCAGAAACACGATACGTTGTGTGACACCGCGCTGTCAACACCATCGATGTAGCTACGGTGATCCCTCAATAGGGCCACCTTACATTTCGATCGAAGACTGGAAAAGTGAAGGTAATCGCTAAATGCGCCCGACCGCTTATAGGCTCTATGCGCTATTTTCTTATATCGGATCAGGGACCTCAAACTATGGGAAAACCAGTGTGGAAATGTGGATCGCGCAACAGACCGCATAGGTATAAAGCGTCGACAGCCCAATTAATATGACCATACAGCCGACTCAGTGCAACATCGGGCTCAATGTCACCTGTCTCGTTATCCCAATCAATTGAGTTCAAGTAGCTCAGCACACTAGGGAAATCGCCACGTTTGAAATCCCTGTATTCGATGCTTCCACCCACAAAATCAGGCGCCGAAAACAAGTCACCGAAAGTTACATACAGGGGTGGGTGGTAAACATCAGGCACAATAAGGGCATCAATGACCCGGTCAACCACGGTAGTGGGGCGGCTGACAAAGATAAGATCTAGCATTACGTCGTGGTCATTGAAAACCGTATTCAATTGAGTAAGGTTGCAATAACCCGCACACCCCAGGAGAAGATCGATTGCAGCAGATTCATTCGTCGACGCGCCTGATCTCCTGAAACATGCTTGACAAGAATCATTGTACCACACCGCGTGAGGAAGATTATAGTCGCCGAACAACGAGAGAGTGTCATCACCATAATTGTGAAACAGTTCAGTCAACATGACTCGCATAAAGTGACGGCTGGGACGCTGGTGGAAAATACACCGCACCCAATAATAGGTGTTTATTATCACGAAGGTGAACTCTGGCAAATACTTGCTCGACATCAGAACGGCTGACGGTAACAGGGCAAGATGGTAACGAATTTTTTATAGCGATGAGAACACCACCACCTCTTGTACAACAACTCGTTTGACTGGATCTATAGCACCTGTAAACAGTATAATTACCTAGACCAAGCTCATTGGAAGAGATCGCAGAAGTGAGCCAGGTCTCGACTAAGATAATTATGTCATATGACTATGCAGAGGAAAGTAAAGAATTGGATAAAGTATCCAATTTAGTGCCTAAACCACGGACATTTTTATAGTAAACTAAAGGGCACTGATTTAGTTTTTTTGCGTAGAAATCCTATGGGATCTACTCGGCACAATCTTCGGAACACCGCGAGTATACCGAATTGTCATATGGGTCTCGCCATTTTCATGAAGGTCACGCAGCCTCGCCCTAAGCTGCGAGAGAGTCTCCCGTTGTTGCCTAGTCTTATCGTCAGAAATCTTGACGGGGCCTTTGTAGAGATGTTTATTCTGCAGGATGGTCTTGACAGTAGCCGCAGAGTCGAGCCGCACACATAGGGGCCTGCAGGAGGTCGAGCCCAGCTTCCCCAAGCAATGAGTGGTTAGGGCCTGGGTTCCAAGAGGACAGATGTCGGTCAGGACCAAAAATTAAAACATTCCTGGACCTCAGCTCCCTGTCCTTCAACTCCTCGATGACGTCGTTCGTGCAAGATGTAGACAGCTGATCGGATGGGGAGGAAGGTTCGTCCTCTAGACGCTTGACGCGGTCGGACAGCGACCTAATCTCAGACTTCATGTCTGAGAGTTCGGCTCTCATGCCCGAGAGAATGTCATCACGAAAAGCTGCAAGCACGATCTTAACTTGCTCGTTAACGATGTCACGAATGACATCAGCAGATGGTAACGAGGAGAGCGACTGGAGCGTAGCCGTTGGTACGGAAGAGAGCGATTGTACCGGTGTAGCGATGGACTGGCTAACGGCTGATATCGGTGTTGGGGGTCCCGGACGACAATTTAAGAGGATGCCATCAACCCAAGGATGCCCCGAACGGGCTAAGCAAGTTGGCAGGTGGCAGATCGTACCACAGCCAGTGGTACAAGGGACAAGTGACCGGATTGGCGACAGGGGCAGCACAGCCCTTACATTTCTTTGTTGCTGCAGGCATGTCGGGTGACTAGAGATAAAACTGTCTGCCAAAACGATAGAGTTTATCAGAGCCACAGTACACGTCCAACAATACAGCCACGAGACCACACTGATTCAACACCAGATGAATCCAAAGCTGGAAAGTAGGTCCAGAAAGAAGACGCCACAATTCAAGAACCGGTGACAGGTATGCATATATATCGTACCCGACATTTATTACATCTATACATATATACATATAACTACTGTATCTACTTAAATATATACGTATCACTATCACTCTCGTCGCACTCGGGAATCCTACAGTATCCCCACGGAAGGGTGTTGACCTGGTCGGGAAGTACGTATCGCTTATCGTCGTACGGACTGAGCGCGGTCTTCAGTTCGTTCACAGAATAGACGTCGTGTAATCGCGCGCGAATTTGGTTCTGTCGAATCGTCGTTCCCGCGTGCTCGCGAAGACACCGCACGTAGTCCTCGAAGCGTATCTCGTTCGCGACCACACTCCTCTTCACACCCTTCATTTTTTTCGTCTCGGACGTTCCCGCCGCCGACGCGTCACATACTCGAGTCGCGTACATCTTAGACCGCAGTCCCACGAACTCTGTCATCAAGGCACCGTTGTTCTCGTCTTTCATCAAGCCCGGCACCTTCTTGTTTACGCGCGGCATACCGTACGGGTTGTCTACCGCGTAATCGCTCGTGTCGAAGCGCGCACTGACGTCACTTTTTAGCTGCTCGTAAGCGTCCTCGCAACCGCAGCAGATACAGTAAACTATCGGTGTCCGTGTACAACACTTTGAACCTATCGCCGAACTTTGTACGCATATAGTCGTAATGAAATTCGTACAGGCATACCTTGGACACGTCCAACACGCTCATGCCTACGTATATGGGTTTATCGAATTTCACTCTCAATTTACGCAGTTCGATAGCGACTAAGTGCTCGGAAAATATCGTGCGACTGTCGAAACGTCCATCCCACCACGTCACTAGTCGCACGTCCACTCGCTTTCGAACGTTCTCCATCGTTTTCCCGTACACCGCGTTGTTCATTAATTTATACAGTGTTTTCTGGAAATCGCTGGTGGCTCGCGTTCTCAAGTCCGTGTTCAGTTGGATGTAGTCGCGCAACCACGGTTTCTGATCGAAACGTAGAACGCGATGAATTCGCGATACTCCAAGTCCGTGTCGAATGCACTGCTTCAGGTAGCGATAGTGGATCACGTATTGTTCTTTGTCGCGGAGCGCGGCGATCAGCTTGCTCTCCTTACTGATGGGCGCTTGCTCGCGCACAGGACAGAACGGAAGATCCGCATGCTCGTCGTGAATGTCCGGCGGATACTCCAGATCCACTTCCAGCAGATACCCCTCCGGTCCATCGTCCTTCGGCACGGAATTCGCGTCCAAAGCGGTCATCGCCTTGCCCAACTCGACCACTGCCGCCTCGTCTAGCCATCGGAAACCACCGTACGGCATCGCCTGCGACATCGCCCATCTGTACAGGTTGTTCACGTCGAAGTACATCAAGTACGTTGGTGCTTGCGACGCGTCGTACATCGACGTCGGCAGGTACTTGTTGTTGGCGCGAGCGTACCTGTGCGAGCACTGACTCAGGCCGCCGCGTATACCACGCTCCACGAACAACAGCATCTTCAGCATCTAGTACTTCAGCATCGCGTCCCACGTGAACGCCGGTAACGTACAGTAATGCGCGGGATCCAGTTCGTAGCTCGCGATAGATGCACTGCGAAAGTTTTCGAACACGTCGGCGAGTAACAGCACGTCGGTCTTCAGGTACAGATCACTGTACTCGCCTAACGTCTGTATACCAAAACACGTCCACACGTTCCTAGCGTGCGCGTAATCACACTCCGACACTTCGCTATCGTTCAAGCGATTGTAGAACGCGTCACGAGGCGGTAGTCGCGTGTCGTTCAATTTGTCGTACGACGTCACGTAATCGTACGGGAAGACCCCCTTTCTGGTGAGAAGATCGAATTGTTCGTCCGGGAGATGTTGGAACTCGCGTCTGAGAATCGTTAGTCTGTCTTTGCCGAGATCCGAAGCGAGTTTCTGCAGACTCGTAGCCATGAAAGTAGTATAGTAAGGCCGTTTCCAACCCAGGTCCTCTGAGGGGAGCGCGGGGGCGGGGGGAAGTGAGGGCGTGCGGGGGAGCGCGGCGGAGGGAAACATGGGCGCTGGGCCTGCGGGGAGAGGAAAACCGGTTGCGCGCGCACGAGCCGCGGAGTGGAGGAAGCTGCGATGATGGAGGGGATCACTCCAGGCCGAGCCGGCGCGGAGACCGGACCCACCGCCGAAAACTTTTTAGAGGGAGGGAATGACCCCCAAATATTTTTCCATACCATTATGTGACATGCGGCGCGAAGAACGAAATAGATTTATGCAGTGTCTACAAATCTTAGAATTAGGAGGCGAGGAGGAAGACTGAATCAAACGGATATTGAACGGCTTCGAACGTGCATTGAACGGGTATTGAACGGCTTTGATCGGATATTGAACGTCTATCATACCACTTTGATCGTGCATCGAATGGCTTTGATCGGGTATCGAACGTGTATCGAACGACTTCTGCATAAGTATCGTCTTAATCTAGCGGACATCAAACGCATGAGGTTGGGTTGGGTGAGGGTGAAGAAAATTATACGCATTAAAAAATTGATTATATTTTATTTATGAATTTCCCTGGTGTTTAGTCCACCAGTTGAATATTTTAAATACATTTTGCATGGCACAGTGTTTCGCGTGTCTGCCACATCGCAGAGTATTAACTACATTTAGCTTATTTAGAGATTTGATATCCTCGTAGTCAATGTCCAGCGTCTCGATGACCGCGTCTGCTCTCGTACTTTCATCGAGGAAATCCGCAAGCCAGTCGCGTTTCTGCAGCCCTTTAACATATACGACATGGCACGTGTCATCCTCTTCTTCATCGATCGCATCAGCTACAGCTTTCGAAATTAGCCGTTTAGCCATACTGTATGGAACTTCTCCATCGTCCCAGCGTAACCCATGATGTTTCGCCGTTAACCAGCGGATGCTTGATTTGTCAGATTTCGAAAGAAGATAATGTGGCATCGAACTCCCAAAAATATAGTGCGAGAGAATTGTTCCCATTCGTAGGACAGCCACTTCCTTGACGACAAATCTTCCATCAACGATGAACCCTTGCATGTCAACGAACGTTGGTACAACCATTATCGATACAATTTGGAGGTCCACTCGCTTCCAAGACAGACGAGAGAATGCAGTCTTTCTCGTAAAACATCTCGATTTTCACGATGAAATTTTTTTGCGAATTTCGTACAGGAGAGGGCGGGCAAGTAGCGTGGTAATTTAATTTATTTTGCGCACCATGTTTGTCAATGGATTGTATTCAACCACTCGATCGTGCAGAATCAGACAGTAGGCTGTAGTATTTGCAGGCACATTCTCTTTACACTCGAATTCTATGCGCACGTCCACGGTGCCATTCTTGATCGACTCATTTTGTCGCGAGCAATCAATTACCACGAGGGGGCCAAATTGTAAAAATTCAGCCACGGTGAATAATGCCTCGTTGCAACTATACCCATAATATGATTTACGGAATTGCGTATACATGTGATACAAGATGGCGTGCTTATTCATGTCAAAGTCCAAGTTCAGGTCATCATATGGGTAAAATTCCGAGTTGAGAAAAAGTTTTACATTGGCCAATTTGCAGTTGTTGAACATAGTAACGTCTTCACTCATCACATTTCTTCGACCAGTCTGTAGAGCAAGGATCACGCATCGCGGCTTCTCCAGCTGTGCAGATGCCTTCACGGCCCACGAATGCTTGGTCGTGCTCTGTAAGAGAGGATACTCGTACAGATCCCACGATTGAAAACAAATGCTCAGGTTTTGTCCACGTTCCAAAGTATGTAGCAACGATAGCTTATTAACGTCATTTAACGTCACATGGGGCATCCGCCATTGTAGTTTAACCAATTCAATTTCTGGTTCCAACATCGGCGATCCTATCAGAGCATTGTTGTCGTTGCGCGATCGTATTAAAATCAATTCGTGACGCGCATTAATAATCATGCGTTTGTAGTCCTCACAAAATCCCAGCAAATATTTGAGTGGGATGCAAAAATTGAAATGACTTTTCACTATTGGCCCATCGCGCCGTTTCAAGCCCCATCCAACATTCTCCATATTTTTGTATTCGCCAGATGTCAGCGATACATAGTTTTTAAGCGTGCTAGTTATTCCAACGTTTCTGCTGCGATCAATCTCCACGCCATTCAGCTCGTATCGAATCTCATCGAATAAGAACGCCATGCAATTATTTCCCAACGTCACCGTTAATGCATCTTTTGGCTTATTTATCTTCAATTTCCCCTCCACATAGAGAAAACTTTCACACGGCAATGTGTATAAATCCTGCTGTTGTATCGATATTCTTATCTCATCGCTGTATCCAAACGTCGTGTTGACGTATGGGTTGTATGTATGAGTCTGAAGCTTGACGATGCTGTCATCAAACGTCGGCTTCCCTCCAATACTTAGAATGTCAACCATTTTTCAACCTAAATGCGCACAATGAATCCCAATGATTTCAAAAATGCAATGTTCGCAGCACTGAGCCTCTTCTTTTTAGCGTGATCGGAGCTGTTGCAGTTGTTGTTGCAGTTGTTGTAAACAATTTCACTTGGAAGAAACGGGTTTCTAGAGTCGTTCAATACAAGCATCTCTTTCGTTCGCACCACATGTATTATCGTCGTCGCCGTCGTACGTGCAATCTGATGGTAATCTCTTCACCTCGAAAATCGAGCAACCGTCCGTTTTGATCCACAACGCGTATCGTTAGATCCGTAATGATCCGTGCGGTGATTGGAAGGTAAATGATCTGCGCGGGCGTTTCCGATATCTTATATCCTGGTGGAACTCTCGGAGAAAATTCATGTATCGTATGTACACGCCTCCCACTGTTGTACGCGCCAGCGGTCACGCTACATTCTATACGAACAATGTTCACGTTCATGATATTAATTGGATCGTCCGATTCGTGCTGCCGTACTGGTTCTAATACCCGATTCGTCGAGAATCCCAATAGCGATCCAATGTTATTAGGCTTTGTAAAATCTACGGTGAACCGACAGTACAGTTCGCTTTTCATGGTGTTGAGGTTGGGACGCAACACTATTGGATACGCATCGTTGTCACTGTCATCGGTACCGTCGAGATTTTGAGGATACCGCTCGAGTAATCGCTGCTTCAAATACTTGGCAATGGCGTCTAGTTCGTAGGAGCCGTGGGGAATCGTAATGTATTCAGGAGTGGTGTCGACGCTGTTGCTGATGTCATAGTTTACGGTGAAGTAGAATTTATCATTGCTCGAGTCGATGTTTGGTATGGTGTGATAAGTTTCAAAGGTTGTTAGACCAAGCTCGTAATCATCGTCACTCAAATCTATGGGTGGAAAGTAGCTCACCGCGAGGGTGCTACTCTTGCCGGTTAGAGTGAATGTTAACGACATATTCCGAACTGTACGGCTCGATTAGTACTGAACCAGAGTGGCGGGAAGTCAATCCTTAAATTTGGTACCGATCGTTTGTAGAAAGCGTAGACATACTTGTCCACAATTGCTCTGATTGTACTTTTGATAAGACGTTCGATTGTATTCAATTTTCACAGCATCCTTATCCAGATATTTTACCAATTCCTTGGGCGGCCGAAGATTTCCAAAGCTGTCGAAATATATAGCTCGATACCCTCTCTTCGCATATGCCACCCAATGAGTCCCCGACCCCTCGACATTGTCCAAATTTACAATACCGCTCTCGTTTCGACGTACTCCTCCGACTGGTAGCGCGTTTCGCATAAAAACACCTCTAAAGAATGGAATACGCATACGTTTTGCCAACTCCTCCAATTGTGCATCGGTAGTTACACCCGCGGGCATTTTTATTTTCTTTTCGGCGTTTTTTTTTCATTTCGATATTCCCTGTCCACGCTTGTATGGTGCGAGATAAAGTCCGCGGCCTTCCATGGAGCGATTATGACGTTGCATTTCCTGCAGCTGATGTTGCGCCGCCTTATTATCGTTTACCGCCTTGGCGATCCCCGCCGCTCCACCAGCTAATGATCCGAGAACACCTAGCAGCGGGAGTAGTGGTAATATACCACCCCGTTTTGCCACCGGAAGAATCCGCTTTTTCGGCGCTCTCTTTGGAGTACTTTTGCGGGGTTTTGTTTTCATCCCCATTCCGATTTTCGTCTTGGCTTTCATAGCTACCCAAACAGCTGTAGCAGCACCTCTTTCACCCAGAGTCGAGTCTCGCGCAACGATGCGTTTTCGCGCTTTGTCAGCGAGAACTTTATCTGCCGCGTGCCTTTCGCCGAGGTCGTTGCTGCGCGAATACGCAATATCGTGTTCGCGACACGCCGCGTCCAACGGATTGATGCCTTGATCCCCTCTAGCCAATCGTTTTGCCAGATGTGTTCCTGGACCGCAAAACTGGTATCCCGGAATATGTAATTCGATAGGTAGCGCGTTTATCGCTCGATTTAACAAACCACAGCCTTTCTTTACTCTCGTCGGCGACATTCGCTACAGTTTTTAATCAATGGTGCTGGACCGTCGATATGCGTTCGCTGCCAAGGACGATTATAATGCTCCAGACACCGACGATACTGCCGAACCTCAGAATCGGCTTTTATGTGCTCGGGGAGTCTGTCCCACAACTGATCAATGTGTCTCCCAAACTCTCGGAGTAGAATAATCTTTGGTATATATTTCAACTGCTCAGAGGTTAGGTCTCGAATATCGCAATTATCCGACAGGATCAGAAGCATTTTGAATACTGAGCTGTTTTGAGTCGATGCGGACCTATAAATAGGGCGCTTCGACGTATCAAAATCATTTTTCACAGTTTGCGGAGAGGATGCGATTCGTGCAACAACCTGTAACGATACGCGTGACAAATTTTGACGATAAATCACGAGTGATGTCTTCGAAAACCAGACGCAGACATGGTAGCATGCTACCAAACACTATACGCTGCCTCGTTTGTGGCCCATCAAATTGCGGAAAGACAAACGTGTTGGTGAGCTTGTTGGAAAGTCCTCACGGCGTCCGCTTCGAGAACGTGTACGTGTACTCCAAGCCGTTGCAACAGCCGAAATATCAGTATTTGGAGAATTTATTGACTCCGATAGATGAAATTGGCTACTTTACGTTTTCGAATAACAGTGACGTCATCCCACCGTGCGAATCGCTTCCGAATTCTATTTTCATCTTTGATGACGTGGCATGCGACAAGCAAGATACGATAAGGGAATACTTTGCAATGGGGCGCCACTCGAACGTTGACTGCTTCTATCTCTGTCAGACGTATGCAAAGATACCCAAACATCTTATCCGCGACAATGCCAATCTGTTGATTCTGTTTAAGCAGGATGGTACCACCTTGAAACATGTGTACAACGATCACGTAAACACTGACATGTCTTACGAGGATTTCTGCGCTTTGTGTCGTAATTGTTGGCAACGGGAGTATGGTTTCATAGTAATAGACAAGGATAGCGCGATGTCCAATGGACGTTACAGAAAGGGATTTAACGAGTTTGCTATACCGTGAGACGGTCAATTGTCATCAACACGTCGGTGGGAAAGCAACGTCAGCGGTACAACGATGATTGATATCGATACTCTGGAGATTAAGGATCGCGAGAGAATAGCGAAGGAAATTGCAAAAACTAGCGAATCCATTCGCAAGAAACATCAGGCTTTGAAGACAGGCAAGATGGAGGAAGATGTCGCGTTGGAGAGATACTTCAAACCTATCGTCGAACCCTTAAAACATATTGTGGAAAATACCTCAGCGACAGAAGCTAGCACATCACCACCGATCAGCATAGGCGTTGAAGGGAATGAAACATTAACGCCTAAAAAAATCCATCCGAAAGGGAACGCATCGCGCAAGACAAAGAGGAAACGGCACATGTCGTCTGAATATTCACCCATAACCTCAACACCAGTTCAATCGAAGCATAAACGACGGAATGCTACATCAAACGAGTCTCCCGTTCCTCACACACCAATAAGTACATTTCCCAGTGTACAATCGCTCGCAACTATTGATGACGACGTTTTCGAAACTAGTCCCAATGAGTCGTTTGTAACATCTATCAGACAGCAACTTCAAACATCCGAGGGACAAGAAACGTTTCGCAGTCATTTCGGTCCGCTGGGGCAAAAATACATGAGCGCGATCCTAAGTGGTGATAAGGATACAACAATGGACTATGTGTACGGTGTATACTTTGGCAATAGTGGAACGATGCTTGGGGATAAGGCTTTCGATATAGAGAAGGATGATAATATAATCATAGATGGTGTCAGATACGGAGGAACATCCGGTCTTTACGAACTGATTTTCAAGAGAATTCCCAATGATGCTATATACACCGATGCTGATAAACAAAAATACAAAAGTATACTGCTGGCGACGAATGCCCACAGACGCGGTCATGGTGCTAAAAATCCCATATTCAGCAACAAGGGATACAAGTACAGACATGTAATTGCACCGCTAATCCCACGCGCATCAGTCAATAAAGCAGGGAAAGGTCTTAGGACACCACGAGCCATGGTGGTAAACGATAACAAGATCGATTACGTACACTGGGACGATCCCAACGAGCTGGTGGATCGATTGCGTTTGCTGGAAGCGTCACGTCAGGCGGGTAACAACTCTCATGATCCCGAAATTCTATCGATTGTCGAGGAACTACGCGAGGTAGGCCTCATTATATAAATTAAGCCGCACGCCAATGATGTGCACTGTATGCATCGAGATGCCGATCAACAAATTTGGGGTATCGCTCGAGAAGAGTGGAGCAGCTAGAATGGACTATTACAAATGGAGTGGTTTGCTTCGAAATTACATGCGAGATAACGCTCTTTGCGTGGTTGGTGCCGACTTTGATGCAAAATCATGCAAGATACGACGCGTAGCTCAACCGGAGGCTGACACCGATGCCGTCAATAAACTATACATGGAAAAGAACATTAAACTTTTGAGAGAGCGGCAGGAAGAATTAGAGAGGAAACTGATCGCATTTCAAAGAGATATGCTGACGCTGCAAAACAGCGTTCAAAAGATATCGCAGGCGTCGAATTCTATCCCGCAGCAGCGCTGCGAAGGAGAATCATGCGAGGCGGATGAACTTGCCCCTGGGCCGATTGGGAGCACTTAATGAACGTGCCCGATAATTATCGCATCATTCGTGTCAAAGACACCTCTGCGATCAAACATGCAGCCATTATCGAAATCCAAGAGTAAAGAAAACCACGGCCACAAGAAGCTACAACTCGTTGAGGAATTGCATGCTCCAGCTCGAAGACATTTTCCGCGGAGGCGTGTCATAGTGCATGGATACGATGATCTGTGGCAAGCTGACATTGTAGAAATGCGTCCATACTCACGATTCAACCAGGGTCACCACTACATACTCACCGTCATCGATGTGTTGAGCAAGTATGCATGGGCGTTGCCGCTCAAGACTAAAAGTGGTGCTGAGGTGACTAAAGCGTTTGCAAAGATATTTAGAGATCGATATCCGAAAAATTTGCAAACCGATCAAGGAAAAGAATTTTACAACGCTGATGTGCAGAAACTCTTGGCAAAGCATAACGTTAATCATTATTCGACGTATTCTGTGATGAAGGCCTCCGTCGTAGAACGTTTCAATCGAACTTTGAAAAACAATATGTGGAAACTGTTTACGCTCAATGGAACCTATAGATGGACCGATGCTCTACCAAGTCTACATGCAGAGTATAACGCACGAAAACATAGAACCATCGGAATGCGTCCTTGCGATGTTACCCCTGCGATCGCCGATAAGTTGCTAGCCAGCGTATACAGCAACATAAAGATCGCTGCTCCAGCGAGATTCAAGTTGGGCGAGTTTGTGCGCGTGAGCAAATTTAAAACCATATTCGATAAAGGCTATACGCCGAATTGGACAACGGAGGTGTTCAAGATAGCCAAAGTACAAGCAACTAATCCTGCAACGTATCTGCTGGTCGATTCCTGTGGAAAACCCGTTGCCGGAGGATTCTATGAACACGAGCTGCAACGCGTCACCGATCCTGATGTGTATCTAGTGGAAAAAGTCTTACGTAGGAAGGGGGATAAGGTGTACGTCAAGTGGTTGGGATTTGATAAATCACACAATTCTTGGATAAATAAAAATAATGTATTGTAGCATAATAATACATGGTTCAATAAATACAATGATACATATATATGCGTGAACAATTTTTTTATACATTAATTCCACCATTTATATTTTACACAATAAATAGAATAAACACAATAATAATTTTATATTATACATTCTCAAATAATTTTATATTATACAATAAATACAATTTCTATTTTACAATGGGATATTATAATGACCCCAGGGCAGAGTGTCGATCGAATTGGGTACGATATGCCGCTTGTCATCGTGTGGGCTTAGAGCGATTTTAGATTCCGAAATGGTGTACACTTTATGATATTTAGACCGTATACATGATTGTCTGCGAACCATTTCGATCTCCCTTTGCAAACACTTCGCGTAATCGTCGAAAGTTATCGTTCTGGCTATGACGTTGGTCTTGACGCCTTTCGCCTTTTTCGTATCTCTTTTGCCGTCTACGCGAAGTGCATACATTTTCGCTCTAAGACCTACGAATTCAGTCATTATCGCACCGTTATTTTCATCCTTCATCAGCCCCGGAACCTTCTTATTTACGCGCGGCATATTATATGGATTGTCTGTAGGATAATCGCTCGTGTCGAATCTATCGATATTGTGTTTCATGGACTCGTAGATATCATCGCATTGAATGTGATAAATGAGACTATCTGTGTCGGTATATAGAATTTTACAATTTTTTCCATGCTTGGGCGACATGTACTCGTGGTGAAATTCGTACAAACAAATTTTTGATATGTCCAGAATGCACATACCCACATATATCGGCTTGTTGAATTTCACCTCGAGTTTTCGCAATTCAACAGCTGTTAAATTTTCCGAAAAAACACTTCTGCTGTGGAAATTCGGTTTCGCAATCATTGCCTCCGCACCATATCGCCCTTCCCAATGTGTCAAAAGTTTTACATCCACGTGATTTCGTACATTTTCCATAGTTTTACCAAATACCGCGTTGTTCATCAATTTGTACAAATTTTTTTCAAAGTCATTTGTCGCGCTTGTTCTGAACCGTGTATTGAGTTCGATGTAATCGCGGAGCCAGGGAGATTGAGCGAATTGGAGCACGCGGTGTATCTTTGTAATACGAAGACCATGACGCGTGCACTGCTGCAGGTTGCGGTAATGGATAACGTAACGCTGCTTATCGTATACCGTCGCGAGTAATTTGTCCTGCCTGCTGCCAGGTGGTTTGGCACGCGTCGGGCAGAACGGTAGATCGGCATGAGCGTCGTGCAGACGTTGTGGATATTCCAGATCTACCTCGAGAATGTATCCCGTGGGTGAATCGATCGGGATTGAAGACACATCAAAATTCGCAACATCTTCGACCCATTGAAATTTAGCGTATGGTAGGGGCTGACACATTGCCCATCCATACAAATTATTCACATCAAAGTACATCAAGTACGATGACTCTTCCAATGCGTTGTAAGATGGCATGTACTTGTTATTGGCATGTGCATATCTTCCGGAACATTGGCTTAAACCCCCACGTATACCGCGTTCGATAAACATGACCATATCGACGTCGGTGAGCAATTCGAATGTAATTTTGGTATGCTTTAGCATTGCATCCGACGTGAAACCTGGTAGAGTATAATAATGCGCCGAATCTAGTCCATAACTCTTGATACAACTTTCGCGAAAATTTTCAAAAATATCTGCCAATAACAAGACATCTGTTTTCAAATACAAGTCGCTGTATTCGCCCAAGGTTCTAATCCTGAAACGTTGCCAGATAGTCTCAGCGTGCGCGTAATCGCTCTCGGATACAGTCTCGCCCGTTAACGAACTGTAGAATGACTCGTGTGGCGGTAAGCATGGATCCTGCAGCTTGTTCGCGCAATCAAGGTATTCGTACGGAAAGACGCCTTTTCGCGTAAATAAATTGAAATCCTCGGTGGATAATGTTTCAAATTTGGATCGTAAAATTTTTAATTGATCTGTGCTAAGGAAAGATGCTAATTTGTCGAGACTGGTATTGAGAAATTTGTACGAATCGATGAATCGTAATTTAATATTATTTCGCGAGTCTGATTCAGCCGTATCTTCGACATTTTTTGTGAATGAAATATATTTTTCTTTAGTTATGGGCAATACATCAACGTGACCGTCGAAAGCGGTAGCTATTTCCTCGATAATGAAATGCGAATCGTAGCCGGATAAATTATGGAAAACTATGGGGATGTAAAACGCATTTTTATAATTTAAATTGCACTCCGAATGTGCCGGGCCTCTAAACCGTCCGGATAGATGGCAATGATCGCGAACTCGTACATCGTCAGCCTTGAATGATTCTTCGCAAATATGACAGTGTGTTGCATCGCGAAATGTCGTCAACTGTTCCGGAGTTAAATCCAGCATTGGAACATTACTGGTCAAGATGGGTTTGGCGAAGTTTGCAAATTTTTTTAGTTCGTATACGAACCATGAAACACAATCCGCGTCGCGGCAACATCGATACGTCGATAGCGATGTACCATAGGAACAATGCATATAATATGCAATACTATGCACTTTATGGTGCTGATACGTATGTAACTTATTATCTAGATCACCCACTCGATTGTCTTCTGTTTTTTCAATGATGCACTCCAGATCTGCATATACCACGAAGGGGAGCCGCTCCTTCCTGCAGTGGTTCTCGAAGCTGAGGAGATTTTTTCCTTCGCTGGGCAGCAGGATGGCGCAGTCATTCATCTTGCCACAGTCCAGCGAATGGTTCTCCAGCTTCTCGGCAGATCCGAAATAGTGCATACACCTGTAAACACAAATTTTTTTATTTAATTTTTTCTACAATACATTTCAATATTTCACAAGTATTCTATACGTACCGATCACAGATGAATTTCTTTTCCTTGTGTCTGCTCAGCTGCATGCCTACCAGCCGGGACAAATTCTTGATCCACACAAAGTGTCCTACATCGCCGTGCTCTTGATTCGGTGTGTAGAGCAGGTTGACGTGTCGATCCCTTTTTTGGCTAGTGAGGCGCAACGGAAAGACTGTCGACCCTTTCTTCGTCTCGAAGGTGTAGATGTTGATGGAGATTTCATTCAACCGCTCAAATTTTCCAATTTGCCTCAGGGACATTGGGAACTCAATGCCCTGGAGATTTAGCACAGACGTATAGTGCGGGTATGAACTTGGACGCGCGGTGTCTCGTTCCGCAGGATGGAGAGCGGCGACCACTGCCCATGCGAAACATGCATTGTCCGGGGATTGCACATTGATCGTTGCATTCTTCAACAATAAATCCTGTGGCAACTTGAAGTGGCACCCTGCGCGCAGCGGATTGTACTTGTTGACATTGATGGTCAGGTTGAGGATTCTCATCAATGCCCATCCGCTGTCGCGTTCCTGGAACTCTTCCAACGATGTCAGGGTGGGTTCGACGACGCTTCGTTGGTACCACTCCTGTAGATCGGATGTGCGGAAGAGTTCGCAGTTCCGGGTGTTGATGCTCTTACTTGCACGTTTATCATCCGCCACAAATTCGCCGTTGAACACTGTGTTCACTTTGAGGTTCCGCTGTTTCCTCAAAGCACCCCGCACATGTTCCAACACAATGGTTCCTGCATCCTGGAGGAAATTGCGCGGTTCGATATAGTTCGAATTTAGCACGGCACCGGTTAATACGCGACTATCGAACGCAGCGTCTATTTCGCGCCACAAAAGTCCTGTGCTCGAATGTCCTGCACCATCATGCACAAAACGGCCGCGCAATGAATATTTTAGTCCTTCGAGCTGCGCGATTCGAGCAACCAACGATTGCCGAACACCGATCGATAATCGAGGACGTTTCACTCGGCTCTGTTCTTCCAACGATTCGATGCACTCGTTGCACCGTTCTTCCCACGCGAGGTATTCTTCCCGTGAAATCAATCGCGCAGATTGATCCAACACTTGCACGAATTCTCCCATGGTCGTAAATGGAATGTAAATGTAATGTCTTTTCCTCGCAACACGTTGCAACGATTTGAAGTTTTGTGCAGTTTGGAGCGCGCTTTTATGACTGGTGTCATGATTTGCGATCTCTGTCTTACTCTTTTGACGATCCAACCCAACATGGTTCTATGCAGTTTCTGCTGATACAGCAAAATTCTTTCTATGATTCACACATATGGCGCGCAAAAGTATTATATTACATTCAGCACGTGTTGAGACTTTTATCCTTGAGGATTGGGGCTCAAGTTACATACGATCTTTCGCTATGCTGCGACGTTAAGATTGAAATGCATTATGGAAAAATCAGATGCTTTAAAATAAAATGCTGTGGTGGGGGAAGCAATTGCACCTCTATTTAAGCCAGTCTCCCGAACGCCATTCAATCAATCGCTCAGTAGCCTCAGTGACTTTCGACGAAACAATTTGTGCTCTGAAAAAATGTGTAGTACCAGTGCCGAAGGAAACGCCGGACACATGAATTATTACGTTCCGATCGTGCAAGATGATGGCATAGCTCAATGCGGGGAGGATACAGTTGCTTGGTAAGGCTTAATTTTTCACATCTTCTCAAAATTTTTTATGTTTATTCCAGCACTTTCATAGCTTTGATTGTTCTCTTAGCCCGCGCCGAACATCGCGGATCATGGTCAGAAGATACGCATTAACATCTATGGGCAGCAAATATTTGGAAATTGGAATCAGAGTACGACCTACGATCGATGTAGAAATTATTCTCGGCGACAATCGTGGGATGTATCTCACGTTACCATATAATACATGGGGTCTACTATGCAACAATCGTGATGCTATCGAAGAACGTTCACGATTACCTGGATCACCTTCGATGCAGATGGATCAATTAACGATAGATTTTTGTGATATCTATAATTCTCCAATTGTAAGGATGATGCTACATAATAAGCCGCTGTATTTCAAACCGGATACAGTATCATTTTTATTAAATCTTGAATCATGTATTGACTATGTGTATCCACGGCTGCATCGAATTAGCAGAGATGTGGAGGCGAAATTTAAAACTTTTGTTAACGTGCTATGGCAGAGCGATGTTGCTTGTGAAACATTAGATGCGCGTCGTGCTGCTAAAATCATATGTGATAGTGAACATTACTGTGAGGATTATCATGTAGATTGCGAACTGGCAGCATGCGCCATCAATGATATTCTAGCTGATGCTCGTGGGAAAAAATGTTAAAATTATATTCTTTTAATTTTAAATAAAATTTCTTAAACGTATATTTTTTCTCCATTTACTTATCCGTCTTCCTCCTCGCCATCTAATTCTAAGATTCAGCGTTTATTTCGTTCTTCACACTGTGAAAATGACATCATCGTATGGAGATGCTCGGGGAGGACTCATATTACACACGATCGCGCGATACATTGCGGTGTTAAGATTGAAAATCATTTTAAAAAATTGGTAGGTTTAGAATAAGATGCGGTGATGGTGGTGGGGGGGGGGGAGCAACCTCTATTTAAACGAGTTCCTGGACGCTATTCAATCAATCGCTCAGTAGCATCAGTGACTTTCGGCGGAACAAATAGTGCTCTGAAAAAATGTATACCATTGATGAAATACTCGCTGGGTGTGAGGATTGTTTCGTTCCGATCGTGCGAGATGACGGCGTAGCTCCATGTGGGGAGAATATATATCGTGACCGGTACGGTGTAATTTTCACATCTTCTCAAAATATTTATGTTTGTTCCTAATACGAGCGAGTACTTTCATAGCTTTGATTGTTCTCTTAGCCCGCGCCAAACGTCACGTATCATGGTCAGAAGATACGCATTAACAACCATGGGTACCAAATATTTGGAAATTGGAATCGACGTAGGCCGTACGGCCGATGTAGAAGTTCTTCTCGGCGACAATCATGGAAATCATCTCATATTATCATGGCATACATGGGGTCTACTATTCGACAACTATGATAACATCGAAGAATGTGCACGATTACCTGGATTATCTTCGATGCAGATTGATGATTTATCGTTGGACTTTTTTCGGATCTCTGATTCGCCAATTATAAAGATGACACATGGTGATGATACAGTGTATTTCACACTGGATACAGCAATATTTTTATTTAGTCTTCAGCAATGTATAGAGTATTTGTATCCGCGGCTGTATCAAACTGCAGAAGATGCGAGTGAAAAATTTGAAACTTTTGTTAACGTGCTACGGCAGAGCGATGTTGCCTGCGAAACATTAGATGCTCGTCGTGCTGCTAAAATAATACGTGATAGCAAATACTACGACGAGGAGTATCTTGTAGATTGCGAACTGGTAGCATGCGCCATCAGTGATATTCTAGTTGAAGCTCGTAGGAAGAAAAAATGTTAAATTATATTCTTTTATTTTTAAATAAATTTCTTAAACACATATTCTGTCTCCATTTTATTTACTCGTCTTCCTCCTCGCCTCCTAATTCTAAGATTTGTAGACACTGCATAAATCTATTTCGTTCTTCGCGCCGCATGTCACATAATGGTTTGGAAAAATATTTGGGGGTCATTCCCTCCCTCTAAAAAGTTTTCGGCGGTGGGTCCGGTCTCCGCGGCGGCTCGGCCTGGAGTAATCCCCTCCATCATCGCAGCTTCCCCCACTCCGCGGCTCGTGCGCGCGCAACCGGTTTTCCTCTCCCCGCAGGCCCCGCGCCCATGTTTCCCTCCGCCGCGCTCCCCCGCGCGCCCTCACTTCCCCCCGCCCCCGCGCTCCCCTCAGAGGATCTGGGTTGGAAACGGCCTTACTATACTACTCATGAACTTGAACGAATCGACGAATCGAAACTTCAACGTTTTCCGCCAGTCTTTGCCAACGCCCCTGAGGTCCTCCACGGTCTTCGTAACCGAGATGTACCGTTCTTTCGTTATCAGTAGGAGGCTGATCTTTCCATCTAACGCGTCTGCCAACTCCTTGATAACGAAGTGCGCGTCGTAGCCGGACAGGTTGTGGAACACCACAGGTATCGTGCACGAACGTTGATAGCGCAAGTTGCACGATCTATACGCCGCACCCCTGTACTCGCCCGTCGAATGGCAATGATCGCGCACTTTTCTATCGTCCTCGCCTTGGTCTAAGGGTCCTCCGCACACGTGACATGCGGTAGCCGCGTCAAAACTCCGCTTCTGTTGTTGCATTAACGGTATCATCGGTTTCTTGACGCCCAACCACGCGTACGCGACGTTCACGAATTCCCGCAGTTCCCGCACAAACCACTGTACACAGTCGGTGCCGCTGCGATACGCACGATATCCGCACAGATTTTGGTCGTCGGAACAATGTACGTAGTATCCTACGCTATGGGCTCTGTGCCGTTGATACTCGTACGTGCGACGACGATGCTCCATCGATGGCTGCTCCACTTCCTCCAGCAAACACTCAAAGTCCGCGTAAATGTCGAACGGCACGCGTTCCTTGCGTTCGTGATGTTGGAACCGCAAAGTTTTCTCCTCTTCCGACGGCAATTGCACCGCGCACTCGTTTAATCGCCGGCAATCCTCGGTGTGCCGCTGCAATCGCTCAGCCGAGGAGAAAACGTTGAGGCACCTGAAACGTATACGAGAAAGACAACAATGTACACGCTTCTTCTTCTTCGTGTGTCACGTATAGCTTAAAATTTTTGTTTTTTTTTGTTATCCTTATTTGCTTACCTATCGCAAATGAACACATGATGCCCGTGTTTGCTGAGTTGTTTGGAAATCAAACGGGAGAGACTGCGGATGCACGCGAAATGATACCGCTGCGGATCCTTCGGATCCTGTACCAGCAGCACGTCCGCGTGTTTCCCTTCCCGCTTGTTGCTGGACACGCGTAGAGGTACGCAGCCATCGTCGTTGGACCACAGGTAGATGTTCACGGACATGTCGTTCGTCACCTCGAACTTCCGTACCTGATCCATGGACATGGGAAGTTGCACGCCTTCCGTACGGAGCACCGTCGAATAATGTGGATACGACGCAATCCTATTCCCGTTCGTATCAGCAGGAAACAGACTGGCGACGATGGACCACAAAAAACACGTGTTGTCGTTGCACCGAACGTTTACCACCGCTTTTTTCGTTGAAACCACTCGCGGAAGCGGCACGTCACAACCGGCACGCAATGGATTATGCTGGTTTACGTTTATCAGGAGATTCTGTACTGCCCGTAATGTCCAGCCACTCTCGCGCTCCTGAAACTCCTCCATCGTGACCAACGTCGGAGCTACCACTTGTTTCGCGTACCACTCACGAATATTCGGACGTCATAAAAAGTACGTGATTACGCGTCGCGAAACTCTTTACGTCCGTCTCGTCCCGCAACATGAATTCCGCGTTTAGCACAGTGTTCACCGATACGCTGCGGTGCTTCGTGATAGCGTTTGTAATGCGCGAAATCACCGTTCGACGGGCATTCTGACAGAATTTGCGTGGACCGACGGCCTCCACGTTTATCACCGCCCCGGTCGACAAACGCTTCTCGAACGCGGTTTCAAGTTCCTCCCACACGACCTTGGGTGTCGACGTCACTCGTGTAGCGTGTCCACGCCCTAATCGCGATAAACGTCCTCGCACTATCGCGCGCAATGTTTGGGTTCGCGCGAGCAATGACACCATCCGCTGCTTGTCCCACACCGACATGCGTTCGACTCGTTGATACGCGACCATGTAACGTATCGTCTGGTCGCAACTGTCCATCCAATCGCGGAATTCCGCGGTGGTTTTCAAAAGTTCGGACATCCGAGACAGCATCAAACATGCGTTCTTGAACGTATCCATGTTCTTCTTATTTATGCGTACGCACTCACTTGAAATAAAAGACTCTTTCCGACGCGTTACCATTCGCGACTTTGTCCTGTCGAAGATGCGAGCTGCCTTAAATATACGAACATCCCTACCTTAAATCTCCCCACCCCCTTACACTTACATACAGGGGGATACCTAGAATCATACCTTAAGTCGTATCGCGCTTTTACTCATCATATTCTTTTCGAACACCTCCACTATCGCGGGTGCGATCTAGCCTTCGAGCGACGAAAATTAGAAGCGCGCCGGTCCGCTTTGAATTTCGCGGTTCGGAGATAGCGCGCGAGCATCGCTGCTGCGCATTATCATCGGATGCAGACCTTTCATCGTTACAGCTATATGTTTTTGGTACGGTGTTCGCGCGATAACAAACTATAAGATTTACCTTACATCTTCTACGCGTCGCCGTACCACCGTATGTTTTTTCTGACCTTCGACAACGAGAGAGAGAGAGAGAGAGAGAGAGCTGTTCAAAATATCGTCCCTCTCTCACGCTCCGTGTTCAAACGTTGCCGCCGTCCGCTTTGTATTTCGCGGTCTCGAGATTGCGCGCGCCGATGCTGCTGCTGCTGCGTGTTCTTCTCGGATTACGCGATACGAAATTGACTAGGTATCTCCCGGATTCTTTACTGCACTGATCGCAGGAACAGCAGAAGGCTTTGATACGCCCAAGGTATGAACCTTAGTAAGAGTATCAATTAATCGACGTCTTCTTAACCCGCCGGCGGGCGCGCCTAAAAGTTTTACACGAGCAGGCGCGTCGTGTACTCCGTACACGGAGGTCTGTTTTGGCTGAAAAACCGTTTTACCGTGATATATTGTACCCAGCACCCCTATGTATTCTTCCAGCGGACATTCTTGCATAATGCTACGTACTTATCGGGTTCAAATTCAGTTTGGAAGTGTCTCTGATTGAATGAAAACGAAAGTATGCCGCGTATCCTGCCGGCGAGCGAGCCCGTGTACTCACAAGTTTCCCAGGTGTACGCCTCCAATTGCTTTGGATTTTGGATATGTTTTAGAGGACCGAAAAATAAGATACACGTGTTTTTTTATTTTGACGCGTTTGCATGTTTAGGGGGTGAAACCACCCCTCAAAAGTTTTCAGGTATTCGCTTCCGATTGTTCTGGTTTTTGGATACGTTTTAGAGGACCGAAAAATATGATACACGTGTTTTTTTATTTTGACCAGTTTGCATGTTTAGGGGGTGAAACCACCCCTCAACTGTTTTCAGATGTTCGTCTCCGATTGTTTTGGTTTTTGGATATGTTTTAGAGGACCAAAAAATGAGATATACGTGTTTTTTATTTTCACCCGTTTGCATGTTTAGGGGGTGAAACCACCCCTCCATTTTCATAAGAATATAAAAAACCAAAGCAACCGGAGACGATGTAATTATTCCAAAATAATTTCTAACCAAGTATAGCAATGTAATATTATTCTAGTAATCACAATTTCAAATTTTATTTACCTAACATCCCACCCTGCTTTGAAAAATAAGTGATCCGAGTAATTTATGTTGACAAATAATTAACATAGAAATGAAATACTCGACTAAAAGGAATTGATTCAACTGTTGACCGAAAATAAATATTTATTTCAAGTCGGTAATTGGAATAATACTCAATGTTTATTGTTCCTAATGTTATTTATGTTGAATTTATTACGTGAATAAATAATGACGAGTTATTGGAATAAATTGTCAGAATAATTTACCATGAGTAACGTATAATTAGTAGTCGGTTAAAATATTCAACTAATAAGAATTTATATGGATGATTATCTTAGACAAATATTCGAAACATTTCATATAATGCCTAGCTCTATTTTGGAGTAATAAGCTTCAGTCCTACTAATCTACCAAAGTGACGATGATTTCAACGTCTTTATAGAATAAATTTTAGGATACGTACATACAATTCCATAATGACGACTAGCAGACTAACACACCGAATGTTGGAAATTTTTATTTTCTGTGCTGGGTGCAAAGCGTTTAATTCTTTTATTGGTACTATAAGACGCCGAGCTGAAGCGGGCGGACGGTCTTCTACCTCCGCATCAGGATGAGCCCATTCTACCTGCTCCAGCCGCGGATCCAAAGAAGGGGTGCACGGGACACAAGGTCGCCTTCCGGGGAAAAATATTTATTTTATTATCTTTATAGTATTATTTCAACAATTTACTTCAGAAAAATCGTGAGTCGCCGGACTGGCGCCGTTAGGTCCGGCTTTCCCGATTTTTTGGACCGCGGACCCTCCGACGATGTTCAACTAGATAGCCGAGAATCGAAGCAACGCCTGCACCAATAGAAACTAAAGGAATAGAAGGTAGGCTATGTCCCTTATAGAATTACACAGCAGTTCGAATGTTAATCTTTATTTTCAATGTCTTATGGCGGACAAGATGTTATACCTTGCCTAGGTGTGGGCGAAGACTGGCGTCTGCCGGACACACATTTTCCGGCAAGACGCGCGCGACTGAAGCCACCTCCTAATTGGTTGACCCGATGCCGGTGACAACCAATCGGTTATTTTCAGGCCCAAAATCGCATCACCTGTTTCGCGCGTCTTCGGCGTGCTTCCACCATAAAGGGGTGAGATTTGGCGGAAGAAATACTCCTGGCAATGCAGCGGGATTTCCTCAAGGCGCCCGAGGCGTATGACGTGGCCGGTCGCAGGCCGCCCGGCCTCGCATCCTGGGCCCTTCGGAAACTCGAGGTTTATGATACCCATAATAACTATTGAGGCTGTAAACGAAAGTCTCGAAGGAAAAAAATGCTTTGTTCAAAATTCAATCACGAATGGATCGGAAAGCGGCTTACTCAAAAAATAGTTTTGCTGGCGCGCGTGTCATAAACCATGCCCACCATCTGCACGCCAAATGTTCGTATTTGGTCGTGCCGATGGCCGCTACAAAACGTTTGCGTTCGGTGATTAGTCACCGCCACTGCATATGCAAATAGTATATAAGCTGAACTCTATGAATTTCGCTAGCGAAAGCATTCAACCTTGCAAGGTATTCGAACTGGAGACTCTACACCAGGCATGTCCAACTTGTGTTCTTGCCTTCGAAGAGGAACTCGCGGTTGCTCGTGCGAGACACTCCCTGGACATGCCTGCCCTAAACACTCAACTTTATATTCAATTTTCTGCTATAGTTGTAGCAGCATCGTCACTAGCATGTCTCCATATTTTAGATGGGACTCACCGTTAGGTACTCTCGGTTTTTCTCCGTGAGCATCTGGCAGCCAGACTTGCTCAGGTCAGTATTTTTCGGCGTGCGGAAATGTATACCTTCCGTTGCCCACGCCTTTCCTGCCGATTTTTCCCGCGCGTTTTTGGTGTCGCTTGAGGGATGCGTACCTCTGCGAGGGCTGTATAAATAGCACTCCAAAGGTGACGCGGTTTCTCACTCTTGTACTAGCCCTCTGAGGTACCGTGTCGTCAAGTTCGTGATTTACCGTTTACCGTTTCTGCTGAATAATTCGTGGATTCGCTAATCAACAAGTATCGCTATTTCGCGAGTATTAACACGTACATATACGTGCACATAGTACCTAATACACACTATATAGTGTATATAGTGATATACTTTGGTTTATATACAACTCCCCAGCAAAATAAGAAGCAACTACTAAAATGGCATCCACATCGCAGTAGGTATATTTCTGTTTTATTTTTCATAGGAAGTCGTTATCTTGTCCTTTCATATCACTATTTTGGAAGAAAGCTGGTACAGCGCAAAAACTATAACTTTAGCATTTGTTGCAATTATATACTTAGCATGCGTAGTCTTGCAAATACATTCTGTATCTCTCATTTATGTGTTCTACTTTTTATAGATCACGAATTGATGTGAGAGCACTCCTGGACTTGGATGAAGATAAGCATGAGAAGCTAGATGACAATGCATCTGATACCGAACAGGAGGTTGTGGAGGAATGCAACATAGACAGCAATACTGAGCAAGAAGCATCGGAAGAGGAATCAACATCTAATATTGCGGAGCCAGTACCCGAAAATGAAGACTTTTATGTTGCCAAAGAGGGAGAAAAGTCACTAGCACGTGGAAACCGGAAGAAGCAGCGTGGAGGTAAAACCGTGCAACCAACGCCCATTTTTCGGATATTGAGCAGAAATGTAAGTGGAAAAAAGTCCATACACTAATACAAGTAAAATAAGAGCTCGAAATATAATTAAATTTAAGACTGGATTAGCTCCCTGCGCTATAAACATCACGGATGAATTTAGCGCCTTTGAAAAAATGTTTGATAGCAGTATGATCGAGGAAATCGTAAAATATACAAATATGCATATTGGGCGAAACACTTTACTGTACGTGCGAGATAGAGATTGTAAATTAACGTCAATTGCGGAAATTCTTGCCTTAATTGAAGCGTTATTCCTTATCGGAGTTAAACATGCCAATCATGCAAACGTATTAGAATTGTGGAACAGAGATGGCACTGGATTGTTGGCATTGCGAGGTATAATGAGTTATAAAAGGTTTTTATTTTTATTGCGGTCCCTACGTTTTGATGACGCGCTCACGAGATCAGAGCGAAAGGAAACCGACAAACTGGCGGCTATACTGTTTATTTTAGATAAGTTCATTGTCAATTGTAAAAATAATTATATCATGGGGGAATATGTAACGATAGACGAAATGTTACATCCATTCAGAGGCCGTTGTGGTTTTATTCAGTATATGCCCATGAAGCCCGCAAAATATGGTCTAAAAGTAATGGCATGCTGCGACGCCAAAACTTATTATACGGGGAATTTAGAAGTGTATTGTCGGCAACAAATGGACGGTCCTTATAAGGTATCAAATTCAGCTCTAGACGTGGTAAAAAGATGGACAGATTATATAAAAAACGAAAATAGAAACTTAACAGTCGACAACTGGTATACTATTCATCCATTAGCTACCGATTTATTAAAAAATAAAATAACATAAAATAACATCTGAATTTTTACCACTTAAAGAGAGACAAGAAGGAACAACAATTTTTGGATTCCAGAAAGATATGACACTGATATCATATTGTCCTCGCAGAAATAAAGCCGTCCTTTTGTTGTCCACAATCCATCAATCGTTAGACATTGATTCTGAAACACAAAAACCGCAGTGTTCGCGAAAGAGATCGCGATGAGCGTGAGATGCCGGTTAGGTTATGTAAAGAACGCACAGTATTAATGAGCAATGTACAATTAGTTTATTTCACACTCGCGGAGTGAGTCACAACGTAAAAGCTGAGTGGGTGAGCCTGAGCAGATGCACGTTGTGCAGAGAATGTACAGTTCTTGTCTCGTTGAGACGAATCGCAAAACGACGCGCACGTGGCCGCGTAACAGACCACGATCCACAATCGATACACGACGAGTCTGAGCACGAAATATTAAATTGAGCGGTGAGAAATTACGAGGTTGAGCACTAAGGTGAGCAATTTTGCGAGAATTCACGAGTTACAATGAGCTAAACGTTCAGTGAAACCGACGCGTCTGAACTTGTACTCTGCGTGAACAAGAAGAGCAATCGCAATATGGCCGATCCATTTCCGTTAGTCGTCTTCTCCAAAAGTCTGGAGGATCGAGCGACGTGGGGAAATGCGATTGGCTGAGCATTCTGTCGCTGACACCTGATTGGTCGATCGATTGTGGATCGGGCTTGTCGATCCACTGTCCAGGAGGTGCTGCGATGAGTTGGGTGTGGCGGAGATCGGAACTACCGAATCTCAAACACAGTGTAATGCTGCTTCCGTCTCCGGGGCGAGCTGGTTACTCCTGGCAGATTTTTTACTCTACAGTGACTTCGTGTATTGCGGTGTACGGCCGCTTCCGTTTCCAGGGCGAGCTCGTACTCTCGGTAATGTTAGCTGTAAGAACGGCCGCTTCCGTCTCCGGGGCGAGCTCGTTCTGTTGGCAGAGTCTGAAGTGCCTGCTGTGCTTCGTGCACCTCCTTTTATATCCAAGATTTAGTGTTTGGTGCATGCGCAGTGTATCGTTATTTCTTAACTTACATTTTACTCATTTATTACATTATGCTTTATCCTATGTTTTAGTTAACAGTTATATTAAATTATTCCTAGTGCTCCTAAGATATTTAATATTCGCTTAGCTCATAAATTATATAAAAGTATGTACAAAGGTCTGCGCAATGTTATATAGCAGTACTGTTTTACCTACAGTTGGTAACGCTGGGTTTGCGTCTGCGTGAGACGTTACACTTGCTTACAAGCCACTGAAGAAGGAGATTATTCTTCACCTTAAAAATTATAGTTTATAATTTATATAATAATAAATAATTTTATATTGATAAATATATGAAAAATATACTAATATGATAGGGTAACGGATTACCTGTGGATTACGAAGTGCTGTCAAAGTATTGCCACATATGTGCGATACGAGCAACTGAATTCGAAGCAGATTCATCAGAATTTGCCGAATGGAAGAAAGTGCATGTGGAAATAGGAGAATGTCAGGTATGTTTTGTGTATGGATATAATTTTGATATATTCATAAGAAAAGAAAAATATGTATTTGCATGTATATATGTATATGCACGCATTTATTCTTTAAGATAAATTTTGAAGGATCCTCCGGAATGATGGAGATCGCAGCTGATGAAGCAATTTGGAAGAGATCCATAGAACATTGTAACATGCGATACACCACAATGTTATCAGATGATGATGCAAAGACTCACACCCATCTTCAAAGTTTGCAAGTGTACGGTCCTGACATTGACATCCGGAAAGAAGAATGTGTAAACCACATTGCGAAGCGCATGGGTACTGGCCTTGGAAATGTTGTCAAAGAGTGGCGAGCCAAAAATGTGACACTTGATGGCAAGGGTGAAGGCACACTCAAGGAGTCTACCATTGACAAATGGACAACATATTACAAGTTATAAAGCGATTGCACAAAACATCTATTTTATCAATTTGATATTTTCTGTCGGGTTGCAAAATTTACTTTTAATCTACAATTATAAAAAATATGCCAAATGTAAAGGCCATGGAGAATGCTGTGATGGCTACTTTAGATCACTGTAGCTCTACAGACAGCAAACCTAACCATGCCAGATGTCCTAAGGGCAAGCAATCGTGGTGCTTTTACAATCGAGCAAAAAGTAAAGAAAACCGATAAGCCACACACACATGTCACTCAAGCTGTCTGAAGATGTCGCCACCAAAGTGAAATCCCTATATGAAAATTTGATGGCACGGTGCTGTAAGGGGGGCAGGCACTCGAAATGCAAATGAATCTCTCCATGCAAAAGTGTGGAGATTCTGCCCGAAGACAACATTTGTGTCGAAGGCAAGGCTTGAAGTAGCTGTGGCATGTGCTGTTTCTGAATTTAATATGGGCTGTGTGGGCTCATTGACAATGAGAAAACAAACAGCTGGGGAAGTTGTGTCTGAAACAGCTATAAGTATAGCTAAAGACAGGGACAAGAGAAGAGAAACCTGCAGTGCACAACAGCAATTCACTACAAGAAAGCGCTTAAAGAAGAAACAAAACATAAAGAAAATAGGTCTGTGAAGATAGCACCCCCAAATTCGAATTTTTGGAAAAACGAAACGGCATTCGTTTGTCCATCGTTTGCCCACGTTTGTGCATAACAAATTTTCGTTTGCCCACCCTTCAAAAAAAAATTATGGCAAAAAAAAAAATTTTCATCATCAGCACCCCCATGAAATTTTTTTTATAATTTAACGGTGGGGCATGATTGTCCATCGCTTGCCCACGTTTGCCCATCCAAAATTTTTTTTCCCACCCACCAAAACAAAGTTATGAACAACTTAAAAAATTTGTCTACATCACCCTCCACGTTATAAAAACCGATTGTTTAACGGTGCCGTCCATTAGCTTAGATGTCAAAGAGATTTGCCCATCCATTTATTTCGTTTGCCCACCCTCCAGAATCGAATTATTAATAAAAATAGCCAAGAAGTACGTCACCAGTTGAAGCGACCAAGTAAAAGTTCGATTTATTATTAATTAAGCAACCAAATCGATTGTTTAACGGTGCAGTCCTTTAGTTTAGATGTCAAAGAGATTTGCCCATCCATTTATTTCGTTTGCCCACCCTCCAGAACCGAATTATTAATAAAAATAGCCAAGAAGTACGACACCCGTTGAAGCGACCAAGTACAAGTTCGATTTCTTATTAATTAAACGACGAAATCGATTGTTTAACAGTGCTGTCCTTTAGTTTAGATGTCAAAGAGATTTGCCCATCCATTTATTTCGTTTGCCCACCCTCCAGAATCGAATTATTAATAAAAATAGCCAAGAAGCACGTCACCCGTTGAAGCGACAAAGTAAAAGTACGATTTTTTATTAATCAAACGACGAAATCGATTGTTTAACGGTGCCGTCCTTTAGTTTAGATGTCAAAGAGATTTGCCCATCCATTTATTTCGTTTGCCCACCCTCCAGAATCGAATTATTAATAAAAATAGCCAAGGAGCGCGACACCCGTTGAAGCGACCAAGTACAAGTTCGGTTTTTTATTAATTAAGCAACGAAATCGATTGTTTAACGGTGCAGTCCTTTAGTTTAGATGTCAAAGAGATTTGCCCATCCATTTATTTCGTTTGCCCAGCCTCCAGAATCGAATTATTAATAAAAATAGCCAAGGAGCGCGACACCCGTTGAAGCGACCAAGTACAAGTTCGGTTTTTTATTAATTAAGCAACGAAATCGATTGTTTAACGGTGCAGTCCTTTAGTTTTGATGTCAAAGAGATTTGCCCATCCATTTATTTCGTTTGACCGCCCTCCAGAACCGAATCATTAATAAAAATAGCCAAGAAGTACGTCATCCGTTGAAGCGACCAAGTAAAAGTTCGATTTTTTATTAATCAAACGACGAAATCGATTGTTTAACAGTGCTGTCCTTTAGTTTAGATGTCAAAGAGATTTGCCCATCCATTTATTTCGTTTGCCCACCTTCCAGAATCGAATTATTAATAAAAATAGCCAAGAAGCACGTCACCCGTTGAAGCGACCAAGTAAAAGTTCGATTTTTTATTAATCAAACGACGAAATCGATTGTTTAACGGTGCCGGCCTTTAGTTTAGATGTCAAAGAGATTTGCCCATCCATTTATTTCGTTTGCCCAGCCTCCAGAATCGAATTATTAATAAAAATAGCCAAGGAGCGCGACACCCGTTGAAGCGACCAAGTACAAGTTCGGTTTTTTATTAATTAAGCAACGAAATCGATTGTTTAACGGTGCAGTCCCTTAGTTTTGATGTCAAAGAGATTTGCCCATCCATTTATTTCGTTTGACCACCCTCCAGAACCGAATCATTAATAAAAATAGCCAAGAAGTACGTCACCCGTTGAAGCGACCAAGTAAAAGTTCGATTTTTTATTAATTAAGCAACGAAATCGATTGTTTAACGGTGCAGTCCTTTAGTTTAGATGTCAAAGAGATTTGCCCATCCATTTATTTCGTTTGCCCACCCTCCAGAACCGAATTATTAATAAAAATAGCCAAGAAGTACGACACCCGTTGAAGCGACCAAGTACAAGTTCGATTTCTTATTAATTAAACGATGAAATCGATTGTTTAACAGTGCTGTCCTTTAGTTTAGATGTCAAAGAGATTTGCCCATCCATTTATTTCGTTTGCCCACCCTCCAGATCCGAATTATTAATAAAAATAGCCAAGGAGCGCGACACCCGTTGAAGCGACCAAGTAAAAGTTCGATTTTTTATTAATTAAACGACGAAATCGATTGTTTAACGGTGCCGTCCTTTAGTTTAGATGTCAAAGAGATTTGCCCATCCATTTATTTCGTTTGCCCACCCTCCAGATCCGAATTATTAATAAAAATAGCCAAGGAGCGCGACACCCGTTGATGCGACCAAGTAAAAGTTCGATTTTTTATTAATTAAACGACGAAATCGATAGTTTAACGGTGCCGTCCTTTAGTTTAGATGTCAAAGAGATTTGCCCATCTATTTATTTCGTTTGCCCACCCTCCAGATCCGAATTATTAATAAAAATAGCCAAGGAGCGCGACACCCGTTGAAGCGACCAAGTAAAAGTTCGATTTTTTATTAATTAAACGACGAAATCGATTGTTTAACGGTGCCGTTCTTTAGTTTAGATGTCAAAGAGATTTGCCCATCCATTTATTTCGTTTGCCCACCCTCCAGATCCGAATTATTAATAAAAATAGCCAAGGAGCGCGACACCCGTTGAAGCGACCAAGTAAAAGTTCGATTTTTTATTAATTAAACGACGAAATCGATAGTTTAACGGTGCCGTCCTTTAGTTTAGATGTCAAAGAGATTTGCCCATCTATTTATTTCGTTTGCCCACCCTCCAGATCCGAATTATTAATAAAAATAGCCAAGGAGCGCGACACCCGCTGAAGCGACCAAGTAAAAGATCGATTTTTTATTAATTAAACGACGAAATCGATTGTTTAACGGTGCCGTCCTTTAGTTTAGATGTCAAAGAGATTTGCCCATCCATTTATTTCGTTTGCCCACCCTCCAGAATCGAATTAAAAAATAAAATCCGCGAAGAGAATGTTACTGGAGGACGCGATCACGTTAAAGTTCGATTTTTTTCAAAAATATTATCAAAATCGTTCTTTCAACGATGCATTCCGTTAGTATAGACGTAGAAGAGATTTGCCCATGCAATAATTTCGTTTGCCCACCCTTCAGATTCGAAATAGAAAATAAAATCCGCGAAAAGAAGGTTCCTACAGGACGCGATGCCGTTAAAGTTCGATTTTTTCGAAAATATTATCAAAATCGTTCTTTCAACGATGCAGTCCGTTAGTCTACATGTAGAAGAGATTTGCCCATGCAATAATTTCGTTTGCCCACCCTCCAGAATCGAATTAAAAAATAAAATCCGCGAAGAGAATATTACTGGAGGACGCGATCACGTTAAAGTTCGATTTTTTCAAAAATATTATCAAAATCGTTCTTTCAACGATGCATTCCGTTAGTATAGACGTAGAAGAGATTTGCCCATGCAATAATTTCGTTTGCCCACCCTTCAGATTCGAAATAGAAAATAAAATCCTCGAAAAGAAGGTTCCTACAGGACGCGATCACGTTAATGTTCGATTTTTTTCGGATATACATATTATCAAAATCGATGATTCCTACCGTGAATGTTTAAGGTGTTTTATCCAAAAATTTTGCACACACTTCTTCCCGGCACTTTATTCGAACGACACTTCAATTTGTAGCTCTCATCGAATACTTCACACTGTTCACACATCTGCAGCATGTGCAGAATAACACCAGTTTCTATCAATGATTTCCTAGGCATTTTGCACTAATCACCACATTGAAATCGCAAAACGGGAAATAATAGAATCTTCTCGCAGTTACTTCACTAGCCGTAACTGAACGCACGATCTTGCAATAGCTGTGTCCGAACTCTGAAGACTGACTGACTTTCTTGCGGCGTTGGAAAGAATTGGAGAGTATCGGAGACATCTGTTTACGTTTCAGCAGTGACTCTTGGCGCCGCGGCCCTTTAGGGTGTCAGCGTTGTGTGGCGTCAGCGGAAGGAAATAACTACGCATTCATAAACATTTCTGAGAAGTTATCACCAAATACACTAAACTGTGACGTTAAAAACAATCGGTGGAATTTGCTAACAAATTTGAAAAATATTTTAAAATTTCGGTGGAAGAGGAAGAAAAATAAATATTGAATAGCATTCCCTAGTAGCATTTGTTGTTGACATGCAGTTGGTCCACACACATAATATTAGTTGGCCAACAGTAAGATTTGGCAGTTTTTTCAGGTTGGGCCAACAACAGATGGCCAAGGTAGGCTTCCCTACTGTTGCCGAATTATTTATATTCTTTCCAAAAGACGTCTTAAAAATGTCCAGGAGGCATCTTAAAGAACTTCAAAAGACGTTGTAAGCACGTTTTTTTCAGGCCTGGTTTAGGAAAAAAGAATCGTGGGTAAGGAGAATCGAACCCAAACTTTTCGCTTGAGAAGCAACCACTATTCGCACTTACCGAACACATTTTCTTGTAAACACTTCTAATTTCTAGTTACATAACTAGAATTAATTGTTTATAAAAACTGTGCAGTGACGCGAAATATTCTACAAAATATCATCATTCGACTTTTAGACTCATTCCTTAAAATTTCACATTCGTCTCAAGACAGACGACGTCACTACGTATTTATAAATAAGAAAAGAAAAATCACAACTTGGAATATAATAACAGGTTTTTGGGTGTAGCAAATTTTCTGACGTTTATAAGACGGCATTTAATCATTGTTGTAAATTTTTTCTTAATTAACCAATCATAATAATTGTAGGCCCAACATTGAATATTGGGGGCCACTGTGCATAGTGACAAAAACGGGTTCAGAGCGATACGTAAATTCTAGCAGCAATCTAGAACGTGATACGGTCTTTAAGAATTTTAGTCACTCTTCGACCTCAGCTAATCCGTATATTGCTCTGCCGGTTCGCCGACTCGAGGGGGAATACGGTCATAAATCGCAACCCTGGCTACAAACTCTGACCGATCAACCTAATTAATTTTTGGGGACTAGGGACGGTAACCCCAGTCAGCCCCCTCAGTTTTTACTTCAATATGCCAGATGTAAGAAAGGTGCCATCAGCTTAGCAATTAAAAAGTATCACCCAACATTAATACGCCTCGCGGTTCAGCAACTTCTAACAATTACTCGAGCTAATTTGTAAATAAATATGAAAAATACCCAGAATATGTAAAATTACAAATATATTTTTAAAATCCTTTTAATGATGAAATATAAATTGGCCAAAGTTTTAGATAATACTATTAAGAATATGCGTACAAGGTTTGAAATAAATCGGACAATTAGTTTTGGAGATATTTGGTACACCGCTCACGCGGACGAGCTTCCCGGGACAACAAATAACTCGGCCATTTTTTAATATTTTTGTACACCCTGTAACAGGGACAGGACTGTACAATATATTACGACAGGCAATGCTTGAGGTCTAATCCGGTCGTCTGTGTTGCAGATGTTCACAACTCAGAGTTAGGCCCGAATTTTCGTCTATGTTAGAAAGGACTTGACCTTGAGTGTTGCCAAATGCACGTTTGGGGAAAGTCGATTTGTCTCCGCCCGCAACCTTTTCCTACCGAGGTCCGGCTTTCATCCACTGGTTTCAAGTGGGCAATAGCAACCGTGTAAAGAACATTTATGAAAAATTTTGTAATAGATTTTAATAATAAGACACAAGCCAAGATTTTAAACAAAATTTTTTTAATTTTGTTGCGCAATTCTTCAGTATACACGTATGTATAAAATTATGCAAAAATAATATATTGCAGTCATAGTAGATACTACGAACTTGGAATTTTCTTTTATAACCGCTCCTTTTACATTTATTTGGTTTAATCTCTAGAACGCTGATATCAAATTTTCAATTTTGGTCATAAATTTTAATGGGGGGTATGTTCTGTTTTAAGGTGCGTATCGACTTTGCGAGGATTCCTCGCGAGGCTGCTGGGTAGACAGGTTAGACAATAAAAAAACATTTCGTCGTGGAACGTCAAATTTCTTTCAAAATGTAATGAGTAATTAATGTAAAGCATTCATTCTCTAAGTTTTTTTTTAAAAGAGGGCAAAGATTTTGATCAAAATTCCTCATAAAGGTGGTCATTGTCTCTGATCAATATTAATCCATTGCCCCTCAGATAATGTAATATTAAAATATAATTGCGGCAGTGTACGATATACTGACAGGTGAATGAAAATCTAGACTAATACTGGTAAAAGTTGCAGTATATTCTGTGCAGGAAATGAAGTCTCCAAGCGTCCGTTCGTTCTAGAGCAGGCATGGAACTAAAGTGAACGCAGCGGCCGATTTTCAGAGGCAACGCCTCCTTTCTCCAGCCGCATGTCTTGGCCCCCGCGGCGGCCTTGGAGCTTGGAGCGCCTCAGGCCCGTACCATATGAACCGCGTGTGGCGCGTTGACAAAAAAAACGCATCGACAATCGTGCTCTCTGGGACGATGTGGAAACCTATTGATACAATGTCACCTTAATACGCCACGCGCGGTTCATATGGTACGGGTCTGAGGCGCTCGAAGCTCCTAGGCCCGCTGCGGGGGCCAAGACGCGCGGCGGGAGAAAGGAGGCGTTGCTTCCGAAAAACGGCCGCTGTGTTCACTTTAGTTCCATGCCTGTTCTAGAGAATCAGTGATGTCTGCCCATCTTCGAAGTCACGGGCTCAATTGTTTATTGAAACCAGTAGATAACCGGTGAAGACGTCGGTGTTTCGAGGTGGTCGCTGTAGCCCTGTCAGCGTACCCAGACCCACGATGCCTCGACCCGCCTTCTCAGCTCAGCGACGAATTATCTTATAGCAGTATATTATTTATTTTATTTTGATTATTGTAAGGCTAGAATTCTCAAATACTAATATTACTTTTATTAGAAACATTAATGTTATTCAATATTTATTTTTCTTCCTCTTCCACCGAAATTTTAAAATATTTTTCAAATTTGTTAGCAAATTCCACCGATTGTTTTTAACGTCACAGTTTAGTGTATTTGGTGATAACTTCTCAGAAATGTTTATGATTGCGTAGTTATTTCCTTCCGCTGACGCCACACAACGCTGACACCCTAAAGGGCCGCGGCGCCAAGAGTCACTGCTGAAACGTAAACAGATGTCTCCGATACTCTCCAATTCTTTCCAACGCCGCAAGAAAGTCAGTCAGTCTTCAGAGTTCGGACACAGCTATTGCAAGATCGTGCGTTCAGTTACGGCTAGTGAAGTAACTGCGAGAAGATTCTATTATTTCCCGTTTTGCGATTTCAATGTGGTGATTAGTGCAAAATGCTTAGGAAATCATTGATAGAAACTGGTGTTATTCTGCACATGCTGCAGATGTGTGAACAGTGTGAAGTATTCGATGAGAGCTACAAATTGAAGTGTCGTTCGAATAAAGTGCCGGGAAGAAGTGTGTGCAAAATTTTTGGATAAAACACCTTAAACATTCACGGTAGGAATCATCGATTTTGATAATATGTATATTCGAAAAAAATCGAACATTAACGTGATCGCGTCCTGTAGGAACCTTCTTTTCGCGGATTTTATTTTCTACTTCGAATCTGAAGGGTGGGCAAACGAAATTATTGCATGGGCAAATCTCTTCTACGTCTATACTAACGGAATGCATCGTTGAAAGAACGATTTTGATAATATTTTCGAAAAAAATCGAACTTTAACGTGATCGCGTCCTCCAGTAACATTCTCTTCGCGGATTTTATTTTTTAATTCGATTCTGGAGGGTGGGCAAACGAAATAAATGAATGGGCAAATCTCTTTGACATCTAAACTAAAGGACGGCACCGTTAAACAATCGATTTCGTCGTTTAATTAATAAAAAATCGAACTTTTACTTGGTCGCTTCAA
Source organism: Andrena chrysosceles (assembly GCA_963855975.1). NCBI lineage: Eukaryota > Metazoa > Arthropoda > Insecta > Hymenoptera > Andrenidae > Andrena > Andrena chrysosceles. The sequence continues at coordinate 251,870 of CAWLCU010000594.1, forward strand.
CGGGTGTCGCGCTCCTTGGCTATTTTTAATAATAATTCGGATCTGGAGGGTGGGCAAACGAAATAAATGGATGGGCAAATCTCTTTGACATCTAAACTAAAGGACGGCACCGTTAAACAATCGATTTCGTCGTTTAATTAATAAAAAATCGAACTTTTACTTGGTCGCTTCAACGGGTGTCGCGCTCCTTGGCTATTTTTATTAATAATTCGGATCTGGAGGGTGGGCAAACGAAATAAATGGATGGGCAAATCTCTTTGGCATCTAACCTAAAGGACGGCACCGTTAAACAATCGATTTTGATAACATGGAGGGTGATGTAGACAAATTTTTTAATTTGTTCATAACTTTTTTTTGGTGTGTGGGAAAAAAAAGATTTTGGATGGGCAAACGTGGGCAAGCGATGGACAATCATGCCCCACCGTTAAATTAATAAAAAAATTTCATGGGGGTGCTGATGAAAATTTTTTTTTTTGGCCATAATTTTTTTTTTGAAGGGTGGGCAAACGAAAATTTTTTATGGGCAAACGTGGGCAAACGATGGACAAACGAATGCCGTTTCGTTTTTCCAAAAATTCGAATTTGGGGGTTCTATCTTCACAGACCTTGGAAGGTCTTCATATGATTGTCGTTCCTTTCGCCGTATAAACGGCGCCGTTGCCGTCCCGTGCTGTGACGTGTGAAACAAGGCTAAGTCGCGCCCCTTTTAATCGGGATATTTTTAAGGAAGTTACCTTTACATTATGGAAATAGAATTTTCAAATAGACCATTTTCGTTGGGGCGGCATAACGACGTGCGTTACGAAAAACAGCACGTGTGTCTTCGTTGTGTAGAACGATAAATAACTACTGTCATATTATTGTAAGATTATTACTGTTCGATAAAATTTAACTTTTTTTCGGACATATAACATTCAATAGCCGTTTCTTCGTTCCACGCGATGCGACAGACATTTTTCCTCCGGAAACCATCGTCGGAAGTAGTAAAACACCTCTCGGTTTCAATACAGAAACGAAAAAGTTTGGCAACACGTGTGCAGTCAACAGTGGTAGTCAATGGCACGTGGGCCGTTCTGCGTCACGGAACGCGTAACGCGTGTACATTGTAACCTTTTCCAAAGTTCTGCTCGCCCGTCGGCGCTCGGTCGTGATAGTTTCTACCGTATAATCCAAAATTTGCTATTCTTCGTGGCGATGCACTGAAATATGCTAGTCAGGGCCGCCCCTGTGTTTTAGTCGTTCAAGTGCGCGGGCACTTTCTGCAGACACGCCAGGAACGGGCCTGATGCTAGGTTTCGCGGTGGAAGACCAAACGTGCTAATATTCGTTAGAAACGATGCAATGTGCTTCTTTAGGTGGCAAACTGAAACGTGTTGTTTTTCGTAAATGAAACGTGCTGTTTTTCGTAACGCACATGACCCGACCAACGGAATGAACTGAAATTTTGAGGGGTTGGGCGGGAGGGGGAGAGAACCTGTAATATACAATTTCAGCTGCGGATATTTGTTACTTTCTCAGATATTATTAAAAAACTTTCGGCATAATAGTGGGCTTTTCGCTATCCCCACCACTTCTGTCTCACTCTTGTCCGGCGAAGGCGAGAGCGCGCCCAACCCCTCAAAATTTCAGTTCATTCCGTTGGTTGGGTCATACCGTAGTATATCCTTAATTTCTTGAGCGTACTTTTTTGTATACCCCACGAAAGCAAATGTACGTTATTTTACTGTAAAAAAGGTGGTAACGCCAGATACAACGTATACACGTGTTCGGACGATACCACGATTAACATTTTACCGATCGGACATTGAACTTTTATTTGTGAAACAATCGGTGGAATTTGCTGACCGATTTAAAAAAACATTTCCAAATTCCCATGGAAGAAGAAGAAGAAGACGAAGACGATGACGACGATGCAATGATGGATAGCATCGATGTTTCTAATGTAAGTAACACCAGTCACGATTTCGTGCCCCACAATAATGCGAATATAATTCATACGAAATTGCCGACACTGTTTTTTGATATCACATTGTCTGAGGAGCAATGGAAATCTATTGCTCCTGTATCGAAAATGTATAAAGAGAAGGGTACTCGCGGAAAATCTTACACAATACTTAGTCCCGGTTGGACGGATATTATTTGCAAAGCGAGTTTTTTAAAAACAAAAATTCCGTGCGCGTATACATTCAAATATAGCAAAATTTTCGATTCTCCGGAAGCGAAAATATATTTGAAAATATACGGCACTTGTAATGAATGCGGTGCCGAATTCAAAGCTCATTGCTTACACAAACCGGCTCCTGGCACTGGTATTGTGTTAAGAGTGCACACAGTCGATTCATCGGGAATACCGCATGAAAATAAAAGGGCACTAAAAGGAAAAAATAGGGTAGAAATAGGGAAACAACTTTTAAGTATTAAACCCCGGCAATGGAGGAATGATGCCGTATCTGATTTAAGTTATAACGATCCCGAACCACCTTATGTTGCGCGACAATGTACTCTGAGGAAAATCAGAGAAGAAGCCATTTTACGGGAATTAGGAATAAATAAAAATCTTGACCCTATTAATTCATTTTGTGAGTTGAAATGTAAGGGCCAATACTCAGGGTACATTAAACAGATCGCAAAGGATCCTTTCTATTGTTTTTACTGGTCTCCCATGCAAATGGAACTGTAGAAAACATTAATTAAATCGTGCAGGAAAATAGAAATAGACGCGACTGGAAAATTAGTAAAAACAATAGAAAAACTAAATGGTGACAGGAAACATATATTCTTGTACCAAATTATTATAAAAGGCGCAAATGGTATACAACCAATATTTCAAATGCTTTCGGAAAAGCACGATACAAATTTAATTACATACTGGTTGAGGGAGATTATAAGAGACGGGGCACCGGTGCCTCCAGAAGTTGATTCTGATTATTCACTGGCGCTTTTGAATGCAACCAGCCTGGCATTCAATGAACGTTGCTTAAAAAATTACATTTCCGATTGCTATCGATGGATCACTAGCGAAATTTTGCAACATTCACTTCGGTGTTTCATCAGAATTGATATTGCCCATTTAATAAAAATTATCTGTAGCAAAGATGTATTTAATCGAATGCACCCTAAAATTATAGACTTCTTTGTGCGATGCGCGGGGATAATGTCATCGTGCGATAATGTGGAAGATTTTAGAATACAGCTTAGCTCAATATTTATTGTCGCTTACAGTGAGTACGATTGCAAAGATTCTGATGGAAATGAAGTAATTTGCGAGCAGAAGCGTTCGTATTTATTCGAAAGAATAAAGTCATTCACGTTTACGAGCGACGAGAATGACACAGAATACGGTGATTTAGAAATGCTAAATGAAAATGAAAATATAGTTGCATTTATAAATTATATCAGAGATGAGCCAGAACAAATTGCAAAAGACAGTGTAGAGACAGATAGGTATAATGCATTTTATTGTCCAGAACTAGTCACGTATCTAGTTAAATTGGCAAAACATTTTCCACTCTGGACACAGGTGATGAGGGGATATTTCCCTCTGTCATCGAATGTAGCCACATCCTCTAGATGTGAGGCATATTTTAAAGATCTGAAGCATTCAGATTTGGGCGCAAATTATAAAGCAATGCGCGTCGATAAATTTATCATTCACCATGTAAAATCTATTGAAAATATCTCCAAATTGGAACGTGCTGCAATTAAACGCACGAACGAAAAAATTGCACTGCTGCAAATTGACATAAAACAAGAAAAAGAAAGAAAAATAGATTCACGTGAATTTGACGAAAATGCGCAAAACGATACACATACTTACGATTATTTAACAGAACAGGAAAATTGGAAAGGCTTAAATATTGAAGCCAAACCAAATAAATTAAAAGATTTACGAGTTTCAAATAATAATAGGAATTATATAGAGGTGGATAAAAATAAAGAAAATGTAAAACTAAATATAATACAGATGCCCTTAATCGAAAACAAAAAGAATACTCATAGAGGGAAATATTTAACGTCATACCCAGACATTCACCTTACATACGACAGGCCATTAAGGAAAAGAAAAGATGAAATATTAAGAAACGGAAATAACTGTAATTTGGTTCATCTTAATGGCGAAAAAATATATATTCAGAATACGTGTGCATTCGACGCATTGGTCGAAGTATTAACCAGTGCGTATTGCAATTATAGTACATTTAAAAACTGGATCGATGAAAATTCAGATAATATATTTTTCATGTTTGTCAAAAAATACGCTATGGAGAATATTAACAACTCCGTGTATCAAGAGCGAGGAGCTATTTTATGTACAATATTTGAAAATTGTAATAATATTGTAGATTGTACTACAAATGCCAATGAGCTATTTACAAGACTTGTAACAGACGTTTGCAGTGTCGAAGAAAATATAATCTGCGGCAAATGTCAAGTAAAGTCTCGCAAATTGTTTGTAGTAGATTTAATTAATACACTAAAAGCCGAAGACTTTAAACAAACTTTTGATAATTTTGTTGCGCAATACTTCAGTGTACAAACACGCACGTGTAAGACATGTCATTCAGCAGTGCAATTACAAAGAGAACCAAAATCATATGTGTTAATAGACACCGAAATCTATTTCCAATTAAATCAAATAAATGAAATACTTTTAAATAGCATACCGGAAAAGATGCAAATTGAAGATGCACTATACGTTTTAAGTGGCATCGTATGTCATAGCCCAGGACATTATACAGCATATTGTCGTAATACAACAGGAGTATGTACAGTACACAATGACATTAGTCAAAAATTACGAAAAATTTCAAATACAAAAACCGTAAAAGTATTTCCGACAACCATGATATTCATAAAAATATAAAAATTCTGTTGAAACTTTAATTCAACAGAATATATGATAATGATATTTTACAATAGTAAAACTATTGAATCGGTCCGGCGTCGCACCGCTCTGTAAAGTGCGGTACCACTGGTTCCACCAGTGGTCACAAGTGCCAGCTATGGCACTTGTACTCGCGGATCCTACGATCACGCGAGTCAAACGACGCCGGCATAATTTTGCCAAGAATTTACGAAAGCAATAATAAATTTGACCAGTCCGGCGTCGCACCGCTCTGTAAAGTGCGGTACCACTGGTTCCACCAGTGGTCACAAGTGCCAGCCATGGCACTTGTACTCGCGGATGATACGATCACGCGAGTCAAACGACGCCGGCATAATTTTGCCAAGAATTTGCGAAAGTAATAATAAATTTGACCGGTCCGGCGTCGCACCGCTCTGTAAAGTGTGGTACCACTGGTTCCACCAGTGGTCACAAGTGCCAGCCATGGCACTTGTACTCGCGGATCATACGATCACGCGAGTCAAACGACGCCGACGTAATTTTGCCAAGATAGTGACGAAGGAAATAATAAATTCAATGCACGCAATTAAGTCGATTCTGAAAGGTGGCCAAACGAAATCATGGGGTGGACAAATGTCTGCTACATATACACTACAGAACTGCATCGTTGGACAAACGATTTCAATGTTTAATTAAAAAAAATTTCGCGATTTTTATTAATAATTCCATTCTGGAGGATGGACAAACGAAATCAGGGGGTGGACAAACGTCTTCTGCATCTAAACTAACAAAATTGATCGTTGGAAAAACGATTTCATCGTTTAATTTATGAAAAATCGAACTTATACGCGATCGCTTCACCAGGACGCTTCTTTTTCGAGATTTTTATTAATTATTCAATTCTGGAGGGTGGACAAACGTCTTCTGCATCTAAACTAACAAAATTGATCGTTGGACGAACGATTTCATCGTTTAATTAATGAAAAATAGAACTTATACGCGATCGCTTCACCAGGACGCTTCTTTTTCGAGATTTTTATTAATTATTCAATTCTGGAGGGTGGACAAACGAAATCACGGGGTGGACAAACGTCTTCTACGTCTAAACTAACAAACTGAATCGTTGGACAAACGATGTCAATCTTTAATTAACGAAAATTCGAACTTATGCGCGATCGCTTCGCCGGGACACTTCTTTTTCGCGATTTTTATTAATAATTCGTTTCTGGAGGGTGGACAAACGAAATCACGGGTGGACAAACGTCTTCTACATTTAGACTATCGACATGCATCGTTGGACAAACGATTTCGATCTTTAATTAACGAAAAATCGAACTTATGCGTGATCGCTTCGCCGGGACACTTCTTTTTCGCGATTTTTATTAATAATTCGTTTCTGGAGGGTGGACAAACGAAATCACTGGGTGGACAAACGATGCTGCATCGTGGACAATAATATTCCTCTGTTAAAACGTTGAAAAGTGTTCACTGATGTAGCTGATGACAAATTTTCTTAATTTGTTCATAACTTTTTTTTGGAGGGTGGACAAACGAAATTTTTGGTTGGACAAACGTGGACAAACGATGGACAATCAGCACCCCCCATAAAATTTTGAAAAAGTTTTCATAGGGGTGCTGGTAAAAATTTTTTTTTGTTCATAACTTTTTTTTAAGGGTGGACAAACGAAAATTTTTGTTGGACAAACGTGGACAAACGATGGACATACGAATGCCATCGGGTTTTTTTAAAAATTCGAATTTGGGGGTGCTAACTTCACAGACCTCGATGAACCATATGGTCTGGGGTCTGTCAACGCGACTAGCATGTTTTTTCCGGAGTGCAAATTTTGACGGAGTGTATACAGAAAACCGATTTATGAATTTGATTAAAACAAAATTTTTCTTACCCTTCGATATATACACTATTGACTATACTAAGCAATAAATTGATTTACTTGCGTTGTTTGGTTGAAATAAATTCCCGAAAATACCCTTACATTTCGGGCCGAGACAGTGGTTTCCCCCCTTAAGTGTCAAATTGCACGTAACTGATTGAATTGATGGTTTATCTGGTACATGCCCAACCACTACCCAACCGAGTTGAGTTTTTTGCAATTTAGTGTATTGATTCGCGAGAACTATTCGGCCAATGCACATTAAGTCCCAGAAGAATTGACCACCGAGAATTCCGTCTATGTTACCGGTCATGTGGAAATCTGGATCTGCTAAATGTATCCCGACCGGAATCTTCAACGTTCGCCTATCAATTAAGTCATGAGATAATGGTTATGAAACTTCTCGAACTATCAAAAATGTTACATTCTAATTGTACCCTGCATTTATGAGTTTTTCCGAATCCGTCCAGGATATCGATGACTGCCGTACACAAAATTACCGTCGGCCGAGCATTTACTACCGAGCAAGTATTGTTTACCTGTACAGCTGCAGGTACGGGGGTAGGATCTACGTGCAGTAAAGTGTGATGCCGTTTATGACATCGTCGGCAGGTACTTGCCTGACAGTCCCTCACCGAATGGTTTGGTTTCCTTCACTAATTTTGATCTTTCTGGCACGGAAAGACTTAAGAGTTTGCTTCAATTTTGCGAAAAATGTGGCTCTCGACAAAAACTGCATAATATCGCGTTCTGGGTAGAATGAACTTGAGTATTTGATCGTAATTCCCTTACTACGGGTTTGTTACGATTTTGTGAGCCTTGTCGATTTCGAACAGTTCTCTGAGCTACGGCAGGAGCCACAGCGGTGTGTTCTCCGCCGCCGACGGGTTCGATCATCCGATATCGATCGTGCAAAAAGGTAAATAACTCCTCTAAACTAGGAAACGCAGTACCACGCGTGCGCTCCTTCCACTTGAGTGCGGTTTCTTCATCCAGTTTAGAAACGATCAAATGACTAAGCACGGTACCGTTGTAGTACAATTTGTAGTATTACATTTAAAAAATTATTTTCAACAATGCCAACAATGAAAAGACCATTCTGCACTTCTTTCAACCTTACGCCCTAGCAGTTGCCTAATTTTGCAGAGTAAAGTCATGAATAATCGCAAATAAATGTATTATAATAAAGGGCGCAATTTGACAAGTTCGCCTATGGCACAAAAAAGCCTTGAGCCAGGCCTGCGCCAAAATTCTGCGAAGCGATTCCCGTGATCACCGTAAGCGCTTGCAACCATCGCGCACGCAAAGGACAGAGTGTCACGGCGCCCGAAAGACGAGCGAGACAAAACATCAACGCGTCGTCTGTCTCGTACCGTCCTTGCTCGCTCTCGTTCCATCTTGCTCTCGCCTTCACCGGGTGAGACAGAAGTGGTGGGGATAGCGACAAGTCTGTATCGTGTCCACCAAACCGAGTCCGTATGGAGACAATACTGTACACACATCAGAATAGGTGTGCGTTCGCTCCGAAAAAATTCAGGAGCTTTATTGGTCAGAACATTGATTCTTCCTCGTTAGCTTCATCTCGTATTGGTCTACGCATAGCTTCGTAACGCACACAACTATTACGCTAAGAATAAAAAACAGCCACACGGCTTCGTCCAGGCGGAGTCGAGCAGCGTTCCCGTTACCCCACCATACGCTTCGGGGGCCCAGCAACTTCAACTGCCAATCAACGATCGTCAGGTGGTGGTGGCTTATTTCTCCTCGCGGGCTGCTCGCGAAACGAAATTCACTGGCCAATACATTTGGAGTCGACCTTAATATTATAAGGATCGCTGGGTAAAAGATGGATTTAACGAAATCGACTCGAGTTACACGTGAACACCATTCGTATATTCAATAATCAGTTATTGTACAAATGTTAGTGTCGCGATAAGTTATTAAATAAAATGTGTAAGTTACCAATAGTTGCACGGTGTTGACGCACTAGCGATGCGGGGCGTACGAGTGGCCATTTCAAAATGCCAAATAAAATACAAACCGGACTCGCGGATTCTATGAGGTTAACGATGATTCTGGCGAAGACTTCAGCCCGATCTTCCAAATATAACCAACTCTGTACGAGCGTGACACGACGTGACTCTACGCGTGACTCTATAGCTTTTAACCAACGAGGGTTGAAACCAAAGGGTTTATATAGTCCCGAAAATGAATGGGGGTTCGTTAGGAGTTTCCATATAAGGAGATTCTTCGGAGTCGTCGTCGTGTCACTCCCGTTCCCATGGTCGCGATCCAGATGGTCGAGATCATGACCCCCATTAGTGGTGTTTGATAAACGAAAGGATTTTAGGGCGTTTTCCCTTCGCGGACGCGAGCTCGAAAAACGGTTGAGAGCGACGTATGGGAAAATTCCACATACGTAACAGCTGTTTGGTTTCGTTTTGTTTTGTGAAGAAACCAAAAATGGGATTGACCAGGACTGCGCCTGAATGCGATCCTGCACAGGGTAGGGAGAATCCAGAGGTATGTATGCAACAATGTTTTTTATGTTTATGTTTATTACGTTTTTTTGTGAATATTTTATCGTGGATTTCTTTATTCTATGGTTCGCCACCACCATCACCTCCGTCAGCACCTCGTTGGCCGTCGCCACCGCCATCGCCGCCGCCGCCGGTGCCTTCGCCACCGCCTCCGCAGGTATACAGTAGTTTGCGTTGCTTTATACATTTGATGTTTATTATGTTTATTCACGTGTTAGTGTTATATTGACGTTTGTGTATTATGTTCTAGAACCCATAGCCAATAAATTTAATGGCGTGGTTGGCGCCGTTCCTGAATGCGCCCCAAGATGAGCATTTGGATCTGAGCCGGCGACAGTTGGGGCCAGTCATTGGACCCGCGATGGCTGTGAGACGGTGGCACCCCTGGATGCCAAACCAACACATGGAGCCTTTTCGGCGGTCGCGGCCGCTGCCTCCCTCGCCGCCGTCGCCGCCGTCGCGATATTTTTAATTTTCTATTATTTCTATTTTTCTTCTCTTCTCTTCCCTTTCTTTTCTTTTCTTTTCTTTTCTTCCCTTACCTTCCCTTCCCTTCCCTTCCCTTCCCTTCCCTTCCCTTCCCTTCCCTTCCCTTCCCTTCCCTTCCCTTCCCTTCCCTTCCCTTCCCTTCCCTTCCCTTCTCTTCTCTTCTCTTCTCTTCTCTTCTCTTCTCTTCTCTTCTCTTCTCTTCTCTTCTTTTCTTTTCTTTTCTTTTCTTTTCTTTTCTTATTTTATACTAGTCTAGTTTTATATTTATATTATTATAATTCTATTTTATTTTATTATATACTTTTTACATTATTTTTAATATTTATATTTATATACTATTTTTCTTATATTTACATTCTTTTTTGTAACAATATATCATATCTTAAACGTATATTCTGTCACAATTTTATTTACCCGTGTTCCTTCTCTCCTCGCCACCTAATTTTAAGATTTACTGACGTCGTTTCGTTTCATTCGCAGCTCTCATAAACACTAATGTTCCGTTTTACCCACCCGTTCCGCTTTACCTTACTCTCCCCTACAATTTATTTAAATAATTAATGTATTAAATTCATCGTCCATAAATTGCATGTAAAGTTATTACATTTTTAAAAGAAATTTAATAATTAACATGACAGACAAAGAAAATGGAGAATGTTAGAAAGTTTGTGAATGTACTTCAAGTAGGTACTACTCGCCTGAAAGAGGCTTTAGCGATTAGTTATCGATACCGTAGACAATTTAAGAAACTAAAAGTTGGAAACCCGTCAATTGATCTTTATTACTGCATATGTCATTTGAAATTTTGATTTACGAAAAATTTTCTGGTTATGACGGAACGACAAGTAAATTTTTTTGTTATATTAATGACAATTTGGTTGATGCATGAAACGGCAAGAATTATGAATAGGATGAAGTGAACTTGTATCAAGGTAGAATAATCCTTTAAGGTATTAGCTGAATATATGGAATAACGTAATGTGATGAAAAAGTTTGCGTAAGTATTCAACTAAATAACGTCTAATAATATGATAGCTTAATAACGTAGAATAGCATAAATTAAAGTTTTTATTGAAAATTATGCATGGATTTCCAATTTTAATTATGTTAAGCGATAATCAATTAATCTTTAATAGTATAGTGTCAGAATACGTGTATAATAAGGTCAGACAAATACAATGGTATTATATTATAATTTTCCAGAAAATTCAGAAGGATTCTTTCTTAAATTTGAAACCAAACTGGCCACATTTGTAACGTAAAATTTTTGTTAATTGTGGTGGACCACAATAAAACACTGTCACTTTGCCTTTTTTCTTGTCCTGGAGCTGTTTGAAGACTTTATCCCAGTTTGGTTGGCCTGCGTTTGTTCGTGTTTTTAAACCTGTTATGAGATCTCGTTTCTCCTGAAAAATGAAATGAAACTTCCTTCAGTCCATTATACCTCGTCCATTTTTGAGACCATACATTACAATTATTTTCAATACGAAATTTTAATATATAAAGCAGATATTGTTTGCGCGTTAGTCTGTCGCCTATAAACTTTCGAACGGTAAGCTCTGGGGTCATGAAATGTGTCCCAGCTCATTATGCCTAGATACCTAATCCACACGAATGTGACTATTTTCAAAATTTTTTTTATAAAATCAGAATCTAAATTTCGGGCAAAGCCGAGTAGTAAAGCTGGTTTTTAAATAAAATAATATTTCTGGCGAGCTTTACGTTGCCATGCTATTACTTCGATTTAACACTTTTTCTGTATTTAAATCTAGAGCAGGGTTGTCTAACTGACGACTCACGAGATGCCGGGGGCTCCTCCGCCTTGCGGCCACGCTGACGATCGCAGTCGAATTCGTCCGTCCCTACACAGACATAAATACATTCGATTGCTACGGCCGGCCACGGCCATACGTTTACATATAATTATAATTAATACGACAATACGAATTGATATACCCTTAACAGCGAAGACCAAGAAATGTATTATCGAGTTGCATTGTGTAATTTGCAAGCAGATCCGTTCGTTCATCAATGTTTGGTTCCACATACAGATGCGAAAGTGCGTTTTCCGTTATGAAAAATATAAAAAGTAAATATCGGTCAAGATTAGCGGACCATTCATTATCTTCGCTGTTAAGGATACCCATAACAAAAATTGATGTGGATATACCATCCCTTGTCAATAAAATGACGCGGCCTCAATGTGCACGTTCACATTCACAGAGACGAGTAAAAGTAAGTATATATCAGTTCGTCTTGTCGTATTAATTATAATTATATGTAAACGTATGGCCGTAGCCGGCCGTTGCAATCGAATGTATTTATGTCCGTGTAGGGACGGACGAATTCGACTGCGATCGTCAATGTTTAGTAGGTGTGGAGGGGGCCGTTCAGCGTGGTCGCAAGGCGGAGGAGCCCCCGGCATCTCGTGAGTCGTCAGTTAGACAACCCTGATCTAGAGCATTAAAGATTCTTAGTAGAAAATAATAGGCAGGTTAGACAAACCATTTGATGAACTAAATCCATAGCTAATTGCAGACCGACAGCTTGTATATCATTCTTCTGTAGTGCACTGGTAATGTACATATACATCTACAGAAAACGTTCCATAGTGTTACCGAATTCCGCTTGTTCCATTTCCAATTGAGATAGTAGATTTACAAACCACTCGAAAGATCTCTGATCTCTATTAATCCAGAAGAAATCTACCTGTAACAAGAATGATTTAATTATGACCAAACACATAATATTTTGCATCAATTTTTGTTAGTGCAATATCTTCAATATTTACCGTTATTGTATAAAAGAAGTATACAAAATATTTTATACTTAATATTTACTTACTTAATATTTTATATTTAAATATTTTTTTTTATAAATATGTAAAAGAAATTTCAGATTTCTGACAGTGGTTTCCCCCCTTAATAAAATCACGATGACAATATAAGTAAATTTGGTAAATGTGCATAAGGGGTCGAAACTTCAATTTTTTCGAATTTCAGATATGTCGTTGAGGGGAGGATCCTGAGTAATGTGAACTTTGTTCGAAGTGTGGGACCATCGCGGTTTTAGAGTTATGAAGGATTAAGGTGCCCGTACAGTGGCGTGCAAAAGTATTCGGCCACCATTTAATCGCATAACTTTTTTAAAATTAATCCAAACGACTTGAATTTTTTTGAAAAGCTAGAGGGATTAATTCGCTAAATGATATGATTCGTCGTTTTGAAAAAAATGCACTTGGTCGAAGTAGCAAAAAATAGTAAAGGTCGTTTTTCAATTTTTTTTTGTGAACCTTTAATGAAAATTCAAAAAACCCGTTTGTAGGTTTAAGTAAGTTATATATGTGTCCAAAATTTCATCAAAATCGGTTAACGTTGCTCTGAGCTACACACGTTTCAAGACTGCAGAATAAGGTCGAAAATCACGAAATTCCCTAAAATCAGCGATTTTCAACCTTATTCTGCAGTCTTGAAACGTGTGTAGCTCAGAGCAACGTTAACCGATTTTAATGAAATTTTAGACATGTATATAACTTACTTAAATCTACAAACGGGTTTTTTGAATTTTCATTAAGGGTTCAAAAAAAAATTTAAAAAACGACCTTTATTATTTTTTTTTGCTACTTCGACCAAGTGCATTTTTTTTAAAACGACGAATTATATCATTTAGCAAACTAATCCCTCTAGCTTCTCAAAAAAGTTCAAGTTGTTTGGATTAATTTTATAAAAGTTATGCGATTTTAAAGGGTGGCCGAATACTTTTGCATGCCACTGTATACACAGGGTTCCCACAATTGTTCTATATCCTTGAAAGAGGTCACTCGTGAGGTGATTTGAAACAACTTTTCCTGAGCTACAATGTTCTCCGAGGCTTTCTTAACGAGATATTAACAAAAAACCCATAATACCGCCCTCTCTCTCTCTCTCTCTCTGCCAGCCGAGCTCCTGTCAGAGATGAGCAAAAAATTATTTCAAATACAAAATTAAATTCGTCTAAAAGACGAAAATTTTATTCGAAACTCATGAATAAGACTAACCCGAGTCAATATTTAATCGTAGCGCTCATGATTGAAATCATGGGCATTCAATCGTCGGCCATGATTGAACTGCTTCAGTCAGGGAGTTCAATCGTCGGTCATGATTGAACTACTTCAGTCAGGGAGTTCAATCGTCGGCCATGATTGAACTACTTCAGTCATAGGGCTTCAATCGTCGATTACGATTGAACTTCAATCATGGGGATTCAATTATGATTGAATGAACAGTGTTCTCGTATTCAATCGTAATTTTGTCGATTTTAGTTCGACTAACCTTGGCGAGCCTCGAGACTCGCGAGAGCCTTTAATCGATGCCACGCGAGGCCCGAACCGAGTGACATTGTAACGTTCACCCCTCTAAACTTGCGCCTGGAGTTGCTGGGCGATGTGTCATCGGTTATACGAAAAGTGAATTTCTTTAGTTTTCATCATACCAAGATGAAAGTGGATTCCTTGCATTCCCCGATTAATTGGTCAGAAAATAATTTAAATCGGACTACTTTTAAGGGGGTAGACACGTCACGTGACCTGGCCGATTCGGCAGGTCGGTATTACAGCAGGTTTTTTCTGCACAGAAATGGTAATACCGATAGATCGACGATTGCCCGGTAAACGCGAGAGGGAGCTGTTTGCTATTTCCGTATTCTATTCTGAATAAGAAATTCTCAGCTGTTGCGTTGTACTCGTAAAAATTAAACAGAAAGTCTGCTGGTACTGCAAACGTAGAATTTCATTGCACATTTTAATTACTTGAAATGTGCTTATGCTACAATATTCTACGTTGGCAGTAAGGAATTGTGAGTGAAAAGAAAAAATACAGGAGGGCATGTCCCCAGAAAATGAAGTTTGTTAGGATAGACATTTTTTAATTAGCAAAACACTGAAACAGAACATGAAATACACATCGTATGCAGAAAATAGTTATGAACAAACATATATAAAATTGTGTTTGATGTTGAATCCAACGCGTGATTATTATGTGGTCCCCTCCTCGAAGTGACAGAAAATATAACCTATGTATATGCTATATGACAATAAATGTTTAGCGGCTATTTCGTTCTATTACGCTACATGTGTGAAATTTCATCATTCTTCCGAAACATTATTATTACACCGCAACAATATCTTTAGGAAATCGGGTATAGCATATAGGTTATATTTTCTGTCACTTCGAGGACAGAAAATCCGCTCCTCCAAGTGACAGAAAATTCGCTCCTCCTAGCCCGGTCGGCGTCATGGAATGGGTACCTCCTCCATCCTGCATTTGTGGTAGTTGTAACGCTATTCCTGAGCTCAGTGTACATATGTACACTCTGGTTTGATCTACAAAAATAAATAAATTTAATAAAAATTACTCTTTGTGTTTATACCACTTGAATGTAAAACTGATACTTACACTTCCTGAAGAATCCATTATTTTTGTTTGCTATTTCCCATAAATATTTTCTTGCAATGGCACTAACCCCTTTCGATTAACGTTAGTTTTCATAGAACCTGCAATAAAAAGTTAGAACGAGTTGTAATTGATCTGAATGCAGTAAAAATGTAAATGTATGTATGTTATTTACTTATCTTTATGCTTGCGGAGAAGACTGCCTTCCTTTTCTCGCTTCATAGAGCATGATTTTCACCTTTGATATTGGTTACTGGAAATATCTCAAACAAATTCATATATATATATATGAGAGAAATATTCACGATGATTTCCAATTCAATTATTTGCATAACAAAAATATGTGTCATACTTACGCTTTTACACGTGTCATTTCCACTTGATATGAAATAATACAGGTACTTATTATTAGGAGAGTGTGAAAAGGCCCACCACCACCCCCGTCATAGACGGTCCTGTTCACTCTCCGTATGTATTTGCTACATATTTGCTTACTTACATTTTGGAAGTTTTGGAACATTGCTTATTCGACAGCTCTTCATATGCGCTGAATGCACTCGCCGGTGCAATAGTCACTTTTAACTGCAATTGCTTATTCGACAGCTCTTCATATGCGCTGAATGCACTCGCCGGTGCAATAGTCACTTTTGACTGCAATTGCTTATTCGACAGCTCTTCATATGCGCTGAATGCACTCGCCGGTGCAATAGTATCTTTTGATTGCAATTGCTTATTCGACAGCTCTTCATATGCGCTGGATGCACTCGCCGGTGCAATAGTCACTTTTGATTGCAATTGCTTATTCGACAGCTCTTCATACGCGCTGGATGCACTCGCCGGTGCAATAGTGACTTTGGATTGCAATTGCTTATTCGACAGCTCTTCATATGCGCTGGTTGCACTCGCCGGTGCAATAGTGACTTTGAATTGCAATTGGTTGATTCGACAGCTCTTCATATGCGCTGGATGCACTCGCCGGTGCAATAGTCACTTTTGATTGCAATTGCTTATTCGACAGCTCTTCATATGCGCTGGATGCACTCGCCGGTGCAATAGTGTCTTTGAATTGGAATTGGTTGATTCGACAGCTCTTCATATGCGCTGGATGCACTCGCCGGTGCAATAGTCACTTTTGATTGCAATTGTTTATTCGACAGCTCTTCATATGCGCTGGATGCACTCGCCAGTGCAATAGTGACTTTGAATTGGAATTGGTTGATTCGACAGCTCTTCATATGCGCTGCATGCACTCGCCGGTGCAATAGTCACTTTTGATTGCAATTGCTTATTCGACAGCTCTTCATATGCGCTGGATGCACTCGCCGGTGCAATAGTGACTTTGGATTGCAATTGCTTATTCGACAGCTCTTCATACGCGCTGGATGCACTCGCCGGTGCAATAGTCTCTTTGAATTGCAATTACTTATTCGACAGCTCTTCATATGCGCTGGATGCACTTGCCGGTGCATTAGTCACTTTGGATTGCAATTGCTTATTCGCCAGCTCTGCATATGCGCTGGATGCACTCGCCGGTGCAATAGTGACTTTGGATTGCAATTGCTTATTCGACAGCTCTTCATATGCGCTGGTTGCACTCGCCGGTGCAATAGTGACTTTGAATTGCAATTGGTTGATTCGACAGCTCTTCATATGCGCTGGATGCACTCGCCGGTGCAATAGTCACTTTTGATTGCAATTGCTTATTCGACAGCTCTTCATATGCGCTGGATGCACTCGCCGGTGCAATAGTGTCTTTGAATTGGAATTGGTTGATTCGACAGCTCTTCATATGCGCTGGATGCACTCGCCGGTGCAATAGTCACTTTTGATTGCAATTGTTTATTCGACAGCTCTTCATATGCGCTGGATGCACTCGCCAGTGCAATAGTGACTTTGAATTGGAATTGGTTGATTCGACAGCTCTTCATATGCGCTGCATGCACTCGCCGGTGCAATAGTCACTTTTGATTGCAATTGCTTATTCGACAGCTCTTCATATGCGCTGGATGCACTCGCCGGTGCAATAGTGACTTTGGATTGCAATTGCTTATTCGACAGCTCTTCATACGCGCTGGATGCACTCGCCGGTGCAATAGTCTCTTTGAATTGCAATTACTTATTCGACAGCTCTTCATATGCGCTGGATGCACTTGCCGGTGCATTAGTCACTTTGGATTGCAATTGCTTATTCGCCAGCTCTGCATATGCGCTAGATGCACTCGCCGGTGCAATAGTGACTTTGAATTGCAATTACTTATTCGACAGCTCTTCATATGCGCTGGATGCACTCGCCGGTGCAACAGTGACTTTGAATTGTAATTGGTTGATTCGACAGCTCTTCATATGCGCTGGATGCATTCGCCGGTGCAATAGTCACTTTGAATTGCAATTGCTTATTCGACAGCTCTTCATATGCGCTGGATGCACTCGCCGGTGCAATAGGGACTTTGAATTGTAATTGGTTGATTCGACAAAAAAAATAATAAAGGTCGTTTTTTAAATTTTTTTTTGAACCCTTAATGAAAATTCAAACAACCCGTTTGTAGATTTAAGTAAGTTATATACATGTCTAAAATTTCATTAAAATCGGTTAACGTTGCTCTGAGCTACACACGTTTCAAGACTGCAGAATAAGGTTGAAAATCGCTGATTTTAGGGAATTTCGTGATTTTCGACCTTATTCTGCAGTCTTGAAACGTGTGTAGCTCAGAGCAACGTTAACCGATTTTGATGAAATTTTGGACACATATATAACTTACTTAAACCTACAAACGGGTTTTTTGAATTTTCATTAAAGGTTCACAAAAAAAATTGAAAAACGACCTTTACTATTTTTTGCTACTTCGACCAAGTGCATTTTTTTCAAAACGACGAATCATATCATTTAGCGAATTAATCCCTCTAGCTTTTCAAAAAAATTCAAGTCGTTTGGATTAATTTTAAAAAAGTTATGCGATTAAATGGTGGCCGAATACTTTTGCACGCCACTGTACGGGCACCTTAATCCTTCATAACTCTAAAACCGCGATGGTCCCACACTTCGAACAAAGTTCACATTACTCAGGATCCTCCCCTCAACGACATATCTGAAATTCGAAAAAATTGAAGTTTCGACCCCTTATGCACATTTACCAAATTTACTTATATTGTCATCGTGATTTTATTAAGGGGGGAAACCACTGTCAGAAATCTGAAATTTCTTTTACATATTTATAAAAAAAAATATTTAAATATAAAATATTAAGTAAGTAAATATTAAGTATAAAATATTTTGTATACTTCTTTTATACAATAACGGTAAATATTGAAGATATTGCACTAACAAAAATTGATGCAAAATATTATGTGTTTGGTCATAATTAAATCATTCTTGTTACAGGTAGATTTCTTCTGGATTAATAGAGATCAGAGATCTTTCGAGTGGTTTGTAAATCTACTATCTCAATTGGAAATGGAACAAGCGGAATTCGGTAACACTATGGAACGTTTTCTGTAGATGTATATGTACATTACCAGTGCACTACAGAAGAATGATATACAAGCTGTCGGTCTGCAATTAGCTATGGATTTAGTTCATCAAATGGTTTGTCTAACCTGCCTATTATTTTCTACTAAGAATCTTTAATGCTCTAGATCAGGGTTGTCTAACTGACGACTCACGAGATGCCGGGGGCTCCTCCGCCTTGCGACCACGCTGAACGGCCCCCTCCACACCTACTAAACATTGACGATCGCAGTCGAATTCGTCCGTCCCTACACGGACATAAATACATTCGATTGCAACGGCCGGCTACGGCCATACGTTTACATATAATTATAATTAATACGACAAGACGAACTGATATATACTTACTTTTACTCGTCTCTGTGAATGTGAACGTGCACATTGAGGCCGCGTCATTTTATTGACAAGGGATGGTATATCCACATCAATTTTTGTTATGGGTATCCTTAACAGCGAAGATAATGAATGGTCCGCTAATCTTGACCGATATTTACTTTTTATATTTTTCATAACGGAAAACGCACTTTCGCATCTGTATGTGGAACCAAACATTGATGAACGAACGGATCTGCTTGCAAATTACACAATGCAACTCGATAATACATTTCTTGGTCTTCGCTGTTAAGGGTATATCAATTCGTATTGTCGTATTAATTATAATTATATGTAAACGTATGGCCGTGGCCGGCCGTAGCAATCGAATGTATTTATGTCTGTGTAGGGACGGACGAATTCGACTGCGATCGTCAGCGTGGCCGCAAGGCGGAGGAGCCCCCGGCATCTCGTGAGTCGTCAGTTAGACAACCCTGCTCTAGATTTAAATACAGAAAAAGTGTTAAATCGAAGTAATAGCATGGCAACGTAAAGCTCGCCAGAAATATTATTTTATTTAAAAACCAGCTTTACTACTCGGCTTTGCCCGAAATTTAGATTCTGATTTTATAAAAAAAATTTTGAAAATAGTCACATTCGTGTGGATTAGGTATCTAGGCATAATGAGCTGGGACACATTTCATGACCCCAGAGCTTACCGTTCGAAAGTTTATAGGCGACAGACTAACGCGCAAACAATATCTGCTTTATATATTAAAATTTCGTATTGAAAATAATTGTAATGTATGGTCTCAAAAATGGACGAGGTATAATGGACTGAAGGAAGTTTCATTTCATTTTTCAGGAGAAACGAGATCTCATAACAGGTTTAAAAACACGAACAAACGCAGGCCAACCAAACTGGGATAAAGTCTTCAAACAGCTCCAGGACAAGAAAAAAGGCAAAGTGACAGTGTTTTATTGTGGTCCACCACAATTAACAAAAATTTTACGTTACAAATGTGGCCAGTTTGGTTTCAAATTTAAGAAAGAATCCTTCTGAATTTTCTGGAAAATTATAATATAATACCATTGTATTTGTCTGACCTTATTATACACGTATTCTGACACTATACTATTAAAGATTAATTGATTATCGCTTAACATAATTAAAATTGGAAATCCATGCATAATTTTCAATAAAAACTTTAATTTATGCTATTCTACGTTATTAAGCTATCATATTATTAGACGTTATTTAGTTGAATACTTACGCAAACTTTTTCATCACATTACGTTATTCCATATATTCAGCTAATACCTTAAAGGATTATTCTACCTTGATACAAGTTCACTTCATCCTATTCATAATTCTTGCCGTTTCATGCATCAACCAAATTGTCATTAATATAACAAAAAAATTTACTTGTCGTTCCGTCATAACCAGAAAATTTTTCGTAAATCAAAATTTCAAATGACATATGCAGTAATAAAGATCAATTGACGGGTTTCCAACTTTTAGTTTCTTAAATTGTCTACGGTATCGATAACTAATCGCTAAAGCCTCTTTCAGGCGAGTAGTACCTACTTGAAGTACATTCACAAACTTTCTAACATTCTCCATTTTCTTTGTCTGTCATGTTAATTATTAAATTTCTTTTAAAAATGTAATAACTTTACATGCAATTTATGGACGATGAATTTAATACATTAATTATTTAAATAAATTGTAGGGGAGAGTAAGGTAAAGCGGAACGGGTGGGTAAAACGGAACATTAGTGTTTATGAGAGCTGCGAATGAAACGAAACGACGTCAGTAAATCTTAAAATTAGGTGGCGAGGAGAGAAGGAACACGGGTAAATAAAATTGTGACAGAATATACGTTTAAGATATGATATATTGTTACAAAAAAGAATGTAAATATAAGAAAAATAGTATATAAATATAAATATTAAAAATAATGTAAAAAGTATATAATAAAATAAAATAGAATTATAATAATATAAATATAAAACTAGACTAGTATAAAATAAGAAAAGAAAAGAAAAGAAAAGAAAAGAAGAGAAGAGAAGAGAAGAGAAGAGAAGAGAAGAGAAGAGAAGAGAAGAGAAGAGAAGAGAAGAGAAGAGAAGAGAAGAGAAGAGAAGAGAAGAGAAGAGAAGAGAAGAGAAGAGAAGAGAAGAGAAGAGAAGAGAAGGGAAGGGAAGGGAAGGGAAGGGAAGGGAAGGGAAGGGAAGGGAAGGGAAGGGAAGGGAAGGGAAGGGAAGGGAAGGGAAGGGAAGGGAAGGGAAGGGAAGGGAAGGGAAGGGAAGGGAAGGGAAGGGAAGGGAAGGGAAGGGAAGGGAAGGGAAGGGAAGGGAAGGTAAGGGAAGAAAAGAAAAGAAAAGAAAGGGAAGAGAAGAGAAGAAAAATAGAAATAATAGAAAATTAAAAATATCGCGACGGCGGCGACGGCGGCGAGGGAGGCAGCGGCCGCGACCGCCGAAAAGGCTCCATGTGTTGGTTTGGCATCCAGGGGTGCCACCGTCTCACAGCCATCGCGGGTCCAATGACTGGCCCCAACTGTCGCCGGCTCAGATCCAAATGCTCATCTTGGGGCGCATTCAGGAACGGCGCCAACCACGCCATTAAATTTATTGGCTATGGGTTCTAGAACATAATACACAAACGTCAATATAACACTAACACGTGAATAAACATAATAAACATCAAATGTATAAAGCAACGCAAACTACTGTATACCTGCGGAGGCGGTGGCGAAGGCACCGGCGGCGGCGGCGATGGCGGTGGCGACGGCCAACGAGGTGCTGACGGAGGTGATGGTGGTGGCGAACCATAGAATAAAGAAATCCACGATAAAATATTCACAAAAAAACGTAATAAACATAAACATAAAAAACATTGTTGCATACATACCTCTGGATTCTCCCTACCCTGTGCAGGATCGCATTCAGGCGCAGTCCTGGTCAATCCCATTTTTGGTTTCTTCACAAAACAAAACGAAACCAAACAGCTGTTACGTATGTGGAATTTTCCCATACGTCGCTCTCAACCGTTTTTCGAGCTCGCGTCCGCGAAGGGAAAACGCCCTAAAATCCTTTCGTTTATCAAACACCACTAATGGGGGTCATGATCTCGACCATCTGGATCGCGACCATGGGAACGGGAGTGACACGACGACGACTCCGAAGAATCTCCTTATATGGAAACTCCTAACGAACCCCCATTCATTTTCGGGACTATATAAACCCTTTGGTTTCAACCCTCGTTGGTTAAAAGCTATAGAGTCACGCGTAGAGTCACGTCGTGTCACGCTCGTACAGAGTTGGTTATATTTGGAAGATCGGGCTGAAGTCTTCGCCAGAATCATCGTTAACCTCATAGAATCCGCGAGTCCGGTTTGTATTTTATTTGGCATTTTGAAATGGCCACTCGTACGCCCCGCATCGCTAGTGCGTCAACACCGTGCAACTATTGGTAACTTACACATTTTATTTAATAACTTATCGCGACACTAACATTTGTACAATAACTGATTATTGAATATACGAATGGTGTTCACGTGTAACTCGAGTCGATTTCGTTAAATCCATCTTTTACCCAGCGATCCTTATAATATTAAGGTCGACTCCAAATGTATTGGCCAGTGAATTTCGTTTCGCGAGCAGCCCGCGAGGAGAAATAAGCCACCACCACCTGACGATCGTTGATTGGCAGTTGAAGTTGCTGGGCCCCCGAAGCGTATGGTGGGGTAACGGGAACGCTGCTCGACTCCGCCTGGACGAAGCCGTGTGGCTGTTTTTTATTCTTAGCGTAATAGTTGTGTGCGTTACGAAGCTATGCGTAGACCAATACGAGATGAAGCTAACGAGGAAGAATCAATGTTCTGACCAATAAAGCTCCTGAATTTTTTCGGAGCGAACGCACACCTATTCTGATGTGTGTACAGTATTGTCTCCATACGGACTCGGTTTGGTGGACACGATACAGACTTGTCGCTATCCCCACCACTTCTGTCTCACCCGGTGAAGGCGAGAGCAAGATGGAACGAGAGCGAGCAAGGACGGTACGAGACAGACGACGCGTTGATGTTTTGTCTCGCTCGTCTTTCGGGCGCCGTGACACTCTGTCCTTTGCGTGCGCGATGGTTGCAAGCGCTTACGGTGATCACGGGAATCGCTTCGCAGAATCTTGGCGCAGGCCTGGCTCAAGGCTTTTTTGTGCCATAGGCGAACTTGTCAAATTGCGCCCTTTATTATAATACATTTATTTGCGATTATTCATGACTTTACTCTGCAAAATTAGGCAACTGCTAGGGCGTAAGGTTGAAAGAAGTGCAGAATGGTCTTTTCATTGTTGGCATTGTTGAAAATAATTTTTTAAATGTAATACTACAAATTGTACTACAACGGTACCGTGCTTAGTCATTTGATCGTTTCTAAACTGGATGAAGAAACCGCACTCAAGTGGAAGGAGCGCACGCGTGGTACTGCGTTTCCTAGTTTAGAGGAGTTATTTACCTTTTTGCACGATCGATATCGGATGATCGAACCCGTCGGCGGCGGAGAACACACCGCTGTGGCTCCTGCCGTAGCTCAGAGAACTGTTCGAAATCGACAAGGCTCACAAAATCGTAACAAACCCGTAGTAAGGGAATTACGATCAAATACTCAAGTTCATTCTACCCAGAACGCGATATTATGCAGTTTTTGTCGAGAGCCACATTTTTCGCAAAATTGAAGCAAACTCTTAAGTCTTTCCGTGCCAGAAAGATCAAAATTAGTGAAGGAAACCAAACCATTCGGTGAGGGACTGTCAGGCAAGTACCTGCCGACGATGTCATAAACGGCATCACACTTTACTGCACGTAGATCCTACCCCCGTACCTGCAGCTGTACAGGTAAACAATACTTGCTCGGTAGTAAATGCTCGGCCGACGGTAATTTTGTGTACGGCAGTCATCGATATCCTGGACGGATTCGGAAAAACTCATAAATGCAGGGTACAATTAGAATGTAACATTTTTGATAGTTCGAGAAGTTTCATAACCATTATCTCATGACTTAATTGATAGGCGAACGTTGAAGATTCCGGTCGGGATACATTTAGCAGATCCAGATTTCCACATGACCGGTAACATAGACGGAATTCTCGGTGGTCAATTCTTCTGGGACTTAATGTGCATTGGCCGAATAGTTCTCGCGAATCAATACACTAAATTGCAAAAAACTCAACTCGGTTGGGTAGTGGTTGGGCATGTACCAGATAAACCATCAATTCAATCAGCTACGTGCAATTTGACACTTAAGGGGGGAAACCACTGTCTCGGCCCGAAATGTAAGGGTATTTTCGGGAATTTATTTCAACCAAACAACGCAAGTAAATCAATTTATTGCTTAGTATAGTCAATAGTGTATATATCGAAGGGTAAGAAAAATTTTGTTTTAATCAAATTCATAAATCGGTTTTCTGTATACACTCCGTCAAAATTTGCACTCCGGAAAAAACATGCTAGTTGCGTTGACAGTCCCCAGACCATATGGTTCATCGAGGTCTGTGAAGTTAGCACCCCCAAATTCGAATTTTTAAAAAAACCCGATGGCATTCGTTTGTCCATCGTTTGTCCACGTTTGTCCAACAAAAATTTTCGTTTGTCCACCCTTAAAAAAAAGTTATGAACAAATTAAGAAAATTTGTCATCAGCTACATCAGTGAACACTTTTCAATGTTTTAACAGAGGAATATTATTGTCCACGATGCAGCATCGTTTGTCCACCCCGTGATTTCGTTTGTCCACCCTCCAGAATTGAATAATTAATAAAAATCTCGAAAAAGAAGCGTCCTGGTGAAGCGATCGCGTATAAGTTCGATTTTTCATTAATTAAACAATGAAATCGTTTGTTCAACGATTCATTTTGTTAGTTTAGACATAGAAGACGTTTGTCCACCCCGTGATTTCGTTTGTCCACCCTCCAGAATTGAATAATTAATAAAAATCTCGAAAAAGAAGCGTCCTGGTGAAGCGATCGCGCCTAAGTTCGATTTTTTGATAATTATAGATCGAAATCGTTTGTCCAACGATGCATTTCGATAGTCTAGGTGTAGAAGACGTTTGTCCACCCCGTGATTTCGTGTGTCCACCCTCCAGAATGGAATAATTAATAAAAATCGCGAAAAAGAAGGGTCCTGACGAAGCGATCGCGTATAAGCTCGATTTTTTTCGAATATATCATCAAAATCGATTGTTCTTACCGTAAAGGTTTAAGGTGTTTGGTGGCATATTATCCAAAAAAATTGCACACACTTTGTCGCGTCTCTTTATTCGAACAACACTTAAATTTGTACTCCTCATCGAACACTTCACACTTTTCACACATCTGCTACACGTCCAGAAAAACGCATGGGTGTATCAGTGCATTTCTAGGCACTTTTCACAATTGACCACAATGAAATCGTAAAACGGTAGGTAATATAACTCTCACAATTATTTAAAAAACCGTGAATGAACGCGCGATCTCACTCGAGCGGTCTGCGAACAATGCTGACTTTCAAGGCACGTGCCTGAAAAGAATTTGGGAGTATCGAAGGCATTTGTTTCGACTTCAGCAGCGCCGCATGGTGCCGTCCGCGCTACAAACTAAGCATGGTTCTGGTAAGCAGGGTCGACGCACAAGGGCGCTCCAGTCGAAGGGGGCGCTAAAATACTATCTGTCTCTGGTGTAACAGGGAAACAGGTGCATACTTCTCCCTTGCACTATTGGGGTCGCTGCCGGTTGCTGCGACCTAGAGACACTATAATAAGAGTCTGGACACGAGCCACTGCCCGCCATTTTTGATCGAAATCCCACGAGAGAGAAAGAGATATACACCATTTCATTCTTAACCATTCTTAACAACTCTTACGTTTATGGCGGTATTTTAAAATTTATTTTAAAATGTATTTTAAAGTATAATAAAATAACATATATCAAATAGAACAGATAGAATAGACAGATTTAAAAATCAGCGGAAATAGATGAAAAATGACGGGCCAATCAAAAATCCAAATGCACATTTTCAGAGTAATAGATAGTAAAATACCGCCATAAACGTAAGAGTTGTTAAGAGTGGTTAAGAGTGAAATGGTGTATATCTCTTTCTCTCTTGCAGGATTTCGATAAAAAATGGCGGACCAATCAAAAAGTGGCCTTCTCGTGTCCAGACTCATGTATTATAGTGTCTCTATGGGTCAATGCATACGAGCGATGCGGCGTCGTTGCGATCTCGCAGCGGTACATGTGTGTATAGAAAGAGCGAGAGAGAGGGAGGGAGAGAGAGGGAGAGGGAGAGAGAGAGAGAGAGAAAGAGAGATATTTACACGTGACTCAATTTTTGCGGCAGTGCGATATGACAATAGCACACGTCGTCTATAAGCCGTCTTTAAGACGTCTTGAAAGTCTGTACGACGTCTTAATACATCTTAAAGACAGCTTATAGACGACGTGTGCTATCTGGGAATTTGCCGCAACAAATTGCGACACGTGTGAATCTCTCTCTCTGTATACACATATGTACCGCTGCGAGATCGCAACGACGCCGCATCGCTCGTCTGAATTGACCCTTACGGACTTTTCTTCAGTGACGACAAAGGGACTTTCTTGACTGAGAAAAATCAGTCCCGCTTTGCCACTTGCCAAAAAAGTCTCTGAAACACAAGATTGTCACTGGTGCGCGTGATGCCGCCGGGACGTCAAACCAATCGGCGCCAAGCTAGGTTTTGGCTTCGAACCAATCGACGCCAAGTGACAATGTGTGCATCAGAGACATTCCGGGTATGTCTGTGCAGAGTCCTCCACTGTCCCCTCCACTGCCTCCTCCAGTGTCCCCTCCACTGTCTCCTTCAGTGCCTCCTTCATTGTGTCATTCGCTGTCATTCAACTCATTTGAATTTGGTATGGACAACATGGAGAATGTAAGTATTAAAATTACTAATACTATTAAACAGGGTGATTCTTCCGTTAGAGTTCTCAAAGGCGATGCCAGGAATAAGCCCCGTTTCACACACTCACGGCACGGCACCGTGTTCTCGGCAAAAAACGTGATGATCTTATAGAGTAGTATGCTAAAGCGGTTTCCAACTCAGGTCCTCTGAGGGGAGCGCGGGGGCGGGGGGAAGTGAGGGCGCGCGGCGGAGCGCGGCGGAGGGAAACATGGGCGCGGGGCCTGCGGGGAGAGGAAAACCGGTTGCGCGCGCACGAGCCGCGGAGTGGGGGAAGCCGCGATGATGGAGGGGATCACTCCAGGCCGAGCCGCCGCGGAGACCGGACCCACCGCCGAAAACTTTTTAGAGGGAGGGAATGACCCCCGAGAACTTTTTTCAGACCTAACCGGAGGGAGTGAATGACCCACCCCCAAATATTTTTCCAAACCATTATGTGACATGCGGCGCGAAGAACGAAATAGATTTATGCAGTGTCTACAAATCTTAGAATTAGGAGGCGAGGAGTGAAGACGAGTAAATAAAATGGAGACAGAATATGTGTTTAAGAAATTTATTTAAAAATAAAAGAATATAATTTAACATTTTTTCTTCCTACGAGCTTCAACTAGAATATCACTGATGGCGCATGCTACCAGTTCGCAATCTACAAGATACTCCTCGTCGTAGTATTTGCTATCACGTATTATTTTAGCAGCACTGTTTCGCAGGCAACATCGCTCTGCCGTAGCACGTTAACAAAAGTTTCAAATTTTTCACTCGCATCTTCTGCAGTTTGATACAGCCGCGGATACAAATACTCTATACATTGCTGAAGACTAAATAAAAATATTGCTGTATCCAGTGTGAAATACATTGTATCATCACCATGTGTCATCTTTATAATTGGCGAATCAGAGATCCGAAAAAAGTCCAACGATAAATCATCAATCTGCATCGAAGATAATCCAGGTAATCGTGCACGTTCTTTGATGTTATCACGGTTGTCGAATAGTAGACCCCATGTATGCCATGATAATATGAGATGATTTCCATGATTGTCGCCGAGAAGAACTTCTACATCGGCCGTACGACCTACATAAATTCCAATTTCCAAATATTTGGTACCCATGGTTGTTAATGCGTATCTTCTGACCATGATACGTGACGTTAGGCGCGGGCTAAGAGAACAATCAAAGCTATGAAAGTACTCGCTCGTATTAGGAACAAACATAAATATTTTGAGAAGATGTGAAAATTGCACCGTACCGGTCACGATATATATTCTCCCCACATGGAGCTACACCGTTATCTCGCACGATCGGAACGAAACAATCCTCACACCCAGCGAGTATTTCATCAATGGTATACATTTTTCAGAGCACTATTTGTTTTGTCGAAAGTCACTGAGGCTACTGAGCGATTGATTGAATAGCGTCCGGGAACTGGTTTAAATAGAGGTGCAATTGCTTCCCCCCCCCCCCCCCACCACCACCGCATCTTATTCTAAAGCTACCAATTTTTTAAAATGATTTTCAATCTTAACACCGCAATGTATCGCGCGATCGTGTGTAATAAGAGTCCTCCCCGAGCATCTCCATACGATGATGTCATTTTCACGGTGTGAAGAACGAAATAAACGCTGAATCTTAGAATTAGGTGGCGAAGAGGAAGACGGATAAGTAAATGGAGAAAAAATATACGTTTAAGAAATTTTATTTAAAATTAAAAGAATATAATTTTAACATTTTTTCCCACGAGCATCAGCTAGAATATCATTGATGGCGCATGCTGCCAGTTCGCAATCTACATGATAATCCTCACAGTAATGTTCGCTATCACATATGATTTTAGCAGCACGACGCGCATCTAATGTTTCACAAGCAACATCGCTTTGTTGTAGGACGTTAACAAAAGTTTTAAATTTCGCCTCCACATCTCTGCTAATTCGATGCAGCCGTGGATACACATAGTCTATACATGATTCAAGATTTAATAAAAATGATACTGTATCCGGTTTGAAATACAGCGGCTTATTATGCAGCATCATCCTTACAATTGGAGAATTATAGATATCACAAAAATCCATCGTTAATTGATCCATCTGCATCGAAGGTGATCCAGGTAATCGTGAACGTTCTTCGATAGCATCACGATTGTTGCATAGTAGACCCCATGTATTATATGGTAACGTGAGATACATCCCACGATTGTCGCCGAGAATAATTTCTACATCGATCGTAGGTCGTACTCTGATTCCAATTTCCAAATATTTGCTGCCCATAGATGTTAATGCGTATCTTCTGACCATGATCCGCGATGTTCGGCGCGGACTAAGAGAACAATCAAAGCTATGAAAGTGCTCACTCGTATTAGGAATAAACATAAAAAATTTTGAGAAGATGTGAAAATTAAGCCTTACCAAGCAACTGTATCCTCCCCGCATTGAGCTATGCCATCATCTTGCACGATCGGAACGTAATAATTCATGTGTCCGGCGTTTCCTTCGGCACTGGTACTACACATTTTTTCAGAGCACAATTTGTTTTGTCGAAAGTCACTGAGGCTACTGAGCGATTGATTGAATGGCTTTCGGGAGACTGGCTTAAATAGAGGTATAATTGCTTCCCCCACCACAGCATTTTATTTTAAAGCATCCGATTTTTCCATAATGTATTTCAATCTTAACGTCGCAGCATATCGAAAGATCGTATGTAACTTGAGCCCCAATCCTCAAGGATAAAAGTCTCAACACGTGCTGAATGCAATATAATACTTTTGCGCGCCAATTCGCCATACGCGTGAATCATAGAAAGAATTTTGCTGTATCAGCAGAAACTGCATAGAACCATGTTGGGTTGGATCGTCAAAAGAGTAAGACAGAGATCGCAAATCATGACACCGGTCATAAAAGCGCGCTCCAAACTGTACAAAACTTCAAATCGTTGCAACGTGTTGCGAGGAAAAGACATTACATTTACATTCCATTTACGATCATGGAAGAATTCGCGCAAGTAATCCGCCAATTATTGGATCAATCCGCACGATTGATTTCGCGGGAAGAATACCTCGCGTGGGAAGAACGGTGCAACGAGTGCATCGATTCTTTAGAAGAACACAGCCGCGTAAAACGTCCTCGATTATCGATCGGTGTTCGGCAATCGTTGGTTGCTCGAATCGCGCAGCTCGAAGGGCTGAAACATTCGTTGCGCGGCCGTTTTGTGCATGATGGTGCAGGACATTCGAGCACAGGACTTTTGTGGCGCGAAATAGACGCTGCGTTCGATAGTCGCGTATTAACCGGTGCCGTGCTAAATTCGAACTATATCGAGCCGCGCAACTTCCTCCAGGATGCAGGATCCATTGTGTTGGAACATGTGCGGGGTGCTTTGAGGAAACAGCGGAACCTCAAAGTGAACACAGTGTTCAACGGCGAATTTGTGGCGGACGATAAACGTGCAAGTAAGAGCATCAACACCCGGAACTGCGAACTCTTCCGCACATCCGATCTACAGGAGTGGTACCAACGAAGCGTCGTCGAACCCACCCTGACATCGATGGAAGAGTTCCAGGAACGCGACAGCGGATGGGCATTGACGAGAATCCTCAACCTGACCGTCAATGTCAACAAGTACAATCCGCTGCGCGCGGGGTGCCCCTTCAAGTTGCCACAGGATTTATTGTTGAAGAATGCAACGATCAATGTGCAATCCCCAGACAATGCGTGTTTCGCGTGGGCAGTGGTCGCCGCTCTCCATCCTGCGGAAAGAAATGCCGATCGTCCAAGTTCATACCCGCACTATACTTCCATATTAAATCTTCAGGGCATTGAGTTCCCAATGTCCCTGAGGCAAATTGGAAAATTTGAGCGGTTGAACGAAATCTCCATCAACGTGTACCGCTTCGAGATGGAGAAGACGAAGACGGTCTTTCCGTTGCGCCTCACCAACCAAAAAAGGGATCAAACCGTCAATCTGCTCTACACACCGAATCAAGAGCACGGCGATGTAGGACACTTTGTATGGATCAAGAACTTGTCCCGGCTGGTGAGCGCACAGCTGAGCAAGAATAAAGCCAAGAAATTCATCTGTGATCGGTATGTATATAAAATGATGAAATGTCTCGCGAAACAAATTAAATATAAAAAATTTTGGGTTTACAGATGCATGCACTATTTCGGATCTGCCGCGAAGTTGGAGCTTCATTCGCTGGACTGTGGCAAGAAGAACGACTGCGCCATCCTGCTGCCCAGCGAAGGCAAAAATCTCCTCAACTTCGACAACCATTGCAGGAAGGAGCGGCTCCCTTTCGTGATATATGCAGATCTGGAATGCATCATCGAAAAAACGGAGGACAGTCACCGAATGGGTGATAAATTATGCGCGTATCAGCACCATAAAGTACACAGTATTGCCTATTATATGCATTGTTCGTACGATACATCGCTATCGACGTATCGATGTCGCCGCGACGCAGATTGCGTTTCATGGTTCGTAGACGAATTGAAAAATTTTGCAAACTTTGTCAAACCCACCTTGTCCAGTAATGTTCCAATGCTGGATTTATTTCCCGAACAGTTGTCGACATTTCGCAATGCAACACACTGTCATATTTGCGAAAAACCATTCGAGGCTAGCGATGTACGAGTCCACGATCATTGCCATCTGTCCGGACGGTTTAGAGGCCCAGCACATACGGAGTGCAATTTAAATTATAAAAACGCGTTTTACATCGCCATAGTTTTCCACAATTTATCCGGCTATGATTCACATTTCATTATCGAGGAAATAGCTATTGCTTTCGAAGGTCACGTTGACGTATTACCCATAACTAAAGAAAAGTATATTTCTTTCAGAAAAAATGTCGAAGATACGGCTGATTCAGACTCGCGAAATTGTATTAAATTGCGGTTCATCGATTCGTACAAATTTCTCAACGCCAGTCTCGACAAATTAGCATCCTTTCTTAGCACAGATAAATTAAAAATTTTACAATCCCAATTTGAAACATTATCCACCGAGGATTTCAATTTATTGACACGAAAGGGTGTCTTTCCGTACGAATACCTCGATTGCGAGGACAAGCTGCAGGACCCATGCTTACCGCCGCGCGAATCATTCTACAGTTCGTTACCGGGTGAGACTGTATCCGAGAGCGATTACGCGCACGCCGAGACTGTCTGGCAGCGTTTCGAGATTAGAACCTTGGGCGAATACAGCGACTTGTATTTGAAAACTGATGTCTTGTTATTCGCAGATATTTTTGAAAATTTTCGCGAAAGTTGTATCAAGAGTTACGGATTAGATTCAGCACATTATTATACTCTACCTGGTTTCACATGGGATGCAATGCTAAAACATACTAAAATTACATTCGAATTGCTCACAGACATCGATATGGTTATGTTTATCGAACGCGGTGTACGTGGGGGTTTAAGTCAATGTTCCGGAAGATACGCACATGCCAATAACAAGTACATGTCATCTTACGACGCATCGGAAAAGTCATCATACTTGATGTACTTTGACGTGAACAATTTGTACGGATGGGCAATGTGTCAGCCCCTACCATACGCTAAATTTCGATGGGTCGAAGATGTTGCGAATTTTGACGTGTCCTCAATCCCGATCGATTCGCCCACGGGATACATTCTTGAGGTAGATCTGGAATATCCGCAACGTCTGCACGACGCTCATGCCGATCTACCGTAGTAGTATAGTAAGGCCGATTCCAACCCAGGTCCTCTGAGGGGAGCGCGGGGGCGGGGGGAAGTGAGGGCGCGCGGGGGAGCGCGGCGGAGGGAAACATGGGCGCGGGGCCTGCGGGGAGAGGAAAACCGATTGCGCGCGCACGAGCCGCGGAGTGGGGGAAGCTGCGATGATGGAGGGGATCACTCCAGGCCGAGCCGCCGCGTAGACCGGACCCACCGCCGAAAACTTTTTAGAGGGAGTGAATGACCCCCGAGAACTTTTTTAAACCCCGATCCACCACCGGAAATTTTTTCCGAGCGAGAGAATGACCTTGGCCCACCCCCAAATATTTTTCCAAACCATTATGTGACATGCGGGGCGAAGAATGAAATAGATTTATGCAGTGTCTATAAATCTTAGAATTAGGAGGCGAGGAGGAAGATGAGTAAATAAAATGGAGACAGAATATACGTTTAAGAAATTTATTTAAAAAGAATATAATTTAACATTTTTTCTTCCTACGAGCTTCAACTAGAATATCACTGATGGCGCATGCTACCAGTTCGCAATCTACAAGATACTCCTCGTCGTAGTATTTGCTATCACGTATTATTTTAGCAGCACGACGAGCATCTAATGTTTCGCAGGCAACATCGCTCTGCCGTAGCACGTTAACAAAAGTTTCAAATTTTTCACTCGCATCTTCTGCAGTTTGATACAGCCGCGGATACAAATACTCTATACATGGCCGAAGACTAAATAAAAATATTGCTGTATCCAGTGTGAAATACACTGTATCATCACCATGTGTCATCTTTATAATTGGGGAATCAGAGATCCGAAAAAAGTCCAACGATAAATCATCAAACTGCATCGAAGATAATCCAGGTAATCGTGCACATTCTTCGATGTTATCATAGT
This sequence comes from Andrena chrysosceles, assembly GCA_963855975.1. Taxonomy (NCBI): domain Eukaryota; kingdom Metazoa; phylum Arthropoda; class Insecta; order Hymenoptera; family Andrenidae; genus Andrena; species Andrena chrysosceles. The sequence continues at coordinate 285,455 of CAWLCU010000594.1, forward strand.
TGTCGAATAGTAGACCCCATGTATGCCATGATAATATGAGATGATTTCCATGATTGTCGCCGAGAAGAACTTCTACATCGGCCGTACGGCCTACGTCGATTCCAATTTCCAAATATTTGGTACCCATGGATGTTAATGCGTATCTTCTGACCATGATACGTGACGTTTGGCGTAGGCTAAGAGAACAATCAAAGCTATGAAAGTACTCGCTCGTATTAGGAACAAACATAAATATTTTGAGAAGATGTGAAAATTACACCGTACCGGTCACGATATATATTCTCCCCACATGGAGCTACACCGTCATCTCGCACGATCGGAACGAAACAACCCTCACACCCAGCGAGTATTTCATCAATGGTATACATTTTTTCAGAGCACTATTTGTTCCGTCGAAAGTCACTGATGCTACTGAGCGATTGATTGAATAGCGTCCGGGAACTGGTTTAAATAGAGGTTGCTTCCCCCCCACCACCACCGCATCTTATTCTAAAGCTACCAATTTTTTAAAATGATTTTCAATCTTAACACCGCAATGTATCGCGCGATCGTGTGTAATATGAGTCCTCCCCGAGCATCTCCATACGATGATATCATTTTCACAGTGTGAAGAACGAAATAAACGCTGAATCTTAGAATTAGATGGCGAGGAGGAAGACGGATAAGTAAATGGAGAAAAAATATACGTTTAAGAAATTTTATTTAAAATTAAAAGAATATAATTTTAACATTTTTTCCCACGAGCATCAGCTAGAATATCATTGATGGCGCATGCTGCCAGTTCGCAATCTACATGATAATCCTCACAGTAATGTTCACTATCACATATGATTTTAGCAGCACGACGCGCATCTAATGTTTCACAAGCAACATCGCTCTGCCGTAGCACGTTAACAAAAGTTTTAAATTTCGCCTCCACATCTCTGCTAATTCGATGCAGCCGTGGATACACATAGTCTATACATGATTCAAGATTTAATAAAAATGATACTGTATCCGGTTTGAAATACAGCGGCTTATTATGCAGCATCATCCTTACAATTGGAGAATTATAGATATCACAAAAATCTATCGTTAATTGATCCATCTGCATCGAAGGTGATCCAGGTAATCGTGAACGTTCTTCGATAGCATCACGATTGTTGCATAGTAGACCCCATGTATTATATGGTAACGTGAGATACATCCCACGATTGTCGCCGAGAATAATTTCTACATCGATCGTAGGTCGTACTCTGATTCCAATTTCCAAATATTTGCTGCCCATAGATGTTAATGCGTATCTTCTGACCATGATCCGCGATGTTCGGCGCGGGCTAAGAGAACAATCAAAGCTATGAAAGTGCTGGAATAAACATAAAAAAATTTGAGAAGATGTGAAAAATTAAGCCTTACCAAGCAACTGTATCCTCCCCGCATTGAGCTATGCCATCATCTTGCACGATCGGAACGTAATAATTCATGTGTCCGGCGTTTCCTTCGGCACTGGTACTACACATTTTTTCAGAGCACAAATTGTTTCGTCGAAAGTCACTGAGGCTACTGAGCGATTGATTGAATGGCGTTCGGGAGACTGGCTTAAATAGAGGTACAATTGCTTCCCCCACCACAGCATTTTATTTTAAAGCATCCGATTTTTCCATAATGTATTTCAATCTTAACGTCGCAGCATAGCGAAAGATCGTATGTAACTTGAGCCCCAATCCTCAAGGATAAAAGTCTCAACACGTGCTGAATGTAATATAATACTTTTGCGCGCCATACGCGTGAATCATAGAAAGAATTTGGCTGTATCAGCAGAAACTGCATAGAACCATGTTGGGTTGGATCGTCAAAAGAGTAAGACAGAGATCGCAAATCATGACACCGGTCATAAAAGCGCGCTCCAAACTGTACAAAACTTCAAATCGTTGCAACGTGTTGCGAGGAAAAGACATTACATTTACATTCCATTTACGACCATGGGAGAATTCGTGCAAGTGTTGGATCAATCCGCACGATTGATTTCGCGGGAAGAATACCTCGCGTGGGAAGAACGGTGCAACGAGTGCATCGAATCGTTGGAAGAACAGAGCCGAGTGAAACGTCCTCGATTATCGATCGGTGTTCGGCAATCGTTGGTTGCTCGAATCGCGCAGCTCGAAGGACTAAAATATTCGTTGCGCGGCCGTTTTGTGCATGATGGTGCAGGACATTCGAGCACAGGACTTTTGTGGCGCGAAATAGACGCTGCGTTCGATAGTCGCGTATTAACCGGTGCCGTGCTAAATTCGAACTATGTCGAGCCGCGCAACTTCCTCCAGGATGCAGGAACCATTGTGTTGGAACATGTGCGGGGTGCTTTGAGGAAACAGCGGAACCTCAAAGTGAACACAGTGTTCAACGGCGAATTTGTGGCGGGCGATAAACGTGCAAGTAAGAGCATCAACACCCGGAACTGCGAACTCTTCCGCACATCCGATCTACAGGAGTGGTACCAACGATGCGTCATCGAACCCACCCTGGCATCGTTGGAAGAGTTCCAGGAACGCGACAGCGGATGGGCATTGATGAGAATCCTCAACCTGACCGTCAATGTCAACAAGTACAATCCGCTGCGCGCAGGGTGCCACTTCAAGTTGCCACAGGATTTATTGTTGAAGAATGCAACGATCAATGTGCAATCCCCGGACAATGCGTGTTTCGCGTGGGCAGTGGTCGCCGCTCTCCATCCTGCGGAAAGACATCCCGATCGTCCAAGTTCATACCCGCACTATACGTCTGTGCTAAATCTCCAGGGCATTGAGTTCCCAATGTCCCTGAGGCAAATTGGAAAATTTGAGCGGTTGAACGAAATCTCCATCAACATCTACACCTTCGAGACGAAGAAAGGGTCGACAGTATTTCCGTTGCGCCTCACTAGCCAAAAAAGGGATCGACACGTCAACCTGCTCTACTCACCAAATCAAGAGCACGGCGATGTAGGACACTTTGTGTGGATCAAGAATTTGTCCCGGCTGGTGAGCGCACAGCTGAGCAGGCACCAGAAAAAGAAATTCATCTGCGATCGGTATGTATATAAAATGATGAAATGTCTCGCGAAACAAATTAAATAAAAAAATTTTGGGTTTACAGATGCATGCACTATTTCGGATCTGCCGCGAAGTTGGAGCTTCATTCGCTGGACTGTGGCAAGATGAATGACTGCGCCATCCTGCTGCCCAGCGAAGGCAAAAATCTCCTCAACTTCGACAACCATTGCAGGAAGGAGCGGCTCCCTTTCGTGGTGTACGCAGATCTCGAGTGCATCATCGCAAAAACGGAGGACAGTCACCGAAAGGGTGATAAATTATGCGCGTATCAGTACCATAAAGTACACAGTATTGCCTATTATATGCATTGTTCGTACGATACATCGCTGTCGACGTATCGATGTCGCCGCGACGCAGATTGCGTTTCATGGTTCGTAGACGAATTGAAAAATTTCGCGAATTTTGTCAAACCCATTCTGACCAGTAATGTTCCAATGCTGGATTTAACTCCCGAACAGTTGTCGACATTTCACAATGCAACACACTGTCATATTTGCGAAAAACCATTCGAGGCTAGCGATGTACGAGTCCACGATCATTGCCATCTGTCCGGACGGTTTAGAGGCCCAGCACATACGGAGTGCAATTTAAATTATAAAAACGCGTTTTACATCCCCATAGTTTTCCACAATTTATCCGGCTATGATTCACATTTCATTATCGAGGAAATAGCTATCGCTTTCGAAGGTCACGTTGACGTATTACCCATAACTAAAGAAAAGTATATTTCTTTCACAAAAAATGTCGAAGATACGGCTGATTCAGACTCGCGAAATTGTATTAAATTGCGGTTCATCGATTCATACAAATTTCTCAACGCCAGTCTCGACAAATTAGCATCCTTTCTTAGCACAGATAAATTAAAAATTTTACAATCACAATTTGAAACATTATCCACCGAGGATTTCAATTTATTGACACGAAAGGGTGTTTTTCCGTACGAATACCTTGATTGCGAGGACAAACTGCAGGACCCATGCTTACCGCCGCGCGAGTCATTCTACAGTTCGTTAACGGGTGAGACTGTATCCGAGAGCGATTACGCGCACGCCGAGACTGTCTGGCAGCGTTTCGAGATTAGAACCTTGGGCGAATACAGCGACTTGTATTTGAAAACAGATGTCTTGTTATTGGCAGATATTTTTGAAAATTTTCGCGAAAGTTGTATCAAGAGTTACGGATTAGATTCAGCACATTATTATACTCTACCTGGTTTCACATGGGATGCAATGCTAAAACATACTAAAATTACATTCGAATTGCTCACAGACATCGATATGGTTATGTTTATCGAACGCGGTATACGTGGGGGTTTAAGCCAATGTTCCGGAAGATATGCACATGCCAATAACAAGTACATGTCATCTTACGACGCATCGGAAAAGTCATCGTACTTGATGTACTTTGACGTGAACAATTTGTATGGATGGGCAATGTGTCAGCCCCTGCCATACGCTAAATTTCAATGGGTCGAAGATGTTGCGAATTTTGACGTGTCTTCAATCCCGATCGATTCACCTACGGGATACATTCTTGAGGTAGATCTGGAATATCCGCAACGTCTGCACGACGCTCATGCCGATCTACCGTTCTGCCCGACGCGTGCCAAACCACCTGGTTGCAAGCAGGACAAATTACTCGCGACGGTATACGATGAGCAGCGTTACGTTATTCATTATCGCAACCTGCAACAATGCACGCGACACGGTCTTCGTATTACAAAGATACACCGCGTGCTTCAATTCGCTCAATCTCCCTGGCTCCGCGATTATATCGAACTCAATACACGGTTTAGAACAAGCGCGACAAACGACTTTGAAAAAAATTTGTACAAATTGATGAACAACGCGGTATTTGGTAAAACTATGGAAAATGTACGAAATCACGTGGATGTAAAACTTTTGACACATTGGGAAGGGCGATATGGTGCGGAGGCAATGATTGCGAAACCGAATTTCCACAGCAGAAGTGTTTTTTCGGAAAATTTAATAGCTGTTGAATTGCGAAAACTCGAGGTGAAATTCAACAAGCCGATATATGTGGGTATGTGCATTCTGGACATATCAAAAATTTGTTTGTACGAATTTCACCACGAGTACATGTCGCCCAAGCATGGAAAAAATTGTAAAATTCTATATACCGACACAGATAGTCTCATTTATCACATTCAATGCGATGATATCTACGAGTCCATGAAACACAATATCGATAGATTCGACACGAGCGATTATCCTACAGACAATCCATATAATATGCCGCGCGTAAATAAGAAGGTTCCGGGGCTGATGAAGGATGAAAATAACGGTGCGATAATGACCGAATTCGTAGGTCTTAGAGCGAAAATGTATGCACTTCGCGTAGACGGCAAAAAAGATACGAAAAAGGCGAAAGGCGTCAAGACCAACGTCATAGCCAGAACGATAACTTTCGACGACTACGCGCAATGTTTGCATAGGGAGATCGAAATGATTCGCAGACAATCATGCATACGGTCTAAATTGCATAAAGTGTACACCATTTCGGAATCTAAAATCGCTCTAAGCCCACACGATGACAAGCGGCATATCGTACCCAATTCGATCGACACTCTGCCCTGGGGTCATTATAATATCCCATTGTAAAATAGAAATTGTATTTATTGTATAATATAAAATTATTTGAGAATGTATAATATAAAATTATTATTGTGTTTATTCTATTTATTGTGTAAAATATAAATGGTGGAATTAATGTATAAAAAAATTGTTCACGCATATATATGTATCATTGTATTTATTGAACCATGTATTATTATGCTACAATACATTATTTTTATTTATCCAAGAATTGTGTGATTTATCAAATCCCAACCACTTGACGTACACCTTATCCCCCTTCCTACGTAAGACTTTTTCCACTAGATACACATCAGGATCGGTGACGCGTTGCAGCTCGTATTCATAGAATCCTCCGGCAACAGGTTTTCCACAGGAATCGACCAGCAGATACGTTGCGGGATTAGTTGCTTGTACTTTGACTATCTTGAACACCTCCGTTGTCCAATTCGGCGTATAGCCTTTATCGAATATGGTTTTAAATTTGCTCACGCGCACAAACTCGCCCAACTTGAATCTCGCTGGAGCAGCGATCTTTATGTTGCTGTACACGGTGGCTAGCAGCTTATCGGCGATCGCAGGGGTAACATCGCAAGGACGCATTCCGATGGTTCTATGTTTTCGTGCGTTATACTCTGCAAGTAGACTTGGTAGAGCATCGGTCCATCTATAGGTTCCATTGAGCGTAAACAGTTTCCACATATTGTTTTTTAAAGTTCGATTGAAACGTTCCACGACGGAGGCCATAATGATTAACGTTATGCTTTGCCAAGAGTTTCTGCACATCAGCGTTGTAAAATTCATTTCCTTGATCGGTTTGCAAATTTTTCGGATATCGATCTCTAAATATCTTTGCAAACGCTTTAGTCACCTCAGCGCCACTTTTAGTCTTGAGCGGTAACGCCCATGCATACTTGCTCAACACATCGATGACGGTGAGTATGTAGTGGTGACCCTGGTTGAATCGTAAGTATGGACGCATTTCTACAATGTCAGCTTGCCACAGCTCATCGTATCCATGCACTATGACACGCCTCCGCGGAAAATGTCTTCGAGCTGGAGCATGCAATTCCTCAACGAGTTGTAGCTTCTTGCGGCCGTGGTTTTCTTTACTCTTGGATTTCGATAATGGCTGCATGTTTGATCGCAGAGGTGTCTTTGACACGAATGATGCGATAATTATCGGGCACGTTCATTAAGTGCTCCCAATCGGTACAGGGGCAAGTTCATCCGCCTTGCATGATTCTCCTTCGCAGCGCTGCTGCGGGATAGAATTCGACGCCTGCGATATCTTTTGAACGCTGTTTTGCAGCGTCAGCATATCTCTTTGAAACGTGATCAGTTTCCTCTCTAATTCTTCCTGCCGCTCTCTCAAAAGTGATTAATGTTCTTTTCCATGTATAGTTTATTGACGGCATCGGTGTCAGCCACCGGTTGAGCTACGCGTCGTATCTTGCATGATTTTGCATCAAAGTCGGCACCAACCACGCAAAGAGCGTTATCTCGCATGTAATTTCGAAGCAAACCACTCCATTTGTAATAGTCCATTCTAGCTGCTCCACTCTTCTCGAGCGATACCCCAAATTTGTTGATCGGCATCTCGATGCATACAGTGCACATCATTGGCGTGCGGCTTAATTTATATAATGAGGCCTACCTCGCGTAGTTCCTCGACAATCGATAGAATTTCGGGATCATGAGAGTTGTTACCCGCCTGACGTGACGCTTCCAACAAACGCAATCGATCCACCAGCTCGTTGGGATCGTCCCAGTGTACGTAATCGATCTTGTTATCGTTTACCACCATGGCTCGTGGTGTCCTAAGACCTTTCCCTGCTTTATTGACTGATGTGCGTGGGATTAGCGGTGCAATTACATGTCGGTACTTGTATCCCTTGTTGCTCAATATGGGATTTTTAGCACCATGACCGCGTCTGTGGGCATTCGTCGCCAGCAGTATACTTTTGTATTTTTGTTTATCAGCATCGGTGTATATAGCATCATTGGGAATTCTCTTGAAAATCAGTTCGTAAAGACCGGATGTTCCTCCGTATCTGACACCATCTATGATTATATTATCATCCTTGTCTATATCGAAAGCCTTATCCCCAAGCATCGTTCCACTATTGCCAAAGTATACACCGTACACATAGTCCATTGTTGTATCCTTATCACCACTTAGGATCGCGCTCATGTATTTTTGCCCCAGCGGACCGAAATGACTGCGAAACGTTTCTTGTCCCTCGGATGTTTGAAGTTGCTGTCTGATAGATGTTACAAACGACTCATTGGGACTAGTTTCGAAAACGTCGTCATCAATAGTTGCGAGCGATTGTACACTGGGAAATGTACTTATTGGTGTGTGAGGAACGGGAGACTCGTTTGATGTAGCATTCCGTCGTTTATGCTTCGATTGAACTGGTGTTGAGGTTATGGGTGAATATTCAGACGACATGTGCCGTTTCCTCTTTGTCTTGCGCGATGTGTTCCCTTTCGGATGGATTTTTTTAGGCGTTAATGTTTCATTCCCTTCAACGTCTATGCTCATCGGTGGTGATGTGCTGGCTTCTGTCGCTGAGGTATTTTCCACAATATGTTTTAAGGGTTCGACGATAGGTTTGAAGTATCTCTCCAACGCGACATCTTCCTCCATCTTGCCTGTCTTCAAAGCCTGATGTTTCTTGCGAATGGATTCGCTAGTTTTTGCAATTTCCTTCGCTATTCTCTCGCGATCCTTAATCTCCAGAGTATCGATATCAATCATCGTTGTACCGCTGACGTTGCTTTCCCACCGACGTGTTGACGACAATTGACCGTCTCACGGTACGGCAAACTCGTTAAATCCCTTTCTGTAACGTCCATTGGACATCGCGCTATCCTTGTCTATTACCACGAAACCATACTCCCGTTGCCAACAATTACGACACAAAGCGCAGAAATCCTCGTAAGACATGTCAGTGTTTACGTGATCGTTGTACACATGTTTCAAGTTGGTACCATCCTGCTTAAACAGAATCAACAGATTGGCATTGTCGCGGATAAGATGTTTGGGTATCTTTGCATACGTCTGACAGAGATAGAAGCAGTCAACATTCGATTGGCGCCCCATTGCAAAGTATTCCCTTATCGTATCTTGCTTGTCGCATGCCACGTCATCAAAGATGAAAATAGAATTCGGAAGCGATTCGCACGGTGGGATGACGTCACTGTTATTCGAAAACGTAAAGTAGCCAATTTCATCTATCGGAGTCAATAAATTCTCCAAATACTGATATTTCGGCTGTTGCAACGACTTGGAGTACACGTACACGTTCTCGAAGCGGACGCCGTGAGGACTTTCCAACAAGCTCACCAACACGTTTGTCTTTCCGCAATTTGATGGGCCACAAACGAGGCAGCGTATAGTGTTTGGTAGCATGCTACCATGTCTGCGTCTGGTTTTCGAAGACATAACTCGTGATTTATCGTCAAAATTTGTCACGCGTATCGTTACAGGTTGTCGCACGAATCGCATCCTCTCCGCAAACTGTGAAAAATGATTTTGATACGTCGAAGCGCCCTATTTATAGGTCCGCATCGACACAAAACAGCTCAGTATTCAAAATGCTTCTGATCCTGTCGGATAATTGCGATATTCGAGACCTAACCTCTGAGCAGTTGAAATATATACCAAAGATTATTCTACTCCGAGAGTTTGGGAGACACATTGATCAGTTGTGGGATAGACTCCCCGAGCACATAAAAGCTGATTCTGAGGTTCGGCAGTATCGTCGGTGTCTGGAGCATTATAATCGTCCTTGGCAGCGAACACATATCGACGGTCCAGCACCATTGATTAAAAACTGTAGCGAATGTCGCCGACGACAGTAAAGAAAGGCTGTGGTTTGTTAAATCGAGCGATAAACGCGCTACCTATCGAATTACATATTCCGGGATACCAGTTTTGCGGTCCAGGAACACATCTGGCAAAACGATTGGCTAGAGGGGATCAAGGCATCAATCCGTTGGACGCGGCGTGTCGCGAACACGATATTGCGTATTCGCGCAGCAACGACCTCGGCGAAAGGCACGCGGCAGATAAAGTTCTCGCTGACAAAGCGCGAAAACGCATCGTTGCGCGAGACTCGACTCTGGGTGAAAGAGGTGCTGCTACAGCTGTTTGGGCAGCTATGAAAGCCAAGACGAAAATCGGAATGGGGATGAAAACAAAACCCCGCAAAAGTACTCCAAAGGGAGCGCCGAAAAAGCGGATTCTTCCGGTGGCAAAACGGGGTGGTATATTACCACTTCTCCCGCTGCTAGGTGTTCTCGGATCATTAGCTGGTGGAGCGGCGGGGATCGCCAAGGCGGTAAACGATAATAAGGCGGCGCAACATCAGCTGCAGGAAATGCAACGTCATAATCGCTCCATGGAAGGCCGCGGACTTTATCTCGCACCATACAAGCGTGGACAGGGAATATCGAAACGAAAAAAAAACCGTCGAAAAGAAAATAAAAATGCCCGCGGGTGTAACTACTGATGCACAATTGGAGGAGTTGGCAAAACGTATGCGTATTCCATTCTTTAGAGGTGTTTTTATGCGAAACGCGCTACCAGTCGGAGGAGTACGTCGAAACGAGAGCGGTATTGTAAATTTGGACAATGTCGAGGGGTCGGGGACTCATTGGGTGGCATATGCGAAGAGAGGGTGTCGAGCTATATATTTCGACAGCTTTGGAAATCTTCGACCGCCCAAGGAATTGGTAAAATATCTGGATAAGGATGCTGTGAAAATTGAATACAATCGAACGTCTTATCAAAAGTACAATCAGAGCAATTGTGGACAACTATGTCTACGCTTTCTACAAACGATCGGTACCAAATTTAAGGATTGACTTCCCGCCACTCTGATTCAGTACTAATCGAGCCGTACAGTTCGGAATATGTCGTTAACATTCACTCTAACCGGCAAGAGTAGCACCCTCGCGGTGAGCTACTTTCCACCCATAGATTTGAGTGACGATGATTACGAGCTTGGTCTAACAACCTTTGAAACTTATCACACCATACCAAACATCGACTCGAGCAATGATAAATTCTACTTCACCGTAAACTATGACATCAGCAACAGCGTCGACACCACTCCTGAATACATTACGATTCCCCATGGCTCCTACGAACTAGACGCCATTGCCAAGTATTTGAAGCAGCGATTACTCGAACGGTATCCTCAAAATCTCGACGGTACCGATGGTGGTGACAACGATGCGTATCCAATAGTGTTGCGTCCCAACAACAACACCATGAAAAGCGAACTGTACTGTTGGTTCACCGTAGATTTTACAAAGCCTAATAACATTGGTTCGCTATTGGGATTCTCGATGAATCGGGTATTAGAACCAGGACGGTGGCACGAATCGGACGATCCAATTAATATCATGAACGTGAACATTGTTCGTATAGAATGTAGCGTGACCGCTGGTGCGTACAACAGTGGGAGGCGTGTCCATACGATACATGAATTTTCTCCGAGAGTTCCACCAGGATATAAGATATCGGAAACGCCCGCGCAGATCATTTACCTTCCAATCACCGCACGGATCATTACGGATCTAACGATACGCGTTGTGGATCAAAACGGACGGTTGCTCGATTTTCGAGGTGAAGAGATTACCATCAGATTGCACGTACGACGGCGACGACGATAATACATGTAGTGCGAACGAAAGAGATGCTTGTATTGAACGACTCTAGAAACCCGTTTCTTCCAAGTGAAATTGTTTACAACTGCAACAACAACTGCAACAGCTCCGATCACGCTAAAAAGAAGAGGCTCAGTGCTGCGAACATTGCATTTTTGAAATCATTGGGATTCATTGTGCGCATTTAGGTTGAAAATGGTTGACATTCTAAGTATTGGAGGGAAGCCGACGTTTGATGATCGCATCGTCAAGCTTCAGACTCACACATACAACCCATACGTCAACACAACGTTTGGATACAGCGATGAGATAAGAATACCGATACAACAGCAGGATTTATACACATTGCCGTGTGAAAGTTTTCTCTATGTGGAGGGGAAATTGAAGATAAATAAGCCAAAAGATGCATTAACGGTGACGTTGGGAAATAATTGCATGGCGTTCTTATTCGATGAGATTCGATACGAGCTGAATGGCGTGGAGATTGATCGCAGCAGAAACGTTGGAATAACTAGCACGCTTAAAAACTATGTATCGCTGACATCTGGCGAAGACAAAAATATGGAGAATGTTGGATGGGGCTTGAAACGGCGGGATGGGCCAATAGTGAAAAGTCATTTCAATTTTTGCATCCCACTCAAATATTTGCTGGGATTTTGTGAGGACTACAAACGCATGATTATTAATGCGCGTCACGAATTGATTTTAATACGATCGCGCAACGACAACAATGCTCTGATAGGATCGTCGATGTTGGAACCAGAAATTGAATTGGTTAAGCTACAATGGCGGATGCCCCATGTGACGTTAAATGACGTTAATAAGCTATCGTTGCTACATACTTTGGAACGTGGACAAAACCTGAGCATTTGTTTTCAATCGTGGGATCTGTACGAGTATCCTCTCTTACAGAGCACGACCAAGCATTCGTGGGCCGTGAAGGCATCTGCACAGCTGGAGAAGCCGCGATGCGTGATCCTTGCTCTACAGACTGGTCGAAGAAATGTGATGAGTGAAGACGTTACTATGTTCAACAACTGCAAATTGGCCAATATAAAACTTTTTCTCAACTCGGAATTTTACCCATATGATGACCTGAACTTGGACTTTGACAAGAATAAGCACGCCATCTTGTATCACATGTATACGCAATTCCGTAAATCATATTATGGGTATAGTTGCAACGAGGCATTATTCACCGTGGCTGAATTTTTACAATTTGGCCCCCTCGTGGTAATTGATTGCTCGCGACAAAATGAGTCGATCAAGAATGGCACCGTGGACGTGCGCATAGAATTCGAGTGTAAAGAGAATGTGCCTGCAAATACTACAGCCTACTGTCTGATTCTACACGATAGAGTGGTTGAATACAATCCATTGACAAACATGGTGCGCAAAGTAAATTAAATTACCACGCTACTTGCCCGCCCTCTGCTGTACGAAATTCGCAAAAAAATTTCATCGTGAAAATCGAGATGTTTTACGAGAAAGACTGCATTCTCTCGTCTGTCTTGGAAGCGAGTGGACCTCCAAATTGTATCGATAATGGTTGTACCAACGTTCGTTGACATGCAAGGGTTCATCGCTGATGGAAGATTTGTCGTCAAGGAAGTGGCTGTCCTACGAATGGGAACAATTCTCTCGCACTATATTTTTGGGAGTTCGATGCCACATTATCTTCTTTCGAAATCTGACAAATCAAGCATCCGCTGGTTAACGGCGAAACATCATGGGTTACGCTGGGACGATGGAGAAGTTCCATACAGTATGGCTAAACGGCTAATTTCGAAAGCTGTAGCTGATGCGATCGATGAAGAAGAGGATGACACGTGCCATGTCGTATATGTTAAAGGGCTGCAGAAACGCGACTGGCTTGCGGATTTCCTCGATGAAAGTACGAGAGCAGACGCGGTCATCGAGACGCTGGACATTGACTACGAGGATATCAAATCTCTAAATAAGCTAAATGTAGTTAATACTCTGCGATGTGGCAGACACGCGAAACACTGTGCCATGCAAAATGTATTTAAAATATTCAACTGGTGGTCTAAACACCAGGGAAATTCATAAATAAAATATAATCAATTTTTTAATGCGTATAATTTTCTTCACCCTCACTCAACCCAACCTCATGCGTTTGATGTCCGCTAGATTAAGACGATACTTATGCAGAAGTCGTTCGATACACGTTCGATACCCGATCAAAGCCGTTCGATGCACGATCAAAGTGGTATGATAGACGTTCAATATCCGATCAAAGCCGTTCAATACCCGTTCAATGCACGTTCGAAGCCGTTCAATATCCGTTTGATATATGTTCAAAAACATTCAATACACGTTCGATACGTATTCAAAGTGATGTGGTCTTGTCGCATGATGTGTCTAAAGAAGAAGGGAAAAAGATGGGAATAAGGAGAGGATGGTCTACGAAGAAGAAATGTGCAGTTTGTGAAAATGAATGCGGAGAACAACAGCATTGTACTTTTGCAAAGCTATGCACTTCTCGATTTCATGATAGGAGGGGGTTTTTACATGTGAGAGCTAGGAGATGCAGCGAGACCAGTCGTCTGTTAATTGTGGAAGGCGAACAGTCTGATTTTTAATCGTTAGACATTTGTGCAATTTTTGTAATTTGTGTGCGACAATTTTTTTCTGGTGCTTGAAAAATGGGATTGCAACGCATCGCCCCGGAGTATGACTCATTGGTATGTACAATATATTTTGACATTATTCGTCTATAACCATTGAAATCGAGCGAGATTAAAATCAAGTGGACATGTTAATATCATGATGTTCTATGCTTTAGTATTCACCATCGCCATCGCCATCGCCATCGCCATCGCCATCGCCGTCGCCGCCACCTTCGCCGCCTTCGCCGCCTCCGCAGGTATGTAGTTTGCATTGTTTTGCATGTTTCATGTTTATTATGTTTGATATGTGTCATATTTATTATGTTTGTGTATCTGTTCTAGGACCGTGTGCCGATGATTATAATGGCGCTCATGGCGCGGGTTCTGGCAGGGGAGGCTGAGGCTGCACCCTTAGCGGTGCATATGCAGCGCTCGGGCCTGGTATTCGGGTCGAGGATGGCGGCCAGATTGCGACGGCCCTGGGTACCTTATCATCAAATGGGGGATGTGAGGAGGCCGCAGCCATCGCTTCAGGGGTCCCTATCACCTCCATGGCAGTTCGAGGGGGTGATGTTGTCGTCATCGTCCTCAGCGTCATCATCACCGCCACCGTCGCGGCAGTTAACACCACCGCCGCGGTGGTCGCCGCCCCCTGCATGGATGGAAGAGGGGCTCGTGACGCCACCTCTGCAATTGTCATCCGACGAGAAGGATATTTAAATTCTTTTTCATTTTTTTTTGTTATCTCATGTATTTCATCCGTATTAACTATTATTACTATTCATATTACTATTATTATATTATATTCACTATTACTATTACTATTCATTCATTATTTGTAACAATATATTATCATTTTTAAACACATATTATTTCTCCATTTTATTCACCCGTCTTCCTTCTCCTTTCGCTGTCTAATTTTAAGATTCGGTGTAAGATTTAGCGTTCACAATGATATTATACCACATTCAACACATGTCGAGACTTTTATCCTTGAGTTCGAAACCGTTCAATATCCGTTTGATATACGTTCTAAAACGTTCAATACCCGTTCGATACGTATTCAAAGTGATATGGTCTTGTCGCATGATGTGTCAAAGAAGAAGGGAAAGAAGATGCGTGTGAATAAGGAAAGGATGGTCAGCGAAAATGAATGTGAAGAACAACAGCATCTCACTTTTGCAAAGCTACGCACTTCTCGATTTCATGATAGGAGTTTGCATGCGAGAGCCTGGAGATGCAGCGAGACCAGTTGTCTTCAAACATTAAAGACGTGTAGTACTTTATTAAAATTATGGGATATTGGAGGTCGCCCTCCATTTATGATTCGATGAGGTGGCGAGGTATGTACATAACAATATTTTGACATTTATCGCGTTTAACTGTTGAAACCAAGTGCTCTAAAATCAGGTGTTCGTATCAATATTTTACCATGAGTTTCTATGTCTAGGGCTCACACCGTCCCCACCCCCATCACCATCCCCATCGCCACCACGTGGGCCATCACCTCCACCACCGCCGTCGCCCACGTGGTCGAGCGATTGGGGATCGCCGCGGCCGTCGCCGCAGCCGTCGCCACCACCCCGTTCGCTGTCACCGTCGCCGCATCCACAGGTATGTAATACTTTGCATTGTTTTATGTGTTTCATGTTTATTATGTTTAATGTGTTAGTATTATATTGATGTGTCTGTGTGTTCTAGGCAACGACGTATGGGGCTGCGCGGCTGCGGGTTGCGCGGGTGTGGTTGCACGCACCGCGGTCGGGGGCTCTGCGGCGGCCGCGCCCCCTGCCCTCACCATCGTCGCCACCATCACCCCCGTCACCTCCATCAGCCCCCCTCGCCCGCCAATAGTTTTTATATTCTTTTATATTCTTTACTTTTATATTACATTCTATTTTATATTACATTTCTATTTACTTTTATTTTTATATTTTATATTTTATATCAATTTATATTTGTATTATTCAATCTTTTTTTTTTTATGTAACAATATATATATCTTAAACACATATTCTGTCTCCATTTTATTTACTCATCTTCCTCCTCGCCTCCTAATTCTAAGTTTTATAGACACTGCATAAATCTATTTCATTCTTCGCGCCGCATGTCACATAATGGTTTGGAAAAATATTTGGGGGTGGGCCAAGGTCATTCTCTCGCTCGGAAAAAATTTCCGGTGGTGGATCGGGGTTTAAAAAAGTTCTCGGGGGTCATTCACTCCCTCTAAAAAGTTTTCGGCGGTGCGTCCGGTCTACGCGGCGGCTCGGCCTGGAGTGATCCCCTCCATCATCGCAGCTTCCCCCACTCCGCGGCTCGTGCGCGCGCAATCGGTTTTCCTCTCCCCGCAGGCCCCGCGCCCATGTTTCCCTCCGCCGCGCTCCCCCGCGCGCCCTCACTTCCCCCCGCCCCCGCGCTCCCCTCAGAGGACCTGGGTTGGAATCGGCCTTACTATACTACTTACCGTTCTGCCCGACGCGTGCCAAACCACCTGGTAGCATGCTTGGACAAATTACTCGCGACGGTATACGATAAGCAGCGTTACGTTATCCATTATCGCAGCCTGCAACAGTGCACGCGACACGGTCTTCGTATTAAAAAGATACACCGCGTGCTTCAATTCGCTCAATCTCCCTGGCTCCGCGATTATATCGAATTCAATACACAGTTTAGAACAAGCGCGACAAACGACTTTGAAAAAAATTTGTACAAATTGATGAACAACGCGGTATTCGGTAAAACTATGGAAAATGTACGAAATCACGTGGATGTAAAACTTTTGTCACATTGGGAAGGGCGATATGGTACGGAGGCAATGATCGCGAAACCGAATTTCCTCAGCAGAAGTGTTTTTTCGGAAAATTTAATAGCTGTTGAATTGCGAAAACTCGAGGTGAAATTCAATAAGCCGATATATGTGGGTATGTGCATTCTGGACATATCAAAAATTTGTTTGTACGAATTTCACCACGAGTACATGTCGCTCAAGCATGGAAAAAATTGTAAAATTCTATATACCGACACAGATAGTCTCATTTATCACATTCAATGCGATGATATCTACGAGTCCATGAAACACAATATCGATAGATTCGACACGAGCGATTATCCTACCGACAATCCATATAATATGCCGCGCGTAAATAAGAAGGTTCCGGGGCTGATGAAGGATGAAAATAACGGTGCGATAATGGCCGAATTCGTAGGTCTTAGAGCGAAAATGTATGCACTTCGCGTAGACGGCAAAAAAGATACGAAAAAGGCGAAAGGCGTCAAGACCAACGTCATAGCCAGAACGATAACTTTCGACGACTACGCGCAATGTTTGCATAGGGAGATCGAAATGGTTCGCAGACAATCATGCATACGGTCTAAATTTCATAAAGTGTACACCATTTCGGAATCTAAAATCGCTCTAAACCCACACGATGACAAGCGGCATATCGTACCCAATTCGATCGACACTCTGCCCTGGGGTCATTATAATATCCCATTGTAAAATAGAAATTGTATTTATTGTATAATATAAAATTATTTGAGAATGTATAAAAAATTATTATTGTGTTTATTCTATTTATTGTGTAAAATATAAATGGCGGAATTAATGTATAAAAAATTGTTCACACATATATATGTATCATTGTATTTATTGAACCATGTATTATTATGCTACAATACATTATTTTTATTTATCCAAGAATTTTGTGATTTATCAAATCCCAACCACTTGACGTACACCTTATCCCCCTTCCTACGTAAGACTTTTTCCACTAGATACACATCAGGATCGGTGACGCGTTACAGCTCGTGTTCATAGAATCCTCCGGCAACAGGTTTTCCACAGGAATCGACCAGCAGATACGTTGCGGGATTAGTTGCTTGTACTTTGACTATCTTGAACACCTCCGTTGTCCAATTCGGCGTATAGCCTTTATCGAATATGGTTTTAAATTTGCTCACGCGCACAAACTCGCCCAACTTGATTCTCGCTGGAGCAGCGATCTTTATGTTGCTGTACACGGTGGCTAGCAGCTTATCGGCGATCGCAGGGGTAACATCGCAAGGACGCATTCCGATGGTTCTATGTTTTCGTGCGTTATACTCTGCAAGTAGACTTGGTAGAGCATCGGTCCATCTATAGGTTCCATTGAGCGTAAACAGTTTCCACATATAGTTTTTTAAAGTTCGATTGAAACGTTCCACGACGGAGGCCATAATGATTAACGTTATGCTTTGCCAAGAGTTTCTGCACATCAGCGTTGTAAAATTCATTTCCTTGATCGGTTTGCAAATTTTTCGGATATCGATCTCTAAATATCTTTGCAAACGCTTTAGTCACCTCAGCGCCACTTTTAGTCTTGAGCGGTAACGCCCATGCATACTTGCTCAACACATCGATGACGGTGAGTATGTAGTGGTGACCCTGGTTGAATCGTAAGTATGGACGCATTTCTACAATGTCAGCTTGCCACAGATCATCGTATCCATGCACTATGACACGCCTCTGCGATCAAACATGCAGCCATTATCGAAATCCAAGAGTAAAGAAAACCACGGCCACAAGAAGCTACAACTCGTTGAGGAATTGCATGCTCCAGCTCGAAGACATTTTCAACGGAGGCGTGTCATAGTGCATGGATACGATGAACTGTGGCAAGCTGACATTGTAGAAATGCGTCCATACTCACGATTCAACCAGGGTCACCACTACATACTCACCGTCATCGATGTGTTGAGCAAGTATGCATGGGCGTTACCGCTCAAGACTAAAAGTGGCGCTGAGGTGACTAAAGCGTTTGCAAAGATATTTAGAGATCGATATCCGAAAAATTTGCAAACCGATCAAGGAAAAGAATTTTACAACGCTGATGTGCAGAAACTCTTGGCAAAGCATAACGTTAATCATTATGGCCTCCGTCGTAGAACGTTTCAATCGAACTTTGAAAAACAATATGTGGAAACTGTTTACGCTCAATGGAACCTATAGATGGACTGATGCTCTACCAAGTCTACTTGCAGAGTATAACGCACGAAAACATAGAACCATCGGAATGCGTCCTTGCGATGTTACCCCTGCGATCGCCGATAAGCTGCTAGCCACCGTGTACAGCAACATAAAGATCGCTGCTCCAGCGAGATTCAAGTTGGGCGAGTTTGTGCGCGTGAGCAAATTTAAAACCATATTCGATAAAGGCTATACGCCGAATTGGACAACGGAGGTGTTCAAGATAGTCAAAGTACAAGCAACTAATCCCGCAACGTATCTGCTGGTCGATTCCTGTGGAAAACCTGTTGCCGGAGGATTCTATGAATACGAGCTGCAACGCGTCACCGATCCTGATGTGTATCTAGTGGAAAAAGTCTTACGTAGGAAGGGGGATAAGGTGTACGTCAAGTGGTTGAGATTTGATAAATCACACAATTCTTGGATAAATAAAAATAATGTATTGTAGCATAATAATACATGGTTCAATAAATACAATGATACATATATATGTGTGAACAATTTTTTATACATTAATTCCACCATTTATATTTTACACAATAAATAGAATAAACACAATAATAATTTTTTATACATTCTCAAATAATTTTATATTATACAATAAATACAATTTCTATTTTACAATGGGATATTATAATGACCCCAGGGCAGAGTGTCGATCGAATTGGGTACGATATGCCGCTTGTCATCGTGTGGGCTTAGAGCGATTTTAGATTCCGAAATGGTGTACACTTTATGAAATTTAGACCGTATGCATGATTGTCTGCGAACCATTTCGATCTCCCTATGCAAACATTGCGCGTAGTCGTCGAAAGTTATCGTTCTGGCTATGACGTTGGTCTTGACGCCTTTCGCCTTTTTCGTATCTTTTTTGCTGTCTACGCGAAGTGCATACATTTTCGCTCTAAGACCTACGAATTCGGTCATTATCGCACCGTTATTTTCATCCTTCATCAGCCCCGGAACCTTCTTATTTACGCGCGGCATATTATATGGATTGTCGGTAGGATAATCGCTCGTGTCGAATCTATCGATATTGTGTTTCATGGACTCGTAGATATCATCGCATTGAATGTGATAAATGAGACTATCTGTGTCGGTATATAGAATTTTACAATTTTTTCCATGCTTGGGCGACATGTACTCGTGGTGAAATTCGTACAAACAAATTTTTGATATGTCCAGAATGCACATACCCACATATATCGGCTTATTGAATTTCACCTCGAGTTTTCGCAATTCAACAGCTATTAAATTTTCCGAAAAAACATTTCTGCTGAGGAAATTCGGTTTCGCGATCATTGCCTCCGCACCATATTGCCCTTCCCAATGTGTCAAAAGTTTTACATCCACGTGATTTCGTACATTTTCCATAGTTTTACCGAATACCGCGTTGTTCATCAATTTGTACAATTTTTTTTCAAAGTCGTTTGTCGCGCTTGTTCTAAATCGATTATTGAATTCGATATAATCGCGGAGCCAGGGAGATTGAGCGAATTGAAGCACGCGGTGTATCTTTTTAATACGAAGACCGTGTCGCGTGCACTGTTGCAGGTTGCGATAATGGATAACGTAACGCTGCTTATCGTATACCGTCGCGAGTAATTTGTCCAAGCATGCTACCAGGTGGTTTGGCACGCGTCGGGCAGAACGGTAGATCGGCATGAGCGTCGTGCAGACGTTGCGGATATTCCAGATCTACCTCAAGAATGTATCCCGTGGGCGAATCGATCGGGATTGAGGACACGTCAAAATTCGTAACATCTTCGACCCATCGAAATTTAGCGTATGGTAGGGGCTGACACATTGCCCATCCGTACAAATTGTTCACGTCAAAGTACATCAAGTATGATGACTTTTCCGATGCGTCGTAAGATGACATGTACTTGTTATTGGCATGTGCGTATCTTCCGGAACATTGACTTAAACCCCCACGTATACCGCGTTCGATAAACATAACCATATCGATGTCTGTGAGCAATTCGAATGTAATTTTAGTATGTTTTAGCATTGCATCCCATGTGAAACCAGGTAGAGTATAATAATGTGCGGAATCTAAACCGTAACTCTTGATACAACTTTCGCGAAAATTTTCAAAAATATCTGCCAATAACAAGACATCAGTTTTCAAATACAAGTCGCTGTATTCGCCCAAGGTTCTAATCTCGAAACGCTGCCAGACAGTCTCGGCGTGCGCGTAATCGCTCTCGGATACAGTCTCACCCGTTAACGAACTGTAGAATGATTCGCGCGGCGGTAAGCATGGGTCCTACAGCTTGTCCTCGCAATCGAGGTATTCGTACGGAAAGACACCCTTTCGAGTCAATAAATTGAAATCCTCGGTGGATAATGTTTCAAATTGGGATTGTATAATTTTTAATTTATCTGTGCTAAGAAAGGATGCTAATTTATCGAGACTGGCGTTGAGAAATTTGTACGAATCGATGAACCGCAATTTAATACAATTTCGCGAGTCTGAATCAGCCGTATCTTCGACATTATTTCTGAAAGAAATATACTTTTCTTTAGTTATGGGTAATACGTCAACGTGACCTTCGAAAGCGATAGCTATTTCCTCGATAATGAAATATGAATCATAGCCGGATAAATTGTGGAAAACTATGGCGATGTAAAACGCGTTTTTATAATTTAAATTGCACTCCGTATGTGCTGGGCCTCTAAACCGTCCGGACAGATGGCAATGATCGTGGACTCGTACATCGCTAGCCTCGAATGGTTTTTCGCAAATATGACAGTGTGTTGCATTGCGAAATGTCGACAACTATTCGGGAGTTAAATCCAGCATTGGAACATTACTGGACAAGATGGGTTTGACAAAGTTTGCAAAATTTTTCAATTCGTCTACGAACCATGAAACGCAATCTGCGTCGCGGCGACATCGATACGTCGATAGCGATGTATCGTACGAACAATGCATATAATAGGCAATACTGTGTACTTTATGGTGCTGATACGCGCATAATTTATCACCCATTCGGTGACTGTCCTCCGTTTTTTCGATGATGCATTCCAGATCTGCATATATCACGAAAGGGAGCCGCTCCTTCCTGCAATGGTTGTCGAAGTTGAGGAGATTTTTGCCTTCGCTGGGCAGCAGGATGGCGCAGTCATTCATCTTGCCACAGTCCAGCGAATGAAGCTCCAACTTCGCGGCAGATCCGAAATAGTGCATGCATCTGTAAACCCAAAATTTTTTATATTTAATTTGTTTCGTGAGACATTTCATCATTTTATATACATACCGATCACAGATGAATTTCTTGGCTTCATTCTTGCTCAGCTGTGCGCTCACCAGCCGGGACAAGTTCTTGATCCATACAAAGTGTCCTACATCGCCGTGCTCTTGATTCGGTGTGTAGAGCAGATTGACGTGTTGATCCCTTTTTTGGTTGGTGAGGCGCAACGGAAAGACCGTCTTCGTCTTCTCCATCTCGAAGCTGTACACGTTGATGGAGATTTCGTTCAACCGCTCAAATTTTCCAATTTGCCTCCGGGACATTGGGAACTCAATGCCCTGAAGATTTAATATGGAAGTATAGTGCGGGTATGAACTTGGACGATCGGCATTTCTTTCCGCAGGATGGAGAGCGACGACCACTACCCACGCGAAACAGGCATTGTCTGGGGATTGCACATTGATCGTTGCATTCTTCAACAATAAATCCTGTGGCAACTTGAAGTGGCACCCCGCGCGCAGCGGATTGTACTTGTTGACATTGACGGTCAGGTTGAGGATTCTCGTCAATGCCCATCCGCTGTCGCGTTCCTGGAACTCTTCCATCGATGTCAGGGTGGGTTCGACGACGCTTCGTTGGTACCACTCCTGTAGATCGGATGTGCGGAAGAGTTCGCAGTTCCGGGTGTTGATGCTCTTACTTGCACGTTTATCGCCCGCCACAAATTCGCCGTTGAACACTGTGTTCACTTTGAGGTTCCGCTGTTTCCTCAAAGCACCCCGCACATGTTCCAACACAATGGTCCCTGCATCCTGGAGGAAGTTGCGCGGCTCGATATAGTTCGAATTTAGCACGGCACCGGTTAATACGCGACTATCGAACGCAGCGTCTATTTCGCGCCACAAAAGTCCTGTGCTCGAATGTCCTGCACCATCATGCACAAAACGGCCGCGCAACGAATGTTTCAGCCCTTCGAGCTGCGCGATTCGAGCAACCAACGATTGCCGAACACCGATCGATAATCGAGGACGTTTTACGCGGCTGTGTTCTTCTAAAGAATCGATGCACTCGTTGCACCGTTCTTCCCACGCGAGGTATTCTTCCCGCGAAATCAATCGTGCGGATTGATCCAATAATTGGCGGATTACTTGCGCGAATTCTTCCATGATCGTAAATGGAATGTAAATGTAATGTCTTTTCCTCGCAACACGTTGCAACGATTTGAAGTTTTGTACAGTTTGGAGCGCGCTTTTATGACCGGTGTCATGATTTGCGATCTCTGTCTTACTCTTTTGACGATCCAACCCAACATGGTTCTATGCAGTTTCTGCTGATACAGCAAAATTCTTTCTATGATTCATGCGTATGGCGAATTGGCGCGCAAAAGTATTATATTTCATTCAGCACGTGTTGAGACTTTTATCCTTGAGGATTGGGGCTCAAGTTACATACGATCTTTCGATATGCTGTGACGTTAAGATTGAAATACATTATGGAAAAATCGGATGCTTTAAAATAAAATGCTGTGGTGGGGGAAGCAATTATACCTCTATTTAAGCCAGTCTCCCGAAAGCCATTCAATCAATCGCTCAGTAGCCTCAGTGACTTTCGACAAAACAAATTGTGCTCTGAAAAAATGTGTAGTACCAGTGCCGAAGGAAACGCCGGACACATGAATTATTACGTTCCGATCGTGCAAGATGATGGCATAGCTCAATGCGGGGAGGATACAGTTGCTTGGTAAGGCTTAATTTTCACATCTTCTCAAAATTTTTTATGTTTATTCCTAATACGAGTGAGCACTTTCATAGCTTTGATTGTTCTCTTAGTCCGCGCCGAACATCGCGGATCATGGTCAGAAGATACGCATTAACATCTATGGGCAGCAAATATTTGGAAATTGGAATCAGAGTACGACCTACGATCGATGTAGAAATTATTCTCGGCGACAATCGTGGGATGTATCTCACGTTACCATATAATACATGGGGTCTACTATGCAACAATCGTGATGCTATCGCAGAACGTTCACGATTACCTGGATCACCTTCGATGCAGATGGATCAATTAACGATGGATTTTTGTGATATCTATAATTCTCCAATTGTAAGGATGATGCTGCATAATAAGCCGCTGTATTTCAAACCGGATACAGTATCATTTTTATTAAATCTTGAATCATGTATAGACTATGTGTATCCACGGCTGCATCGAATTAGCAGAGATGTGGAGGCGAAATTTAAAACTTTTGTTAACGTCCTACAGCAAAGCGATGTTGCTTGTGAAACATTAGATGCGCGTCATGCTGCTAAAATCATATGTGATAGCGAACATTACTGTGAGGATTATCATGTAGATTGCGAACTGGCAGCATGCGCCATCAATGATATTCTAGCTGATGCTCGTGGGAAAAAATGTTAAAATTATATTCTTTTAATTTTAAATAAAATTTCTTAAACGTATATTTTTTCTCCATTTACTTATCCGTCTTCCTCTTCGCCACCTAATTCTAAGATTCAGCGTTTATTTCGTTCTTCACACCGTGAAAATGACATCATCGTATGGAGATGCTCGGGGAGGACTCATATTACACACGATCGCGCGATACATTGCGGTGTTAAGATTGAAAATCATTTTAAAAAATTGGTAGCTTTAGAATAAGATGCGGTGGTGGCGGTGGGGGGGGGGGGGGGAAGCAATTGCACCTCTATTTAAACCAGTTCCCGGACGCTATTCAATCAATCGCTCAGTAGCCTCAGTGACTTTCGACAAAACAAATAGTGCTCTGAAAAAATGTATACCATTGATGAAATACTCGCTGGGATCGTGCGAGATGACGGTGTAGCTCCATGTGGGGAGAATATATATCGTGACCGGTACGGTGTAATTTTCACATCTTCTCAAAATATTTATGTTTGTTCCTAATACGAGCGAGTACTTTCATAGCTTTGATTGTTCTCTTAGCCCGCGCCAAACGTCACGTATCATGGTCAGAAGATACGCATTAACAACCATGGGTACCAAATATTTGGAAATTGGAATCGACGTAGGTCGTACGGCCGATGTAGAAGTTCTTCTCGGCGACAATCATGGAAATCATCTCATATTATCATGGCATACATGGGGTCTACTATTCGACAACCGTGATAACATCGAAGAACGTGCACGATTACCTGGATTATCTTGGATGCAGATTGATGATTTATCGTTGGACTTTTTTCGGATCTCTGATTCGCCAATTATAAAGATGACACATGGTGATGATACAGTGTATTTCACACTGGATACAGCAATATTTTTATTTAGTCTTCAGCAATGTATAGAGTATTTGTATCCGCGGCTGTATCAAACTGCAGAAGATGCGAGTGAAAAATTTGAAACTTTTGTTAACGTGCTACGGCAGAGCGATGTTGCCTGCGAAACATTAGATGCTCGTCGTGCTGCTAAAATAATACGTGATAGCAAATACTACGACGAGGAGTATCTTGTAGATTGCGAACTGGTAGCATGCGCCATCAGTGATATTCTAGTTGAAGCTCGTAGGAAGAAAAAATGTTAAATTATATTCTTTTAATTTTAAATAAATTTCTTAAACACATATTCTGTCTCCATTTTATTTACTCGTCTTCCTCCTCGCCTCCTAATTCTAAGATTTGTAGACACTGCATAAATCTATTTCGTTCTTCGCGCCGCATGTCACATAATGGTTTGGAAAAATATTTGGGGGTGGGTCATTCACTCCCTCCGGTTAGGTCTGAAAAAAGTTCTCGGGGGTCATTCCCTCCCTCTAAAAAGTTTTCAGCGGTTGGTCCGGTCTCCGCGGCGGCTCGGCCTGGAGTGATCAGCCTCCATCATCGCGGCTTCCCCCACTCCGCGGCTCGTGCGCGCGCAACCGGTTTTCCTCTCCCCGCAGGCCCCGCGCCAATGTTTCCCTCCGCCGCGCTCCCCCGCGCGCCATCACTTCCCCCCGCCACCGCGCTCCCCTCAGAGGACCTGAGTTGGAAACCGCTTTACCATACTACTTTATAGAAATTTCCCGCCTCTGGGGCGACGGCACGTGTGGAAGGTCTCCATATGATTGTCGTTCTTTTCGCCGTATAAACGGCGCCGTTGCCGTCCCGTGCCGTGACGTGTGAAACAAGGCTAAGTCGCGCCCCTTTTAATCGGGATATTTTTAAGGAAGTTAACTATACATTATGGAAATAGAATTTTCAAATAGGCCATTTTCGTTGGGACGGCATAACGACGTGCGTTACGAAAAACAGCACGTGTGTCTTCGTTGTGTAGAACGATAAATAACTACTGTCATATTATTGTAAGATTATTACTGTTCGACAAAATTTAACTTTTTTTCGGACATATAACATTCAATAGCCGTTTCTTCGTTCCACGCGATGCGACAGACATTTTTCCTCCGGAAACCATCGTCGGAAGTAGTAAAACACCTCTCGGTTTCAATACAGAAACGAAAAAGTTTGGCAACACGTGTGCAGGCAACAGTGGTAGTCAATGGCACCTGGGCCGTTCTGCGTCACGGAACGCGTAACGCGTGTACATTGTAACCTTTTCCAAAGATCTGCTCGCCCGTCGGCGCTCGGTCGTGATAGTTTCTACCGTATAATCCAAAATTTGCTATTCTTCGTGGCGATGCACTGAAATATGCTAGTCAGGGCCGCCCCTGTGTTTTAGTCGTTCAAGTGCGCGGGCACTTTCTGCAGACACGCCAGGAACGGGCCTGATGCTAGTAATCGTGCTAATATTCGTTAGAAACGATGCAATGTGCTTCTTTAGGTGGCAAACTGAAACGTGTTGTTTTTCGTAAATGAAACGTGCTGTTTTCCGTAACGCACATCGCTATGTCGTCCCGATGAAAACGGCCCACATACAAAATTTATAAATTTCCCAAACGTTAACCATCCATTCCCAACCTACTACCCTTTAACCTAAGTTAAATAAAATCCTTTAACGTGAAATTTTTTTTATATATTCTGTTTCATTTTAAGATGCACAGAGCGTTGAAGGACATGGATGCCCCCCAGGCGCCACCACCACCGCCCCAAAATTCTCCTATGGCGGCTATGGGGGGGGGGGGTGCAGGCCCGCTCCCCGCTCCCCAGGAGTTTCATAACGGGGGGGGGGGGGGGGGGCTCCCCGTTTCTAATTTACTGCAGCAATTGAACCAAGTAAGTATGTGGAATATGGTTCTATGGCTTACATCCTATTAAACTAGTTTGTGCGAAACGTTGCAATTGTTAGAATGTTATTCCGTTTTAAGAAATGTCTTTATGTTTATGTTACTGTTTCAGCTTCAGAAACTAGTTAAAAAGGCCATCCACTCCCGCGGCCGTGGAGGAGAGCCGCACCGTAGGGCGCGGGGTGGCCGAAAAGGCCACCCGTATAGAGGTGGCTGGGGGGGAGGTAGAGGGTGGGGAGACCAGAGGCGCGGTGGTGGAGGAAGAGGAGGAGCAGGAGGAAGATGGGGGGGAATAAATCCTTTACTTTAAATTTCTAAAATAAAATATTTTTTCAATTTTTTAAAAAGATTAATTTTTTCATTTCAATTGGATACAGGGTGATCGTGGAGCGACTGGACTCAATGAGACAACCCCGCGCAGTGCAGCACCGAATTTGATGATATTTGGCCTCCGAAGAGGTTGGAGTACCTATTAAGAAGTGAGAAATTGCCACGACGCCAATAGATTCCTTATGTTTCGCCGATGAAACTAACACTAAGAACGACGTAATTCGGATCTTAATGAAGGAAATTAGATGAAAAATTTGTTTATATAATTTCACGCTAGCTTCGTTAAAAATAATCCAATTTACATGAAATTTGGTACGATCTTAATCGGAAAAACATAAGGAATCGATTGACGTCATCTTCGCAGAGATCTGATGAGAAATGCAGAAATCGTGGACATTTCTCACTTTTTATTGTATTCCAACCCCTTCGAGGATTAAAAAAAGGTACCAGGCGGCATCTCTTTGGCAGGCGTCGCTCCAGAATCGCCCTGTATGTCTTTCCTCTATTTATCGGCTAGCGTGGATTTCCACCGATGCTGGTGGCTCGACCATTTTCACATTTTATAATAATTTTGTATAAGAATACCTATGTTTCTTGTCACCATTTAATTTTTCTATTGCTTTCACTAATTTCCAGTCGCGTTTATTTCTATTTGCCTCCACGTTTTAATTAAAGTTTTATACAATTCCATTTGCATACGAGACCAGTAAAAACAATAGAAATCATCCTATGAAATCTGATTAATGTACCCAGAGTATTGCCCCTTATACTTCAATTCACTTAACGAATTGATAAGATTAAGATTTTTATTGAATCCTAATTCTCGCACGATAGCTTAATCATATATTTTTCTCAAAGTACATTGTCGTGGAACGTAGTATAATTCATCTTTAAAGCCGCGTATTCACCCGAGCATTCGCCACGAATGAGCATTGCACGAGCACCGATCAATTCAAAAACTTCACGAGAATGTCTTGAGAAGACTTTTTTCTTATATTAAATTATATTCATAATAAAGTTACAAAGCACGATACTGCCGTCATAAAATCCACTACACCTGAAGAAAGATTGGCAATTACTTTCACATTTCTTGCAACCGGTGATTGTTATAGTAGCTCACAATATCTTTAGAAATATCTAAAGAGGTTATGTAAAAAAATTATACCAGAAGTGTGTAAAGCTGTAATTGAGAGTCTAATGCATTATGTAAAGGTGAGTGATTTATTAACATTTTATCGACTTACTGGTTAGCAGTTAATTGTAGCCGATTAATGGGCTACCGATCGGTAAAATGTTAATCGTGGTATCGTCCGAATACGTGTATACGGTGTATCTGGCGTTACCACATTTTTACAGTAAAATAACGTACATTTGCTTTCGTGGGGTATACAAAAAAGTACGCTCAACAAATTAAGGATATACTATGGTATGACCCAACCAACGGAATGAACTGAAATTTTGAGGGGTTGGGCGGGAGGGGGAGAGAACCTGTAATATAACATTTCAGCTGCGGGTATTTGTTACTTTCTGAGATATTATTAAAAAACTTTCGGCATAATAGTGGGCTTTTCGCTATCCCCACCACTTCTGTCTCACTCTTGTCCGCCGAAGGCGAGAGCGAGACGGAACGAGAGCGAGCGAGAGCCACTGAGGATGTTTTGGCGGAGTAAGGAAGTAGGTGACCATAGTTGATGGGTAGAAAAGTGAAAGCAGGAAAGGTCGTGGACAGGAATAACCTAAGGGTTGATGCCTACCAGTGAGTCCAATGCTTTATGGGTCTGTTTTCGCTACAACGTTTATGATGGCGAACGTTTGGCAGGCAGATGTGTAGTTTAGCCGCTTCAAGTAGTAATTGAGAGTTTTTCTCGCAATGCACGTAAAGGTAGTTACAAGATTGGCGTTTCACACCAATTTTAAGAAAATGTTTGTCGCTTAATGAACGGTCGGTTGCAATAACGGGACTAGCGCTGAAAAATGTGAAAAAGTATGGTCGAAACGCTAAGAAAGATTGAAAAACTAAATGTTGCTAAAGTGGATTTTAAAAAATATAGTGTTGTAAAGTTCGTCACGATTCAATTTTTTCCATTTACAATTTGCTTATCCAATCAATACTATTCGAGATAAAAATCATAAACAATATATTTTTCTTCGTCTAAACTCTAAGTCAGTCTTTCTCATAAATTGTGATAACTTCAGTAAATTGTAAAACAATTCGCGCTGAGCGGAGAAGGCTGGTCGATGCATCGTGGGTCTGTTTACGGTGCAACGGCTACGGCGACGACCCCGTTCAAGGACGCTTGCGCCGGTCATAAATTGTTTCAAGGGTCGAGGAGAATGGAAAACCAACTGCGCCCATGACTTCGGTAGACGGGTGGCCCCTACAGAGTTTTCCAAACGAGCGGACGTTTGGAGGTCTCGTTTCATTTTGTGCAAAATATATAATAGTACAACCAATTTCGGTCTTGATTTTCATTGTAGGGACTTAGCTTGTGTGCTCATCTCTGGTCATCGTAAGCGCTTCCGACCATCGCACACGCCCCCCGCGTACGCAAAAGACGGAGTGTCAGGCGTCCGAAAGACAGAGCGAGACAAAACATCAACGCGTCGTCTGTCCCGAAACGCCCTCGCTCGCTCTCGTTCCGACTCGCTCTCGCCTTCGGCGGACAAGAGTGAGACAGAAGTGGTGGGGATGGCGAAAAGCCCACTATTATGCCGAAAGTTTTTTAATAATATCTCAGAAAGTAACAAATACCCGCAGCTGAAATGTTATATTACAGGTTCTCTCCCCCTCCCGCCCAACCCCTCAAAATTTCAGTTCATTCCGTTGGTTGGGTCATACCATAGTATATCCTTAATTTGTTGAGCGTACTTTTTTGTATACCCCACGAAAGCAAATGTACGTTATTTTACTGTAAAAATGTGGTAACGCCAGATACAACGTATACACGTATTCGGACGATACCACGATTAACATTTTACCGATCGGTAGCCCATTAATCGGCTACAATTAACTGCTAACCAGTAAGTCGATAAAATGTTAATAAATCACTCACCTTTACATAATGCATTAGACTCTCAATTACAGCTTTACACACTTCTGGTATAATTTTTTTACATAACCTCTTTAGATATTTCTAAAGATATTGTGAGCTACTATAACAATCACCGGTTGCAAGAAATGTGAAAGTAATTGCCAATCTTTCTTCAGGTGTAGTGGATTTTATGACGGCAGTATCGTGCTTTGTAACTTTATTATGAATATAATTTAATATAAGAAAAAAGTCTTCTCAAGACATTCTCGTGAAGTTTTTGAATTGATCGGTGCTCGTGCAATGCTCATTCGTGGCGAATGCTCGGGTGAATACGCGGCTTTAAAGGTGAATTATACTACGTTCCACGACAATGTACTTTGAGAAAAATATATGATTAAGCTATCGTGCGAGAATTAGGATTCAATAAAAATCTTAATCTTATCAATTCGTTAAGTGAATTGAAGTATAAGGGGCAATACTCTGGGTACATTAATCAGATTTCATAGGATGATTTCTATTGTTTTTACTGGTCTCGTATGCAAATGGAATTGTATAAAACTTTAATTAAAACGTGGAGGCAAATAGAAATAGACGCGACTGGAAATTAGTGAAAACAATAGAAAAACTAAATGGTGACAAGAAACATAGGTATTCTTATACAAAATTATTATAAAAGGTGAAAATGGTCGAGCCACCAGCATCGGTGGAAATCCACGCTAGCCGATAAATAGAGGAAAGTCATACAGGGCGATTCTGGAGCGACGCCTGCCAAAGAGATGCCGCCTGGTACCTTTTTTTAATCCTCGAAGGGGTTGGAATACAATAAAAAGTGAGAAATGTCCACGATTTCTGCATTTCTCATCAGATCTCTGCGAAGATGACGTCAATCGATTCCTTATGTTTTTCCGATTAAGATCGTACCAAATTTCATGTAAATTGGATTATTTTTAACGAAGCTAGCGTGAAATTATATAAACAAATTTTTCATCTAATTTCCTTCATTAAGATCCGAATTACGTCGTTCTTAGTGTTAGTTTCATCGGCGAAACATAAGGAATCTATTGGCGTCGTGGCAATTTCTCACTTCTTAATAGGTACTCCAACCTCTTCGGAGGCCAAAAATCATCAAATTCGGTGCTGCACTGCGCGGGGTTGTCTCATTGAGTCCAGTCGCTCCACGATCACCCTGTATCCAATTGAAATGAAAAAATTAATCTTTTTAAAAAATTGAAAAATATATTTTATCATTTTAAAAATTGAATGTAAAAGATTTATTCCCCCCCATCCTCCTCCTGTTCCTCCTCTTCCTCCACCACCGCGCCTGTGGCCTCCCCACCCTCTTCCTCCCCCCCAGCTTCCTCTATACGGGTGGCCTTTTCGGCCACCCCGCGCCCTAGGTGCGGCTCTCCTCCACGGCCGCGGGAGTGGATGGCCTTTTTTACCAGTTTCTGGAGCTGAAACAGTAACATAAACATTAAGACATTTCTTAAAACGGAATAACATTCTAACAATTGCAACGTTTCGCACAAACTAGTTTAATAGGAAGTAAGCCATAGAACCATATTCCACATACTTACTTGGTTCAATTGCCTCTCCACATGGACCTCTTGGGGGCAGGGAGCGGGCCTGCACCCCCCCCCCCTCCGCCGCCAGAGGAGGATTTTGGGGCGGTGGTGGTGGCGCCTGGGGGGCATCCATGTCATTCAGCGCTCTGTGCATCTTAAAATGAAACAAAATATATAAAAAAAATTTCACGTTAAAGGATTTTATTTAACTTAGGTTAAAGGGTAGTAGGTTGGGAATGGATGGTTAACGTTTGGGAAATTTATAAATTTTGTATGTGGGCCGTTTTCATCGGGACGACATAGCGATGTGCGTTACGAAAAATAGCACGTTTCATTTACGAAAAACAACACGTTTCAGTTTGCAACCTAAAGAAGCACATTGCATCGTTTCTAACGAATATTAGCACGATTGGTCTTCCGCCGCGAAACCTAGCATCAGGCCCGTTCCTGGCGTGTCTGCAGAAAGTGCCCGCGCACTTGAACGACTAAAACACAGGGGCGGCTCTGACTAGCATATTTCAGTGCATCGCCACGAAGAATAGCAAATTTTGGATTATACGGTAGAAACTATCACGACAGAGCGCCGACGGGCGAGCAGAACTTTGGAAAAGGTTACAATGTACACGCGTTACGCGTTCCGTGACGCAGAACGGCCCACGTGCCATTGACTACCACTGTTGACTGCACACGTGTTGCCAAACTTTTTCGTTTCTGTATTGAAACCGAGAGGTGTCTTACTACTTCCGACGATGGTTTCCGGAGGAAAAATGTCTGTCGCATCGCGTGGAACGAAGAAACGGCTATTGAATGTTATACAGGGTGTCCCAAAAATGCTGCGGCTCCTTAAAGGGGGTGATTCGGGGGATGATTGCAAACAACTTTTTCCTTTGCGAAAAAGCTCTCCGAGGTTTGGTTAACGAGATATTAACAAAAAGCACCGACCAATCAGAGCGCGAGTCTGACGGCCGAGTTCCCGCGCTAGCGTGGCTACGAGCCGCGCTGCGACTTGTGAACAAGCAACTCGGCATGCAACGAAGAAAATTGCGTAGAATGGCAAATGAAAAGACGTAACAAATAAAATCGAACACGTTGTCATGGTTTGTTTGTTATTTGAAGTGAATAATGAATAAAGGATAAATGGATGAAAATCACGTGTAACGTAAAAAGACGAATACACAATTTTTTTAGAAGATTCGAAAATAATAATTATTTGAAGTGGGAGGATAAGGAATACGTAAAATTCCTTGTGTTAATAACGTATCCACGAAAAGGTAATGTAACGGGAAATTAACGAAAAGTGATAAAAATCCGTAACTCAATAACGGCCAGCACTGTTGCTGATAACGAATAAGTCTGTTTAAAAAGCCCGAATAAATATTTTCGTACGAGACTTTTGAGAATTGTCGCCGGAAATAAGCCATAGCTTGCGTTAAATTTAAAAATGAATGATCACCATTAAAGTAACTAAAACTCACCCTTGACGAAAATTCACCTGCAACTTGAAAACTTGTGTCACTGGGTCACTGAACCGATCCTGGTCATCGATGGACGAGCCCAGTGCACAGCTGATCCCAGGTATACGACACTACCCAAAGTTAAGGGTCGCAATGTCAGGTGCGTCCAGGTCAACATACCGAATATTCACTTCACTGCACGGTTACTAACACTGATGACTTTGTTTACTTTTTATGGAACGTGTTGTTCCTACGTTTCAAAAATTGGTGGCCCCGAAAGGGGCCGGTTGTTATCAGTTAAAGAACTGCTCCACATGGCGACCGTCATTGTCCACGCAGGTTTGAGCGCGGAGAAGTAATTGTCGTTGGACGCCCTGTAATGTCTGCGGCGTTATGTTCTCCACCGCTGCGTGGATAAGCGCTACTGCTTCCTCAGGTGTGTCCACTGGCTGACGATACACCTCATCCTGAAATGATTGTAGTACAACAAATACAAAACGTAAGTAAAAAAAATTATCTACAACAGGAATAAGTAAAGAGTAACAGCAATAATCAAATTACCTTCAGGTAGCCCCAGAAGAAAAAATCCAGCGGATTCATATCCGGTGACCGTGGGGGCCACGCAACGTGGGCTTCTCGCCCGCCGCGGCCGATCCACCTGTCCTGAAAGGTTTCACCTAAATAGGCGCGGACAATATCGGCATAATGAGGCCCAGCTCCGTCATGCTGGTAGTACATGTTCTGTCGGATCTCATATGGAATATGGTCCATAAGATCCGGCAGAACATGCTCTAAAAAATATTTATACGCTGGGCCGTCCAGCCTGTCTGGCAGAATGTACGGCCCAACGATAAATTCGCCACAAATGCCGGCCCATAGGTTGATCGACCAACGGACTTGTGCGGCACGTGGACGAAGCGCTAGGGGATTTTCGTCGCTCCGCACATGCATATTGTGGGAATTGAAGCAACCTTCCCTGTTGAAAATTGCTTCATCCGTCCACAATATGTATGTGGTGAACGACGGATTCCTTAGCACTTCTCCCAACAACCACCTGGAATATTGAACCCGCTGGATGTAATCTCGGGCGTGCAAATGTTGCACCCGTACATATTTGTACGGATGCAACCTTCGATCCCTGAGGATGCGGCGTACCGTCGTCTTGCTGACACTAGAACAAAATGCAAAAACATCCACTATTAGATAACATTTTTTTTCTTAATTAATAATTGTTGCAGTTATCTTGAACTGTGACTTACTTTAGTCGACGACTCAAAATGCGCGCACTAATCGTTGGGTCGGCTTCAACGGCGTCGAGGATTCTCTCTATGGTGCCCGGATTTCGCGCTGCAGCGGGTCTGCCACCTCGCTGCCTCGCGGCATCATGGACCCCGTCGAGAAAAGCCGCGACGCTAACCGACGAAACGTATCTTCGCTTGGTGTTTCGATATCCGGATATTCTAGCGCAAATGCTCGCGCAGCAGCCCTCGCGTTCCCGTCGTTCCGGGCGTACACCCAGAACATACGATAGTACTCTTGGGCTGAGAACATTTCTGCAACGCGATTTCTAGCTGACTGACAGGATTTTTTCCAAGCAACTTCCGCTACCCCCAAGTAGCTTCTCTGGTCCCATTATGAGTTAACTCCCACCAAGCCAAGAGGCTTTAGGTAAAAAGAAGCCAGCACATTTTCGGAATACACGTGTTTTGCAGAAGTGCAACGAAAACTTTCACAAAAGCCCGCGCTCCGTCCTTCTACTGCAAATGTACCCATTGCTTCGAGATAGAAAACAGACACCACGTGTATCGGTTGGAAAGGGTCCGAAGGGAAGAGACGCAGAAAGTCTTCGAGTTGCTATAAAGAAGAAAATGCATACCATTCCTGTCTCCCCTTTCTGACACCCTGAGTTCACGTCTGCTACGAGGCGGAACCAATTAAGTCATAAATTATCCGTAACTGTAGGAAACCGTTCTCTACCGCCGACTTGCGGGACAATACGGTCATAAACCGCGACCCTGGCGAAATGCTCTGGCTGATGAGCCTGATTAATTTTGGAGAACTAGAAATTACAGAGTATTATCCAGCATCAATACGTCTCGCGGAGAGACAGGAAAAGAATGGTAGTCCGCTGACTGCGCGAAGTCCCGCCTGCTTCGTCCTACCCTCAAATTAAAGACGGATCCCTTATCTCTCGAGTATAAACACGCGCTCGAATTTCAAAACACAAGCACGCGTCGATGTATTCGGTGCGAGAGACTGTGGGCTTGAAGTCCCATTGGCCACAAACTAACCAATCGGGCCTGCTTATCTCTCGTGTCTAAACACGCGCTCGAATTTCAAAACAAAAGCACGCGTCGTCGTATTCCCTGCGAGAGATGGTGGGCTTGGGGTCCAATGACGGTCGCCATGTGGAGCAGTTCTTTAACTGATAACAACCGGCCCCTTTCGGGGCCACCAATTTTTGAAACGTAGGAACAACACGTTCCATAAAAAGTAAACAAAGTCATCAGTGTTAGTAACCGTGCAGTGAAGTGAATATTCGGTATGTTGACCTGGACGCACCTGACATTGCGACCCTTAACTTTGGGTAGTGTCGTATACCTGGGATCAGCTGTGCACTGGGCTCGTCCATCGATGACCAGGATCGGTTCAGTGACCCAGTGACACAAGTTTTCAAGTTGCAGGTGAATTTTCGTTAAGGGTGAGTTTTAGTTACTTTAATGGTGATCATTCATTTTTAAATTTAACGCAAGCTATGGCTTATTTCCGGCGACAATTCTCAAAAGTCTCGTACGAAAATATTTATTCGGGCTTTTTAAACAGACTTATTCGTTATCAGCAACAGTGCTGGCCGTTATTGAGTTACGGATTTTTAATACTTTTCGTTAATTTCCCGTTACATTACCTTTTCGTGGATACGTTATTAACACAAGGAATTTTACGTATTCCTTATCCTCCCACTTCAAATAATTATTATTTTCGAATCTTCTAAAAAAATTGTGTATTCGTCTTTTTACGTTACACGTGATTTTCATCCATTTATCCTTTATTCATTATTCACTTCAAATAACAAACAAACCATGACAACGTGTTCGATTTTATTTGTTACGTCTTTTCATTTGCCATTCTACGCAATTTTCTTCGTTGCATGCCGAGTTGCTTGTTCACAAGTCGCAGCGCGGCTCGTAGCCACGCTAGCGCGAGAACTCGGCCGTCAGACTCGCGCTCTGATTGGTCGGTGCTTTTTGTTAATATCTCGTTAACCAAACCTCGGAGAGCTTTTTCGCAAAGGAAAAAGTTGTTTGCAATCATCACCCGAATCACCCCCTTTAAGGACCCGCAGCATTTTTGGGACACCCTGTATGTCCGAAAAAAAGTTCAATTTTATCGAACAGTAATAATCTTACAATAATATGACAGTAGTTATTTATCGTTCTACACAACGAAGACACACGTGCTGTTTTTCGTAACGCACGTCGTTATGCCGCCCCAACGAAAATGGCCTATTTGAAAATTCTATTTCCATAATGTAAAGTTAACTTCCTTAAAAATATCCCGATTAAAAGGGGCGCGACTTAGCCTTGTTTCACACGTCACGGCACGGGACGGCAACGGCGCCGTTTATACGGCGAAAGGAACGACAATCATATGCAGACCTTCCACACGTGCCGTCGCCCCAGAGGCGGGAAATTTCTATAAGATCGTCACGTTTTTTGCCGAGAACACGGTGCCGTACCGTGAGTGTGTGAAACGGGGCTTATTCGCGGCATCGCCTTTGAGAACTGTAACGGAAGAATCACCTTGTTTAATAGTATTAGTAATTTTAATACTTACATTCTCCATGTTGTCCATACCAAATTCAAATGAGTCGAATGACAGCGAATGACACAATGAAGGAGGCACTGAAGGAGACAGTGGAGGGGACACTGGAGGAGGCAGTGGAGGGGACAGTGGAGGACTCTGAACAGAGATAACCGGAATGTCTCTGATGCACACATTGTCACTTGGCGTTGATTGGTTCGAAGCCAAAACCTAGCTTGGCGCCGATTGGTTTGACGTCCCGGCGGCATCACGCGCGCCAGTGACAATCTTGTGTTTCAGGGACTTTTTTGGCAAGTGGCAAAGCGGGACTGATTTTTCTCAGTCAAGAAAGTCCCTTTGTCGTCACTGACGAAAAGTCCGTAAGGGTCAATTCAGACGAGCGATGCGGCGTCGTTGCGATCTCGCAGCGGTACATATGTGTATACAGAGAGAGAGAGAGATTCACACGTGTCGCAATTTGTTGCGGCAAATTCCCAGATAGCACACGTCGTCTATAAGCTGTCTTTAAGATGTATTAAGACGTCGTACAGACTTTCAAGACGTCTTAAAGACGGCTTATAGACGACGTGTGCTATTGTCATATCGCACTGCCGCAAAAATTGAGTCACGTGTAAATATCTCTCTTTCTCTCTGTCTCTCTCTCTCTCTCTCCCTCTCCCTCTCTCTCCCTCCCTCTCTCTCGCTCTTTCTATACACACATGTACCGCTGCGAGATCGAAACGACGCCGCATCGCTCGTATGCATTGATCCATAGAGACACTATAATACATGAGTCTGGACACGAGAAGGCCACTTTTTGATTGGTACGCCATTTTTTATCGAAATCCTGCAAGAGAGAAAGAGATATACACCATTTCACTCTTAACCACTCTTAACAACTCTTACGTTTATGGCGGTATTTTACTATCTATTAATCTGAAAATGCGCATTTGGGTTTTTGATTGGCCCGTCATTTTTCATCTATTTCCGCTGATTTTTAAATCTGTCTATTCTATCTGTTCTATTTGATATATGTTATTTTATTATACTTTAAAATACATTTTAAAATAAATTTTAAAATACCGCCATAAACGTAAGAGTTGTTAAGAATGGTTAAGAATGAAATGGTGTATATCTCTTTCTCTCTCGTGGGATTTCGATCAAAAATGGCGGGCAGTGGCTCGTGTCCAGACTCTTATTATAGTGTCTCTAGGTCGCAGCAACCAGCAGCGACCCCAATAGTGCAAGGGAGAAGTATGCATCTGTTTCCCTGTTACACCAGAGACAGATAGTATTTTAGCGCCCCCTTCGACTGGAGCGCCCTTATGCGTCGACCCTGCTTACCAGAACCATGCTTAGTTTGTAGCGCGGACGGCACCATGCGGCGCTGCTGAAGTCGAAACAAATGCCTTCGATACTCCCAAATTCTTTTCAGGCACGTGCCTTGAAAGTCAGCATTGTTCGCAGACCGCTCGAGTGAGATCGCGCGTTCATTCACGGTTTTTTAAATAATTGTGAGAGTTATATTACCTACCGTTTTACGATTTCATTGTGGTCATTTGTGAAAAGTGCCTAGAAATGCACTGATACACCCATGCGTTTTTCTGGACGTGTAGCAGATGTGTGAAAAGTGTGAAGTGTTCGATGAGGAGTACAAATTTAAGTGTTGTTCGAATAAAGAGACGCGACAAAGTGTGTGCAATTTTTTTGGATAATATGCCACCAAACACCTTAAACCTTTACGGTAAGAACAATCGATTTTGATGATATATTCGAAAAAAATCGAGCTTATACGCGATCGCTTCGTCAGGACCCTTCTTTTTCGCGATTTTTATTAATTATTCCATTCTGGAGGGTGGACAAACGCAATCACGGGGTGGACAAACGTCTTCTACACCTAGACTATCGAAATGCATCGTTGGACAAACGATTTCGATCTTTAATTATCAACAAATCGAACTTATGCGCGATCGCTTCGCCGGGACACGACTTTTTCGCGATTTTTATTAATAATTCGTTTCTGGAGGGTGGACAAACGCAATCACGGGGTGGACAAACGTCTACTACATCTAGACTATCGACGTGCATCGTTGGACAAACGATTTCGAACTTTAATTAACGAAAAATCGAACTTATGCGCGATCGCTTCGCCGGGACACTTCTTTTTCGCAATTTTTATTAATAATTCGTTTCTGGAGGGTGGACAAACGAAATCACGGGGTGGACAAACGTTTTCTACGTCTAAACTAACAAAATGAATCGTTGAACAAACGATTTCATCGTTTAATTAATGAAAAATCGAACTTATACGCGATCGCTTCACCAGGACGCTTCTTTTTCGAGATTTTTATTAATTATTCAATTCTGAAGGGTGGACAAACGAAATCACGGGCTGGACAAACGTCTTCTGCATCTAAACTAACAAAATTGATCGTTGGACAAACGATTTCATCGTTTAATTAATGAAAAATCAAACTTATACGCGATCGCTTCACCAGGACGCTTCTTTTTCGAGATTTTTATTAATTATTCAATTCTGGAGGGTGGACAAATGAAATCACGGGGTGGACAAACGATGCTGGATCGTGGACAATAATATTCCTCTGTTAAAACGTTGAAAAGTGTTCACTGATGTAGCTGATGACAAATTTTCTTAATTTGTTCATAACTTTTCTTTGGAGGGTGGACAAACGAAATTTTTGGGTGGACAAACATGGACAAACGATGGACAATCAGCACCATAAAATTTTGAAAAAGTTTTCATGGGGGTGCTGGTAAAAATTTTTTTTTTGTTCATAACTTTTTTTTTGAGGGGTGGACAAACGAAAATTTTTGTTGGACAAACGTGGACAAACGATGGACAAACGAATGCCATCGGGTTTTTTTAAAAATTCGAATTTGGGGGTGCCAACTTCACAGAGCTATTTCATTCACCTCTGTCCTATTAAAGTTTATTTTGTTTAATTCCATTTGAAACTCTCTCTTTCCTTCCTCTGTCCAGACTCTTCTCTCTCTCCACCTCCCCTCCTGATTTCCCCCTCGGTCGCTCATTTTATTTCCCCTATATAGTTCTGCTATCAGAGGCATATGATCTGACTCAACTCTATCTTCCACTGTGAATTTCTTGATATCTTCTTTCGCCTCGACATTTGTTAGTATATAGTCAATTACCGTGCTGCCTCTCGGACCCGTGTATGTGTACTCTCCTTTCTCATCTCCCTCCATATTCCCGTTCAGAATATTCCATCCTCTTTCCTCCACCATCTCTAATAACACCTTTCCCTCCGTGTTTTTAACTTTGTCTTTTGATCTCCTTACGTCATGCTTTTCTTCTATTCTAAAGTCGTCTCCTTCCTGTCCAATTCTCGCATTGAAATCTCCTCCGATTATCAGTTTCTCCACCTCCCTCTCCTCTATTATCTGGTCTAGCGCTTCTTTCGTCTCCTTCATATCTCTGCTGTACACTGTTATTACTCTCCATTTTTCATTTTGTATCCTGATTCTTCGCTCTTGAATATGTTCCGTTCCTGCGTTCGATTCCTCCTCTTCTATGCCCTTTCTTACACCTGTGATAATTCCGCCTATCGCTCTCCCTTTTTTCTCTCTCTAGTGGCATATTTACATTTCCATGAGAATTCTTGTGGCAATTTATCTTTCAATCCTTCCCATTGTTTCTCTTCAATCCACGTTTCTACTAATCCTATTACGTCGAGATCTTGTAAGAAATCCCAAAACTGTTTGTCTTTGTTCAATAAACCTGCTACATTCCAGTAGCCTATTTTAAATGTATCTATTCCTTTCCCAAATCTGTGTACCCCTTCTCCCCGCATATCTGCATACGCAGGCGCGCGGGGAACGGGTGTTGGTACTGCCTTTTGTCGTGCGTTGGTTGTCCTTGTAAGCTCTGTGATCCTCCAATAATTTAGAGGTTCACAGAACTTTGCCGACTCCAAAAATTTACTTCCTTCAGCCCACCATCCTCTTTCCAAATAAATTGTCTTATCGTTGATTTTTACTTTCCTGTATCCAATTTTCACCTTTGCCCCTTGCTCCCTTTCCGCTTTGGCGATATCTTTAATATTTTTTTGTATCTCCCTTTCCTTTTTTGTCAGATCATTGTCAATAAACAGCCTCTTATCTTTCAATGTATTCTTCTTTAGCATTATTGCTCTTTTCTGTTGCCAGCTTTTTAACTTCGCCATCAGTAGCCCTCTTTTCTCTCCCCTTCCTACCCAGTAGGCTTCCTCGATTTCTGCTTCTACCTGCAATTCGTGCCTTAACACATACTCCACCGTATCCTTCGGCGTCTCCTTCCGCGGTAAATCGTCTCCCCTTAGGGTAATATTATTTCTTCTCTCTCTTTTTTCTCTAGCCTCTTCCTTCCTTTCTAGCCCCTCCAGTCTTTCGGTCAGCCTCTCTGCCTGATCCTTCTTGGCCTCCAGTACTTCCATCCTATCTCTCATTTTCTTTCTTTCCTTTTCCCATATCTCATCCCTCCTCTTCCACTCGTCCCTCAGCTCTCTATTATCTTTTCTCAGTTCCTCCAATCCATTCTTAACTGCCATCACTACTTCTATCAATTTGTCTAATTTATCCATTTCTCTGTCCTGTTCCGTCTCCTGGCAGACCGGCGTTACCGCAGTTCCTATAACTGCCTCAGTTTTCTTCGTTGGAGGCGACCTCCCTATTTTCCTCGCTTTTAGGAATTCTTCCTCTATTTCCTTTTCGGCCCTTAACCTCTCCTGCTCCTCTTCGCCCTCCCGTTTCCTCTTGAACGTGTCCAGTATCGAACCTTCGCTGCCCGCTCTACTTCTTCCCAGCTGTTCTGCCAACGATGGTCTTCCCCTTCTTCTCGATTCCTTTTGCACTTCCCCGCCTTCGCCTGCTCGGTTCATTGAGTCTTTGCTCTTCTTTACCTACTGCTGTCTCCGTTTTGACTTCTTACTTTTTCCACTCCCGTAGATGTCACTTATCCTTGCCACGTCTCTTATACTTCGTGCACTCGTTTCACACCTTCTCTTCTTCACCTTTTATTTCACCCTTCGACACTTTATTAACTGTGTATTATACTGTCCACCGGAACCTTGTCTGCTCCCCGTGTTTTTCACCCGACCTCGTTATTTTCGGCGCACTTTTGCCACACTTTTCGTCTATTTCTTTCGCCTGTCTGCTTACACACGTTATTCCTCGCGCACGTCACGTGGTTCCCCAATTGAGTTTTTATATTTTTATTTTTTTATTTCTTATTTTTATATTCTATTTATATTCTATTTTTATATTTTTTCTTTTTTATATTATATTTGATATTTAATTGTATTTTCTTTTTTTATTATTTTTTTGTCTTTTATTATATTATTATATTTCTTCTTTAATTGTATTTACTTTTATTTTATTATTATATTCTTTTTTATTATATTTCTTATTTAATTGTATTTTCTTTTATATTTATATTGTGCTGTATTTAGGAATTGGAAAGAGGTAATTAGAGGAGAAGGGAAAAACTTGGCTATTCTATGGGAGATAACAGGGAGAAGGAAAACATGGGAAGAACAGGAAAGTGATAAAAGAATATTATACAACATAGAATAGATTAGGAAACACTTGTAAAATAGAAAAAATTGTTAAGACACAGCAGGATACATTAGAAGGGTGGGACTTACACTGACACAATCATGAGAATGAAATAGAAAGATTATTTCATCGTTAAATTGTAACGCAAAAGTGGGCAATAAATTAAATTATTATTTTTATTATTATTATTATATTTTTGTCATTTTTATATTGTATTTTTATATTCTATTTGTATGGAGAGAACTCAAAGATGTTGAGAATCGTGCGGTTTATTTAGAGATAAAGAATTGATGCGATACAATAGATACGTAACACTTTCGGCGAATGTTGTTGAGATATTACTGTTCTGTGTAACTGAGCACTCGGGTCGGTCACGAGAGCGTGAGTGCGTATGAATGTAGACGAGGTGTTGTATGGAAGAGTATGTATGTATGATGTCGCGAAAAGTAAATAGGAAGTCCATCAGCTGTTCGAAAATGTTCAAGTTGTCTTGCGATTGATGCGAAGAAGAGAAAAAGAGAAGGAGAAAGAAAGAGAGATTGAGAGAGAGAGATAGAGAGAGAGAGAGAGGGAGAGAGAGAGAGATGGTTCTGCCGATACACTATTTATATTCTATTTTTATATTTCTATTGTTTAATTAATTGAACAATATGTAATCATTTTACAAATATTGCAATCTATTTGCTTGTCTGTCTCCCTCCTTCACTTGTCATCAATTTCTATCGACTCTGCATAATTCTTTCTATGATTCTCGCCTCCAATTCTAAAGACGATACTACGTAATAAGTCGCTGTATTTCAAACTGAATACAGTATCATTTTTATATAATCTTAAGTCATGTGTAAGCTATGTGTATCCGCGGCTGTATCAAACTGCAGAAGATGTGAGGACAAACTTTAAAACTTTTGTTACTGTGTTGTAACAGAGCGACGCTGCCTGCGAAACATTACATACGCGTCGTGCTGCTAAAATAATATGTGATAGCGAATACTACGACGAGGATTATCTTGTAGATTGCGAACTGGTAGCATCTGTCATCAATGATATTTTAGCGGATGCTCGTAGGAAAAAAATGTTAAATTATGTTCCATTTCTGTTTATATTTTTATATTCTTTTAATTGTAATTAAATTTCTTAAACATATTATTTCTCTATTTACTTATCCGTCTTCCTCCTTCTCACCTCACCAATTTCTGCTGACACCACATAATTCTTTTTATGATTCGTGCGTTCGTTACGCCACCAAATGATGTAATCTTGCACGGCGGTCCCATCACGGGGGATTCAAATTACACGTGATCGCGCGATACGCTGCGATG
This sequence comes from Andrena chrysosceles, assembly GCA_963855975.1. Classification (NCBI taxonomy): domain Eukaryota; kingdom Metazoa; phylum Arthropoda; class Insecta; order Hymenoptera; family Andrenidae; genus Andrena; species Andrena chrysosceles. Next base: position 329,900 of record CAWLCU010000594.1, read on the forward strand.
TTAAGATTGAAAAACATTTTTAAAAATTGTTAGCTTTAGAGTGTGTGTTTGCTACATATTGGTTCGGTAGATCGGTGAGGGAGGGGATTAAAATTATTATTTCTCTGCGTTGGGAAAAAAATGTCTGTTGATATGGAAAAGATTTTTTCTGCTGATGCCGCATAATTTTAAGATTCGACGTTTCTACATGTATTGTATTTTGTTCTTCATGCTGCCAAATGACGTCATCTAGCGCGGCTGCTCCAGGAGATTCAAATTACACACGATATGCCGCGACGTTAAATCGGAACGCTTTGTGTTCGGGATTGGCCCAAACGGCCACGGGCCAAGCCGGCGCGGATTCGCTACCGAAGCCGCGCGCATTATAAACGCGACCTGACCGCGGAATGATCGCGGTGATGCGATCGGTCGGGCCATCTGTTGACGCGCACCTCACCTAATTAGACAGCTGTCTCAGTTCATCGTGCGAACGGCTTTGTTCGCCGATGCGGTCCTCGTCCTGCTCAGGACGAGCGACTGTTGGGTGGGGTGCTGACGTCACAGAATTCGGCGAAACGGCCCGATCCATCACCGCGATCTCTCTTCTACGAATCGTCCTCTCGATAAGTACAGTCGTTGCTAACGTGCTTGCGCCTTTTATGGAACGTACCAGATCTCCACTACGGGCTACTTGATCGCAGATCTAACTGTTCGCGTGCTTTCGCGTTATTGTTAACTAAGTTCAGTGTTCTTTGTGGCTTAGACTTAAGTGTAATATATTGTACAACCGTCCTGTAAATATAAAGTGTTCGTGACCTTTACTGTTTAAACGTAACGACCGTTCTTCACGTCTTTCCTTAACATCTAATTTACACGCTTAAGTAAACCTAAACCTAAATCTACACCGCGAGTGTTAGAAGCTTCACGTTCGCGCTGAAACATTGGTCCTTCGAGCCGGATCCTGTAAAATCGCGAGAACTGTCGAGTGATCGGTTCCGGAATTTTCTACCGCGACCACGTGGTGACTGCGCTCGCTCTCGACCTTCACGATGGCCGACAGTATCAACATCCCGTACATTGACGGGCCATACAGCGAGCGGGCTCCAAATCTGCTCAGGTGTTGAAGCCTCCACTGGGCAAGATCCATCGACAGCGTGTGGTCTGTGTGAGGATGCACACGACCTTCTCTTTTGTCCTGACTACCAGGAAAAGTCGCAAGAGGCGAGAAAGACGACGCTCCCGTCGCTGGAACGATGCCTAGACTATTTAGACGGCACCCTGTGTGTCGGTGGGCGGCAGCAGCACTCGCTACTCTCCTTCAGCCGCTGCTCGCCATCAACCATCCAGTCATCCTGCCGGAGGAGTACCACTTGACCACGCTCTGGGTCGACGAGACGCACCGGCGATGCCAGCACGGAGGCATCCGATTCACGATGCCCACGCTCCGCTAGCACTGCCGGACTCTGCGAGGGCGGCCGAGGGTGACGGCTTCATCTTCCGCTGTCTCACCTGCAAGCGTTGGAACGGCAACAATAATTGCGACATCAAGTCAAAACATATCGTAGAAACGCGCTGCATATTAGGCCTACGGTGCTTACCGTTCCTTTCGCTCGATCCACCAAGGATCTCGTACTGTCGGACTCCGACACCTCACGTCACTCGATGTTTTCTTCGCGTACTTGCGCCGTTACACGTTGCACTTGCAACTACTTTCTGTTACTATCTTCGCGTGCTCGCGCCGACACATGCTGCACTTGCAGCTAGCCGTAGTTATACTGATTTCGCGTACTTGCGCCGAGACCCGTTGTACTTGCAACGGTCAGTATCTTCTACTATCTCCGCGTGCTCGCGCCGACACATGCTGCACTTGCAGCTAGCCATAGTTATACTGATTCGCGTACTTGCGCCGAGACACGTTGTGCTTGCAACTGTCAGTATTTTCTACCACGATCGCGTACTTGCGCCGCTACACGTTGCACTTGCAACTATCCTCTGCTACCTTCTTCGCGTGCTCGCGTCGATACACGTTGCACTTGCAACTACTTTCTTACTCTGTTATCGTGCACTGTATTCTCTTCTTCAGAACTTGCAGCTGCGAAACGGGATGATCCCATTCATTCTCGACCACCTCAACTTCGTAGTCCTTGCACCGTACAGCACTGTACACTGCTGACAAGACTCCACCAATAGGCATTGGGCATTTTGTCATACTGACAAAGGCGGGCGGGAATGTTTGGGATTGGCCCAAACGGCCACGGGCCAAGCCGGCGCGGATTCGCTACCGAAGCCGCGCGCATTATAAACGCGACCTGACCGCGGAATGATCGCGGTGATGCGATCGGTCGGGCCATCTGTTGACGCGCACCTCACCTAATTAGACAGTTGTCTCAGTTCATCGTGCGAACGGCTTTGTTCGCCGATGCGGTCCTCGTCCTGCTCAGGACGAGCGACTGTTGGGTGGGGTGCTGACGTCACAGAATTCGGCGAAACGGCCCGATCCATCACCGCGATCTCTCTTCTACGAATCGTCCTCTCGATAAGTACAGCCGTTGCTAACGTGCTTGCGCCTTTTATGGAACGTACCAGATCTCCACTACGGGCTACTTGATCGCAGATCTAACTGTTCGCGTGCTTTCGCGTTATTGTTAACTAAGTTCAGTGTTCTTTGTGGCTTAGACTTAAGTGTAATATATTGTACAACCGTCCTGTAAATATAAAGTGTTCGTGACCTTTACTGTTTAAACGTAACGACCGTTCTTCACGTCTTTCCTTAACATCTAATTTACACGCTTAAGTAAACCTAAACCTAAATCTACACCGCGAGTGTTAGAAGCTTCACGTTCGCGCTGAAACACTTTGAAATACTGTTAGCTTTAGAATAAAATGTGTTTGTATCACTATGTAGCGCTGTCTCTTTCCCTCTCCCAGATTTTAGCTTTAAAGTAATGTTCTATCTCTTTCCCACCCTCCGAAGACGCGGTGTATAAAAAAACGCCGATCTTTCCCGAGATCGTCCGAAATAATTCCCAATAAAAATAAATTATTAAAACAATTTCAGCTACATAATGGTTTGGAAAAATATTTGGGGGTGGGTTAAGGTTGTCCCTTCCCTCGGAAAAAATTTCCGGTGGTGGATCGGGGTTTGAAAAAGTTTTTCGGGGGTCATTCACTCCCTCGGAAAAAGTTTTCGGCGGTGGGTCAGGTCTCCGCGGCGGCTCGGCCTGGAGTGATCCCCTCCACGATTGTGGCTTCCCTCACTCCGCGGCACGTGCGCGCGCAACCGGTCTTCCTCTCCCCGCAGGCCCCGCGCCCATGTTTCCCTCCGCCGCGCTCCCCCGCGCGCCATCACTTCCCCCCGCCCCGCGTTCCCCTCAGAGGACCTGCGTTGGAATCCCCATTGCTATACTACATTTTTATTCTACTAAAAATATAGAAAGAGAAGTTAGAGAATAATTAATGAAAAAAGTAGAATATTCGCACCGGAATTTGAACTTCGGATTTTCTGTTTGCGACACAAGCTCTAAGATTTCGGTGAAATGAATTCTTGGCGGAGAGCGCCGGCCAAGCAGCGCAGCACACGGACAGAATGTAGGGCACGCTTGTAGTGGTGCGGTACAAGCCAGAAAGGGATCGCATCTTTAGCAAGAAATAATGCTTCGAAAATGTTTTATAAATTAACAGTTTTCAAGTCTTTAGTCTTCTGAGAATATAGGAAGAGAAATTAGAGAATAAATAAAGAAAAAAGTAGAATATCCGTACCGGGATTTGAAGTCATAACTTTTTGCTTGCGACACAAGCGCTTCGATGTCGGGAAAACGAATTCTAGCCGGAGAGCGTCGGCCAGGCAGCGCGTACGACACACAGATGGAGGGACGGGTATGCTTGTGTGGTGCAGTACAGGCGCTAAGAGGGGGTATGCTTGGTCGTTGAGTGGTGGTAGGCAGTGATGCCAGAATCGTGGGACGTGGGACAGAACGCTTACCCCCACTATGACCTACCGTCGTCTCCCACTATGCCCTACCGGCGTCCCCCACTTTCTTCCCACCGCACTGCACACAAGCATATTTTTACTCATGTCCGTGTGAGCTGCTTGTTGGGCTGCCGTGCACACGGACAGGGGTAGGGATATGCTTGTATGCAGTGCGATGGAAAGAAAGTGGGGGCGAAGGTAGGCCATAGTGGGAGACGACGGTAGGTCATAGGGGGGGTAAGCGTTCTGTCCCACGTCCCACGATTCTGGCATCACTGGTGGTAGGGTCCGTGAGCGCAAACTGCGGCAGAACCATCGCAGAGGACGCACTCTATTTTTCGCTACTTTTCATACACAGATTTTTTCATTTTATTATTAGTCTCTAGTTTGTTCCTATTTTTTCGTATTATATTACATAGTTTTAGTATTTTCATTTTATATTACATAGACAGTTTCAGTATTTTCGCTTTATATTACATAGTTTTAGTATTTTTATAATATTTCTATAGTGGCCTTTATCGCGTTTTTATCATATTTTTACTGTTTTTTTATCGTGTTTTCGTAGTATTTTTAGTGTGTGTGTTTTTGTTAGTATTAGTCGACGTATTTAAAGTTAGTGTGTTTAGTGTGTTTCTTTGACGTTTGGTTTGGAACACATCCATATATTCTGCAGGTAAATTCTATATCTCTATATTTCTGAAACCAGTGTTGCATTTTTTTCTACATTACAGTCAGTTTATTTCTATTTTCTTCATTACTTTAATAATGACTGGCAAATTGAAATTGAATAAGCGTGCTAAAAGATCACTTAATCGTTCCGTTCAGGAAGCCAGAACATCATTAGATGCGAGTTCTTCGCATTTAACATTTGCAATCCACTTTGTTAGTACCCCACTAGTTTATGTTTAACCTGGAACTAGTTTACAATCATTTTCACATTCAACGTCTTGTCTTTATCTTCTCATTACCAATATACTCATATGTTTCACCTGGCACGAGTTCGCAATCTTCTCCTAATATTACCGAAAGTAATGTAGAACTTTCTCCGAATTATAAAGAAATTCAAAATTTTGTCTCCTTCGAAAATTCACAGACTTCTGAAGAATTTTCAACTGAACTGAGTAATCCTAATTCAGCGTCTTCATTGGCAGAGTGGGCTGTAACACATAAAATTTCACATCGAGCAATAAATTATTTACTCCACATATCAAAAAGATCAGTGCCCAGCACTTTACATGCCAGAACCTTTTTAAAAATCGGGTGCGTTTGTGTCGGGGGTACGGACGGGTAACGTGAATACGTGTACAATGTGTGGGCAGGGTTGCCGGTTTGGTTTGCGCGGCTACAGACGATCGGTTCATTGGGTTTGAAGACGTTTGACTTGACAAGGAGCATGTGCGACAGAGCGAGAACGAAAGCGTGAGAGCAAGGGAAGCGCGTGTCGAGGCGTTGGTGACAATCTTAGGACAGTATGTTGAATGAGCTGGAAAATCGTACACGGCGTGGGTTATGGACAGAAATGGGCAAAAAATTAATTTAAATAAAAAATTGTGTTGGAATAAAAGGCAGAAAAGGGTATAGCCGGATAAGATGGTCAAATGTACCCCTGAACCGAATTCAAATAACGATAGGTCATTCGAAAGCTTATAAAAAAAGAATGATTTCTGTCAAGTTTCAACTTTGTATCTCGACCCGGGGGGTAGTAAAGGGTAAAAATAGAAAATCAGGTTTTTGCCGAATTTCTCCTATACCAGCGGATGAAAAATTTTGAAAAAATTCAGAGGCATGTCTGTTATCGGTGCACATATTAGGGAATCGTGTCAGATTTTTAAATTGAAAAACCAAGCTGTGAAAAATAAAAAACGCCAAAAAATGCTGAAAAATGCCGGTTTTGTATCGAAGCAGTCTTGATACTATAATTATATTTTTACTGTAAGTCCGCATTATTGTTACTATTGTCTTGAATTTTTTTCAGATTTTTCAATTTGGTGCGCCAAAGTTAAAAAAATTAAAAACCGATTTTTTCGCCGTTTTTTCCGTGTCAGGGTAACTTATACGTCGAACTGCTTCATGAAATAAGTGTTTTATGTGATCTTCAATGTTTCTACATACCGCAAAGCAACATATGAATTAGAGAAATTGGAAAAACCGAATATCATTTGAAACTACGCTATGCTCCTTACATTGAAAAGTATCAACCATATTTTTCAACGGTGTCAGCGGCGCAGTGTTAAAGTGTCGAGCTGCTAAACCAATGCAAACTTTTTGAACGTAGGTTCGAGCCTCGAACTTACAAGTACCCCTTAGGTTAAGTTTTTTTTTCATTAACTATATATATTTTCTAATTATATGACAAAATAATCAATATTTATTTTCAAATGTTTTAAGACTATTTTAAAAACATATTAACCTGAAATATACGTAATAATGAGTTTGGATTCGATTACGGTATTGTTTTACATTTCCTACACTATATTAATATGTGAAGGTGGTTTTTAAATCTCTTACCTTTAACAATTATGGATGGATAACAACAAAAATCGTGTGTGGTGTATTCAATCTTCATCGCTGTCTTCGTTAATTACAGATGTCACGTGTTCATTGTTGAATATTTTACTGAGAATTTCTGCAGGCCTTACAATTTTTGATAGGTATCGAGCATGTGACAAATAATAAATTATTGCAGCTATATGTGAACAGCACCGGACGGTACGGTTACCATTTGCACATTCACAACAATAGCGTTTAATTCCGGAATAGCCTATTGAGTTTGGTGCACAATCAATATAACACCTGTAGGTTTTACTGTTAATATGTCGCGATCTTACTTCGAATTTAATAATATTATTTCTCTCTTTAAGACAACGAAGATTAATATTGTTCTCTTCATCCATCAATTCTGCTAAATATGAGATTGCTTGAGACAATTGATAGGAGCCAGTAAACAGAATTTTGAGATCTTTCTCTGTCATTTCCGGAAAATCAAGAAGCTCGGTAGATGATAGTTGATTAAATGGATCTTTCGTCTATTCCAATGTTGTTTTTCCACTTCCACTGACAAAGAATTCTCAGTGCTTTTTTGAAATGACATTCTTTCTACTATTTCATCGCAAAGTTCTACGTCGGAATTTAAGCGTTTCCCGAATGTATTATTTAAAAAACACGCTATTCTACAATATAAACTGACGTTTGGAAGTAACTTATTGTCCATTTGATGGTGGAGAGGTTTGTATTTTTGTCCTATGATGCCGTGAATCGCCTCGACTACCCAGCAAACTTTAGTAACGTGGCGGGATGCATTTGACTCTGCAGTCGTTAGCTGATTACGCTTGCCTTTTAACGCAGGCATAAGCACCCTGTAACCGCGTTCCTCTAAATAAGACGTTACGTCGCGAAACCCTCGATCAACAATATAAATATCCCCAGGTTTTAAAAGAGTTTGCAATCCATTTGGATCTTCCATTACTATTTTCATAATTTGTGCATCGTTCAAGTTTGCAAAAAAAGGGCCAAGAATTTCAACCACATAGCCGTTTGTGGTGCAAATTGTGAATGGTTTACACAAAGGTACTTTCTTTTGACCCGAATATGATTTTCGCTGGTATTCATTATTAGAACTTTTCTGATGCCGAATATAGGTTCCATCGAAAATCAGTGCTAATTGATCTGTTATACCATACAACTTTTTTGCAACAAGAGAGGTTTGATTTTCTATTAGGGTTTTTCGAGGAAGTGTCGCGAATCCAAAATAAGGAGGTAGAATGTCTTTTTCAAAAGAATTTATGACGGACCTACAAAAATCAGATACCTGTTGTTCGCGTTCTAATCCAAGAACTGCAGCTATCATACTGTTTGAATTACCAGTACGCAATTTGAACAAGAAAACAACAATAGCTTGTGTGACATTTCGCTGCTCAGAATTTCTCAAAGAAGTCATCATTTCCCGAAGTTTTATTAAGTTTTCCCACGTTAAACCGGTAAATACTTTTAACCGCTCTTCAGAAAGTGTAAAATCACCTATTGTATCTTTAATATTTGAATTATTATTAACGGAAAGGTATTCAAAGTAATTTCGTAATTCTTTGGTATCAATTATACTGGTATTTGAATGTATTTTTAAATTCAGAACATCTTCTTGAAACAAACGGTTCTTTAATAAATGACCAGGACAGCACCGATTTCCTTTAGGAACATATAATCTTCGCATAATAAATACCTGCTTCCTTGTTTTTGCCGGTACATTCGCGATATTTTTCGTAACACCACACACGAAACAGTAGGGGAGACCGGGGCTGGTTGGCACCAGGGGTAGGTTGACTAATTGTTAATAACTTTCCACCGACGTATGCTCTACCGCGGAGCGATTTTCTGTATAAATAAGTCACTTCTACTATGACGTGCATTTATGTCCGACCCCGTGATCGCACGTTTTTTAAAAGTTACCAGCGTTTACCGAAAAATTGGCTATGTAAGTAAATATGTTTTCTTAAAGATTTTATGTTTTCATGCTCTATATAGTTAGAGTAGATAAATGTGAAGGGACTATTTTAAAGTTTGTTTATTAAACGACCTATTGAGACTGCGTTTTTGATTTTACATAAATAATTAATGGTTATATAGAGTATTGAAGTCAAAATGATCGTTTGGGGCTGGTTGACTAATAACGTCCGGGGTTACATGGCTAAGCTGGTTAACCAACCCCAGTTATATTAGTTTATTACGAACTTTTCGTTACTAAAGGTTAGTTAATAACTTATTTCACAGAACAATGAGGACATATCAAAGAAAGTCAAATAGAGGTTCAACCTCAAAAGATCTTATAGAACAAGCATGTCGTGAAGTAATTCTTGAAAAGAAAAGCATTCATGCAGCTGCCGTGGAACATAATATACCGTATAAAACTTTGTATAGATATGTACTTTTCTACAAGTGCAAAAATTGCACATCAGATTGCGAAGATAGTAATTAGTTGATAGAAGATGGCGAATGTTTTTATAGTACCAGATATAAGATTTATTGCTACTATAAAGGTTTAAATTGTTATCTATTATTAAAAAATAATAAATATTTTATAATGAAACAACTCTTGTCACGGGGCTGGTTGACCAGCATGCAAGGTGTTAGAAAAACATTAAAATGTCTTAAATGTTGTCACATTGAGTCAACATTAATAATTTAATCAGATAGCCAAATGTATGCCTTATCAAATATAGTAATCGATTTAATGATATTTCGCCCACATAATTTATTAAAAATCAAAAACTGAAAAATTGGCCTACCAGCCCCGGTCTCCCCTACCTATGAGTGGAAATAATTCTAGCAAATGGCATTTCAATGTATTCTGTAGATACTTGTTCAACATTCCTCAAATCCATAAGAAACGATGGATCTTCTGTTGAGGAACACGATGGAGCAACAGATTCAGGTTCAGATTTTTCGGGTGAAGATTTGTCAGTTGAATTTTCGGGTGAAAGTATTTCGGTTGGAGATGTTCTGCGTAAAGATATTACGGCTGATAAAGTTTCCGATGAAGAGGAGGGTTCAGCTGAAGAAGACGGACCAGCTGAAGAAGAGGGTTCAACTGAAGAAGACAGACCAACTGAAGAAGATGGTTCAGCTGAAGAAATGGTTTCAGCTGTCGAAAAAGATCGATCTCCAGAAAAAGCTGTGACAGTAGATTCCTCAAACTGACAAAATTCCTGAAAATTTTCAGGATCGGAGGCGGTAGTCGTCGCTTCCTTGTACGTGTAAATGCGACACTTATTGCATAACATATCACCAATAGTTACCACTCTTTTCAGAATTTTGGAATACTTGACTGCATCAACTTCCGTCTTGATTTTCCGTATCTCACCATGCGATTTGCGAAGCAAAATATTACACCAAATACACTTAGCATGCAAGGTTTTCCTTTCAACAAATTGTACTTTCTCAGTCGACATATTGAACACACCCACAGATAAACGCACACCGACAAAACAATATTTAAAAACACTTAAAGAAGTTACAACAATTGTAGATATGGTGGGTGAAAGCAAGTCTAATTGAAAAGTTACTACAGATTGTAAAGACCAAAGCCACGACGACGCGAACTCTGTGACACTCTTTACTAGACTACCCTTGTGCATTCGTCTGTTGCGCTGCCCGCGCTCCACATCCACAGCATACACTCTTGACACGCATTTCAGTTATCCAAATCTTCTACGTGCATTCTGAGAAACCATTCAAACCTCACACTCCTGACACACTCGAGACTCTAGCATAAACATCCTTCCTCGGTCCCCATCGCACTGTTCCAAACATGCCTTATCAATCGAACAATCATGATTGGCTTTTCCCATTGCACATTGAAGCCGTGACAGGAATTCTAACATATATTTTGAAAAGGTAGAGAATCGTAAGATCTAATAGACGAAAAGGCTAAATAGTAGCAAAATAACAACACGATTTTTGTTGTTATCCATCCATAATTGTTAAAGGTAAGAGATTTAAAAACCACCTTCACATATTAATATAGTGTAGGAAATGTTAAACAATACCGTAATTGATAGGATACTTGACAAGACAAACGGTGGCATAAAAACAATCCAAACTCATTATTACGTATATTTCAGGTTAATATGTTTTTAAAATAGTCTTAAAACATTTGAAAATAAATATTGATTATTTTGTCATACAGGGTGTCCGCGGGAACACTGGACAGCGGGATTTCTCCTAAAGTATTGGACGTAAAAATCTGAAAAAAATAAAGAATGCATGGTTCGGGGGGGCCAACTTATTAGCCCGAACGAATTTTTTTTTCGATTATTATTATAAAAGATACGATGGTCAAGTTCGGTTTTTCAAATGGAACTCTTTTTTTTGAAGACCTGAGTTGATAGTGCGTTCCAAGACAAATTCAATAAGCATCAGTGTATACACTTTATTTACACTGGTTTTTGAGATATTGCGCTTGCAAATTTACTGATTTTCACTGCAAAAAAACCCTCTGGAATAGCAAGGACCGAGGGCGGTCTTGCTGGCGTCACGGGTGGCATTGCCCGTTGAAACAGATACCTACCTGCCAAAGGTCTCCGCCAGAAATAGCAGGCTCAAAGGCTGGACAATTCTTTTCCGTCAGAAATGCTACTTAGGTAGGTACATCTGCGGTATCGAGAAGCGCAACGTTACTTTTATTTCGCACTTGCTTCTACGCTCGGATGGCCGGTTCTTTTGGGAGGGATGCAAGTTGAATTGGTTAGGTTAGGAGGTGTGAAAGTTGCTAGACAAAATTTCAACCATAGGGGGCAGATTGTATTAGAACCATTCGGATTTGCATACCTCACAAACGGCTGCTAGAGAGCAAGAGGCCCTCTTCACAGCAATACCTCCTCCCCAATGCCCACCTTCTCTCGCACGGATACGTCCACGCATGCTTTTGGTTTGATGTCGAATCTCGTTTTTATACTCGGAAGGACCACGCATCGACAGCGGGCTACCCAGTTATTGAATTCAGGAGACGATAGAAACACTTTATTACAAAACACACATGTACTATAATTAAAGTAAATCGTATTCCTCTCGGGCAGGGGTCGCCCGACGTTCGTCAAGGAGATGCGGCCTGGTACCCCGTGGCGAAGGCTGCCCTTCGCAGTGCCTCACCCGATTTTTATGGCTTTTACCGGAAAAAGGTACGAATCCTGGGCCGAACGTAACGAATTGGGCGAGCCCCTGCAGTCGATGGTGGAATATCCATTACAGCGTAAGTAGTAAGACTAGGCCGATTCCAACGCAGGTCCTCTGAGGGGAGCGCGGGGGCGGGGGGAAGTGAAGGCGCGCGGGGGAGCGCGGCGGAGGGAAACATGGGCGCGGGGCCTGCGGGGAGAGGAAGACCGGTTGCGCGCACACGAGCCGCGGAGTGGGGGATGCCGCGATGATGGAGGGGATCACTCCAGGCCGAGCCGCCGCGGAGACCGGGCCCACCGCCGAAAACTTTTTAGACCTAACCGGAGGGAGTGAATGACCCCCGAGAACTTTTTCAAACCCCGATCCACCACCGGAAATTTTTTCCGAGCGAGAGAATGACCTTGGCCCACCGCCAAATATTTTTTTATTAATTTATTTTTATTGAGAATTGTTTCGAGCAATGTCGACGTTTTACGAACCGCGTCTTCGGAGGGTGGGAAAGAGATAGAACATTTTACAAACACATTTTATTCTAAAGCTAACAGTATTTCAAAGCGTTCCGATTTAACGTCGCAGCATATCGTGTGTAATTTGAATCTCCTGGAGCAGTCGTGTAGGATGGCGACATTTGGCAGCGCGAATCATAGAAAGAATTATGCGGCGTCAGCAGAAACTTTTTTCCATACCAATATGTGATGGAAACTTTTCCCCAACACAGAGAAATAATAATAATTTTTTAATCACCGATATAGCAAACTGTTATGTAGCAAACAGACATATTTTTCCGAACCATTATGTAGCAAGCATTCTAAAGCTAACAGTATTTCGAAGCGTTCCGATTTAACGTCGCGGCGTATCGCGCGATTACGCGTAATTTGACTCCTCTGAGACACCTGCATGCGATGATATCATTTTCACGGCGCGATGAACGCTCGAACGAAATAAACGCCGAATCTTAGAATTAGGTGGCGAAACCCCCGAAAACTTTTTCAGACCCCGATCCACCACCGGAAATTTTTTCCGAGGGAGGGGACAACCTTGACTCACCCCCGCACCGATCTAGCAAACCAATATGCAGCAGAAATTATTTTCCCCAGCGCAGAGAAATAATAATTTTTTAATCAACGATCCACCGAACCATTATGTAGAAATATTATTTCAAACAGATATGTAGCAAGCATTCTAAAGATTTTAAAGCGAACAGTATTTCAAAGCGTTCCGATTTAACGTCGCGGCGTATCGCGAGATTTCGCGAAATCTGAGTCTTCTGGAGCAGCCGCGCTAGATGACGTCATTTGGCAGCATGAAGAACAAAATACAATACATGTAGAAACGTCGAATCTTACAATTATGCGGCATCAGCAGAAAAAATCTTTTCCATATCAACAGACAGTTTTTTCCCAACGCAGAGAAATAATAATTTTAATCCCCTCCCTCACCGATCTACCGAACCAATATGTAGCAAACACACACTCTAAAGCTAACAATTTTTAAAAATGTTTTTCAATCCTAACATCCCAGCGTATCGCGCGATCACGTGTAATTTGAATCCCTCGTGATGAGACCGCCATGCAAGATTACATCATTTGGTGGCGTAACGAACGCACGAATCATAAAAAGAATTATGTGGTGTCAGCAGAAATTGGTGAGGTGAGGAGGAGGAAGACGGATAAGTAAATAGAGAAATAATATGTTTAAGAAATTTAATTACAATTAAAAGAATATAAAAATATAAACAGAAATGGAATATAATTTAACATTTTTTTCCTACGAGCATCCGCTAAAATATCATTGATGACAGATGCTACCAGTTCGCAATCTACAAAATAATCCTCGTCGTAGTATTCGCTATCACATATTATTTTAGCAGCACGACGCGTATGTAATGTTTCGCAGGCAGCGTCGCTCTGTTACAACACAGTAACAAAAGTTTTAAAGTTTGTCCTCACATCTTCTGCAGTTTGATACAGCCGCGGATACACATAGCTTACACATGACTTAAGATTAAATAAAAATGATTCTGTATTCAGTTTGAAATACAGCGACTTATTACGTAGTATCGTCTTTAGAATTGGAGGCGAGAATCATAGAAAGAATTATGCTGAGTCGATAGAAATTGATGACAAGTGAAGGAGGGAGACAGACAAGCAAATAGATTGCAATATTTGTAAAATGATTACATATTGTTCAATTAATTAAACAATAGAAATATAAAAATAGAATATAAATAGTGTATCGGCAGAACCAACTCTCTCTCTCTCCCTCTCTCTCTCTCTATCTCTCTCTCTCAATCTCTCTTTCTTTCTCCTTCTCTTTTTCTCTTCTTCGCATCAATCGCAAGACAACTTGAACATTTTCGAACAGCTGATGGACTTCCTATTTACTTTTCGCGACATCATACATACATACTCTTCCATACAACACCTCGTCTACATTCATACGCACTCACGCTCTCGTGACCGACCCGAGTGCTCAGTTACACAGAACAGTAATATCTCAACAACATTCGCCGAAAGTGTTACGTATCTATTGTATCGCCTCAATTCTTTATCTCTAAATAAACCGCAGTATTCTCAACATTTTTGAGATCTCTCCATACAAATAGAATATAAAAATACAATATAAAAAGAAAAAATATAATAATAATAAAAATTATACTTTAATTTATTACCCACTTTTGCGTTACAATTTAACGATGAAATAATCTTTCCATTTCATTCTCATGATTGTGTCAGTGTAAGTCCCACCCTTCTAATGTATCCTGCTGTGTCTTAACAATTTTTTCTATTTTACAAGTGTTTCCTAATCTATTCTATGTTGTATAATATTTTTTTATCACTTTCCTGTTCTTCCCATGTTTTCCTTCTCCCTATTATCTCCCATAGAATAACCAAGTTTTTCCCTTCTCCTCTAATTACCTCTTTCCAATTGCTACCACTCTCTCCACTTACTTCACATGCTTCAATCACGTGTTTCACTGTTTCTTTCTCTTTCTTACAAACCATACATATCCTTTCTTCTTTCTTCTTTCGATAGCCAGCCACGGAGACCTCTCCACACCTGACCCACGCCCGAAAATTTTTTATACCTAGCCGAGTTTGGAAATGACCTTGGCCCAACCCGGAAATTTTTTTCCAAACCAATATGTGATCGAATTTTCCCACCAACACAGAGAAATAATAATTTATTTGTATCGGATGATGTTTCGGACAATGTCGGGAAAGATCGGCATTTTACAAACCACGTATTCGGAGGAAAGAGAGAGCATCACATTAAAATCTAAATTCGTGGAGGGAAAGAGAGAGCAATACTTAGCATCGCAGCGTCTCGCGCGATCATGTGTAATTTGACTTCTTTGGAGCAGCCGCGTGCGATGACGTCATTCAACGGCGCGAAGAAGGCTCGAACGAAATAGAATTATGCAGTGTCTACAAATGTTAGAATTATGTGGCGAAAGGAGAAGGAAGATGGGTAAATAAAATGTAGAAATAATATAAGTTTAAGAAATATATATTGTTATAGAAAAAAATATAAATATACAACTAAATAGAAATATATTAAAAAGGAATATAATAATAAAATATAACAAAATAACATGCAATAAATATAAGAATATGAATAATATAAGAATATGAAGATGAATATGAATAAAAGTATGAATAATAATAATATAAAATAGAAAAAATAGTAAAAATAGAAAAAAATAGAAAAAATAGAAAAAAATAGAAAAAATGGAAAAATATATACAAATGAAATTAAAATCTATATAAATTAATCTCTCCGCGCTGCGTTGGCGGTGGCGCGAGCAAGATCCGGGAGCATGTCCCGCAAACGCTCTATCTGGGGCGGTGGTGGCAGCGGTGGCAGGTTCTAAAACATGTAAACGCAAATATAATATTAATACATTCCGCACAATATCCTATCACAATATCACTTACCATCACAAGCCATCAATGGCTGCAGCGATGTTGTCGCTGTCATCGCTGTCATCGGTGTCATCGGTGTCGGAGGATGAGGAGTCCTCGATGCTGTCCTCACCACCACCACCACCACCGACTGTTCCCTGCAAATCCTAGAACATAGAAATCTTGATATAATATTCACGTGTTAAACGTAAAAAAACGTACAAAACATTGTTATGTACATACCTCCTGATTATTCCCCCACATCTCCTGGTCCTCGTCGAGCGCAATCCTGAATACTCCCATTATTTTTGGTTGGAACTCTTAAACGACTGTTGCCTACAAAGATTTGAAGACAACTGGTCTCGCTGCATCTCCAGGCTCTTGCATTTAAAATCTTATCATGAAATCGAGAAGTGCGTAGCTTTGCAAAAGTAAGATGCTGTTGTTCTCCACCTTCATTTTCGTTGACGATTCTTAGTTCGGCTATCATTTTCTTCGAATTATTCTCTGGCCAACGCTCTCCTTTCTCCTTCTTCACACGCATCTTCTTTCCCTTCTTCTTTGGACACACCAAGCGACTAGACCAAATCACTTTGATCGGGTATCGAACGTGAATCCAACGTGAATCGTACCCCTCTGAACATGTATCAAACGGGTATCGAACGTGAATCGAACGTGAATCGTACCACTCTGAACGTGAATCGTACGCCTCTGAACATGTATCAAACGGGTATCGAACGTGAATCGAACGTGAATCGTACCACTCTGAACGTGAATCGTACCCCTCTGAACGTGTATCAGACGGATATCGAACGTGAATCGAACGTGAATCGTACCACTCTGAACGTGAATCGTACCACTCTGAACGTAGATTTTAATTTGTTTAGTTAATTTCATTTGTATATATTTTTCTATTTTTTCTATTTTTTTCTATTTTTCTATTTTTTTCTATTTTTACTATTATCTCAATTTTATATTATTATTATACATACTTTTATTCATATTCATCTTCATATTCTTATATTATTCATATTCATATATTTATTCCATGTTATTTTATTATATTTTATTATTATATTCCTTTTTTATTATATTTCTATTTAGTTGTATATTTATATTTTTTTCTATAACAATATATATTTCTTAAACTTATATTATTTCTACATTTTATTTACCCATCTTCCTTCTCCTTTCGCCACATAATTCTAACATTTGCAGACACTGCATAATTCTATTTCGTTCGAGCCTTCTTCGCGCCGTTGAATGACGTCATCGCACGCGGCTGCTCCAGAGAAGTCAAATTGATCGCGCGAGACGCTGCGACGCTAAGTATTGCTCTCTCTTTCCCTCCACGAATTTAGATTTTAATGTAATGCTCTCTCTTTCCTCCGAATACGTGGTTTGTAAAATGCCGATCTTTCCCGACATTGTCCGAAACATCATCCGATAAAAATAAATTATTATTTCTCTGTGTTGGGGGGAAAATTCGATCACATATTGGTTTGGAAAAAATTTTCGGGGTTGGGCCAAGGTCATTTCCTCACTCGGCTAGGTATAAAAAATTTTCGGGCGTGGGTCAGGTCTGGAGAGGTCTCCGTGGCTGGCTATCGAAAGAAGAAAGAAGAAAGGATATGTATGGTTTGTAAGAAAGAGAAAGAAACAGTGAAACACGTGATTGAAGCATGTGAAGTAAGTGGAGAGAGTGGTAGCAATTGGAAAGAGGTAATCAGAGGAGAAGGGACAAACTTGGTTATTTTATAGGAGATAATAGGGAGAAGGAAAAGATGGGAGGAAGAGGAAAGTGATAAAAGATGATTATGCAACATAAAATAGATTAGGAAACACTTGTAAAATAGAAAAATTGGTTAAAACACAGCAGGATACATTAGAAGGGTAGGACTTACACTGACACAATCACGGGAATGAAATGGAAAGAGTATATGATCGTTAAATTGTAACACAAAAGTGGGTAACAAATTAAATTATTATTATTATTATTATTATTATATTTTTTCTTTTATAATGTATTTTTTATATCGAATTTTTATATTTTTATTTTTTAATTCATATTTTTATATTCATATATATTTTTTTTTTATTTTCTTTTATATTTTTATTGAGTTTTATATTGAATTGTATTTTATTATCTATTTTAATTGTATTTTTATATTTTTATAATTTTAATTTCATTTATATTCATTTATATTTATTTTTTTATAATGTATTGTATTTTATCTTATATTTTTATTGTATTTTTATTTTTTTTATTTTTTATATTATATTCTTTTATATTCTATTTTTGTTTTTTTCTTTTTATATTATATTTATTATTTTATTCTTTTTTATTATATTTCTTATTTAATTGTATTTTATTGTTTTTTATATTATATTGTACTGTATTTTATTTTCGTATTTAATTGTATTTTCTTTTATTTTATTTTATTATTATTTTATTTTATTTTTCAATTGTATTTTTATATTTTATTGGTGAAGAAGTGTGATCGAAAATAGAGCAGATAAGTATATACATCCAAGAACAAGAAAGAGAGATGAAAATAAAAGAGTCAAAGTTCCTAAGAGAATTAAGTGAGGTGGCAAGCAAACCAGGAGATAAGTCGAAATACTTATGAGGGAAGAAGAAAAAAAGGAGAGGAGAATTAGAATGGATAGGAAGATTCATACAGGGTAGTGAAACGAGGACATGTAAATATTGGATATTGAACGATGAAAGGATATGTAGGCTTTGTAAGAAAGAGGAAGAAACAGTGAAACACGTGATTGAAGCATGTGAAGTAAGTGGAGAGAATGGCAGCAATTGGAAAGAGGTAATTAGATGAGAAAGGATAAACTTGGCTATTCTACAGGAGATAATAGGGAGAAGGATAAGATGGGAGGAAGAGGAAAGTGATAAAAGATGATTATGCAACATAAAATAGATTTAGGAAACACTTGTAAAATAGAAAAATTGGTTAAGACACAGCAGGATACATTAGAAGGGTAGGACTTACACTGACACAATCACGGGAATGAAATGGAAAGAGTATATGATCGTTAAATTCTAACGCGAATGTGGGCAATAAATTAAATTATTATTATTATTATATTTTTTTTTATAATGCACTTTTATATTGAATTTTTATATTTTTTATTTCTTATTTTTTATATTCTATTTATATTCTATTTTTATATTTTTTCTTTTTTATATTATATTTAATATTTAATTGTATTTTCTTTTTTTATTATTTTATTTTCTTTTATTATATTATTATATTCTTTTTATTATATTTCTTCTTTAATTGTATTTACTTTTATTTTATTATATTCTTTTTTATTATATTTCTTATTTAATTGTATTTTCTTTTATATTTATATTGTGTTGTATTTAGGAATTGGAAAGAGGTAATTAGGGGAGAAGGGAAAAACTTGGCTATTCTATGGGAGATAATAGGGAGAAGGAAAACATGGGAAGAACAGGAAAGTGATAAAAAAATATTATACAACATAGAATAGATTAGGAAACACTTGTAAAATAGAAAAAATTGTTAAGACACAGCAGGATACATTAGAAGGGTGGGGCTTACACTGACACAATCATGAGAATGAAATGGAAAGATTATTTCATCGTTAAATTGTAACGCAAATGTGGGTAATAAATTAAATTATTATTTTTATTATTATTATATTTTTTCTTTTTATATTGTATTTTTATATTCTATTTGTATGGAGAGAACTCAAAAATGTTGAGAATAGTGCGGTTTATTTAGAGATAAAGTATACGTAAACAAAGACCTGCAGAGGAAACTGGAGGAGATAGAGGAATGGGTGGACGGAAAGGAGGAGGGAGTAAGGGTGGTGATAGGGGGGGACTTTAATGCAAGGACAGGAAGGGAAGGGGGAGAAATTACGGGAGAGGAGGACGGGGGGGAAAAAGGATTGGGAACAAGGAGATCGAAGGATTTGGAGGTGAACGGGGAGGGGAAGAAGTTGTGCAAATATTTAGAAGAGAGGGGATGGGGAATACTAAACGGATGCATGGAAGGGGATGATGAGGGGGAGTGGACGTATACAGGAGGGAGAGGGAACTCAGTCATCGACTATGTCATAGGGAACGAGGACACGAGGGAAGGAGCGGAGAGGCTTGAGGTGGGGGAGAGGGTGGATTCAGACCATCACCCGGTGGTGGTGTGGCTGAGGGGAAAAGATAGGGAAGGGGAAAGGAGGGGGAGAAAGGGTGCGGGAAAGTGGGTAGGAAGGGGGAATTGGACAGCAGAGGGGAGGGAGGAGTTTGTACGAAGGTTTGGGAAGAGAGAGGGGGGGGGAAAGAGATATACAGGAGGAATGGAAAGAACTGAAGGAAAGGGTAAAAGGGGCGATTGGGATGGTGAGGGAGGGGGAAAAAAGGTTGGAAAAGGGGGATGGTGGGACCAAGAATGTAGGGAGGAAAAAAGTAAGGTTAGGAAGGAGCTGAGAAGATGGAGAAGAGAGGGAGGAGAGGGAAAAGAGTATAGGGAAAGGAAGAAGGAGTATAAGATAATGTGTGAGGGGAAGAAGAGGAAGGAGGTGGAAAAGTGGGAGAAGGAGGTTGAGGGGGTGAAGACAGAAGGACAAGTATGGAAAGTGGTGAATGGAGAGAGAAAAAGGAGGGGGAGAGTGGAGGAAGGGATAAAAATGGAAGAGTGGGAAGAATATTTTAGGGAGGTGTTGGGTGGAGTGGAGTGGAGGGTGAGGAAAGGGGGGGAAAGAAAGAGAGGTGAGGATGGGGAGGAGGGGTTAAGTAAGGAGGAGATAAGAAGGGTGGTAAGGGGGCTGAAGGAGGGAAAGGCGGGAGGAGGTGACGGCATAACCAATGAGGTGTGGAAGTTTGGGAGGGTAGAGGTGGAGGATTGGTTATGGGAAATATGTAACAGGGTGTGGAAGGGGGAAGGGTGGGTGGAGGAGTGGAGGGAAGGAATTGTGGTGCCGGTAGTTAAGAAAGGGGTCGGGAAAAAGGTGGAGGACTATCGGGGGATTACTCTTACGCAGACAGCATATAAGGTTTATGGATCGGTGCTTGCGGAAAGATTAAGGCAGGAGGTGGAGGGGAAAAGATTGTTGACACCGAGTCAGGCCGGCTTCAGGAGAGGATTAGGCTGTATAGACAACATCTATGTGCTGAATCACCTAATTAACAGGCAGGTGACCAGGAAAGGAAGGAAGATGGTGGTCTTCTTCATGGACCTGAAGGCGGCCTTTGACTCGGTGGATAGGGAGGTGTTGGTAAGAGCGATGAGAAAGAGGGGCGTGAGGGAAGGGCTAGTGGAAAGGTGTGGGGAGATATTAAAAGAAACGATGTGTAGGGTGAGTGGACACTGCGGGGTGTTGTCCTCGCCATGAGGTGACGGGCGTACCTCCAGAATTACCCTGTATCTGGTTAGGAAATAAAATAATTCTTTATTCTTTATCGTATGGGTATGGAAGTTTCGCCAATTGATTCCTTGGGGTTTTCTGATGAAAATCATTAAAAATGTCGTGTAAATCGGACAACTTTTACATAGGGAATACAAATAGCTTATGTCAAAGTAGTCCGATTTGCATGATATTTAGTATGATTTTCATCAGAAAAACATAAGGAATCCATTGGCGTCACTTCCCTTTCGATACGATGAAGAAAAGAATTTCTTAATAAGTTGTAATGGATATTTCACCCTCGACTACGTGGGCTCGACCTCAATTCGTTACTTGCGGCCCAGGATTCGTACCTTTTTCCGGAAAAAGCCATAAAAATCAGGTAAGGCACTGCGAAGGTCTGTCCTCGCCACGGGGTACCAAGCTGCATCTCCTTGACGGGCATTGCTCCAGAATTACCCTTCTATCATTTGTGCAGTGTGTGACCCGACTACACTCCGTGTAATCGGTCTGCGCGAAGTGGGGCGCAAATTCGATCATTATCAGTACTCCTGCCCGAGAGGAATACGATTTACTTTAATTATAGTACATGTGTGTTTTGTAATAAAGTGTTTCTATCGTCTCCTGAATTCAATAACTGGGTAGCCCGCTGTCGATGCGTGGTCCTCCCGAGTATAAAAACGAGATTCGACATCAAAACAAAAGCATGCGTGGACGTATCCGTGCGAGAGAAGGTGGGCATTGGGGAGGGATTGCTGTGATGAGGGCCTCTTGCTCTCTAGCAGCCGTTTGTGACGGATGCAAATCCGATTGGTTCTAATACAATCTGCTCCCTATGGTTGAAATTTTGTCTAGCAACTTTCACACCTCCTAACCTAACCAATTCAACTTGCATCCCTCCCAAAAGAACCGGCCATCCGAGCGCAGAAGCAACTGCGAAATAAAAGTAACGATGCACTTCTCGATACAGCAGATGTAGAAGATCACATAAAACACTTATTTCATGAAGCAGTTCGACGTATAAGTTACCCTGACACGGAAAAAACGGCGAAAAAATCGGTTTTTAATTTTTTTAACTGCGGCGCACCAAATTGAAAAATCTGAAAAAAATTCAAGACAATAGTAACAATGATGCGGACTTACAGTAAAAATATAATTATAGTATCAAGACTGCTTCGATACAAAACCGGCATTTTTCAGCATTTTTTGGCGTTTTTTATTTTTCACAGCTTGGTTTTTCAATTTAAAAATCTGACACGATTCCCTAATATGTGCACCGATAACAGACATGCCTCTGAATTTTTTCAAAATTTTTCATCCGCTGGTATAGGAGAAATTCGGCAAAAACCTGATTTTCTATTTTTACCCTTTACTACCCCCCGGGTCGAGATACAAAGTTGAAACTTGACAGAAATCATTCTTTTTTTATAAGCTTTCGAATGACCCATCGTTATTTGAATTCGGTTCAGGGGCACATTTGACCATCTTATCCGGCTATACCCTTTTCTGCCTTTTATTCCAACACAATTTTTTATTTAAATTAATTTTTTGCCCATTTCTGTCCATAACCCACGCCGTGTACGATTTTCCAGCCCATTCAACATACTGTCCTAAGATTGTCACCAACGCCTCGACACGCGCTTCCCTTGCTCTCACGCTTTCGTTCTCGCTCTGTCGCACATGCTCCTTGTCAAGTCAAACGTCTTCAAACCCAATGAACCGATCGTCTGTAGCCGCGCAAACCAAACCGGCAACCCTGCCCACACATTGTACACGTATTCACGTTACCCGTCCGTACCCCCGACACAAACGCACCCGATTTTTAAAAAGGTTCTGGCATGTAAAGTGCGGGGCACTGATCTTGTTGAAATGTGGAGTAAATAATTTATTGCTCGATGTGAAATTTTATGTGTTACAGCCCACTCTGCCAATGAAGAAGCTGAATTAGGATTACTCAATTCAGTTGAAAATTCTTCAGAAGTCTGTGAATTTCTCAACTGTTCACTCGTTCCTGCTTTAATCATCATCTTGTTCATAATTGTCCTGTCCAGTGTATCAAATACCGCCTTCAAGTCCGCAAAGAATGCAAATATTTTACCTCCTCCGCTGAGTTCCTTATTAACTACATAGTTCAATATGTACACTGCATCCACCACACCTCTGTTTCTCCTAAAACCGAATTCCCTTCCACTTCCTCTGTCAATTGCTTGTTCAAAACGCCAGCGTACACCTTGTAAGCTGTGATAATCAGGGCTGTAATCGTAGAACGCGGAGTTACCGGTGGGACGGTGGAGGTACCGATCATACGCAGATGGAGTGTAGAGAAAGACTGTTTATTGGACTTAGGAACTATGTACAGAATATCCCGGCCAGGTCTATGCTGGCACACAGTGTGTAAGCGGCTTAACCTAGGCCTTATACTAACGCGGCGGGTCCCGGTGTGTAGCGCGGCGCACGGTTCGGTGTGTATCGCGGCGTACGAGTCGGTGTGGATCGCGGCGTACCCGTCGGAGTACGAGTTGGTGTGTGTCGCGGCGCACACGTCGGAGTACGAGTCGGTGTGTATCGCGGCGAGTCTCACGGCGCGTGTCTCGGCGCGTATTGGAATCGGTGACGAGGCGGCGAAAGGGGAGGGGATAAAGAGTTTGACCGTTCGGTGTCTTGGCGGGTCAACCCTGCCGTTAGACCCTGGTCGGAGTGTCTTTAGTCCGGTCACTCCGTGGGCACAACCCGTGGGTGAATCGGAGGCTGTAAGGACGCTCTCAAGAACGGAGATAAATCTGTTCAAGAGATCGATGGCGGATAAGGGTCTGCGTCCAGAGGATGGCTCACGCTGTCCTTCTGGGAACCGTGGAGGGGGCGTATTCAAAAAGACGCAGAGACTCTGTCTGGCTTCGCACTAGAACTGGTGATAACACGGGCGCTTGTCTTTCGCAAGAACGAGTGTCGGCACAAGAACGTGGGATTGCACAGGAGGTCTCTGGGAGAGGTTTACGTCGTACGGTCGCTCTAGGCGGTCTCTGCCAAATAGGCCCAAGCCCCCGGCTTATATGTCCTCGTCCGCGGATTTTCGGCAGCGAGAGAGTTAATTAGCGGGTCACCCTCTCGCGCCAGTTCTTGGAAACCGCGGACGAGTGGTGGGGGGCAAGACCGTTGGCAGAGCGCGGTGTGATGACGCGGTCGGGTGCGCGGTGGGGGGCAAGATCGTCGTCCTACCGACAATAACTCGTTACATCACCTCCTCCTTTCGGAGGACGCGATCTTACCCCCGCTCTCCCATCGACCTCTTTTTTTCGGTGTTTTTCGGTTTTTTTTATCCTTAATCTATGGTGCGCGGTCTTAACCTACTATATACAAACATACATCTACCGTACTTATTTGACTAGCTTAAACTACCTTAATCTTAACGTGCAACTATTTAGCCTACCTATAAAACTACCTAACAATCTACCTAGTCTACTGGGGGCTGGGAGTGGGAGCTGAAGCGGACACGCATCTGTTGCCTTCGCAACAGCTTCAGCTCCATGTATCCCCCGGGCGTGGGGATACGGTACCTCCGGCCGATTTGGAAGGCCGGAAGGTCGAGCCGGAGCTCCGTCGAGCTGCCCGGCTGGCGTTGCCACGGTGTTCCGGTGGTCGACGGGGGGGGGCAGGACCGGACGGTGCAGTGGTCGGTGCCTGTAGCTCCGGTGCCGCCAGCTCCATCGGCCTCGGTATCGGTGGCGGTGGCGGAGTCAATGTCGGCAGCGGCGGTGGCAGTGTCGCCGGCTTTGGTGGCGGTGGCGGTGGCGGTTGTTGTGTCGGTGGGAGCGGAATATCTAGGTCCATGAAGGCCGGCGGGGGTTAGGGGACTCGGGGCTCCGGCGGTGGCGGCTGCATCGGCGGCGTCGGTGCCTTCGGTGGTGGCGGCGCCCATGGCTGCTGCGACGGTGACTCCTGGGGCTGCGGCAGAGGTGGCGGTGCCCATGGCCGCTGCGACGGCTGCTACCGTGGCTGTGGTGGAGGCGTTTCCATCGGCCTCCACTGTGGCGGCGGCGCTTGGAACAGTGCTGCCAGTAGCGATGCCGCTGGGCCCGTTTTGGCCTGACTCGGCTGGCGGGTGTCCTTGGCTGGCTGGGGTGGCGGTGCTGGCTGGAATGGCGGCGCTGGCTGGAGTGGCGGCGGTAGTCGGCTCCTCTCGACTGCCTCGACGAGTGCCAGCGGCAGTGGCCGGGATGGTAACACCGGTTCTCGTCCGATCACCGAAGTTAAGCATCCTGGGGCGAGGTACGGGGAAAGATGGGTGACCGTTTTTCTCCCGTTGCGTCGCTTGCTGCTGGCACACACATGGGTTGGTCCCTACGGTTGCGAACGTATATAATTCGTGACTTGACGGCCTTACCCTATAGAAAAATTCCTTACGGTGACCCCATCGAGTCAAGACGTGGTCTCTCGGAACTCACTCTTCTTTCCGTCCTCCCTGTGGCCTGCACGGTGGTTCGCTAGAAAAGTATTGAAGCTCACTCCATCTTGCCTGGTTTAAATGCTGCTATAGAGGAGACTCTGAGGCGCAGCGCGTCAGTTGGACCTTATCAAAACCGACACTATCTGCCTCGACGAGTGCCAGCGGCAGTGGCCGGGATGGTAACACCGGTTCTCGTCCGATCACCGAAGTTAAGCATCCTGGGGCGAGGTACGGGGAAAGATGGGTGACCGTTTTTCTCCCGTTGCGTCGCTTGCTGCTGGCACACACATGGGTAGGTCCCTACGGTTGCGAACGTATATAATTCGTGACTTGACGGCCTACCCTATAGAAAAATTCCTTACGGTGACCCCATCGAGTCAAGACGTGGTCTCTCGGTACTCACTCTTCTTTCCGTCCTCTCTGTGGCCTGCACGGTGGTTCGCTAGAAAAGTATTGAAGCTCACTCCATCTTGCCTGGTTTAAATGCTGCTATAGAGGAGACTCTGAGGCGCAGCGCGTCAGTTGGACCTTATCAAAACCGACACTATCTGCCTCGACGAGTGCGATCCCCATCGCCGAGGAGGGTTTCCGAGGCGGTGGCTTCGGCCTTGCTGGCGGTCCTCGGGCCGGAGGGGGGGGCCGTCGAAATCCAGCCGCCTTTTGGCTGCTGGAGCGACTCGTGTGGACGAGCCTGGTCGCTTCCGGAGCTGGCACTCCATCGGCCGGCGTGTTTCGGCTGCCCGGAGAGGTACGGCCTCCTTCCTGACGGTTTCGTGCGCTATCCTTGTTTTTGAAGGGATGCTGGCTTGCTTGTTTTCCCTCCTGGCCTCCGCGGGTCTTATAATGTCCTTCGCGCTCATTGTTCCAGCGCGAAAGTGATCCCGCGGTGTTGATTGTCGAAGCCACCTGGTGCTTGACCTTTGGGGCTATGTTTGAATTTCTCCAAACGGTAGTGTCGTCGTTCGCTTTGTTATTTTCTTTCAGGGAGGGGAATATGGCCAGGTCGAGTGCGTCTGCACTTTGCGTCCCATCAGGGATGCCTCCCCCCTCCCCTTCACAGGGTTTTAGGTCCTGTATGTGAGCCCTGCGCGGACGTTTCCTTCCGTCTCGCAGTACAACTAGATTTGGCCCCACGTATTCCTTAACCGTGTGGGGCCCTGAGAATTTCGGAGCTAGTTTGGCTGCGATGTTTTTGGCCGCGGACGACAAAGGGTGCTCTCGTAGCATTACCTTATCGCCGATTCGCGGCCGCCAGTCCCGCCGCCGGAGGTTATATGCCCGTTTTTGCGTCTCCGTGGCCTGTGCCTGTGCGTGGCGGGCGAGGCGAATAGCCTCTTGCAGGCGTTCTAGTTCTTCGAGGCGGTCGGTGCTCGGGTTTTCGGCGTCCTCCTCGTTGACTGCTGTCGTCGGCGGGCGGATCGCCCCCGGGGTGGCCGGTTCCCGGCCGTAATTCAGGTAGGCCGGGGTGTAGTCGGTGGAGTCGTGGCGCGCCGTGTTGTAAGCGAACATAATTTCTGGCAGCCAGTGGTCCCAGTGGCGGTGGTCCCCGTCGGTTAGTTGGGCGATCATTGTTTTGGTGACTCGGTTGACCCTTTCCACTGGGTTGCACTGCGGGCTGTACGGAGGCGTTCGCCGATGCTCGATTCCGTAGCTACGAAGCATTCCGGTGAATTCTTTGCTTTCGTATTGCCGGCGGTTGTCCAATATCACTCGTCGTGGACATCCGAAGCGAAGGACGATCCGTTCTTTAAAGGCCCTGGCGACGGCGGGGGCGGTTGCCTGTCGCAGTGGCTATAGCTCGACCCACTTGCTGAATTTGTCCTGCATCACGGCCAGCATTGTGCATCCTTTGGCTGACCGTGGCAGGGGGCCTACTAGGTCCACTGCAACTACGTCCCAGGGGTTGGCGGCCGGTGTCGTCTGCATTCCGCCAGCGGGTGCCTGTTGCAGTGCCTTGTACTCAAGGCACTTCTGGCAGCGGCTAACATATCGTTTCGCGTCGCGAACCATTCCCGGCCAGAAGTAGCGCTGGGCTAATCGTGCGGCTGTCTTGCTGCTTCCTAAGTGCCCAGCGGTGGGTGCGTCATGGTTCTCTCGGAGTACCGCTTCCCTGAGTGGCTGGGGCACGCACAGCTTCCATTCGTTCTCGGATCGCGGGCCGTGGACGTCAGAAATGTGTCGGTAGAGGCGCCCTTGTACTATGTGGTACTCTGGGTAGCGGTGCGGTTCGGTTTCGGCGGCCGTTTTTATTCGGTCGGACCACGTGCAGCCGGTCGGCGCCTCCACGCTGGCGACCTCGGCGGTTCAGGAGTCTCCTTCGGGCTGTCGGGAGAGGGCATCGGCGACCAGGTTGTTGGCCCCCTTCCGGTACTGGATGTCGAAGTCATACTCCTGTAGTTCCAAACCCCAGCGTGCCAGCCGACCGGAGGTGTTGTCCATTGTACGCAGCCATTTTAGTGATTGGTGGTCGGTGAGGACGGTAAAATGGTAACCTTCCAGGTACGGCCGCATTTTTCGGATGCCCCAAACGACCGCGAGGCACTCCTTTTCTGTCACCGAGTAATTTTTCTCAGCGGGGCTCAGCGTGCGGCTTGCGTACGCGATAACGCGTTCTTCGTTATTCACGTCCTGTGTTAAAACCGCGCTAAGCCCCTCGTTGCTTGCGTCGGTTTGGAGCGTGAAGGGCAGAGTGAAGTCGGGGCAGGTGAGTACGGGGGCAGTGGCCAGCTGTTGCCGGAGCGTTTCAAACGCTTTTTCTTCCTTCTCGCCCCAGGCCCACCGTACCTTTTTCTGCAGTAGATGATTGAGGGGGGCAGCGATGTCGGTAAATCTGGCTATGAACCGTCGGTACCATGAAACTGTAATGTATGAAAGTCAGCGGTTAGCATAGGTGGCGCGATAGGGCACGGAGCTAGAGATATGGCGTACGGGGTTCGCGGTATGTAATCTGGTAACACCTTTCTGTATCGTTCTTCTAGTAATTACATGTTATTGAATTTGAAGTGTTCCACTAATTCATTGTTATAAGAGAGATACAACAATTATGCGACGAGAATGTTTTGAAACGGGCATAAACGTGTTTAAAAAGGAGAAAAAAGTGATATTGACCACGTGCACGTGCCTTGTTAAAATTGTGCAAAATTAGTGAAATCGCGACCGGTTTAACTGATAATTGTTACAGAGTCGGCACCGGCATAGTTAAGATAGTGCGGTGCTATTGTATGAAATATCGATCGGTTAGGAATTCCACAATTTGTTGAAAAGCGGTTGCGAAAAAGACGATCGCGTGTACAAGTGCGTTAGCAAATGAGTGACGATAAACCGCGACCTACAGTAAAAGTTGGTTGGGTCTATAATTTAAACAAAGTACAATTATAAGAAGAATTAAAGAAAAGAAATATTGAAGCTCGCGATAGAGAAAAGTTCGACGAGTTAAGACAACGGTTAGTCAACGCTGTAAAATCAGGAGATACAGTGTTATTGAGTAAGAATACAAAGGAAGAAGAAAGTAAACAAGAACCCGAAGAACTTTCGAGCAACAAGCCTTACACTTCCGCAAACGAACCAGACGAAGAAAGCAATATGTCAAACGAAAACAACAAATTAGAATTTTGCTTAGAGAAGGACGACTGGGATTTATTTATTGAAAGGTTAGAACTTCATTTTGATGTAAAAGATACAAAGACTGAAAAGAAAGCGGCAATTATGCTGACAAGATTAGATGAAGAGGCGTATAAGTTAATTAAAAGTTTGTGCGCGCCTGTGAAGCCGAAAGAAAGGTCATATGAACAATTAACAAAATTAATGGCAGACCACTTAAAACCAAAACCATCGGAAGTGATGGAGAGGTGTAAATTCAAGCAAGCTAGGCAGCAACAGAATGAAACAGTCGCTGAATTTCAAGCAAGATTGAAAAGATTAGCGTTAAACTGTAACTTCAACGACTTATCAACGGCCCTCAGAGATCAATTTGTTGTTGGCTTTTTTTTTTTTTTTTTAAGGAGGGGAAAATGCTTCATGCATACCCCGCCAGCGAACTGACGGGGTTATGTGGGACTCCCAGCCAAATATGCGGACTACCCACTAAAAACCCCCTCCAGGTGTACCACCTCCTGCGTGCCCAAAGGGGGAGGGGCGAACAGCTTGGTAATACTTGCTCCCTCCCCCCCCGGAAACCGGAGGCACCCACCTTGCCACTTTCATGGCCCGCCTCAACACATTCACACAACGCAATAAATACGCGACGTTCGCCCTGTATAACATTAACGGTTAAATACGCGGGGACGTCACATCCTCATTCATTCATGTCGGTTAAATACGCGGAGACCCATACTACATATATAACATACATACGGATAAATACGCGAGAACTCCACGTGTCGGACATACAATTTAGTCAAGAGCGGTTAAGTTACGCGGATAAAATATACTCAAAAACGCCGGTAAACTCGGGGATATTCTTAGGCAGTTTCCGCCATACTTCACGACTGCGGGGGGGGGGGGCAGAGAGGGAGAGGCAACCTTCCTCCTTTTGGGAGGTTGTCCGTCCCTCTTCCGCATTTCTACGGGTTTCCTCTTTCCCCCCCTCCTCATCGTCTGAGCCCTCCTTACGGCTGCCACCCTCAGGGCCTCCCGACGCCTGGCTGCAGCCTCCTGCCTAATGGCCGCGTTCCTCGCGGCCCTGGCTTCCGCCTCCTTTTTCAGGTCCTTCGCAATCCGATCCCTCATAACTTCGGATGCGAAGGTCCTAAGGGCCTCCCAGCTACTTTCCGACTGGGTCGCCAGCTCAATAAGTGTGTCCGTTGCGACCCGTGCCTGCAGTGCCGCCGCCAGGGTCCCTCTTTGGGCGTCATATGTCGGGCAAGCCATGAGGACATGCTCCGCGTCATCGCGAACCTCCCCCCCGCAATCGTCGCAAGTGGGGCTCACCGGCTTCCCTATTCTTGCCTTAAAGGCATTGAATGCACCGTGTGAGGTGAGGAGCTGTAACACCCAGTAATCCGTCTGGAGTACAGGACGCCCCTCCCTCGCCACAAAAGTTAAGACAGATGGGATGAGCCGACGGGTCCAGTTTTGCCCGTCGAACTCATCCCATTCCTCCTGCCACTTACGAAGGGCTCGGGCCAGCGCCTCCTTTCTGGTCCTTGCCGCCCTTTCCTCAAGTACCCGCGGGGGAACACCACGGCGGAAGTCCTCTCTGTCCAGGAGTTTGGCCCTATATACTGCCGCCCCCTATCCACCTTCAAGTGTACAGGCATTTGGCCCGCGATCACGCATAACGCGTGGAATGCTACCGTCCTGCACGCCGCCGTAGTCCGAATGAGGGCCGACTTTTGCGCCCTTCGTAGGATGGCCCTATTAGTCTCTGTTTTAACGGCCTTTGCCCAGACCGGGGCAGCGTACAGGACGACCGACTCCCACACCGAGTAATAGAGTCTTCGCGACTGCACTGAGGGGCCCCCCACATTGGGAAGGAGGGACGCAAGGGCCCCCAAAACCCTCTCCCCCCTGGTGGTTGCCGCCAGCAAGTGGTCTTTAAAGGACCTCCTTGAGTCCAAGACCACCCCCAAGTATTTAAGGGTCGCGGCGGAGGTAACCGCAGATCCCATGACATCGAATGTCTGGATCTTGTTACCCCTCTTACCCGTTAGGAGTATCATCTCCGTCTTCTGCACGGCGACCTCCAGGCCCGTCCTCCTAAACCACTGACCGACCTTCCGCATGACCTCGGCCAGCCTTACCTCAAACTGGGCGGTGTCTCTCACCGAGAAGAGTACCGCCAGGTCGTCCGCATATGCGACGGGCCTGACGCCCCTCTCCCCGTCGATTAGGTAGAGGAGGTCGTCATATACGAGGTTCCAGAAGAAGGGCCCCAGAACCGACCCCTGAGGCACACCGGCCCAGATCTCCGCTTCCACATGCTCGATGGGGTTGTGCACCACCACCCACCTGTCCCGAAAGTAGTCCTTGATTACCCTGGTGACGACCGAAGGGACGCCCCTCCTCGCTAGTGCCTCAAGTATGAGGCCCCAGCTGACGGAGTTGAAAGCATTCCTTACGTCGATCGCCACCATCAGGCACAGGCGGTTTTTGGAGGCACACTCCCCCGCGAATCTGGTGACCTCCAGGGTCGCCTCCACCGTCCCGACCCCCCTTCTGAAACCGTACTGGGACGGGTGGAACGGATCCGGGCCAGTATAGCTCTCCATCAGCGCCTTCATAGCGTACTCCCAGACCTTGCTCAGGGCAGGGAGCACGCTAATGGGCCTATATGCCGATGGAGAGGCCGGGTCCTTACCCACATTGGGTAGGAGAACCACCCTCGCCCTCTTCCAAGAGGACGGGATGGTGCCCCTCACTATCGTATCCCTTACCAGGGCCGCGACGTGCTCAGGATAAGACCTGGCCACACACGCGACGACCTGAGATGGGACCGCATCCAGACCCGGCGCCTTCGTTGCTTTAATTTTGGCAACCGCGCCCTTCACCAGTTCCTCATCCACCCTCCCAAGGACGGCCTCCTCGTTTCCCCTAACCACCCAGTTATCAAGGCCAGCCGAGGCCCGCCCCGCCCGGGGGTCGCCCCTCGGGGGAACCGTTACAAACAGGTGTTCAATGATAGCTCTGACCTGGGGGGGAGTCTTAATCTCCTCAGGAGATCTCCCCCTCAGGGAGGCCATCACCGCCTTATACGGCTTCCCCCAGGGGTTCGCGTCCACCGTTGCCCTCATTTCCGCCCAGTGGGCGTCCTTTGCTTTCCATATTTCCCTTTGGAGGGACTTCCGTGCGGTGGAGTACGCTACCCTTGCCTCTTCGGCATCAGGGCGACCCTTTTTCCGGCGACGCTGGAACCACCTCCTTGCTCTATTCGCCACAGCCTTGGCGCTCGCAACCTCCCGATTCCACCAGGGTTTTGGACGCCGGCCACCTCTGGGCTGCGACTTCTTAGTCAACAGCCCTTCGGTGACCTGTTCAAGTGCGGATTGCATCCTGTCCGCACACGGGGTGGAATCAGGAGGCAGGTCACTCCCATCTGCCAGCCGAGGGGGAAACCCCCCCCCCCGGATAATCTCCCCGTACCCCGCCACCAGCCGCTCCGGGACTAAGTCCCGCACCGAGTACTGTGTCCAGGCTGGGGGGGGGAGGGGGCACACTCTTGGGGTCTCCAAGCAGATGGGAGACATAACTGTGGTCTGAGAAGGAGGCAAGCCCCAGCACCCCACTCTTTCTAATTCGCCGGGCGGTTTCCCGGTCAGCGGCCATAATATCGATGAAGGACTTACCCCCATGCTTCCGGTGCTTGAAGGTAGCCCTCCCTTTAGGTTTGACGGGGACGAGACCAAGCACCGCCAACGCCTCAAGGGATGCTTGTCCCCTACGATCTAAAATTTTGCCCCCCCACGCGGAAGATTTGGCGTTGAGGTCGCCGGCAACCATAACTCTTCGGGTACGTGTCCTGGCCTCCCTAACGAGCTCCGCAAGCGATTCCAAATACGCCGAGAATTCCTCCAGCTTTTTATTAGGGGAGAAGTAACCACTAATAAACGTTACATTCCCTATTACCGCGGCCACAAGCCCACCTGCTGACAGCTGGGGGACACAGGTAGGTAGTTTGCCGCCAAACCCCGTTACCCAGATCGAGGCGTCACCCAATGGGTCATTATACCAGTGATCCATCTGGCAAAAAGGCTCGGATATCATGACCACGTCCGCATTTAATACGGACATATTGTGGATCATGATATCCTGAGCTAGCCTCGACCTGCCAAGGTTAATTTGGATAACCCTAAGCGGCATACCTAAGGGTGTTTTTTACCTACCCCCTTCGGACCCGGGCCTCCACCCCCAGGTTTGACCCTATTAAGAGGGCAGGCCAAAGAAACCGTGACGTGGGCGGCTCTTGCCCCAGTCGCTCCACCTTTGGTGCAAATGATGCATTTGGGGGGGTTGGGGCAGCTCGCGATAGGGTGCCCCCCCTCCCCACATCTCCTACAAATCTCCCCGGCACCGATGGGGGCCTCACAATTCCTGGCTAGGTGCCCAGTCTGGTGACACTTAAAACATCTGACTATCTTGGGGAGGACCCTACACCTAACGATAGTCAGACCTACCCTGATTTTAATCCCCTCCGGGGGGACGCTAACCGCGTTGGTGGGGTATGTAACCACCGCAAACTGGGTCCCGGCCGGGCCCATTCTGAGGACCTTCAGGGTCAACACACCGGGGTCTGCTTTAAGTGCAGATCCGAGCTCGGTCAGAATATCCGGGCCCTCGGCCATAGGGTCAATTCCTCGGATCTCAATGGCCGTCCGGTCTTGGAGAGGGGCACACGTGATACTCGTGCCCTTCATCTTCTCCCCTATACTAGTACCCAGGGTATCCGATCTGGTTTTCTTGTCCAGTTCCAGGAGGATGTGACCGAGCCGAGTCTTCCTGACCCCCGTGATACCAGAGAAGTCATCCCGGCACTTCGTCACGAGGGTCTTGTATGCGTCGATGTAAGACGACTCGGGGGGGGGACCTTAATTAATATGGCCTCCGGCCTCTTCCTAGGGGGTCTAGGTCTTACCCTGGGGACGTTCTGCTGTCGTACCCCTCCCTGCTGGGAACCGGACTGGTTCGCAGGTTGTTTCTCGATCCCGGGATGCTGCTGCCTCAGACTCGTTCGCGGGGCAGGTACTGGCCGCTGCTCAGCCGGACGTCCCGAGGTAGATGGGCGTTGCCCTGTCGTGAGAGACTGAGGGCCCCGAGGGGTCTCTGCTTCCTTCAGGTCAGCGTCCTGGGCCTCCTTCTTACGGTTCTTCCGTCTCTCTTTCTTTGAGAGCTTCCGCGACGCTTGCCGTTGCCACGCCTCTTCCCGCTGTGGGATCTGAGCCCCATCACGCAGGAGCCGACACTCCTCCCCCTTCTTCTTTGTAGGAGGGGGCTCCGGGGTATTTTCAGGGGATCCTTCGGATACCACTTCCGCAAAGAGCCTCTTCTTGGTTGTGCCCCCCGAGTCAGACGGGGACGGGCGGGGCCTCTTGTTGTCCTTTTTCCCCTCATACTCCTTGGGCGGGAGGACTACATTCAGGTCCTCCAGGTCCGTCTGTACCGCCGCTTCCACCTTTTCCGCTTTAGAGTCGCTTGGCGGCTGCGGAGGGGGAGGGGGATTCGGGTTCGGGTTCGGGTCCCGCACCCGGGCCACCGACTACCGGTAAATCGCCTGTGCGGCCATTACCTCCGCCACCGACACAGCCGCCTTTTCGCAGTCCTCGTTCATCCTTTCAGCGAACCTAAGGACCCCCTTAATCGAGGAGCCTTTCTTGGATCTGAGCGCAAGTGCCAGATCAGAACAGGTCCTCGTCAGCCCGTTTAAAAGGGTGGCGACATCGGCCAACAGCTTGTCCATCTTTGCCTCGGCCGTACCACACGCCATCGGGTTATTCCCCAGGGCTTCCGATTTCAGTTTCGGGATCCGCAGGACAGCAAAATCCGCCAGCAGCCCGTCCCTATGCCTTCGCGGGGCGTCCTCTACCCGAGTCGCCGACCTAGCCCTAATTTTGTTTAGGATATTAACCTCGTCCGTGAGACTCCCCAAGGAGACCACCGGGGTTTTAACCCTGCTCCTAGGTTCTCTGGGGTCCGAGTGTTGTGCTCCCATCCCCGGTTTTTCTATTTCGGTCCCCTGCCTTGGTGCGGGGGGGTGGGAATCCCTGAACTTCCTCTGGGAGGGGGGGGGTCCTCTCAATCGTTCTCCCCCTAAACGCATCTGGAGGAGGTGCTTCCTCCAGTTTCCCTTCTAAGGTCAGGTCAACCGTAGTGGGATCGTCAAGCGTGATACCACCCTGTGACGCTAGTTGGCGCTGAAAGAAATCCCGATGCTTCCACCTTTAGACTCAGGAGTGGGTTTCGGCGTAGGAAGCCTACGGTCCTTCGCACTCCTTGCGTCAAGCCAAACTTCTCCGAAATCGAGGTCCATAAACGAATCGCCAGGTCCAGCAGCTGTCTCTTTTTCCGAGGCGTGCAATGGCGCATCCGCGCCCGCCCCGGTGACACCGGCCCGCCGCTTCGACGCGGTGTCATCGGTCTTACTCTTACCCATTTCGCTGCCGACATCGCTAGTGGGGTCTGGCTTCATCCCAGATTTCGCCGGTTTAACATCCGAGGCTCGGCTACTTTTTGACATGATCCATAATAGTCTTAGGGGCGACGGCCCCACCGCCCAGCGGATTTCACCCGGCTCCGGCCCAGTTGTGATTGGCCGCAACCTCCGCCGGTACACAACCGGGGTGGGGGACCCCAAACGGTCGCAAGGTCCTGTCCAGGCCCGGCGGCATTCCCCTCA
Source organism: Andrena chrysosceles (assembly GCA_963855975.1). Lineage (NCBI taxonomy): Eukaryota > Metazoa > Arthropoda > Insecta > Hymenoptera > Andrenidae > Andrena > Andrena chrysosceles. The sequence goes on from CAWLCU010000594.1 coordinate 365,575, forward strand.
ACCTACCACTCCCATATGCAGTGAGTCCCCTCAGGAGGGCCCCACCCGCCCCATCGCAACAGCGATGGAGAGGGAGGGAACCACCCGGGGGGAGTTATCCCATTTTCAAAGATGTTTAATACATTTTCTTCCATTACAGGTTTCCCGTACGCAGTCCCGGCACCTGTTAGAAGAAGCTCACCATCAGGTAAGTACCGAAACTGATCTCAAGTTCGGATTCTTTGTGTCGGGAACCCCCCACTTTTGTTGTTGGCTTACGCGATGAAGAAACACGTATATCGTTATTTAAGAGTGAAAGTTTAACATTCGACTCAGCATTAAAAGAAGCAGTCGCAAGAGCATCAGCAGTAAAAAACGCATCAAGTGCCACGTGTACGCTAGAGAAAAGGAACCCGCATAGGGAGGTGTTTTCGTTTCGCCAACACGATAAAGGCAAAAGTGCGAATTACACTAATAAACCGACAAACAGGCAGCGAAATGAAGAGTTAAAGTTGAACACCCAGCAGCGACAGCGGAATCAAAACAAGGGGGACATCGTATGTTACTGCTGTGGAAAGCGAAACCACGTGCGCGCTGAGTGTCGTCACAAAGATAAAACTTGCAATTTTTGTAAAGGAAAGGGGCATTTGGAAGGCGCCTGCTTGAAGAAAAGGAATCAACAGCCAAAAAGGAGCAATGTACTCAAGCTGAGAGAAGGTGGCGAAGAAAGTGAGCCGACTACATGCCGTACACCACATGAAGAGGATTTCTATTCTATCGAAATGGACAGCGAGTGCAGGCATAAGAATGAGAATGGGAGTGTATGCACGGATGAGAGTCGCGGGCGCACAGAACCAATGTACGTCGATGTGTTAGTAAATGAGAAAGTGATAAGCATGGAAATAGATTCGGGTACTTTCGCAACTGTTATTTCAGAAACAGAAAAGAATAAATATTTTCGCGATGAGAAAATTATTAAGACTAACGATACATTGCGCACGTATGATAGTAAGATCTTGCGCCCGCTTGGTAAATTAATAGATTTAAAAGCTAAATTTAATGGAAAAACGCGTACGCTGTATTGCTACGTGTTACCGGGCGACGGACCGCTACTCATAGGTAGGCAGTGGCTCGCAGCTTTTGGAAGCTGGCCGCTGATAGTTAAAGGGAATAAAAATAGTTCAGTTAATAAGATTGATTTAGATAAAATTGAAGATTATTTTTGTAATAAATTTAAAGACTTATTTGCTGATGAGCCGGGATTGTATAATAGAAGTAAGATTAAAATACATTTAAAAGATAATGCGCGGCCGATAGCAATGAAATGCAGGCCCATACCGCACGCAGTGAGATCGGATCTTGACGAGGAAATCGATAGATTAGTAGTGTTAGGTCACTTAGAAAAGGTTGAAACTAGCGAATGGGCAACCCCCATCGTGCCCGTGTATAAAAGTAACGGCAAACTCCGCATTTGCGGCGACTTCAGTACGACGGTAAATCCGTTTATAATCATTGATAAATACCCTCTTCATACAATCGATATTTTTACCGTATTGCAAGGCGGTGTTTACTATACAGAATTAGATTTATTTCATTGCTATATGCAATATGGAGTTGATGAAGGAAGCTCCAAACTTCTGACTATTATAACACCTAATGGTTTATATCGATATAAAAAACTACCAGAAGGGGTATCAACTGCACCCGCTGAAGTGCAAAAGAAAATGGACGAGTGTTTAAGAGGTATCGAGGGTGTGATATCGTATATTGATAATATCTATATGATGGGACGTACAAAAGATGAATGTATCGAAAGAACTGAAATGGTCTTAGAACGTTTAAGAGAATGCGGTTTAAAATTGAATAAGAAATGTAAATTTTTAAAAGAAAGAATCGAAGTACTAGGATTCGTGATTGATAAAGATGGATTACACAAAGCCAAATCGAAGGTCAATGCAATGATTAATGCACCGAAACCGGAAAATTTCAAAGAATTAAATTCATTTTTAGGTTTGATAAATTTTTATGCACGGTTCTTAAAAAATAGATCTGATAATTTAAAACCGTTATATGATTGTGCGAACTCAAAAAAATTCGAATGAAATGAAAATTGTGATAAAGCTTTCGCATGGATAAAAAACGAGTTAATTTCTCCGCGCGTTTTAGCAACTTTTGATCCAAAAGAACAATTAGTATTAGCCTGCGACGCGTCATCATATGGCCAGTCGGCAATTTTGTCACATAGATATAAAGACGGCACGGAGAAACCCATCGCGTTTGCTTCTAAGAAAATAGCAAAAAAAGAACTTAATCATACAATTTTAGACAAAGAAGCTATGGCAATAATTTTTGTTTTTAAACGATTCTATCAATTTGTTTACGGTAAAGAGATAATTTTGCGTACAGACAATCAACCTTTACAAATGATATTAGGTCCAAGGAAAGGTATCCCTGCGACCGCGAATAATAGATTACAGCGCTGGGCTTATTACCTATCAGGGTTTAAATATAAAGTTGAATACCCAAGAATCGTCGTAACTCCCTGAGGTTGGTGGGGGCCGGTATTCTGGCGATAGCCTGTACTTTTTCGGGGTCGGTCGCGACCCCCTGGTCGGTGACGGTATGGCCGAGGTACTGTAGCTCGGTTCGGCCGAACTGGCATTTTTCTTTATTTAGCCGGAGTCCGGCCTCTCGTAGCCGGCGCAGTACCTCCCGCAAATTGTCGAGGTGCTCCTCGAAGGTATTTCCTAGTACGATGATATTGTCTAGGTAGGCGAATGCCCGCGGCTCCAGCCGTGGGCCGATGACCTGGTCGAGCAGGCGTTGGAAGGTGGCTGGTGCGGAGTGGAGCCCGAGGGGCATTACACGGAACTGGTACAGCCCCCTTCCCGGTACGGTGAAGGCGGTTATCGGGCGACTTTCGGGGTCAAGTGGTGCCTGCCAATAGCCATTGGCCAGGTCTATCGTGGAGAGGTATTTCGCGCCCGGCAGTTTCTCCAACGTAGCCTGAACCTGGGGCAGCGGGTACGCGTCCTTCTCCGTGACTTCATTGACCCTGCGAAAGTCGATAGAGAATCTTCGTTTTCCGTTTTTCTTTTTCACCACCACGACTGGGGAGCTCCACGGGCTGTTGGAGGGTTCTATTATTCCCTCCGTGAGCATTCGGCTTACCTCCTCGTCGATGATGGCCTGCGTGGCGGGATTCCTGGGCGTGTAGCGATGTTTGACGGGCTCTGCTCCTGCTTTTAGTCGGATGCGGTGTTTAATCATGTGGGTACGGCCGGGCAGGAGGTCGAAACGGCTCAGTTCTTCTGCAAGGAACGCCTCTAATTCCTTCCGCTGTTCCTCGCTGCAGTTTCGAAGTCCGGGGGGTGAGTCGACTGTGGTGGCGTCCTCTCGCGGGCTCCACTGCTGCTGTCCTATTCGGAGGGTCATCCCCATAGTCCGTTGCGCGTCGACGCCGAGGAGTACGTCGCAGGAGAGGTTCGGGAGTACCGCGCATCGAAAGGACACGATTTCATTTTTTACTTGTGCGGGGAATGCTATTTCCTCGTCTACCTGTACCCTCTCGCCGTTAGCCACCCTGACCACCCTGTTGGTTTTGTACAAGGGGCTTCCACGCTTCCGACACCAGTCAGCCATTTCGGGGCTCACGTAAGACATTTGCGCCCCTGTATCGATGAGCGCCTGGAACCAGCGGTTAAAGATTCTTAGCGGAATGTGCGGTCGATTGTCTCCGTAGGAGTTTGCTGAGGCTGTCGGGGTGGAGTGTTCCGGTCGGCGCCTCTGTCGCCGGCTCCACTGGCGTTTCCCGAGTGCCCTGGGCATTGGCACTCTCGAGACGTTCGGCCCGTTGTCCCACAGCGGCTGCAAAACAGCTTGGCTGGTCGGCGGCAGTCCTGGCGGTAATGTCCCCTTTGGCCGCACCTCCAGCAGCAGTCCTCTCGTCGGTAACTTTTTCCAACGGCGGCGAGTTTTAGGCCCCCTCGGGGCTTGTGGTCGTCGGTGGATTTGACGGGGGTTCTGGCGACTTCTTCTTTTCGTGCCCGTTTGTAGTCGATCGCCAGGTCGATGAGGTCGGGCAGCGTTGTGAATGATCGACGTGGTATGAAAAGGCGGTATTCGGGGCGTAGGTTGGAGTAAACCCACTCCAGTTGGGTCTCCTCCGAGATTTTGCCGTGGCGGTGCATGAGCAGTCGCAGTTGATCGGAAAAATCCGCGGCTGTTTCGGTCGGTCCCCGGAGACGCTGGTGTATTTCTTTCTCCAGATCGAGCTGTCTTCGCCGTGGCAGGAACCTGCGCTTAAACGCCTTGAGGAACGCGTCCCACGTCGGGAGATTTTTCTTCTCGACGCGGAACCAGTGTAACGCCGTTCCTTTCAGAATCACGGGGAGGCAGCGCAGGATTTGTTCCGGAGTGACCTCGTAGCCCTCCTGCAGATCTTCCAGTTGCTCGAGGAAGTCTTCGGCTCCATTTCCACCATCGAAATGCCCGCCCCACCTTTTCACCCTGTCCATCATATACTGGACAGTTGGTGGGCCGTTGTCGTTTATCGGTGCCGGTTTCCCGGGAGAAAAGGTGACCAGTGGTACATCTTTTAGGCATGGTTCGTCGTCCGTGGTGGAGAGAGCGGTTGCCCCTGCGGTATTGGCCTGTTCCTCTGTCATTTCGTTGGCTCGTAGGTGACTTATTAAACGTGCTCGCAAGACGTCGATATTCCCGGTCGTGTCGATGTTGAGTCGTTCCGCGATTGCTATTAGCTCGAGCTTGTTTCTTTTGTACACCCAGCCTACGTTCACCATTCGATCGTCCTCCGTACTTCCTGAGGTCCCTGTTCGGGCGCCAAATGTAACCGTAGAACGCGGAGTTACCGGTGGGACGGTGGAGGTACCGTATCGCCAGCTCAGGACGGAGGTCCAGGGCTGCCGATCGAATGATCGTACGCAGATGGAGTGTAGAGAAAGACTGTTTATTGGACTTAGGAACTATGTACAGAATATCCCGGCCAGGTCTATGCTGGCACACAGTGTGTAAGCGGCTTAACCTAGGCCTTATACTAACGTGGCGTGTCCCGGTGTGTAGCGCGGCGCACGGTTCGGTGTGTATCGCGGCGTACGAGTCGGTGTGGATCGCGGCGTACCCGTCGGAGTACGAGTTGGTGTGTGTCGCGGCGCACACGTCGGAGTACGAGTCGGTATGTATCGCGGCGAATCTCACGGCGCGTGTCTCGGCGCGTATTGGAATCGGTGACGAGGCGGCGAAGGGGAGGGGATAAAGAGTTTCACCGTTCGGTGTCTTGGCGGGCCAACCCTGCCGTTAGACCCTGGTCGGAGAGTCTTTAGTCCGGTCACTCCGTGGGCACAACCCGTAGGTGAATCGGAGGCTGTAAGGACGCTCTCAAGAACGGAGATAAATCTGTTCAAGAGATCGATGGCGGATAAGGGTCTGCGTCCAGAGGATGGCTCACGCTGTCCTTCTGGGAACCGTGGAGGGGGCGTATTCAAAAAGACGCAGACTCAGTCTGGCTTCGCACTAGAACTGGTGATAACACGGGCGCTTGTCTTTCGCAAGAACGAGTGTCGGCACAAGAACGTGGGATTGCACAGGAGGTCTCTGGGAGAGGTGTACGTCGTACGGTCGCTCTAGGCGGTCTCTGCCAAATAGGCCCATGCCCCCGGCTTATATGTCCTCGTCCGCAGATTTTCGGCAGCGAGAGAGTTAATTAGCGGGTCACCCTCTCGCGCCAGTTCTTGGAAACCGCGGACGAGTGGTGGGGGGCAAGACCGTTGGCAGAGCGCGGTGTGATGACGCGGTCGGGTGCGCGGTGGGGGGTAAGATCGTCGTCCTACCGACAATAACTCGTTACAGGGTTATTCCCCTATAGTTTACAATGTATTCCTTATTTCCTTTTTTGAAAGTTGGACTTATTGCACCCTTATTCCAGTCTTTTGGAATTCCCCCTTCTCCAAATTCCTCTCATCAGAGCTAGAAATCCCTCCCCTATCCCTCTCTCGATGTATACCCACGCTTCATTCTCAATTCCATCTTGTCCCGGCGCCTTGCCCTTTTTTAGCTTTCTTAATTGTTCTATCAATTCTTCTCTCGTTAATTCCTGCCCTCCCTCCCCGTTATCTACCTCTCCCTCTCCCATCTTCAGCACCACTCTTCTGTTCGTTCCCCCCAATAATTCCATAAAGTGAGTTTTCCAGCTCCCAATATTTATGTCTTCGCTTATTCTTTCTCTTTTCTTCCTGAATTTGTTGATATATTTCCATGCCTTTGCCTGTGTTTTAATTCCTTTGATTTTTTCTTCTTCATCTCTCTCATGTCTCATCATCTCGTCTTTACACCATTTTTTGTATCCTCTCCTTTTTTCCAGATATTCTTCACTATTCACCTTTCCCATTTTCCAGTTCTTTAAAACCCTTCTAAGCTCCCTTTTCCTTCTTTTCCACTCCTTACTATGCCACTCTCTCCTCCCTAACCTCCAGTGTTATCTTCAGCTTATTTTTCTTAATCGATTCTTTGACCTTGTTTTTTAATTCATTCCATGCACCGTCGTTCCCCTCCTCTGTACTAAGCCAACCTTCTGACTTACGATGATAATGACCTATGTCTTCTTCAGTCCAGTCACTTCTTTCGATCACTTTTACCCACTGTTTCCGCTCACTTCCACGCAACTCGGGCCCCTCTATCTGCACCTCCAAAGGCAGATGATCGGATTCAGTTCTGTCACCCTCTTTTACCACTCTGATTTCTTCTGCTGCTTTTTCGTTCGTTATAACGTAATCGATTGTTGATCTCCCCACTTCTCCCACAAATGTCCACCCCCTCTCTCCCGAGACTTCCATTCATTATTGGTCATCCTCTTTCTTCGATCTTTTCGACAAGTATTCTCCCTTCTCTGTTTACCACTTTATCCACCGATCTCCTTGTTTTGCTTTTCTCCCCCATCACGCACCCCGCCCCCCTCCTCTCCTGTCCTAGCGTTGAAGTCTCCCCCCGTTATCAGGTACATTTCTTCTTTCTCTTCTATTCCTCCTGTCATTACCTCCATGGTTTCCTTTACGTTCTGGCTGTATACCGTGATTATTCTCCATTCCTCTTCGTTATACTCGATTTTCCTTTCAACGACCTGTTTGCTGCATTCTCTGCTCCCAATTTCTCTCAGTTCCTTGTTCACCGCCGTTATAATTCCCCCTTTGGCTCTCCCCTTCTTGCTCTCCTTCCACGCTGGCATGCATTTCCATATAACAAATTTTTGTTCGGTAGCTTACCTTTAATCGAATCCCATGTTTTTTCCTGCACTCAGGTCTCTGTCAAACCTATTACGTCGAAGGTATTCAGGTAGTCCCAAGTATCTTCACATTTGTTCGTTATGCCCGCTATATTCCAGAAACATATCTTTAGTTCCCTTCTTCTCCTTCCCCCATCCCAGCCGCCTCCTTCTCATGCCATTCCCCCACCCCATTTAGCTTCTTCTTCTCCTCTTCTGTCCTCTTCTAGTTTCTTCATTCTTTCATTCCATTTATACCATTTGGTGCCTATTCTGATTTTCATATATCCGACCCAAGTGTCACTTCCCTTTTCTCTCTGTTCCTTTGCCATGTTTCTCAAAAGACTTTGTGTTTCTCGTTCCTTCCTTGTCAAATCGTCTTCTATAAATACTCCTTTTGACAGTCCCTTCTTTCTAGTCATAATTTCCCTCTTTATCTCCCATCTGTCCACTTCCGCTATCAATAGCTTCCTTTTTCCATTTGTGTTCAGCGTATGTATATTTTGCACTTCCACCTCCAGCTTCAGACTTTCGCTTAGAAATTTATTCATTTCCACTTTTGATACATCCGGTTTCCAATCAACTCCTTTTATCACTATATTGTTCCTTCGTTTTTCCTTTTCTTTCCTATCGTTTATTCCCTCCAATTCTAGAATCCTTTCCTCTAACACTCTCTTTTCCTCCTGCCACATCTCCTTTTCTCTCTGCGCTTCCTCCTCTCTTGCTTTCCTCTCCTCCAACATCTCTCTCCTTAATTGTCCAATCTGTTCTGTCATATTTTCTTTCATCTGTTCGTGCATCTTATCCATTTGTTTCCTCATTTCCCCTATTTCACGCAGTATTTTTTCCATGTTTCTATCCTCCTCATCCTCTGCCCCACACGTCAGAAATTTTTCTAGTGTCTTTCCTTCTTCTTTTGTTTTCTGCCTGGTACCATGCGTTCTTCCCGCCTTTCCTGCCATCTGTCGGCCACTTCCCTACTGCGCTGCTCTCCTTCCCACACCTTCCTGCCTTCCGCGTCCTAACCTCTTTCACGTTGTTCTTGTTATCCACTCCCTTTCCTTATTTCCCAATTATGCTCCTTCCTTCTTACAAGGGAAGTTTGGCAACCCGGAAATTCAGAAAATTATGAAACTCGGTGTGCAAGTAGAGTAGTTCATCCGTAACACAACCCTATTTTTTGTTGGTGCCATAATTCATTTTTTAGGGGTGAAATCACCCCTTGAAAAAATTCAGAATTTTCTTTTCCGTGACATATCTCGAGAACGGTGAGAGATATCGAAAAGAAGTTTAAACAAAAGTTGCATCCGTCTTTTGTATCTACAAAACCGCGTAAAAATAATTTTCGAAAAATTCAAATTTTTTAAGTTACCACCACCAACCCTTAAAATTAAGTTTTTGTATTTTTTAAATATACGCTGAAATACCTCTGGATAATCTCTTTTCATACATATAAATAGTTTATGTGTTACATTTTTTTGACAAACAAATAAAACCTCTATTACCGAATTTGAAGTCCATTTTGGCAGTTTCCATTAATAACATGGTTTCTTAAAGCCATATTTAGATTATTATTTATGTTAAGTTCAGACAGCTTTCAATTATTTAAGCAAGGCAGTACGCACCTAAAATTGCATCCAAGATAAAACTCATTAAAACTAATCAGTGACGTGCATGAATCAGTATGATAACAGCACATTCGTACATGCATTACTCGAAGTGTAATAGTATTAGGCTATTTTGGAAACCACACGAAAAATAAAGAATCCGTGAAGATTTACAATGACTTTGCATCATTTTAATTGTAACTGATAATATTCTTGTGCCACATTCACTTTTCGGTAAACATGTTTACGTACTCGCGTCTTTTTAATAATACCCTAATAACCATCTGTCTCCAATTTGACATCAGATTGGTAGCAGGGTCTGGCTCTGCACCTCAGAACGCATCCAAATGCGGACACAGACGTCTACGGTTCTGATGTCAGATTCTGCTTCCCAGATCTGGCTATCAGGGTATAAATATTCCCGAGGATGCAGCGAATGGCAGTTACATTTTTGCAAGCAGTCAGTCACCATTCAGTTGAAAAAAGTGAGTGACCATCGTTTGAAAGGCTTTTCTTTAAAATGCAGTCGATTAATGTTGCTAACGTAATAAACATTGTTCAAGAAAAGATGCATTCTTGCGCCATCTTCCAGAACCGTCAGCAATTAGGCGATTTGTGGCCCGGCCCGCTGACTCATGTGGAGCAGCGATCAGCACCCCTTCCCTCGATTCGCAATCGATGGAAGGGGATGACTCTTCCTTCCAGGAAATCGACCGCGCTTTCCTGGATCCTCTCTCTGTTCGCGACTTTGCTACGGTAAACACGCTTTAAACACACTATGCACTTTTCGCTCTCTCGCACCTTGCTTGCGCTTTAGTCGAAAATGCTTCGAATCTCTACACTTCGCGACTTTGCTTCGCCAACTAATAATCGCTACGCTTGAGTTTAATACTAGTTTCTAAGTGTTGCTTGGTTTATGTAATAATTAGTCAAACGTGTTGTGTAAAATAACTGTTAATTTAATTGTGTGACCTTTGTACAGAATTTGACTTATAAGTGTATTTGGTTCGTGAACGCTGTAAATATAATTGTCTTAGTGCTCCTTAATAAACTTTAGTTTCTTGCGCCGATCCTCTAATAAGCTTTCTAACAAACATGTTAGCCACTACGTTTCAATTGCAAGTATAATACAGACACCTATAAACTCGGTAGACACGGAACTGCACAATGAAATTCGGGACATTATAAAAAAGTTTCAAAACATACATTCCCTACCATTAATTGAACATGATTATGTGCTCGATTTTGCCGATCCATCCGAACCACATGGTGCACAAGTTGTAGAGCACATTATGCCTGCAGAAGAAGAAGAAGACAGTTTTGACCCTGTAGAATGTACTGTTGATGATGAAGGTGGAAAAGTTGACTTAAGTTATAAGAGGAAAGCAGTAACGTTTTGGAAAAGTGAAAAAAAGGCACGTCGATCGCTGACCAGTGTACTGAAAAATTATCGCATGGTTAAATCTTTGCAGCAGCTATACAGGTGGGAGGCGAGTGTAGAGAGAGGTGGAACAAATGCAGATAAATTTGCATTTATTGCAGAATATGTACTGCAAAAGTTTGAAGAAGCTTGTGACAGAAGATCTATTATTCATGACATGAATTTAAGATTGTGGGCCTTGGAGGCAAAAAACCAGGTGGACCTACACCAATTTGTGGCAAGTAAATGGTGGATTTGGAACTTTAAGACTGCGCATAGATTTGTGTCCCGCAAGATAACAACATTCAGGACGCAATTTACGTTTGAAGATATTGACAATATCAAAAATATCGCAGAATCGTTTGTTTCTCCCGTAAAGTCTAACATCCCAGCTGTCGGGGTTGAAGAAATTTATAATGCAGACGAAAGTGGCTTCAACCTTGAAATACATTCTGTGCGAACATTGGCGAAATTAGGAGTGAAAACGGTAGAAGCGACGATTCAATCGGTATCTTCTACAACACATAGCTACACCATAATGCCTATTATATCCGCAAGCGGACGTCTTCTTTCACCACTATACATAGTTTTGAAGGAATCTACAGGAACACTTGGTCCGATAGTGCAAAGAACTCTATTCCGTCCGGTTAATATTTACATCGGAGCTTCAAAGTCAGGAAAACTCACGTCTGAACATTTTAAAACATGGTTTAGCGAAGTGTATCTACCGAATACTGGCCGTAGAAGCATGCTCCTACTCGACTCGTGGACGGGACACTGTCCAAATGAGTTACAGCAATTGATTCCACAAGACAAGGAAGTAACTTTTTCAATGATTCCAAAAAAAAACGACGGGCATCGTTCAGCCTTTAGATGTGTTTGGATTCCGGATTTGGAAAAATTTTGTGCGGACATTTTCGGATAATGTGATTCTCCAAGAGAGAGATGTCAAATTGCACTTACGTAATGAAATAATTAAATTGCAGTCCCTAACCCACATCCAGTTTTCTTCGCCTAGATTCAAAAACCTTTTTCAATATGCTTGGTTTAAAAGTGGATATCTAGAAACGCATCCCAGCGAATTTCAAAATCCTGTAGATTTCTGTTACTTCAGGAATGAAAAGCTTATACCCAAATGTAGTATTTGTGGGGAACCGGCTTTTATGCGATGTGCATGGTGTGGCAACTATTTTTGATTCAACCATTTCTATGAAGAATATCATTATTGTACCAATTACAAACCGTAATTTTCAATGTATCTATCGCCTTCTATTAGTATAATTCTTCCAATGTATAATCAAACGATACAACATGTACAAAAAGAGACTGCGAATGTTTAAATATTACTTTACGCGACCACTTTGTTAATGAAAACTGCTATAATGTTATAATTAAATTAAATGTCAACTGTAATATTATATATAGTTTATTAGTTGGATAGGTAAGTAAAATTGATTTATGTATTATGCATTCAATGATAACATATATATTTTGCAAAGTCATTGTAACTCTTCACGGATTCTTTATTTTTCGTGTGGTTTCCAAAATAGCCTAATATGGTTACACTTCGAGTAATGCATGTACGAATGTGCTGTTATCATACTGATTCATGCACGTCACTGATTAGTTTTAATGAGTTTTACCTTGGATGCAATTTTAGGTGCGTACTGCCTTGCTTAAATAATTGAAAGCTGTCTGAACTTAACATAAATAATAATCTGAATATGGCTTTAAGAAACCATGTTATTAATGGAAACTGCCAAAATGGACTTCAAATTCGGTAATAGAGGTTTTATTTGTTTGCAAAAAAAATGTAACACATAAACTATTTATATGTATGAAAAGAGATTATCCAGAGGTATTTCAGCGTATATTTAAAAATACAAAAACTTAATTTTAAGGGTTGGTGGTGGTAACTTAAAAAATTTGAATTTTTCGAAAATTATTTTTACGCGGTTTTGTAGATACAAAAGACGGATGCAACTTTTGTTTAAACTTCTTTTCGATATCTCTCACCGTTCTCGAGATATTTCACGGAAAAGAAAATTCTGAATTTTTTCAAGGGATGATTTCACCCCTAAAAAATGAATTATGGCACCAACAAAAAATAGGGTTGTGTTACGGATGAACTACTCTACTTGGACACCGAGTTTCATAATTTTCTGAATTTCCGGGTTGCCAAACTTCCCTTGTTAGTCCCGTGCTTTGCTATTCTGTACTCCCCTCCTTTCCTACGTTTTCTTTCCTCACCTTTGCCTATTAAGCTGCTTTATTGCCTTTAAACCTCTCCTTCTTAACCGTACGTGCACTCGCGCTCACGTCACAACCGGAAGTGAGTTATTTATATAATTTTTTATTTAAATAATGCCCATCTTTGGTTATAGAGAAAAGGCATATACTACGATATGACCCAACCATCATAATCAACTGAAATTTTGAGGAGTTGGGAGGGAGGGGAAGAGGACCTCTATTATAAAACTTTAGCTTCAGGTATTTGTTTGTTTGTGAGATATTAATGAAAAACTTTCGACATAATACATTGAAATCTGCCTATACAAACGTTATTAATGCAATCATCTTCTCGTCACCGTCAACTGTTTTACAGCCGACGATACAATAACGATACTGACTTCATCGCGCGATACTTGTAACTGCAGTGTCATTTTTAGAATTTTTGCAACAAATTCTTTGATTCTTTGGCTATCGAGTGGTGTAATTTAATTTCGGATATGTACCATAGATTCGGAACTACAATGCCAAAATGTATCCCCCGATTTCGTTATCATCGGTTTTCTGGAATATCCCCCTATATGGAAGCAAATACAAAGACGTATTCACGTCAAAACAGCCAGAATTTTGGATTAAAAAATAGCATTTTAAAACTCATTAAATCTATAGGTATGTTTGGGATTGGCCCAAACGGCCACAGGCCAAGCCGGCGCGGATTCGCTGCCGAAACCGCGCGCATTACAAACGACTAAACGTGACCAGATCGCGGTATGTATGATCGCGGTGATGAGATCGGTCGGGCCATCTGTCGACGCGCATCTCAGCTAATTAGACAGCTCACTCTCTCTCTCTCTACCATGCGACCGGCTTTGTGTCGGCGGTACAGTCCTCGTCTCGCTCGTGCCGAACAGCTGTTGACTGGGGTGCTGACACAGTCGTAGCTTAAAACAGTTGCAGTACAATTAGTAATATTTTATTTTAAAGTTTATTTTCAACAATACCAGCAGTGAAAATACCATTTTTCACCTCTTGTCGACTTTTCGCCCTAGGCAGTCGCCAATAGGGACCAGCCAAGCTTACAGGCAGCGATCAGTATGTACATAGCCAAAGAAAATACATATAATATAACGCGTCTTAGACTAAATAAATAGTCTAAGACTAAATAAATAGGCTAAGACGCGTTATATAGTCTAAGACGCGTTATATAGTCTAAGACGCGTTATATATGTATTTTCTTTGGCTATGTACATACTGATCGCTGCCTGTAAGCTTGGCTGGTCCCTATTGGCGACTGCCTAGGGCGGAAAGTCGACAAGAGGTGAAAAATGGTATTTTCACTGCTGGTATTGTTGAAAATAAACTTTAAAATAAAATATTACTAATTGTACTGCAACTGTTTTAAGCTGCGAATAAAAATTCAGAGTAAGGTCATCAATAATCTCAAATAAATGTATTATAATAAAGGGATAAATTGGACAAGTTCGCCTAGGGCGCAAAAAAGACGCGTGCCGTGCCTGGCTATCTGACTGTCGCGCGCATGCGTCGAGCAGTCACGATTCCATCTGAGCGCTCGCGCCCGTCGCGCACGTCCGCAGCGTATGCAAAGCGTTTTATCTCGCTCCCCCCTTCGGCCTAAAAGAAGCGAGAAACGAACACTCGGAATTAAGGCTCTGTTCATGATATGGGTTCAACGCCGGTCCCGACCAGCGAGTCCACAGCGAGGAAATACTGTACTTGGTTCGTCGCTAACTCTCGCGTACGTCGCGTTATTATTATAAATAGATTCTGTGTTCTTTGTGATTTAATTAGACTTAATTGTAATATATTGTGGAATTGTCGTGTAAATACAAAGTGTACGTGACCTTACTTTTAAACTTAACGGCTAGTCTTAACATTTAGTGTATAATCTAATCTAGTGCCTAATCCTTAGACTAAATCGCGAACGTTCGAAACTTCGACGTTCGGTATTGTACATTAATGATTCAGATTTCGATTTTTTCTATTCTCAATGTCGCTATACCTTTCAAGCTAAGAATACCCGCTAGCAAATTTCTAAACATGTTCGGTTTCAGAAATACTTGTATATACAAGAGTAAAAATGATGCACAAGTGTTGGTATATCATCGAGTTCAATTGCGATCAATCGGTGTCTCAAGTTCCCTCGGACTGGGTGGTAGGGGGTTTCTGTTATTGGCCACCATATAAACCCAGTCGCATGTCAATGGCAATTAATAATTGCGAGACGCACGATGATTCCTGTAACAAGTTCGCCATATCCTTATTTCCTGGTGGAATTTGTTGTAGGTTGGAATTAGTATTATATTTACTTATTAATGAATGTACTAATTAGTGGCTAATTATTATACCCATTAATCACTAATGTGGCCATCCAGATGATTATGCCACGGCGAGGACAAACGCGAGGAAAGCAGAGGATACTAGCGATTTACAGTCGGACGCAGGTAACGGAAAGAGGAAAATCATCCCGAAGAGATATTCCAGCAGTGAGGAGTCGGGGCAGGAATTAATGCCGTTGTTATCCCCATCTCCACAAACGGAGGAAATCATTGAAGAGGCAACGTCGCTGTTACCTCCACCTCCAAAAATGAGGAAACCAGTTATAAGATCAGGTGTGAAAATATGCTACATAAAAATTACAATTACCTAATACAATTTTCCAATTCCCTTCCTGCTTCTTTGCTCAGTTCCATCATATTATTTCTGATGAAGTTATCTTCTGTCCTAGGCGTTTTGTGTCAAAAATCGTGTTGTTTCACAGATTTCCTGGTTAAAAATGCCTCTTCTTCCGCAGTACTTAATGTACAAATTCCATCTTGTAGCGATGTGGCTGCCAACATCTGCCCTTGTGGATTAGTAACAATACATTTTTCACATTTTATTACAACCTTTTATTTAGCTTCACTTGTGAGTTTGTTCGTTAGTTAGATTGTCAGGATGAATTTTTGTAAGCTAATTTTGACCCATTTCCACATGTCCGATCGACTTGAAATTTGGCACACATACGTAGTTTTGATGACAATACAATATTTTCATGTCTCCAACCTGATTATGGTATCAGGAAAGCAGGTAACGAGTTATCTTCTCGCTAGAGTCTTCAAAGGCAATGCCGCCGATAAGCCGTGCCTCGATGGGTTTCGAGGACTTCGACCCTCGAGACCACGGGGGGCCGTACAATGTTGCCCCCTAAGAAGTGACAAATCGAAAATTCTACATTTCTCGTCGGATCTTGGCGAAAGTAGTGTGAATCGATTCCTTATGTTTTCCCGATGAAAATGGTCAAAAACGACACAAATCGGATCGTAATTAAGGAATCTTCATAATAAATTGATTTCCATAACTTCGTTAAAAATAATTAGATTTACATGACATTTCATATGATTTTCATCGGAAAAACATAAGGAATCCATCGGCATCACTTCCATATCGATACGATAAAGTATAAAGAATTATTTTATTTCTGAAACAGGTATGAATCCTAGGTCGACCGCAGCGATTCGAGGTCGGCTCCCCGCGGTCGAGGGTAAAATATTCATTTAGCGTACTAAGAATTTCATTATTCTTCATTCTTCATCGTGTCGATATGGAAATGACACCAATGGATTCCTGGTGTGCTCCCGATTAAAATCATACCAAATGTCATACAGATCGGCCTACTTTTACATAAGGAATACAAAATTCTTATGTAATCAAAATTCTGGAACACTAAATAGCATAAAATAAATTAAAATTAAAAAAAATTTAAAAACATGCTTTTATTAAAATGTACTAAAAAAAAGAAAAATAATTTTGTTACCGGCCTAAATGACTGCCTTAAACGAATTCCCTCATATGACCAAAAATAAAAGCGTGGGGCGTAAATATTGAAATGCCCTTTTTATATAAATTGTATTACTGTCTTCATATTCATATTCTAGTAAATAATTAGACTGATCTCTAGCAGAATGCGAAAACAAATGTATTAAACTACGTAAAGCATTATAAATATTTTATAGAATGCAAACAAAAAAAACGCAAAAACAAAAAACAAAAAACGTCTCCCCCTCTCTCCCGGACCTCCGCTTCCGCTCGACTCCCGTTCCACTCTCATCTCCACAATCACGCCTCCATTCCCTCTCTCCTCTCCTCAATTCTTCTCAGCCATACTTCTCCCTCCCCCCATCATCTAGAACCTCCCCTACCATCTCCTGCCACCCCCTCTCTTCTCCCCACCCCATACAAACCTCCCATACGAGCTCCCATGTCTCCCCCCCTCTACACACCCTGCACATCCGTTTTTCCTCCTCCTCCCAGTACTTCCCCCCCCTCATTTATTTACCCAACCTAAACTTCGCAGCCCTTCTCCATCTACTTTCCCCTCATCCCTTTTTCAGATAGCCCGGCAACGCTTCCGCCTTCACCATACCATACCATCCATTATATTTTGAATCCCTTATCCTACTCCACCTCTCCTTTTTCTGCAGTTTCCTTTCCCTACTCACTAGTCGATTTAGTTGCAACATACAGCGGGGGGAGCATACGGCACGTGCCGAGGTCCCAGGCGTCACTCGGGTCATACAGCCAGTGAGTGTACAAACATTCGGAGAGCGGGAGTTCCCCCAGAGCTGATCATGCCACCCGGTATGACCGCATCTCTTTCCCCTGCACTGCCTCGGAGTTAGAGAGCCTCCCTTCAACGGCCAGGGCCGAGAAGGGAGGGATGACTTGCCACCTGATCCAGAGGATCACACCCTCTACCCTGCACGGCCTGGGAAGACGAGCCTCCCCCCAGGGGGGAGGAAATGGCTATGGATGGCCGCCTCCTCATGGTACGCATTAACCCGCCAGGATTCTACCCCGTTTCTCGGGTACGCGTCCGCTTTTTATAGGCCCGGGCCAGCTTGCGGACGGACCGTACTCGCGGGGGTGACCATCAACAAGGGTGGGCGATCCCTACCTAAGACGCACGCATAGGTGCGCCGGAGTCATTATGCGTTGCGCAAGCCACCCTCTTCGGTCTTGACGGTGCCAGCCCGTCGCTAACCGTATCTCGACGCCGCTCTACCAGATCTCCTATAAAACCCCGTAAGCTCGCTTTTACTCATCGTCCTGAACCCGGAGTAGCCAGGTCCTCTTCACGTCCCCGCTGGAGGCACCTTTAGGCTGCACGGGCACGCGCATACCATACCTCCAGCTTTCTAGGGTGACGGCTTGTTTACCCTCATAAGACTAGCTATCCCACCCTCCTACTCCCCCCTCTCTCCCCGTTGACTCAACGCCCTAGTACTCCCCCCCTTATTCCTGTTTCCTGAGACTTCCCACAGCTATCCTACACTGCAACACTACCCCATTGTTCCCCCCCCCCCGACCCCTCCCCCTCGACCTACACTCTTTAGTCCTAAGGTTATAGCTTTAAGTCAATGGCCCCCCCGGCAAGAGGGGCCCAGGCACACACCCATCCCACCCCCCCACCCATTCCCATATTAAATCAAGTCTTAACCAAACATTACGAGATCTGATAGCGAGGCACGGTCCAGAAAGGGGGCGGTCACCACCCGCCCCTAGCGGCACCCCACATTTCTAAAGAGGTGAGTAAAATCCGGTGCGCCAGTATCGCTTAGGTGCTTGAAGCACTGGAACCATTCTTACTTTCTTATTCTTGGCACCGCTACCCTTCCGCAGTCCCGGATCGAGCTTTCCAAGGCTCAGTCACCACTGGACCACGGTCAGGATAGCTGCCTCACCACTCTGCTCTCATTAGCTACCTTTCTGTTTGAGATATGAGATATGAAGGGGGCCTTCCCTACTCACTAACTCCTCTCCTCTTATTCCCCCCCCTTTCCCTCATCCCTTCCATATCCTCCACCCCTATCCTCGTAAAACACTTTCCTTTCTTCTTCCCACCCTTCCAAAGCCTTTAGCCTCTTGAACCTCCCCTTCATTTCCTCCCAACAACTCCTCGCCAGCTCTCCCCCTTGCCCCTCCTCCAGCTTCCTTTAATTCCCCCACGCCCTCATTCCCGCCCTTCCCTTCATCATTTCCCTTTGCACCTCCTCCCTCACCATATAACTCGGTGTAACTCTGTCCACCCCCAGTACCCACTTCAGATACCGGTCGTGCAAACGTTCCACCTTCTCCGTTTCCATCCACCCCCACACCTCCGCCCCGTACCCCACCACCGGCCATGCCAACTTATCGAACAGCCATAATCTCCTTTCCCAATCATTTCCAAACAGCCTTTTCCCAATACCCCATACCTTCCCCATCATCGCAGCCCCCTTTTTCACCCTTTCCCCCACATGCTCATCCTGCCCCCCGTTCCCCATTAATGTGTACCCCAGATACTTGAAGGTCCGCATTCCCACCTCCTCAATCTCCTTCCCCTTCCATCTCCATGACACGCTCTTCCATCTTCCCCCTCCCCTCCTACACCTCATGACCTTCGTTTTTTCCACATTAACCTGCAGTCCCTTCACATCCACGTATTTCTCCAACTTTCCTATCAGCCCCTTCATCCCCTCCTCGTCCTCCGCCAACACCGCCACATCGTCGGCGTACGCCAACGCGTATACCTTTTCGCCCCCTAGCCTCACTCCCCCCATCCTCCCTTTTTCATCTCCTCTTCCATATCCGCTATGATCAGGGTGAAGAGGCTCGGACTCAGCGGGCACCCCTGCCTCACCCCTCTCGCCGTCCAGAACCTCTCCCCTCCTCAACCCCCACCCGCACACTACATGATGTTTCCCTAAGTATCTCCTCGCACCTGCCCACCAACTCCTCCCTTACCCCCCTCCCCCTCATTGCCCTAACCAATACCCCCCGTCCACCGAGTCAAACGCCGCTTTCATATCTATGAACAGCACCACCATTTTCCCCCTCTTCCTTCCCACTTGCCTGTTCATTAAATAGTTTAAAACGTACACATTGTCCATACACCCCACCCCTCCTAAAGCCCGCTTGACCCGGTGGCAGCAGTCCCTTCCCCTCCACCTCCATCCTTAACCTCTCCGCTAACACAGACGCGTACACCTTGTACGCCGTCTGTGTTAGGATTATCCCCCTATATTCTTCTACCTTCTTCCCCAACCCCTTCTTCACTACTGGCACCATCACCCCCTCTCTCCACCCTTCTGGCCAGCCTTCCCCCTCCACACCCTCTTACACAGCCCCCATAGCCAATTCTCCACTTCCGCGCCTCCATACTTCCACACCTCGTTCGGAATCCCATCTCTCCCTCCCGCCTTCCCATCCTTTAGATTCCTTATCACCTTTCCTATTTCCTCCCTCCCTATATCCGTCTTCTCCATCCTCCCTCCTTCTCGTCTCCCCACCCCTTCTCACCCTCCATTCCACCCCCCCCCACGCAACCCCCTCTAAAATACCCGTCCCATTCCCCCATTGAAATTCCTTCATTAACCCTCCCTTTTCTTTTCCTTCCCCTATTCACCACCTTCCAAACTCGCCCCTCCGTTCTTACTCCTTCCACTTCCCTCACCCACCTCTCCACCTCCTTCTTCCTTTTTTCCTCACACAACCTGACATACTCCCTCTTCCTCTGCTTATATTCTCTCCCATCCCCTCCTTCCTTCTTCCATTTTCTCAACTCCCTCCTTACCTTACTCTTCTCCTCTCTACACTCCTTATCCCACCACCCCCCTTCTTTACCGTCTCCCCTCCCTTCCCCATCTTACCCATCGCGCCCTTAATCCTTTCCCGCATCTCACACCATTCCTCCTCTATTCCCTTCTCCCCCTCCCCCTTTCCCCAAATTTCCTCATAAATTCCCTCCTTCCCTCTTCCGTCCAGTCTCCCCTACCCCCGCCCCTCGTCCCTCCTTTCCCCTCTCTTCCCCCATCATCCCTCCCCTCCCCCCTTAACCACACCACCACCGGATGGTTATCTAATTCAACCCTCTCCCCTACCTCCAACCTTTCCACTTTCTCCCTAGTGTTCCCCCTTCCCCCTGTGAAAGTCCACTCTCCCTCCTCATCCCCTTCTGTATTCCCATTCAATATTCCCCACCCCCTTTCCTCTAGCCACCCACACAGCCTCCTACCTTCCCCATTCTCCTCCTTATCCTTGGATCTCCTTCTCCCTCCCCCTCTTCCTTCATCTTCCTCTTCCCCCTCTATCTCCCCTCCTGCCTCTCCCGTGCGCGCATTAAAATCCCCCCTATCACTACTCTTATCCCCACCTCTCTCTCTCTTCCGTCCACTCCCCTAAAACCTCTAGCTTCTCTTTCAAGTCCCTACTCACATACACCCCCACTATTTTCCACCACCCCCTCCAATTTTCACTTTCTAAGCCATTATCCCCTCGTTCCCTCCCCCTCCCCCCTCGCCCACTTCCAACTCATTTCCCACCCTCAACATCATTCCTCCTACCGCTCTTCCCTTCTGACTTTCTCTACTGGCCCACTGCTTTTCCCGTACATATCCTCTAGGTAGTCTCCTTTCGACACACCCCCAATCTTTCTCTTCCATCCACGTCTCACTTAGCACCATCACATCCCATTCCTCCAGCCCCCTCCAAAATCCTTCATCCTTCCTCTTTACCCCTGCCACATTCCAGAACGCCATTGTTGCAGCCGAGATTCGCCGATCAGCTGTCGCGTGGATTTAAATGTGCGTGCGAGAGCGGGTAAACACGGTGACACACTGTTCGGTAAAACCATACCTACGTCACCCGTTTTTGTCCGGATTCGAGCGTTGCGCGCTTCCTAGAATCCGGCAGTTAGTTCCTCGAACACCGTTGTTGTCAACACTCGCTCTCGCACGCACAGATTAACGGATTTTCTTTGTCGCCCAGCGACCCACGTTAAAAAGGCAAATTATAAAACGGCTTCACGAGCCTTTGCGCCCAGCGCCCGAGTACATAGTCTGTACAGATTTCCGTTCATTGTAAGTGCGTGTCTTGTGAGTCGTGCATTCGTGCTGTACTTTTGTGGAGTGTTCGTCATCCTTGTAAACGACGCCCACGAGCCGAATAAAAGACGTGTTCGTCCAAGTTGGAGTGCATCCCTTTCCTGGTCCTACCAGTGGCGGTCCACTACGCCTTCCCAAGGGACCGTTGAAACACCCACCCTCCACATCCCCCTTCCTTTCCCCTCTCCTTCCTTTTTCCCCCTTCCCACTTCATTCGTTTCCCTGCACCTCAAACCATTTCTCCCTTATCTCGTCCCACCTTCTTATCTTCCCATCTACCCACATCTTCAGATACCCCACCTGCACTTTCCTTCCCTTCTCCCTCTCCATTCGCGGCTCTCCCTCTATCCTCCATTTTGCCCTCCGTTCCTCCTCTGTGAGGTCGTTCTCTATCCTTTATTTCTATCTTAGTTCGTCAATTCAAAATGGACTTATTGCCCCACGCCCCCACGCACGGGGCAAAAAGTCCATTGCTTGGGGTAAAAAATCCGTAATATCTTCTAACCAACATTTCGTGTAATATAAAACTAAATAAGTAAAAAGCTCTTCTTAAATCAACAAATATTTATAGAACCAATTCTTTTCGGCATACAATATGTGTACGAGAGTGTACTAGCACGATCGCGGAAGCTTCTCGCGATCGCGAATTAGCTTTAGAATATAGTCTTAATTAAGTATAAAATAGCCGTTAAGAATAGTCGTTAAGTTTAATCTAAGGTCACGGACACTTTGTATATACAGGACGCTGAACAATAAAGTACTAGTTTAGACACTTAAATTAACACAGCACAACAAGGAACTTAATTAACTATACTTATTGTCTATAAAGGTAGGATTTCCAAGACACGATTCGCCGCGGCGGCGGATCGCGGCGGCGAATCCTAAGCACCGCTCTTATGGAGAAGCGTGTATCCGTTTTCCTAGGCGCGTTTTCCAACCGCTCTGTCAGTGTGTCTGTCTCGGCAGCTACCTAGGCTACTCGAGACGCAACACAATGGGATGAGTGTCTGTTTTCCGCCATTATGGCGGAATCTCCTGGCGGGCGGCGAATCGCAGCGGCCAAAACCTTGACTGCTCCAAACTGAGTCTAGCGGAGACCGCTGCGCGATCCATTTCCACAGTGGGATAGAATCCCAAGAAATAAGGAAACTAGTTGAAATCCAAAAGTTATGGGATTATGTTTTCTTTATATATTTCTTGCAAACTAATAATATGAGCACCTAAAAAGGGGAAAAATATCATGGCGGCTACTTCTGATCTGTGTGTAAACACGTGTCAAAGTTTGTATGTTTTTATTTTGTGCAAAATTTTAAATCGAAGCGAATGTGGAGAAAAAATTGTAGTAGATATCTATTGTAGTAGATAGTTTTCAAGGTATCTTCGCCAAAAAAAGACAAAGAACTTTTTTTATAAAGTAGCTTGATATGATTCGGCATTTTAATTGGAAAAAAATGGCATGTTGACTTTTTTCTATACTCTTGAGATTGACGCCCATTGTGCGTTGGAAAATAGGGGGCTCAGAGCTCAGCGAGAATTTATTCGTTGTTTTTGACCCGTAATTTCATATTTCCCAAAGGATGGTTCAATAACATCTGTTTGCCATTATGTCAAAAGGGCAATCATGACCGTCGTGCCGTCTTTAAGAATTGTAGGCATTCTTCAATCTGAGTTAATCCGTATATTGCTCTCCGGTGGGTAGTAGGTACAGGCGATGGTTTCGGACCTGCGCGTGCCGTTGTTAACCGCCAACGCGAGGGACAGTACGGTTATAAACCGCGACCCTGTCGAGGCGCTCTGACCGATCAGCCAGAATATATTTTTGCCACCAGATGTGGGGTTTTCCCCCTTGATTTCGTAAAGAGGGAAAAGATTCCTCCTCCGCCGCCGAATTCACAGGGGTAAATCCCCCCTCTTTGAGGAACGGTGTTTCCAAAGTGTGATTTATAATTAAATTTCAACAACAATTACCTTCATCTCACTTTCTCTTCTTTATACGTTAAAATGAAAAATGTAAAATAGTTGAAAACTGAAACATTGTACTGTATGAACTTCTGGTATCGGTATATGTATGTTCAATGTACATACAATGACAAGTCAGGTTCAATGTACATACAATGACAAGTCAGGTTCAATGTACATACAATGACAAGTCAGGTTCAATGTACATACAATGACAAGTCAGGTTCAATGTACATACAATGACAAGTCAGGTATGTACATTGAACATACATATACCGATACCAGAAGTTCATACAGTACAATGTTTCAGCTTTCAACTATTTTACATTTTTCATTTTAACGTATAAAGAAGAGAAAGTGAGATGAAGGTAATTGTTGTTGAAATTTAATTATAAAACACACATTGGAAACACCGTTCCTCAAAGAGGGGGGATTTACCCCTTTGAATTCGGCGGCGGAGGAGGAATCTTTTCCCTCTTTACGAAATGAAGGGGGGAAATCCCACATCTGGTGGCAAAAATATATTCTGGCTGATCGGTCGGAGCGCCTCGACAGGGTCGCGGTTTATAACCGTACTGTCCCTCGCGTTGGCGGTTAACAACGGCACGCGCAGGTCCGAAGCCATCGCCTGTACCTACTACCCACCGGAGAGCAATATACCGATTAACTCAGATTGAAGAATGCCTACAATTCTTAAAGACGGCACGACGGTCATGATTGCCCTTTTGACATAATGGCAAACAGATGTTATTGAACCATCCTTTGGGAAATATGAAATTACCGATCGTTAGCGAAAGACTTTTTCCTTCGTTCTCAGTCCGCTTTGCCCCGACGCACGTGAGAAAGATGTCACCAATATAGCAATTAAAAAGTATTATACACCAAGTCCACCACCAATACGCCTCATGGAGAGACACAGGAAGAAAAGGCGGTAGTCCGCTGATTTCGCGTGGTCCCGCCTACATAATCCTCCTTGCTAATTAAACACGGATCTCTCGAATATAAACACGCACTCGAATTTCAAAACCGAAGCACGCATTCCGTGCGAGAGAAGGTGGGCCTCGAGGAGGAGGTATTGCTCTTCAAGAGAGTGGCCGTTTGGGAGGGATGCAGGGCAAATTGGTTAAGTATGGTCCAATCGGACTTCAAGCTCCCGGAATACGTCAATGCGTGCTTTTGTTTTAAAATTCGAGTGCGTGTTTATATTTGAGTGATGACGGCATCTGTATTTAATTTGAAGGGAGGACAACGCAGGCAGGACCACGCGAAATCAGCGGACTACCCTACCCCGTTTCGTCCCATGTCTCACCGCGAGGCGTATTAGCACATCTTCACAGCAATTTCGTTTCCTACTCCATTGTCAGGAATACATTTTGCGATCTAACATAAGAACATATTTTTTGGGTCATCGTGCAGACCACAAGATTAATTTTCGTCACGATCAGCGTTCGGAACATAATTATAATTTATTTCTTCTGCAGCGGACCACGGTTTATTGCCTGCTGAACGTAGGGGGGTTAGCCTGTAGCAATGGGTGATTAAGCCTAAAAACTGTCCAGCTGTTCTTCAAGTTACTTGGCAAATGTTTCCTAATTACTTTATAGCGTGTAGGGGGCGAAGTGTCCGGTGTCATAAAGCTGTAGTCAACCATGGCCCCGCTAACAATCCGTTTAGGGCATCACACAGATGGCCACAGCATAGGACTCGCGCGCCGAAAAAGCACTAAAAGTCCCGCTTTTATTTTATACCTGTATTTTTCCACCTCTACGCCTACGATCTGCAAGTGTAGAGCTTTTTCGACCAATAATATTCACCGTGTCGCACAAAACTCCACCTACAAAGGTATGCACGCCCTGGGGGATGTGGTATTTAAAGTACGACTTACAGGAATAGTTAGTCAGTACAGAAAACAGAGTTCTACGTTTCTCACGTGCAATTCCGTGAAAGTTTTAATTGCGTGTAAGCCAGTATTGGTGAAATGGCCCCCCCGAATCACAAGTGCAAGTTTTCAGATCAGGAGGACGAAAAATTAATTCATCTCGTATCACCTCATTCCATTTTGTACGATGGTTCGCATATAAACTTTAAGAAGCACAACCTCAAAGACCCGTTGTGGGGTGCAATCTCTCTCCAAATGAAAAGAAAAGGTAAACTATTGTTTAATTATATTTATTTACATCAGCCATCAACTAGGGCTAATAATTCAATCAACAAGTAATTTGTTTATAGCGAAAGTCCCATAACGATCCGTTAATATTTACTCAAGTTAGCGCAATTTATGTTCAAAGAAATATTGACTTTCGACGGTGAAAAATTTTTTGTTTATAACTTTTTGCTCGATCAGTAATGACTGGATAAACAAATTCTAAATAGAAAAAATGTGTGCCGCGACGAGCTTTACAACACTACATTCTGAAGAACACAGTTTAACAACATTTAATTTTAAAATCTTTCTCAGCGTTTGGACAATAATTTTTCCCCTTTTCGAGTACTAGTCCCCTTACTGCATCCGACCATTCAATTGCTCCAATGTAGTTTAGAAAATTCCATTACATCGTGCAATTTTTAGTAATTTGTTTAAAATCGGAAATATTATGCTGTAGTAAAAGTATGGACACTAATTTGTCACATACATGCTTCAGTACGTTTCATAATATGACACTTACACATGTATTCATATGATATTCCGAATGCAAACCTGCAAAAAATGTATTACCTAATTATTTCAGTTGACGATTGCAAAAGAAGGTGGAAAAATATACGCGATACTTTTCTAAAAACGAGACGAGAAAGTAAGCATGGTACGGGGTCGGCAGCACAGCCTTTTGAGTTTTTTAGCTGTTGTGCCGTTTGAGAGAAGGCAAGTATTTCTTACACAGAATATGAATTCTAAAATGCAATAAATTTTAAAAATTTGTCTTTTTCATTTTATTATAGTACCCAGAGCAATATGACAGCAGCTGAAAAGGCTCCAGATATGGAAGCCTGCACGGATGCCGATAACCCGCAGGTATTAGCGGAGGATACGATAGAGTCTCCAGTATACTCTGAATTTGTGGAACCACAAGCATCTACTTCGCGAAAGAGGAGGCTTGATCATACATCGGAAAATACAACAAAAAAGCACAGACCTGGCACAAATACTGTCATGGATGTATTTCAAAAGAGGGCGGTCGAAAGACAAATAATTATTAAAAGTTGCAAAAAATTGATTGAGGACGACAACAATTCGACCATGATGTTTTTCAAAAGCATGGGGTCGCTGGCCAATGATTTTCCACCACATCTACTTGCGGAAGCAAAGTCGGGAGTATTGAAAGTCATGAACGACATTCAACTCAGATCCACAATAGAAACCTGTAACTGCGCAAGCCGAAGGGCTAATATAGAATAGCCGTGACTAGATCGTTCCAATTTTTAATAATAGATATTTTTCAATTATTGTTTTTTATGATACCCCATACCTCGTTACCCTCCCGGCTTCCCCTTCCCCTACTTTGTATTATTTTTAAAAAAATGTTATACATATAGTATGTAATGTAAATGATATTATTAAAAAAAAATAGAACAATATTGAATAAAATTTTTAAAAATCTTCCTTTTCTTTCAAGCATTGAATAGGGAATTATCGGCCAAAAAATATGTCGCTTTAAATAGTCACTTGTTTACTCATTCTTAAATTTGGAACAAGACGCAATCTTCTTCTAACTAATAATTGATAATTTACAACAATGCTATCTATGTATCAGATGATACACTATTTACTTTACCCGAATCTCTTTTAACTTTTTGCATGAGGGATCGGCGAAAAATAGTGACGCGCACTATAGTGCGCGTACTCCGCCTCCCGGTAAACCTAGAAATAGAATATACCTGAAGGATGCCATAAATGCAGTTACTTCATTGGCTTTGGGTTAGGACCTCTCCGAAACTTTGCTAGTACGACACTCGTTTCTGTGACTTCGGAGTGGAAGCATCTCTCCAAAATCGTGATTCGAAACACACTAGTTGGTATCGAATTAGTGTAAAACAAAATTCATAAAACGAAATCTTCTCGTTAGTCGTGTTAACCTGAAATCGCGACGTGTTGTGTGTTTTAACTTTATTTAAATTCGTAAAATGAATAGGCAATTACTGTTACTAACATTGTTAGAGGAAGAAGAAGACGATGAACTTCTTCGCACACTATACGGAGAAAGAAAAAGGAAACAAGTGAAAAACATGTATAAGAACAGAAATGCCAAGGGTTTTTGCAATATATTAATTGAAAATAATTTGTGCGGTGACGACGTAACTCACAGAAAATTCTTCAGGCTAAGCAACGAACAAGTCCAGTTCGTTTTGAATCTTGTTGGAAATGCTTTAGAAAAACCCTCCTGTGACAGAGTCAAACAGCCAATTTCTCCGAAAGACAAGTTGCTTCTGACATTAAGGTGAGTTAATTTTTCCAGAAATATATTTTATTTCATCGTAACGTAATTTCATTAAAGCGGTTGTGTTTTTTAGTGCATTTATATACAAAGTATCTATGGTCTTATAATAATTACCCCACGTCTACTGATTATCACATACGTTGTACGCTCTTGCTTCACTCTCTCCACATTTTTCTGCATGGGCATCCGGAGGAGGGTGCAAAAGGGGCAGTTGCCCCCCTGGCTCTTGACAAAAGATCGCTTATTTTTAAAAATTCATCTTTATTAAGTGTGTACTTAAAAAGTGAATATTTGTAAATTTTGGATTTAAAATTTTAATTAAACTGGCAGTACAAACTGAGTTCAAAAAAGCAAGCGGGCTCCTTGCTTTTTCATTACTATACAGGGTGTCCCACGGTAGACTGGACAGTGCCGTAGCTCCTAAAGTATTGGAGATAAAATTTTTTAAAAAATAGGGAATTGCATGGTTTGAAATTTTTATTCGATTAATATTTTAAAAAATACGATGGTCAAGTTCGGTTTTTCAAATGGAACTATTTTTTTTGAAGTCCTGAGTTGATAGTGCGTTCCAAGACAAATTCAATAAGCATCAATGTATACACTTTATTTTCACTGGTTTTTGAGATATTGCGCTTGCAAATTTATTGATTTTCACTGCAAGAAACTCCTCTGGAATAGCAAGGACCGGGGTCGGTCTTACTGGCGCCACGGGTGGCACTGCCTGTTGAAATAGATACCTACCTGCGAAAGCCAGGCCCAAAGGCTGGACAATTCTTTTCCGCTAGAAATGCTACTTAGGTAGGTACATCTGCGGTATCGAGAAGCGCATCGTTACTTTTATTTCGCACTTGCTTCTACGCTCGGATGGCCGGTTCTTTTGGGAGGGATGCAAGTTGGATTGGTTAGGTTCGGAGGAGTGAAAGTTGCTAGACTAAATTTCAACTATAGGGAGCAGATTGTATCAGAACCAATCGGATTTGCATCCCTCACAAACGGCTGCTAGAGAGCAAGAGGCCCTCTTCACAGCAATACCTTCTCCCCAATGCCCACCTTCTTTCGCACGGAATACGTCAACGCATGGTTTTGTTTTGATATCGAAGCTCATGTTTATACTCGAGAGGACCACGCGTCGACAGCGGGCTACCCCTTTTCTTACCGTGTCTCTCCACGAGGAGTATTGCCGATGGATTGTAGAAGCGCAGATGTCTGGATGCCAGTTGTTGAATTCAGGAGACGATAGAAACACTTTGTTACAAAACACACATGTACTATAATTAAAGTAAATCGTATTCCTCTCGGGCAGGAGTCGCCCGACGTTCGTCAAGAAGATGCGACCTGGTACCCCGTGGCGAGGACAACCCTTCGCAGGGTCTCGCCCGATTTTTATGGCTTTTTCCGGAAAACGGTACGAATCCTGGGCCGAACGTAACGAATTGAGGTCGAGCCCCCGCAGTCGAGGGTGAAATATCCATTACAGCGTATTAAGAAATTCTTTTCTTCATCGTATCGAGAGGGAAGTGACGCGAATGGATTCCTTATGTTTTTCTGACGAAAATCATACCAAATATCATGCAAATCGGACTACTTTGATACAAGCTATTTGTATTCCCTATGTAAAAGTTGTCCGATTTACACGATATTTGCAATGATTTTCATCAGAAAACCCCAAGGAATCCATCGGCGACACATTCATGTCCATACGATAAAGAATAAAGAATTATTTTATTTCCTAAACAAATACAGGGTAATTCTACAGGTACGCCCGTCGCCTCGTGGCGAGGACAACACCCCGCAGTGCCCATCGAATTTTATGGCTTTCGACCCTCGAAGGGTTTGGAATATCATTAAGACGTGAGAAATGTTTAGGATTTCAAATGTTTGCTTCTTTTCTTCGTCGTATCGAAGGAGAAAGTGATGCCAATGGATTCCTGGCGTTTCGTCGATTAAAATTATAACAAATTTCATGTAAATCGGACAACTTTTACATAGGGAATACAAATAGCTTGTGTCAAAGTAGTCCGATTTGCATGATATTTGGTATGATTTTCATCAGAAAAACATAAGGAATCCATTGACGTCACTTCCCTTTCGATACGATGAAGAAAAGAATTTCTTAATAAGTTGTAATGGATATTTCACCCTCGACTGCGGGGGCTCGACCTCAATTCGTTACGTTCGGCCCAGGATTCGTACCTTTTTCCGGAAAAAGCCATAAAAATCGGGCGAGACCCTGCGAAGGGTTGTCGTCGCCACGGGGTACCAGGCCGCATCTTCTTGACGGGCGTACCTCCATAATTACCCTGTATCTGTTTCAGAAATAAAATAATTCTTTATTCTTTATCGTATGGATATGGAAGTGTCGCCGTTGGATTCCTTGTGGTTTCCCGATGAAAATCATGCCAAATGTCGTGTAAATCGGACAACTTTTACATAGGGAATACAAATAGCTTGTATCAAAGTAGTCCGATTTGCATGATATTTGGTATGATTTTCGTCAGAAAAACATAAGGAATCCATTCGCATCACTTCCCTCTCGATACGATGAAGAAAAGAATTTCTTAATACGCTGTAATGGATATTTCACCCTCGACTGCGGGGGCTCGACCTCAATTCGTTACGTTCGGCCCAGGATTCGTACCGTTTTCCGGAAAAAGCCATAAAAACCGGGCGAGACCCTGCGAAGGGTTGTCCTCGCCACGGGGTACCAGGTCGCATCTTCTTGACGAACGTCGGGCGACTCCTGCCCGAGAGGAATACGATTTACTTTAATTATAGTACATGTGTGTTTTGTAACAAAGTGTTTCTATCGTCTCCTGAATTCAACAACTGGCATCCAGACATCTGCGCTTCTACAATCCATCGGCAATACTCCTCGTGGAGAGACACGGTAAGAAAAGGGGTAGCCCGCTGTCGACGCGTGGTCCTCTCGAGTATTGCTGTGAAGAGGGCCTCTTGCTCTCTAGCAGCCGTTTGTGAGGGATGCAAATCCGATTGGTTCTGATACAATCTGCTCCCTATAGTTGAAATTTAGTCTAGCAACTTTCACTCCTCCGAACCTAACCAATCCAACTTGCATCCCTCCCAAAAGAACCGGCCATCCGAGCGTAGAAGCAAGTGCGAAATAAAAGTAACGATGCGCTTCTCGATACCGCAGATGTACCTACCTAAGTAGCATTTCTAGCGGAAAAGAATTGTCCAGCCTTTGGGCCTGGCTTTCGCAGGTAGGTATCTATTTCAACAGGCAGTGCCACCCGTGGCGCCAGTAAGACCGACCCCGGTCCTTGCTATTCCAGAGGAGTTTCTTGCAGTGAAAATCAGTAAATTTGCAAGCGCAATATCTCAAAAACCAGTGAAAATAAAGTGTATACATTGATGCTTATTGAATTTGTCTTGGAACGCACTATCAACTCAGGACTTCAAAAAAAATAGTTCCATTTGAAAAACCGAACTTGACCATCGTATTTTTTAAAATAATAATCGAAAAAAAAATTCGTTCGGGCTAATTTAGTAGCCCCTTCGAACCATGCAATTCCCTATTTTTTAAAAATTTTTATCTCCAATACTTTAGGAGCTACGGCACTGTCTAGTCTACCGTGGGACACCCTGTATATTTCTTCACCTCCACCTCAGAATTGCCCCCTCCCCGAAAAAAGTCTACGGACGCCCTTGCTTTCTCGTACATTCTCTGTTCGCTCTTGTACATTCGATCCTCCCTCATCGGTTGTTTTGATCTGCTCTCAATCTTTCTTTCTCTCTCCCTCTCTATCGCTTTCCGTTCGCCAATTACCCTATCAAGCTCACGGTCCTGGCTCACGTCACACTCGCACTTGTTATCATTCGCTACTGGTTCGTATTCCCTCGCTTTTCTCTTTCTTTCCTTCCGTTTCACTCATTGTGACTTTGTTCCATAGGCAGGTTTTTTTATCGTGGAGAAATCTTCATAGATACCCCGGACTCCTGGGGATGGGAGACCGAGGTATTATCTCGCTCTTGCCGACGAAAACCTCACGGTGAACCCCCCCCCCCCGCGATTCGGGGAGGGTCTCACCACGGATAATGTACGCTACCATTGCAATACGCGAAAACACATGTAGCTCGTACTGATTTGTCAAGACCATTAATCAATTTTAACACAGAATCCTTTGTTTCCGCAATTATGTGTGGCGGAAATTTTTTAGTCGCTAGCCCCATACTTTTAAAAAATGTGAATGTGAAGTCGCAATTCTATTTCAATTATTTGTTGATACTACCCATTACTTTTTTCCTTCCGAAGGCTCTTTTTCTAAAACATCCAGTACAGTATTGGAATCATTTCTGTGCCTTTTTGGCAATGCTACTGGATGTACTGCCGAATCTTCTCTTCCGCGAAACAGGAATATTGCCCTCTGAGTGTGTTTCTACATACAACACCTTCCCAGCTTACTGAAGTTTCTATAAGTAGTAGTATAGCAAAGCGGGTTCTAACTCAGGTCCTCTGAGGGGAGCGCGGGGGCGGGGGGAAGTGAGGGCGCGCGGGGGAGCGCGGCGGAGGGAAACACGGGCGCGGGGCCTGCGGGGAGAGGAAGACCGGTTGCGCGCGCACGTGCCGCGGAGTGGGGGAAGCCACAATCGTGGAGGGGATCACTCCAGGCCGAAAAATTTTTAGACCTAACCGGAGGGAGTGAATGAACCCCGAAAAACTTTTTCAAACCCCGATCCACCACCGGAAAATTTTTTTCCGAGGGAAGGGACAACCTTGACCCACCCCCAAATATTTTTCCAAACCATTATGTAACTGAAATTGTTTTAATAATTTATTTTTAATGGGAATTATTTCGGACGATCTCGGGAAAGATCGGCGTTCTTTTACACACCGCGTCTTCGGATGGTGGGAAAGAGATAGAACATTACTTTAAAGCTAAAATCTGGGAGAGGGAAAGAGACAGCGCTACATAGTGATACAAACACATTTTATTCTAAAGCTAACAGTATTTCAAAGCGTTCCGATTTAACGTCGCGGCATATCGTGTGTAATTTGAATCTCCTGGAGCAGTCGTGTAGGCTGGCGACATTTGGCAGCGCGAATCATAGAAAGAATTATGCGGCGTCAGCAGAAACTTTTTTCCATACCAATATGTGATGGAAAGTTTTCCCCAACACAGAGAAATAATAATAATTTTTTAATCACCGATATAGCAAACTGTTATGTAGCAAACAGACATATTTTTCCGAACCATTATGTAGCAAGCATTCTAAAGCTAACAGTATTTCGAAGCGTTCCGATTTAACGTCGCGGCGTATCGCGCGATTACGCGTAATTTGACTCCTCTGAGACACCTGCATGCGATGATATCATTTTCACGGCGCGAAGAACGCTCGAATGAAATAATCGCCGAATCTTAGAATTAGGTGGCGAAACCCCCGAAAACTTTTTCAGACCCCGATCCACCACCGGAAATTTTTTCCGAGGGAGGAGACAACCTTGACCCACCCCCGCACCGATATAGCAAACCAATATGCAGCAGAAATTTTTTTCCCCAGCGCAGAGAAATAATAATTTTTTAATCAACGATCCACCGAACCATTATGTAGAAATATTATTTCAAACAGATATGTAGCAAGCATTCTAAAGATTTTAAAGCGAACAGTATTTCAAAGCGTTCCGATTTAACGTCGCGGCGTATCGCGAGATTTCGCGAAATCTGACTCTTCTGGAGCAGCCGCGCTAGATGACGTCATTTGGCAGCATGAAGAACAAAATACAATACATGTAGAAACGTCGAATCTTAAAATTATGCGGCATCAGCAGAAAAAATCTTTTCCATATCAACAGACATTTTTTTCCCAACGCAGAGAAATAATAATTTTAATCCCCTCCCTCACCGATCTACCGAACCAATATGTAGCAAACACACACTCTAAAGCTAACAATTTTTAAAAATGTTTTTCAATCTTAACATCGCAGCGTATCGCGCGATCACGTGTAATTTGAATCTCCCGTGATGGGACCGCCGTGCAAGATTACATCATTTGATGGCGTAACGAACGCACGAATCATAAAATGAATTATGTGGTGTCAGCAGAAATTGGTGAGGTGAGAAGGAGGAAGACGGATAAGTAAATAGAGAAATAATATGTTTAAGAAATTTAATTACAATTAAAAGAATATAAAAATATAAACAGAAATGGAATATAATTTAACATTTTTTTCCTACGAGCATCCGCTAAAATATCATTGATGACAGATGCTACCAGTTCGCAATCTACAAGATAATCCTCGTCGTAGTATTCGCTATCACATATTATTTTAGCAGCACGACGCGTATGTAATGTTTCGCAGGCAGCGTCGCTCTGTTACAACACAGTAACAAAAGTTTTAAAGTTTGTCCTCACATCTTCTGCAGTTTGATACAGCCGCGGATACACATAGCTTACACATGACTTAAGATTAAATAAAAATGATACTGTATTCAGTTTGAAATACAGCGACTTATTACGTAGTATCGTCTTTAGAATTGGAGGCGAGAATCATAGAAAGAATTATGCAGAGTCGATAGAAATTGATGACAAGTGAAGGAGGGAGACAGACAAGCAAATAGATTGCAATATTTGTAAAATGATTACATATTGTTCAATTAATTAAACAATAGAAATATAAAAATAGAATATAAATAGTGTATCGGCAGAACCATCTCTCTCTCTCTCTCTCTCTCTCTCTCATTCTCCCTCTCTCTCTATCTCTCTCTCTCAATCTCTCTTTCTTTCTCCTTCTCTTTTTCTCTTCTTCGCATCAATCGCAAGACAACTTGAACATTTTCGAACAGCTGATGGACTTCCTATTTACTTTTCGCGACATCATACATACATACTCTTCCACACAACACCTCGTCTACATTCATACGCACTCACGCTCTCGTGACCGACACGAGTGCTCAGTTACACAGAACAGTAATATCTCAACAACATTCGCCGAAAGTGTTACGTATCTATTGTATCGCCTCAATTCTTTATCTCGAAATAAACCGCACTATGCTCAACATTTTTGAGTTCTCTCCATACAAATAGAATATAAAAATACAATATAAAAAGAAAAAATATAATAATAATAAAAGTAATAATTTAATTTATTACCCACTTTTGCGTTACAATTTAACGATGAAATAATCTTTCCATTTCATTCTCATGATTGTGTCAGTGTAAGTCCCAACCTTCTAATGTATCCTGCTTTGTCTTAACAATTTTTTCTATTTTACAAGTGTTTCCTAATCTATTCTATGTTGTATAATATTTTTTTATCACTTTCCTATTCTTCCCATGTTTTCCTTCTCCCTATTATCTCCCATAGAATAGCCAAGTTTTTCCCTTCTCCTCTAATTACCTCATTCCAATTTCTAAATACAACACAATATAAATATAAAAGAAAATACAATTAAATAAGAAATATAATAAAAAAGAATATAATAAAATAAAAGTAAATACAATTAAAGAAGAAATATAATAAAAAGAATATAATAATATAATAAAAGAAAATAAAATTTAAAAAAAGAAAATACAATTAAATATCAAATATAATATAAAAAAGAAAAAATATAAAAATAGAATATAAATAGAATATAAATTGAATATAAAAATAAGAAATAAAAAAATAAAAATATAAAAACTCAATTCAATATAAAAATACAATATAAAAAAAATAATATAATAAAAGAAAATAAAATAATAAAAAAAGAAAATACAATTAAATATTAAATATAATATAAAAAAGAAAAAATATAAAAATAGAATATAAATAGAATATAAAAAATAAGAAATAAAAAATATAAAAATTCAATATAAAAGTGCATTATAAAAAAAAATATAATAATAATAATAATAATTTAATTTATTGCCCACATTCGCGTTACAATTTAACGATCATATACTCTTGCCATTTCATTCCCGTGATTGTGTCAGTGTAAGTCCTACCCTTCTAATGTATCCTGCTGTGTTTTAACCAATTTCTCTATTTTACAAGTGTTTCCTAATCTATTTTATGTTGCATAATCATCTTTTATCACTTTCCTCTTCCTCCCATCTTTTCCTTCTCCCTATTATCTCCTATAGAATAACCAAGTTTGTCCCTTCTCCTCTAATTACCTCTTTCCAATTGCTACCACTCTCTCCACTTACTTCACATGCTTCAATCACGTGTTTCACTGTTTCTTTCTCTTTTTTACAAACCATACATATCCTTTCTTCTTTCTTCTTTCGATAGCCAGCCACGGAGACCTCTCCAGACCTGACCCACGCCCGAAAATTTTTTATACCTAGCCGAGTGAGGAAATGACCTTGGCCCAACCCCGAAAATTTTTTCCAAACTAATATGTGATCGAATTTTCCCCCCAACACAGAGAAATAATAATTTATTTTTATCGGATGATGTTTCGGATAATGTCGGGAAAGATCGGCATTTTACAAACCACGTATTCGGTGGAAAGAGAGAGCATTACATTAAAATCTAAATTCGTGGAGGGAAAGAGAGAGCAATACTTAGCGTCGCAGCGTCTCGCGCGATCGTGCGTAATTTGTCTCGATGACGTCATTCAACGGCGCGAAGAAGGCTCGAACGAAATAGAATTATGCAGTGTCTACAAATGTTAGAATTATGTGGCGAAAGGAGAAGGAAGATGGGTAAATAAAATGTAGAAATAATATAAGTTTAAGAAATATATATTGTTATAGAAAAAAATATAAATATACAACTAAATAGAAATATAATAAAAAAGGAATATAATAATAAAATATAATAAAATAACATGGAATAAATATAAGAATATGAATAATATAAGAATATGAAGATGAATATGAATAAAAGTATGAATAATAATAATATAAAATAGAAAAAATAGTAAAAATAGAAAAAAATAGAAAAAATAGAAAAAATAGAAAAAATAGAAAAATATATACAAATGAAATTAACTAAACAAATTAAAATCTATATAAATTAATCTCTCCGCGCTGCGTTGGCGGTGGCGCGAGCAAGATCCGGGAGCATGTCCCGCAAACGCTCTATCTGGGGCGGTGGTGGCAGGTTCTAAAACATGTAAACGCAAATATAATATTATTACATTCCGCACAATATCCTATCACAATATCACTTACCAGCAAGCCATCAATGGCTGCAGCGATGTTGTCGCTGTCATCGCTGTCATCGGTGTCATCGGTGTCGGAGGATGAGGAGTCCTCGATGCTGTCCTCACCACCACCACCACCACCGACTGCTCCCTGCAAATCCTAGAACATAGAAACCTTGATATAATATTCACGTGTTAAACGTAAAAAAACGTACAAAACATTGTTATGTACATACCTCCTGATTATTCCCCCACATCTCCTGGTCCTCGTCGGGCGCAATCCTGAATATTCCCATTATTTTTGGTTGGAACTCTTAAACGACTGTTGCCTACAAAGATTTGAAGACAACTGGTCTTGCTGCATCTCCAGGCTCTTGCATTTAAAATCTTATCATGAAATCGAGAAGTGCGTAGCTTTGCAAAAGTAAGATGCTGTTGTTCTCCACCTTCATTTTCGTTGACGATTCGTAGTTCGGCTATCATTATCTTCGAATTATTTTCTGGCCTACGCTCTCCTTTCTCCTTCTTCACACGCATCTTCTTTCCCTTCTTCTTTGGACACACCAAGCGACAAGACGAAATCACTTTGATCGGGTATCGAACGTGAATCGAACGTGAATCGTACCCCTCTGAACATGTATCAAACGGGTATCGAACGTGAATCGAACGTGAATCGTACCTCTCTGAACGTGAATCGTACCACTCTGAACGTGAATCGTACCACTTCGAACATGCATCGAACGTCAATCGTACCACTTCGAACGTGTATAGAACGTGTATTGGACATGTAATGAACCACTTCGAACATGTAATGAACCACTTCGAACATGTATCGAACGTCAATCGTACCTCTTCGAACGTGTATGGTACCACTTCGAACGTGTATTGGACGTGTAATGAACGGCTTTGAACGGGTATTGAACGGATTTGATCGGGTATCGTCGTAATCTAGCGTTCATCACATGTAGGAAGTTGGGGAGGGTGAAGAAAAACATTTTCATATACATTAAACATTGATTATTTTTAAATTATTGAATATTTAAAATATTCAAATGGTGGTCCAAACACCAGAGAAATGCATAAATAAAATATAATCAATTTTTAATGTATATGAAAATGTTTTTCTTCACCCTCCCCAACTTCCTACATG
The DNA here is from genome assembly GCA_963855975.1 of Andrena chrysosceles. NCBI lineage: Eukaryota > Metazoa > Arthropoda > Insecta > Hymenoptera > Andrenidae > Andrena > Andrena chrysosceles. The sequence goes on from CAWLCU010000594.1 coordinate 403,641, forward strand.
TGATGTACGCTAGATTTCGACGATACCCGATCAAAGCCGTTCAATACCCGTTCAAAGCCGTTCATTACACGTCCAATGTGATAGGATATTGTGCGGAATGTAATAATATTATATTTGCGTTTACATGTTTTAGAACCTGCCACCACCGCCCCAGATAGAGCGTTTGCAGGACATGCTCCCGGATCTTGCTCGCGCCACCGCCAACGCAGCGCGGAGAGATTAATTTATATAGATTTTAATTTGTTTAGTTAATTTCATTTGTATATATTTTTCTATTTTTTCTATTTTTTTCTATTTTTTCTATTTTTTTCTATTTTTACTATTTTTTCTATTTTATATTATTATTATTCATACTTTTATTCATATTCATCTTCATATTCTTATATTATTCATATTCTTATATTTATTCCATGTTATTTTATTATATTTTATTATTATATTCCTTTTTTATTATATTTCTATTTAGTTGTATATTTATATTTTTTTCTATAACAATATATATTTCTTAAACTTATATTATTTCTACATTTTATTTACCCATCTTCCTTCTCCTTTCGCCACATAATTCTAACATTTGTAGACACTGCATAATTCTATTTCGTTCGAGCCTTCTTCGCGCCGTTGAATGACGTCATCGCACGCGGCTGCTCCAGAGAAGTCAAATTACACATGATCGCGCGAGACGTTGCGACGCTAAGTATTGCTCTCTCTTTCCCTCCACGAATTTAGATTTTAATGTAATGCTCTCTCTTTCCTCCGAATACGTGGTTTGTAAAATGCCGATCTTTCCCGACATTGTCCGAAACATCATCCGATAAAAATAAATTATTATTTCTCTGTGTTGGGGGGAAAATTCGATCACATATTGGTTTGGAAAAAATTTTCGGGGTTGGGCCAAGGTCATTTCCTCACTCGGCTAGGTATAAAAAATTTTCGGGCGTGGGTCAGGTCTCGAGAGGTCTCCGTGGCTGGCTATCGAAAGAAGAAAGAAGAAAGGATATGTATGGTTTGTAAGAAAGAGAAAGAAACAGTGAAACACGTGATTGAAGCATGTGAAGTAAGTGGAGAGAGTGGTAGCAATTGGAAAGAGGTAATTAGAGGAGAAGGGACAAACTTGGTTATTCTATAGGAGATAATATGGAGAAGGAAAAGATGGGAGGAAGAGGAAAGTGATAAAAGATGATTATGCAACATAAAATAGATTAGGAAACACTTGTAAAATAGAAAAATTGGTTAAAACACAGCAGGATCCATTAGAAGGGTTGGACTTACACTGACACAATCACGGGAATGAAATGGAAAAAGTATATGATCGTTAAATTGTAACACAAAAGTGGGTAACAAATTAAATTATTATTATTATTATTATTATTATTATTATATTTTTTCATTTATAATGTATTTTTTATATCGAATTTTTATATTTTTATTTTTTAATTCATATTTTTATATTCATATATATTTTTTTTTATTTTCTTTTATATTTTTATTGAGTTTTATATTGTATTGTATTTTATTATCTATTTTAATTGTATTTTTATATTTTTAATTTCATTTATATTCATTTATATTTATTTTTTTATAATGTATTGTATTTTATCTTATATTTTTATTGTATTTTTATATTTTTTATTTTTTATATTATATTCTTTTATATTCTATTTTTGTTTTTTTTTCTTTTTATATTATATTTATTATTTTATTTTATTCTTTTTTATTATATTTCTTATTTAATTGTATTTTATTGTTTTTTATATTGTATTGTACTGTATTTTATTTTCGTATTTAATTGTATTTTCTTTTATTTTATTTTATTATTATTATTTTATTTTATTTTTCAATTGTATTTTTATATTTTATTGGTGAAGAAGTGTGATCGAAAATAGAGCAGATAAGTATATACATCCAAGAACAAGAAAGTGAGATGAAAATAAAAGAGTCAAAGTTCCTAAGAGAATTAAGTGAGGTGGCAAGCAAACCAGGAGATAAGTCGAAATACTTATGAGGGAAGAAGAAAAAAAGGAGAGGAGAATTAGAATGGATAGGAAGATTCATACAGGGTAGTGAAACGAGGACATGTAAATATTGGATATTGAAAGATGAAAGGATATGTAGGCTTTGTAAGAAAGAGGAAGAAACAGTGAAACACGTGATTGAAGCATGTGAAGTAAGTGGAGAGAATGGCAGCAATTGGAAAGAGGTAATTAGATGAGAAAGGATAAACTTGGCTATTCTACAGGAGATAATAGGGAGGAGGAAAAGATGGGAGGAAGAGGAAAGTGATAAAAGATGATTATGCAACATAAAATAGATTAGGAAACACTTGTAAGATAGAAAAATTGGTTACGACACAGCAGAATAGATTAGAAGGGTAGGACTTACACTGACACAATCACGGGAATGAAATGGAAAGAGTATATGATCGTTAAATTGTAACGCGAGTGTGGGCAATAAATTAAATTATTATTATTATTATTATATTTTTTTTTATAATGCACTTTTATTTTGAATTTTTATATTTTTTATTTCTTATTTTTTTATATTCTATTTATATTCTATTTTTATATTTTTTCTTTTTTATATTATATTTAATATTTAATTGTATTTTCTTTTTTTATTATTTTATTTTCATTTATTATATTATTTTTTTTATATTGTATTTTTATATTGAATTGAGTTTTTATATTTTTATTTTTTTATTTCTTATTTTTATATTCTATTTATATTCTATTTAAATTCTATTTTTATATTTTTTCTTTTTTATATTGTCACGTCCCGCGACGTGGAGTCTACTATTATCTAACCCTTTAAAACGATTATATTTACTATTTCGTACTTTGGTGTATTGTAAACACCTAGTATACAAGTGTTGCCGATAAGGCATTGTAATCCGTAATCTACATGAAGAAATCAAGTCAAAAATCAACGGACGGCAATAGCGAGTAGGAGAACCAGCACGAAAGAGGTAGCCGCACACCTACTAGCTGCACACCAGCTAGCCAATCGAGCGCACACAAAGGGGACCAGTGGACGCCAGCTGATGGGTCAGAGGCCCCTTCCGCCAGCGGAGTCGACACCTTCACGAAGCTGCGCTCCTGATCATCGCCACAAATTTGCCCTCCCTTTATATCCAGTAAATCGAGCTCCAATACGGAACCGATGTACATTAACTTCAATCCCTAGTATGTGGGCTGTACGAAACCAATCGTACAGAGCACATCGAAAACCCAATGGCGTAAACATCTAAAAAATGAATTAAAATAAGAATTTAACTATCGACGCTGCTGAGAGTTTCGTATAACTGCAGAAATACGTCTTAAGTCACGCAGAAGACACCGAAATAGGCGCGCAATAGCTCAAATTCTGCAGTAAACAAAACTCTCGGATAGCCCGCTGGAAAGAATTCTTCAGGTGGATCCCACGGCAGATGATTGGGAGATTTCATCTCCCACCGTCTTAATTGTCATGTGACAAACCTGGAGAAGGAGTGATCAGTAGTCCTATAAAAAGGGACTGACCACCCGCGGAGCGTATTATTATTAATGAGTTAAAGAATTACAAATTCAGTGCATTAATATTCAGCATTGCAAAAACTAATCACTGTGTAAATCTATATAAAGTGTTAGAATCACGTTGGAATAAGAATAAAGGTGATTGTTTTTACCATTATATCAGTGAGTGAAGTGTTTCCACCCCTTACCTCATCCTATAAATTGAGCATTGGTCTTAAGGAAAGTGAATTAAATTACGAAAATGTACACTAACAGCTCACGAGTTGCGCTGATCAATGGAATTACCTATGAGCAGAACGTTGCCCGCGGTTTTACCAGAAATTAAGCGCAGCGCGTGATCAACGGGATAGATTTAAACAAATCTAGAAAAATTACCACTTGTCTCCGCCAATGGTGCCGCCAGAACAGAACGTTGCCCGCGGTAGTGCCTGGAGCGGAAGGTAGAGGGTGATTTATCGATCGATTAATATTTATTATTGAAATTTCCAAAAGACTAATGCCAAGGAATCATCGTGCGGGACGGCGAGTGCAACTGCGTAAATTAAGGTGGCAGTTTTGCAACACCCCTGCCACCTACGTCGAGCTTTTGGGAGTCCCGGAGACCCCGACCATCCGAGAATCGGAAGAAACCCCCAAATTCGGGCACACCCTGATTCCAGGAGAGTGGGCTGCCCCAAAACCCGAGAAAGTTTTGGAAATCAACGGGGTCCCAGAAGCTCCCATTTATTGGAACTTGACACGCATCGACCAATAAAAAGTAAGCATGTTATATATATATATATATCGCGTTAATGTGCGTCCTTATATTATCCGATATTATCTCAAATATCCCAGAGCGTAAATCCCTGGATTAGCTCAAAAGCGGTTAAATACGTGAACTCCGTAAAATCGCGCCCCAAATAGGAAGTAGGGACGTAACAATATTATATTTGATATTTAATTGTATTTTCTTTTTTTATATTTTATTTTCTTTTATTATATTATTATATTCTTTTTATTATATTTCTTCTTTAATTGTATTTTCTTTTATATTTATATTGTGTTGTATTTAGGAATTGGAAAGAGGTAATTAGAGGAGAAGGGAAAAACTTGGCTATTCTATGGGAGATAATAGGGAGAAGGAAAACATGGGAAGAACAGGAAAGTGATAAAAAAATATTATACAACATAGAATAGATTAGGAAACACTTGTGAAATAGAAAAAATTGTTAAGACACAGCAGGATACATTAGAAGGGTGGGACTTACACTGACACAATCATGAGAATGAAATGGAAAGATTATTTCATCGTTAAATTGTAACGCAAAAGTGGGTAATAAATTAAATTATTATTTTTATTATTATTATATTTTTTCTTTTTATATTGTATTTTTATATTCTATTTGTATGGAGAGAACTCAAAAATGTTGAGAATAGTGCGGTTTATTTAGAGATAAAGAATTGAGGCGATACAATAGATACGTAACACTTTTGGCGAATGTTGTTGAGATATTACTGTTCTGTGTAACTGAGCACTCGGGTCGGTCACGAGAGCGTGAGTGCGTATGAATGTAGACGAGGTGTTGTGTGCAAGAGTATGTATGTATGATGTCGCGAAAAGTAAATAGGAAGTCCATCAGCTGTTCGAAAATGTTCAAGTTGTCTTGCGATTGATGCGAAGAAGAGAAAAAGAGAAGGAGAAAGAAAGAGAGATTGAGAGAGAGAGATAGAGAGAGAGAGAGAGAGAGAGAGATAGAGAGAGAGAGAGAGAGAGAGAGAGAGAGAGAGAGAGAGAGAGAGAGAGAGAGATGGTTCTGCCGATACACTATTTATATTCTATTTTTATATTTCTATTGTTTAATTAATTGAACAATATGTAATCATTTTACAAATATTGCAATCTATTTGCTTGTCTGTCTCCCTCCTTCACTTGTCATCAATTTCTATCGACTCTGCATAATTCTTTCTATGATTCTCGCCTCCAATTCTAAAGACGATACTACGTAATAAGTCGCTGTATTTCAAACTGAATACAGTATCATTTTTATTTAATCTTGAGTCATGTGTAAGCTATGTGTATCCGCGGCTGTATCAAACTGCAGAAGATGTGAGGACAAACTTTAAAACTTTTGTTACTGTGTTGTAACAGAGCGACGCTGCCAGTGAAACATTACATACGCGTCGTGCTGCTAAAATAATATGTGATAGCGAATACTACGACGAGGATTATCTTGTAGATTGCGAACTGGTAGCATCTGTCATCAATGATATTTTAGCGGATGCTCGTAGGAAAAAAATGTTAAATTATATTCCATTTCTGTTTATATTTTTATATTCTTTTAATTGTAATTAAATTTCTAAAACATATTATTTCTCTATTTACTTATCCGTCTTCCTCCTTCTCACCTCACCAATTTCTGTTGACACCACATAATTCTTTTTATGATTCGTGCGTTCGTTACGCCATCAAATGATGTAATCTTGCACGGCGGTCCCATCACGGGGGATTCAAATTACACGTGATCGCGCGATACGCTGCGATGTTAAGATTGAAAAACATTTTTAAAAATTGTTAGCTTTAGAGTGTGTGTTTGCTACATATTGGTTCGGTAGATCGGTGAGGGAGGGGATTAAAATTATTATTTCTCTGCGTTGGGAAAAAAATGTCTGTTGATATGGAAAAGATTTTTTCTGCTGATGCCGCATAATTTTATGATTCGACGTTTCTACATGTATTGTATTTTGTTCTTCATGGTGCCAAATGACGTCATCTAGCGCGGCTGCTCCAGAAGAGTCAGATTTCGCGAAATCTCGCGATACGCCGCGACGTTAAATCGGAACGCTTTGAAATACTGTTCGCTTTAAAATCTTTAGAATGCTTGCTACATATCTGTTTGAAATAATATTTCTACATAATGGTTCGGTGGATCGTTGATTAAAAAATTATTACTTCTCTGCGCTGGGGAAAAAAATTTCTGCTGCATATTGGTTTGCTAGATCGGTGCGGGAGTGGGTCAAGGTTGTCCCCTCCCTCGGAAAAAATTTCCGGTGGTGGATCGGGGTCTGAAAAAGTTTTCGAGGGTTTCGCCACCTAATTCTAAGATTCGGCGTTTATTTCGTTCGAGCGTTCTTCGCGCCGTGAAAATGATATCATCGCATGCAGGTGTCTCAGAGGAGTCAAATTACGCGTAATCGCGCGATACGCCGCGACGTTAAATCGGAACGCTTCGAAATACTGTTAGCTTTAGAATGCTTGCTACATAATGGTTCGGAAAAATATGTCTGTTTGCTATATAACAGTTTGCTATATCGGTGATTAAAAAATTATTATTATTTCTCTGTGTTGGGGAAAACTTTCCATCACATATTGGTATGGATAAAAGTTTCTGCTGACGCCGCATAATTCTTTCTATGATTCGCGCTGCCAAATGTCGCCATCCTACACGACTGCTCCAGGAGATTCAAATTACACACGATATGCCGTGACGTTAAATCGGAACGCTTTGAAATACTGTTAGCTTTAGAATAAAATGTGTTTGTATCACTATGTAGCGCTGTCTCTTTCCCTCTCCCAGATTTTAGCTTTAAAGTAATGTTCTATCTCTTTCCCACAATCCGAAGACGCGGTGTGTAAAAAAACGCCGATCTTTCCCGAGATCGTCCGAAATAATTCCCATTAAAAATAAATTATTAAATCAATTTCAGTTACATAATGGTTTGGAAAAATATTTGGGGGTGTGTCAAGGTTGTCCCTTCCCTCGGAAAAAAATTTTCCGGTGGTGGATCGGGGTTTGAAAATGTTTTTCGGGGGTCATTCACTCCCTCCGGTTAGGTCTAAAAAGTTTTCGGCGGTGGGCCCGGTCTCCGCGGCGGCTCGGCCTGGAGTTATCCCCTCCACGATTGTGGCTTCCCCCACTCCGCGGCACGTTCGCGCGCAACCGGTCTTCCTCTCCCCGCAGGCCCCGCGCCCATGTTTCCCTCCGCCGCGCTCCCCCCCGCGCCCTCACTTCCCCCCGCCCCCGCGCTCCCCTCAGAGGACCTGAGTTAGAACCCGCTTTGCTATACTACTAGTAGGGCTAGGCCGATTCCAACCCAAATTTGAGTTTCAAGGCCACGATAAGGATTTGTCTTCTAGCTACTGGAGAATCGTTCCGCTCGTTATCTTTCGCGTTCAGAATATCGCCGAGCTATATTAGCGTTATCGTACGGGACGTACTTAGCCAACTGGCGGAAAAATTAGTCCCGATTTTTTTGCCAGTGCCCACTGTGGACGATTTAAAAAAAATTAGTCTCGATTTCGAGAGTAAATGGAATTATCCCAATTGTGTTGGGGCAATTGACGGAAAACATATACGCGTCAGGTGCCCACAAAACAGTGGTTCCATGTATTTCAACTATAAAAACTATTTTTCAATAGTTTTGCTTGCGTTGGTTGACGCAAATTACAAATTTACCGTAATCGATGTTGGGTCTTACGGCAAGGAGGGGGACAGCGGAATTTTTGAAAAATCAGCCATGGGCCGTAATATTCGATCCAGGGAATTTAACTTTCCCGATGAACAACCCCTACCGGGATCGAACGTAATAGTTCCTCACACAATTCTTGGCGATGAGGCGTTTCGATTGACCCATCGTATGATGAAAGCGTTCCCAAAAAATCAAGCATGTAATGATAGAAGGAAAAGAATTTTCAATTATAGGCTGTGCAGAGCACGCAGGGTCTCAGAAAATGCGTTTGGCATTTTGTGCCAAACATTTCGCATATTTTACTCCCCCATATCAGTCTTGCCGGAGACGACTGATAAAATTACAATCGTAACATGTTGCTTACACAACATGTTGCGCGATGAAAGTATTAAAAAAAATGGCAACTGTTTGGGAATGAAGTTAGTTTCCCACGCCGCCACACTCATTTTCATGGCAGCACCTCGCGGACCGCGAAACAGCGCCACTGATCTACCAGCGAGCCGCTCGCCAGCGCCTATCGATCGACCAATCATTGAAGATCGATAGGCCAATCAGCGCTCCGCATTGAAGATCTAGCGGAACGGAAAAGACGCGCAAGCGGAAGTCCGCCATTCTCTCGCTCGCTTGTCTCTCTTTGCCGGTAACGGTCACGTGAAACAGTATTGCGCATTTTTGTACTTTTATTCGCTCAGCTCACACTCAACCAGTGTATTCTTGCAAAAGAACAATCTCAATTAGTGGAACACTCAGCTCATTTGAACTCTCATCAGTCCTCAATTAATATAATTGCGTGGACGCCACGCGGTAACTCACATTTCTCATTTATTCTGCAACGCAGTGATAAGTATTATCACTGCGCCATTCGCTCACACAGTTCACAGTGTTTTTAATAAATGTCGACGAAGTGTTTTCACTAAAACTGTGTACTTTAATTCATAACCTGTCTTAGGTTCCTCTCTTCTCAATCTCAATCCTCCTACCATCTCAAACATTTTTTGGTCCTTCGAGCCGGATCTAAGACAGGAAGTGAACTCAGTGTCGGTGTTATCGCTCTGTGTTGGTGATTGTGTGGAAGCTCCACCCACAACCTCTAAAAATGGCAAATGAAGAACCGCCAAAGTCCACGACTCGGTCGCAGACAACGTCGAGGCCGCCGACACCTACACCCACGCTCAACCTTCCCGTGGAGGCTCCAGGGACCGAGCCTATGGACAGGAGAGAGACGAGAGCCTCGTCTCCCTCTGGTGTGCCATCAGAGATTCTGTCCAAGGCAGAAACTCAGCTCACCAGGTTGGAATCAATGAGGGCATTAAAGGGAAGACTTCCCGATTGCGCCCCGAACACCTCCATGCTGGAGTTAAAGGTGTATGCCCAGCAAGGCGATGAGCTTTTGAAGGCATTCCAGAAGGAACACGGCTACTTTGAAGTAGCATGGCCCAGGACGCAGCGCGAACATCCTTATTACAAGGAGAAGTGGCTGTTTCAGATGCAGGAGCTGGCAATGGACATCAAGATCCAGGTGAGCAGGTTCATGGATGAGCTGACCTCATTCCAAGCCTTTGAGACATCCGGCTCAACGAGCACAGCGTCAGCTCTAGGGAAGCTCCCTGAGCTGGCGTTACCCACGTTCGCAGGAGATTACACCAAGTGGCCCGCATACTGCGAATTGTTCACCGCCTTGATCATAGCCCGCAAGGACCTCTCAGATATTGAGAAACTTCAATATCTGCTCACTAGCCTGGCAGGCGAACCGGCCCAAAAGGTAAAAGCTCTACCATTGAAGGGAGCCTCCCTCACACCAGCATGGGAAATGCTCAAGGAGACCTACGCCAACAAGAGGCTACTCATCCAGGCGCAGTTGGACAAGCTGTTCGAAACCACGCCTGCTCATCTCAAGGGTCCAGCCGCACTCAAACATATCATCTCCAGGGTTGAAGGAGCGCAAACATCCCTTTGCTCACTTGGCGTGACTACCAGTCTGGGGGATAGCATCCTGACTCACCTAGTGGCACGCCAGCTTGACAAGCCCTCGAGAGAGGCATGGGAAACATCCAGGGCATCAACCATTGAATATCCCTCATTTCAAAAAATGAGGGATTTTGTCAATCACAGGGTGAGGGCACTGGAGAGGGCGGAGACTCCGTCCTCCCAAGGCCATTTCAGCTCATCGGCAAAGGTCTCCACCAAGCCAATTGCTCAGCGAGCCTCAGCTCACGTGGCGTCTCAAGGCCCCTCACGCCACAAGAGTTTCCCGTGCGACTTGTGTAAAGGCGACCACTTTATTGTGATGTGTCCGAAGTTCAGGGGGATGACCGTGCAAGAGAGAAGGAAAGTTGTGGCAAAGAACATGCTTTGCTACAATTGTTGCGGCAGGCATTCATCTGCAAACTGCAAATCGCCGCACAAGTGTAAGCAGTGTGGAATACAACACCACACCATGCTGCACATTCCGGACTCAGGGCACGCCCAATCGCCACCTCAGACTGAGGCCTCGCAGTCGTCATCTCAGCCCCGCTGAAGTCTCAACGCAGTCGTCGACCAATCTGCTCAGCTCACCCCGGACCACTCAGCTCACACGCCCTCAGCAAGCAGCCATCTCACACTCCTTGCAACTGCACAGGCGCATCTCATCTCACCAACGTCCACTCATCTGGTTCGTATACTCATAGATTCAGGATCAGAGCTCACCTTCGTCAAAGAGGAGCTCCTCACTCAGCTCGATCTACAGCGATCCCGGTCGTCCATCTCAATCATTGGTATTGGAGGGAAGAAGTCTACGCAGACAAGAGGTGTCATTTCACTAACGCTACGTTCCATTCATCGACCGTTATCAATTTCCCTTCAAGCCCATGTTCTCAGATCAATGTCTTCAAGGGTACCCTCAGCCGAGGTGCCCAATCAAGATTGGCCACATCTTGCTGGGCTCACGCTGGCAGATCCTGACTTTTTAAAACCACGACCTGTCGACATTATCATCGGAGCAGACACCTATGGACAGATCATAAAGCCCAACGTAATCAAGGGCTCTCCATCCATGCCGATCGCTCAACTGTCAATCTTTGGGTGGCTCATACTTGGACCAGTGGCTTTTTCCAACGCTCTTACCCAGTCATCGTATCACACATCACTTATACAAGAGGGCGAGCCGTCCATAAGTGATTTATTGGAGAAGTTCTGGATTCAAGAGGAGCTTCCGAGTGACACTCCATCTCAACTCAACTCTGAAGAGCAAGAGTGCGAAGATCACTTTCGAGCAACACACACAAGAGATGCTACAGGGCGATACATCGTTCGCATCCCTCTCAAGTCATCATCGAATTTGCTGGGTAATTCATACAACGCAGCGCATGTATGTTTGAAGCGTACACTCACCAAGCTCAACAGGAACGATGAGTATCGTAAACTCTATCAAGAATTCATGTCAGAATACGAACATCTCAACCATATGGTAAGAGCACCATCAATTTCATCTCACAATAATTCAATCTTTTACCTTCCTCATCATGGAGTGCTCAAGCCCGACAGCAAGACCACCAAGCTGAGGGTTGTCTTCAACGGATCGTGTGCAACGTCATCTGGGTATTCCCTCAACGATCTCATGCACACAGGACGTAACCTTCTGCTCAATATTTCAGACGTGCTGCTGTGGATTCGAGGAAGAAATCTCATACAAGCTCACGACTGTCACTTACGGCACCAAGGCTGCACCGTTTCTGGCTGTCCGAGCATTGTTACAACTGGCGGAGGACGAAGGGAACCGCTTCCCATTGGCTGTACCATCTATCACTCGTGCACGATATGTCGACGACATCTTTGGCGGCGCTGACACAGGTGAGCAACTCATGAAAATTGCACAACATCTTAAAGGCCTGTGTCACGCGGGAGGTTTTCCACTCGCCAAATGGCATTCAACTCATCCTGCACTACTAGAAGAAATATCCTCCACCTCAAGAGCTCAAAATTCAACCATCTCACTCGACGACTGCCATACTAAAATTCTGGGGTTGCAATGGAACAGTTTCCAGGACAACTTCACCTTCTCATCGAAACCTCTCAGTTCATTTTCTATCCCAACGAAACGCATCATTTTGTCGGAAGTTTCTCAAATTTTTGACCCACTTGGTTTCCTATCACCAGTTATAATTCGAGCAAAAATGATTCTGCAAGAGTTGTGGCTGCACAAACTTCATTGGGACGATCCACTGCCACCTCAAGTTACAGCTCATTGGTATTCCATCAGAGAAGATCTCACATGCCTGGCCAGGCTCTCAATTCCAAGGTGGTTCAATACCTACTCAAATTCAGTCGTGGAACTCCACGGCTTCTCTGATGCCTCTCAGCTCGCCATGGCAGCGGTAGTGTACATTACCGTGATTTCACCGTCCACAAATCTCAAAGTGTCGACACTGGTGTGCTCCAAAATCAAGGTAGCACCTCTCAAGAAGCTCACAATCCCGAGACTCGAACTCACAGCAGCATTGATGCTGGCAAAGCTTGCCAAGTATGTTCAAGCAACTCTTCAGCTCAACATTGCATCTACTCATCTGTGGACGGACTCTCAAGTGGCACTTACATGGATCAACTCTCACGCCTCCCGCTGGAAGGAGTACGTCAGGAATCGTGTCACCCAAATTCAAGAACTCTCATCGCACGCACATTGGAGACACGTTCCAGGAGCTTCGAATCCAGCTGACTGCGCTTCTCGAGGCCTCACGACCTCTCAGCTTGAACATCATCAGCTATGGTGGACGGGACCATCATGGCTTTCTCAACCCAGTGACTCATGGCCATCACAACCACTGCATCAGGACGACTCGAGTGCACTAGAGGCTCGTCCTGGATTCTCGACCTTACTCAACATTCAAGAAATTAAATATCACTGGGACATCATATACAAATTCTCCTCTCTCAACAAACTGATTCGCATTACTTCAGCTTGTTTCAGATTCATCTCAAGGTTAAGAAAATTGCCTGTTTCATTGCCACTCATCTCATACACTCCAAGGGATTTGGAAACAGCTCGCATCTTCTGGATAAAGATGACTCAGGCAATCTACTTCAACCATGAATTAAAGGTTATCAGCTCGAGCTCAACGCTACCTTCTTCTCACGCCTTCAGTCGACTTACTGCCTTCATCGATGAGCAAGGAGTCATCCGAGTGGGAGGCAGACTTCGTAACGCTCATCTCGATTACGAAAGTAAACACCCTGCAATACTATCTCGCAACTCACGTCTGTCCGATTTGATTATAGACCACTCACACAAGCAAACTCTACATGGAGGCACTCAGCTCACCCTCGCTCACATCAGACAAAATTACTGGATCATCGGAGGTCGAGCTCCAGTGAAGTCTCATATACTGCGGTGTGTGGTGTGTGCTCGACAAAGGGGGATCCGTGCCCATCAGCTGATGGGCCAACTACCTCTTTCTAGAGTCACACCCTCACAGCCATTCACCAACACTGGAATCGACTACGCTGGTCCGATCACTCTCAAAACCTGGAAGGGGCGAGGAGCAAATACACAAAAGGGTTGGATCTGTGTCTTTGTGTGCATGACAACGTCAGCTGTTCATCTCGAGCTGGTAACAGACTACTCAACAGAAGGGTTCATCGCAACGTATCGGCGTTTCTCATCAAGACGAGGGATTCCACATACCATTTATTCGGACTGTGGAACCAACTTCGTTGGAGCAGATGCAAATCTCAAGAGCATGTTCACTCAGGGCTCACAGCATCATCAAAAACTGGCTTCTATGTTTGTCGACGACAAAACGACATGGTGGTTCAACCCACCAGCTGCACCTCACATGGGTGGAAAATGGGAAGCTGTAGTAAAGTCCATCAAATATCATCTACGACGGACTGTTCACGAGACTGTCCTTACATATGAGGAATTCAACACTCTTCTCACGCAGATTGAAGCCATGCTCAACTCACGACCTCTCGAGCCTCTCAGTGACGACCCTGAGGACCTTGCAACGCTGACTCCAGCTCATTTTCTCATCGGCAAACCGTTAACAACCTTGCCTGAACCGTCAGTGGAACACTCTTCTCTTTCGCCATCAGCAAGATGGCAACTCATCCAGAAGAAGATGCAGCAGTTCTGGTCTCAATGGTCAGCTCACTACCTTCAACGTCAACAGTCCATCTCCAAGTGGCATCATCCCTCCAATGACATCAAGGTCGGGTCATTGGTACTCATCACTGACGAAAGGTTTCCTCCGAGCAAGTGAGTAGTATAGCTATGACAGTTCTAACCCAAATTTGAGTTTGAAGGCCATTTCCCCCACCCCTCCCCCGACCTTGAAACTCAAATTTGAGTTTCAAGGTCGCAGGAAATCCATCGCAGCGGACGACGCGACGGGCAACCGGGCGGCGGATGACGTCATACAGATGGGCGGAGTGGTGGGGGGTATTAGCGCGAGACCAGATATCGAATCAATCGATAACCGAATCCGCATCGAGGAGGAACCGCGGGTGAATTGCTGCTACTATCGGGCGTGGTATCGTCACAGTCGGTAAGGAAGGAAATATTAATTTAAGATATTAATATAAATGAAAAAACAGAATCTCGGGCGACGGGGCTCGAACCCAAGACCTCCGCGGTACGAGTCAGCCGCCTAACCAACTCCCCCAACGCCGACGCTCTAACATTAGTCTTTAATAAATGGTACATATACAGAGCGTCACCAAGCATAATACATTATTTTTTCATCGGACGATGTCGGACGATCTCGGGTGTGATCGCTTTAACCTCGATTAGAACGTCTTCGGAGGGTCGGAAAGAGAGAGCAATATTTTATAGCTAAATTCGAGAGAGGGAAAGAGACAGCGCTACATAGCGATACAAACACATTTTATTCTAAAGCTAACAGTATTCTAAAGCGTTCCGATTTAACGTCGCTGCATATCGTGTGTAATTTGAATCTCCTGGAACAGTCGTGCAGGATGGCGACATTTGGCAGCGCGAATCATAGAAAGAATTATGCGGCGTCAGCATAAACTTTTTTCCATACCAATATGTGATGGAAAGTTTTCCCCAACACAGAGAAATAATAATAATTTTTTAATCACCGATATAGCAAACTGTTATATAGCAAACAGACATATTTTTTCGAACCATTATGTAGCGAGCATTCTAAAGCTAACAGTATTTCAAAGCGTTCCGATTTAACGTCGCGGCGTATCGCGAGATTTCGCGAAATCTGACTCTTCTGGAGCAGCCGCGCTAGATGACGTCATTTGGCAGCGTGAAGAACAAAATACAATACATGTAGAAACGTCGAATCTTAAAATTATGCGGCATCAGCAGAAAAAACCTTTTCCATATCAACAGACATTTTTTCCCAACGCAGAGAAATAATAATTTTAATCCCCTCCCTCACCGATCTACCGAACCAATATGTAGCAAACACACACTCTAAAGCTAACAATTTTTATAAATGTTTTTCAATCTTAACATCGCAGCGTATCGCGCGATCACGTGTAATTTGAATCCCCCGTGATGGGACCGCCGTGCAAGATTACATCATTTGGTGGCGTAACGAACGCACGAATCATAAAAAGAATTATGTGGTGTCAGCAGAAATTGGTGAGGTGAGAAGGAGGAAGACGGATAAGTAAATAGAGAAATAATATGTTTAAGAAATTTAATTACAATTAAAAGAATATAAAAATATAAACAGAAATGGAATATAATTAAACATTTTTTTCCTACGAGCATCCGCTAAAATATCATTGATGACAGATGATACCAGTTTGCAATCTACAAGATAATCCTCGATGTAGTATTCGCTATCACATATTATTTTAGCAGCACGACGCGTATATAATGTTTCGCAGGCAGCGTCGCTCTGTTACAACACAGTAACAAAAGTTTTAAAGTTTGTCCTCACATCTTCTGCAGTTTGATACAGCCGCGGATACACATAGCTTACACATGACTTAAGATTAAATAAAAATGATACTGTATGCAGTTTGAAATACAGCGACTTATTACGTAGTATCGTCTTTAGAATTGGAGGCGAGAATCATAGAAAGAATTATGCAGAGTCGATAGAAATTGATGACAAGTGAAGGAGGGAGACAGACAAGCAAATAGATTACAATATTTGTAAAATGATTACATATTGTTCAATTAATTAAACAATAGAAATATAAAAATAGAATATAAATAGTGTATCAGCAGAACCATCTCTCTCTCTCTCTCTCTCTCTCTCTGTCTCTCAATCTCTCGTTCTTTCTCCTTCACTTTTTCTCTTCTTCACATCTTTCGCAAGACAACATGAACATTCTCGAACAGCTGATGGACTTCCTATTTACTTTTCGCGACATCATACAATACATACTCTTCCACACAACACCTCGTCTACATTCATACGCACTCACGCCCTCGTGACCGACCCGAGTGCTCAGTTACACAGGACAGTAATAACTCAACAACATTCGCCGAAAGTGTTACGTATCTATTGTATCGCCTCAATCTCTAAATAAACCGCACGATTCTCAACATCTTTGAGTTCTCTCCATACAAATAGAATATAAAAAATACAATATAAAAAAGACAAAAATATAATAATAATAATAAAAATAATAATTTAATTTATTGCCCACTTTTGCGTTACAATTTAACGATGAAATAATCTTTCCATTTCATTCCCATGATTGTGTCAGTGTAAGTCCCACCCTTCTAATGTATCCTGCTGTGTCTTAACAATTTTTTCTATTTTACAAGTGTTTCCTAATCTATTCTATGTTGTATAATATTCTTTTATCACTTTCCTGTTCTTCCCATGTTTTCCTTCTCCCTATTATCTCCCATAGAATAGCCAAGTTTTTCCCTTCTCCTCTAATTACCTCTTTCCAATTCCTAAATACAACACAATATAAATATAAAAGAAAATACAATTAAATAAGAAGTATAATAAAAAAGAATATAATAAAATAAAAGTAAATACAATTAAAGAAGAAATATAATAAAAAGAATATAATAATATAATAAAAGAAAATAAAATAATAAAAAAAGAAAATACAATTAAACATCAAATATAATATAAAAAAGAAAAAATATAAAAATAGAATATAAATAGAATATAAATAGAATATAAAAATACGAAATAAAAAAATAAAAATATAAAAACTCAATTCAATATAAAAATACAATATAAAAAAAATAATATAATAAAAGAAAATAAAATAATAAAAAAAGAAAATACAATTAAATATTAAATATAATATAAAAAAGAAAAAATATAAAAATAGAATATAAATAGAATATAAAAAATAAGAAATAAAAAAAATAAAAAATATAAAAATTCAATATAAAAGTGCATTATAAAAAAAAATATAATAATAATAATAATAATTTAATTTATTGCCCACATTCGCGTAACAATTTAACGATCATATACTCTTTCCATTTCATTCCCGTGATTGTGTCAGTGTAAGTCCTACCCTTCTAATGTATCCTGCTGTGTCTTAACCAATTTTTCTATTTTACAAGTGTTTCCTAATCTATTTTATGTTGCATAATCATCTTTTATCACTTTCCTCTTCCTCCCATCTTTTCCTTCTCCCTATTATCTCCTGTAGAATAGCCAAGTTTATCCTTTCTCATCTAATTACCTCTTTCCAATTGCTGCCATTCTCTCCACTTACTTCACATGCTTCAATCACGTGTTTCACTGTTTCTTCCTCTTTCTTACAAAGCCTACATATCCTTTCATCTTTCGATATCCAATATTTACATGTCCTCGTTTCACTACCTTGTATGAATCTTCCTATCCATTCTAATTCTCCTCTCCTTTTTTTCTTCTTCCCTCATAAGTATTTCGACTTATCTCCTGGTTTGCTTGCCACCTCTCTTAAGGGGGAACACCACTGTGACGGCCGGAAAAATGAGCCCATTTTTAAGATTTTTTTAAGGGACAACTTACAGTTTTATTATAAAATTGTTATTACCTATCTTTAGTACAATGTCTTAAGAGACTATAAAAAAAAAGTAATAGAAAAACATGCATAGATTTCCATATACAGTTAATCTCCTACATCCCACACAAGAAAACATAGGTCGCTTATCGAAACGTTATCTTTGGAACGGCAACTCTGAAATCAATTTTTTTTTTAATATAATCGGTATGAGTGTAGTTTCCGTTGTACGTACCGATTTTTAAAAAAAATTATTTTTGTAAAAATGGTGCGCTTGGGAAGAAAAAGTTTCGAAAATTCGCAAAAAAATGGATAGTCTTTCGAGCGTATTTAAAAAAATATGTTTTCGATCAAAAAATCGGTACGTACAACTGAAGATACTCTTGTTTTAAAGATCCTATCAAAATTTCAAGTCGATCGGATAAAAATTGACAGAGCTATTGATTCGATCAGTTAGAAAAATGTCGTTTCGAGAAAATCGCGTTTAAAGTTTGCACGGGAAAAATCACACTTCCGTTCGTGACGTTCACTGTCACTCGAATGCCCGATCAACGGTTGCATTTCTTCGATTCTCGAACGAACAGCGTACCGTGCGTAAAAACGGGAAAAACCCAAAATTTATAACCTTTAACAATGTGGGGGAACAGTGGGTAAGAAAAATGTCGGCGCGCTATTTGCCGCTAACATAGCGCGCTCGGAACGGCATCGTGACGCGTCTCACAAAATGCACTGTATCTTCGTCAATTCTTCGAATACCAACTTGAAATTTTCAGAGAGTATTTTTGAAGAGTTAAACATTAAGAAAGTGAAGAAAAAAAAATCGAAATTTTTTCAACTTTCACAGTGGTGTTCCCCCTTAATTCTCTTAGGAACTTTGACTCTTTTATTTTCATCTCTCTTTCTTGTTCTTGGATGTATATATTTATCTGCTCTACTTTCGATCACACTTCTTCACCAATAAAATATAAAAATACAATTGAAAAATAAAATAAAATAAAATAATAATAAAATAAAATAAAAGAAAATACAATTAAATACGAAAATAAAATACAGTACAATACAATATAAAAAACAATAAAATACAATTAAATAAGAAATATAATGTAAAAGAATAAAATAAAATAATAAATATAATATAAAAAGAAAAAAAAACATAAAAATAGAATATAAAAGAATATAATATAAAAAAGAAAAAATATAAAAATACAATAAAAATATAAGATAAAATACAATACAATATAAAAAAATATAAATGAATATAAATGAAATTAAAAATATAAAAATATAAAAATACAATTAAAATAGATAATAAAATACAATGCAATATAAAACTCAATAAAAATATAAAAGAAAATAAAAAAAATATATATATATATGAATATAAAAATATGAATTAAAAAATAAAAATATAAAAATTCAATATAAAAAATACATTATAAAAAGAAAAAATATAATAATAATAATAATAATAATAATTTAATTTGTTACCCACTTTTGTGTTACAATTTAACGATCATATACTCTTTCCATTTCATTCCCATGATTGTGTCAGTGTAAGTCCCACCCTTCTAATGTATCCTGCTGTGTCTTAACAATTTTTTCTATTTTACAAGTGTTTCCTAATCTATTCTATGTTGTATAATATTCTTTTATCACTTTCCTGTTCTTCCCATCTTTTCCTCCTCCCTATTATCTCCTATAGAATAACCAAGTTTGTCCCATCTCCTCTAATTACCTCTTTCCAATTGCTGCCACTCTCTCCACTTACTTCACATGCTTCAATCACGTGTTTCACTGTTTCTTCCTCTTTCTTACAAACCATACATATCCTTTCTTCTTTCTTCTTTCGATAGCCAGCCACGGAGACCTCTCCAGACCTGACCCACGCCCGAAAATTTTTTATACCTAGCCGAGTGAGGAAATGACCTTGGCCCAACCCCGAAAATTTTTTCCAAACCAATATGTGATCGAATTTTCCCCCCCAACACAGAGAAATAATAATTTATTTTTATCGGATGATGTTTCGGATAATGTCGGGAAAGATCGACATTTTACAAACGGAGGAAGGAAAGAGAGAGCATTACATTAAAATCTAAATTCGTGGAGGGAAAGAGGGAGCAATACTTAGCGTCGCAGCGTCTCGCGCGATCGTGTGTAATTTGACTCCTCTGGAGCAGCCGCGTGCGATGACGTCATTCAACGGCGCGAAGAAGGCTCGAACGAAATAGAATTATGCAGTGTCTGCAAATGTTAGAATTATGTGGCGAAAGGAGAAGGAAGACGGGTAAATAAAATGTAGAAATAATATAAGTTTAAGAAATATATGTTGTTATAGAAAAAAAATAAATATACAACTAAATAGAAATATAATAAAAAAGGAATATAATAATAAAATATAATAAAATAACATGGAATAAATATAAGAATATGAATAATATAAGAATATGAAGAATATGAATAAAAGTATGAATAATAATAATATAAAATAGAAAAAATAGTAAAAATAGAAAAAAATAGAAAAAAATAGAAAAAATGGAAAAAATATATACAAATGAAATTAACTAAACAAATTAAAATCTATATAAATTAATCTCTCCGCGCTGCGTTGGCGGTGGCGCGAGCAAGATCCGGGAGCATGTCCCGCAAACGCTCTATCTGGGGCGGTGGTGGCAGCGGTGGCAGGTTCTAAAACATGTGAACGCAAATATAATATTAATACATTCCGCACAATATCCTATCACAATATCCTATCACAATATCACTTACCAGCAAGCCATCAATGGCTGCAGCGATGTTGTCGCTGTCATCGCTGTCATCGGTGTCATCGGTGTCGGAGGATGAGGAGTCCTCGATGCTGTCCTCACCACCACCACCACCACCGACTGCTCCCTGCAAATCCTAGAACATAGAAACCTTGATATAATATTCACGTGTTAAACGTAAAAAAAAACGTACAAAACATTGTTATGTACATACCTCCTGATTATTCCCCCACATCTCCTGGTCCTCGTCGGGCGCAATCCTGAATATTCTCATTATTTTTGGTTGGAACTATTGCCTTTAAAGAGACTGTTGCCGTCAAAGAGTTGAAGACAACTGGTCTCGCTGCATCTCCAGGCTCTTGCATTTAAAATCTTATCATGAAATCGAGAAGTGCGTAGCTTTGCAAAAGTAAGATGCTGTTGTTCTCCACATTCATTTTCGCTGACCAGCCTCTCCTTCTAAACACGCATCTTCTTTCCCTTCTTCTTTGGACACACCAAGCGACTAGACCAAATCACTTTGATCATGTATCGAACGGGTATTGAACAGCTTTGAACATGTATCAAACGGGTATCGAACGTGAATCGAACGTGAATCGTACCACTCTGAACGTGAATCGTACCACTCTGAACGTGAATCGTACCACTCTGAACGTGAATCGTACCACTCTGAACGTGAATCGTACCACTCTGAACGTGAATCGTACCACTCTGAACGTGAATCGTACCACTTCGAACATGCATCGAACGTCAATCGTACCACTTCGAACGTGTATAGAACGTGTATTGGACATGTAATGAACCACTTCGAACATGTATCGAACGTCAATCGCGCCACTTCGAACGTGTATAGAACGTATATTGGACATGTAATGAACTACTTCGAACATGTAATGAACCACTTCGAACATGTAATGAACCACTTCGAACATGTATCGAACGTCAATCGCACCTCATCGAACGTGTATAGAACGTGTATTGGACATGTAATGAACCACTTCGAACATGTAATGAACCACTTCGAACATGTATCGAACGTCAATCGTACCTCTTCGAACGTGTATAGAACGTATATTGGACATGTAATGAACTACTTCGAACATGTAATGAACCACTTCGAACATGTATCGAACGTCAATCGTACCTCTTCGAACGTGTATGGTACCACTTCGAACGTGCATTGGACGACGCGTCACGGTCTTCGTATTACAAAGATACACAGCGTGCTTCAATTCGCTCAATCTCCATGGCTCCGCGATTACATCGAACTCAATACACGGTTTTGAACAAGCGCGACAATTGACTTTGAAAAAAATTTGCAGTTGCGACAGTTGCGACCAGACGATACGTTACATGGTCGCGTATCAACGAGTCGAACGCATGTCGGTGTGGGACAAGCAGCGGATGGTGTCATTGCTCGCGCGAACCCAAACATTGCGCGCGATAGTGCGAGGACGTTTATCGCGATTAGGGCGTGGACACGCTACACGAGTGACGTCGACACCCAAGGTCGTGTGGGAGGAACTTGAAACCGCGTTCGAGAAGCGTTTGTCGACCGGGGCGGTGATAAACGTGGAGGCCGTCGGTCCACGCAAATTCTGTCAGAATGCCCGTCGAACGGTGATTTCGCGCATTACGAACGCTATCACGAAGCACCGCAGCGTATCGGTGAACACTGTGCTAAACGCGGAATTCATGTTGCGGGACGAGACGGACGTAAAGAGTTTCGCGACGCGTAATCACGTACTTTTTATGACGTCCGAATATTCGTGAGTGGTACGCGAAACAAGTGGTAGCTCCGACGTTGGTCACGATGGAGGAGTTTCAGGAGCGCGAGAGTGGCTGGACATTACGGGCAGTACAGAATCTCCTGATAAACGTAAACCAGCATAATCCATTGCGTGCCGGTTGTGACGTGCCGCTTCCGCGAGTGGTTTCAACGAAAAAAGCGGTGGTAAACGTTCGGTGCAACGACAACACGTGTTTTTTGTGGTCCATCGTCGCCAGTCTGTTTCCTGCTGATACGAACGGGAATAGGATTGCGTCGTATCCACATTATTCGACGGTGCTCCGTACGGAAGGCGTGCAACTTCCCATGTCCATGGATCAGGTACGGAAGTTCGAGGTGACGAACGACATGTCCGTGAACATCTACCTGTGGTCCAACGACGATGGCTGCGTACCTCTACGCGTGTCCAGCAACAAGCGGGAAGGGAAACACGCGGACGTGCTGCTGGTACAGGATCCGAAGGATCCGCAGCGGTATCATTTCGCGTGCATCCGCAGTCTCTCCCGTTTGATTTCCAAACAACTCAGCAAACACGGGCATCATGTGTTCATTTGCGATAGGTAAGCAAATAAGGATAACAAAAAAAACAAAAATTTTAAGCTATACGTGACACACGAAGAAGAAGAAGCGTGTACATTGTTGTCTTTCTCGTATACGTTTCAGGTGCCTCAACGTTTTCTCCTCGGCTGAGCGATTGCAGCGGCACACCGAGGATTGCCGGCGATTAAACGAGTGCGCGGTGCAATTGCCGTCGGAAGAGGAGAAAACTTTGCGGTTCCAACATCACGAACGCAAGGAACGCGTGCCGTTCGACATTTACGCGGACTTTGAGTGTTTGCTGGAGGAAGTGGAGCAGCCATCGATGGAGCATCGTCGTCGCACGTACGAGTATCAACGGCACAGAGCCCATAGCGTAGGATACTACGTACATTGTTCCGACGACCAAAATCTGTGCGGATATCGTGCGTATCGCAGCGGCACCGACTGTGTACAGTGGTTTGTGCGGGAACTGCGGGAATTCGTGAACGTCGCGTACGCGTGGTTGGGCGTCAAGAAACCGATGATACCGTTAACGCAACAACAGAAGCGGAGTTTTGACGCGGCTACCGCATGTCACGTGTGCGGAGGACCCTTAGACCAAGGCGAGAACGATAGAAAAGTGCGCGATCATTGCCATTCGACGGGCGAGTACAGGGGTGCGGCGTATAGATCGTGCAACTTGCGCTATCAACGTTCGTGCACGATACCTGTGGTGTTCCACAACCTGTCCGGCTACGACGCGCACTTCGTTATCAAGGAGTTGGCAGACGCGTTAGATGGAAAGATCAGCCTCCTACCGATAACGAAAGAACGGTACATCTCGGTTACGAAGACCGTGGAGGACCTCAGGGGCGTTGGCAAAGACTGGCGGAAAACGTTGAAGTTTCGATTCGTCGATTCGTTCAAGTTCATGAGTAGTATAGTAAGGCCGTTTCCAACCCAGATCCTCTGAGGGGAGCGCGGGGGCGGGGGGAAGTGAGGGCGCGCGGGGGAGCGCGGCGGAGGGAAACATGGGCGCGGGGCCTGCGGGGAGAGGAAAACCGGTTGCGCGCGCACGAGCCGCGGAGTGGGGGAAGCTGCGATGATGGAGGGGATTACTCCAGGCCGAGCCGCCGCGGAGACCGGACCCACCGCCGAAAACTTTTTAGAGGGAGGGAATGACCCCCAAATATTTTTCCAAACCATTATGTGACATGCGGCGCGAAGAACGAAATAGATTTATGCAGTGTCTACAAATCTTAGAATTAGGAGGCGAGGAGGAAGACGAGTAAATAAAATGGAGACAGAATATGTGTTTAAGAAATTTATTTAAAAATAAAAGAATATAATTTAACATTTTTTCTTCCTACGAGCTTCAACTAGAATATCACTGATGGCGCATGCTACCAGTTCGCAATCTACAAGATACTCCTCGTCGTAGTATTTGCTATCACGTATTATTTTAGCAGCACGACGAGCATCTAATGTTTCGCAGGCAACATCGCTCTGCCGTAGCACGTTAACAAAAGTTTCAAATTTTTCACTCGCATCTTCTGCAGTTTGATACAGCCGCGGATACAAATACTCTATACATTGCTGAAGACTAAATAAAAATATTGCTGTATCCAGTGTGAAATACACTGTATCATCACCATGTGTCATCTTTATAATTGGCGAATCAGAGATCCGAAAAAAGTCCAACGATAAATCATCAATCTGCATCGAAGATAATCCAGGTAATCGTGCACGTTCTTCGATGTTATCACGGTTGTCGAATAGTAGACCCCATGTATGCCATGATAATATGAGATGATTTCCATGATTGTCGCCGAGAAGAACTTCTACATCGGCCGTACGACCTACGTCGATTCCAATTTCCAAATATTTGGTACCCATGGTTGTTAATGCGTATCTTCTGACCATGATACGTGACGTTTGGCGCGGGCTAAGAGAACAATCAAAGCTATGAAAGTACTCGCTCGTATTAGGAACAAACATAAATATTTTGAGAAGATGTGAAAATTACACCATACCGGTCACGATATATATTCTCCCCACATGGAGCTACACCGTCATCTCGCACGATTGGAACGAAACAATCCTCACACCCAGCGAGTATTTCATCAATGGTATACATTTTTTCAGAGCACTATTTGTTCCGTCGAAAGTCACTGATGCTACTGAGCGATTGATTGAATAGCGTCCGGGAACTGGTTTAAATAGAGGTGCAATTGCTTCCCCCCACCACCACCACCACCGCATCTTATTCTAAAGCTACCAATTTTTTAAAATGATTTTCAATCTTAACACCGCAATGTATTGCGCGATCGTGTGTAATATGAGTCCTCCCCGAGCATCTCCATACGATGATATCATTTTCACGGTGTGAAGAACGAAATAAACGCTGAATCTTAGAATTAGATGGCGAGGAGGAAGACGGATAAGTAAATGGAGAAAAAATATACGTTTAAGAAATTTTATTTAAAATTAAAAGAATATAATTTTAAAATTTTTCCCACGAGCATCAGCTAGAATATCATTGATGGCGCATGCTGCCAGTTCGCAATCTACATGATAATCCTCACAGTAATGTTCGCTATCACATATGATTTTAGCAGCACGACGCGCATCTAATGTTTCACAAGCAACATCGCTTTGTTGTAGGACGTTAACAAAAGTTTTAAATTTCGCCTCCACATCTCTGCTAATTCGATGCAGCCGTGGATACACATAGTCTATACATGATTCAAGATTTAATAAAAATGATACTGTATCCGGTTTGAAATACAACGGCTTATTATGCAGCATCATCCTTACAATTGGAGAATTATAGATATCACAAAAATCCATCGTTAATTGATCCATCTGCATCGAAGGTGATCCAGGTAATCGTGAACGTTCTTCGATAGCATCACGATTGTTGCATAGTAGACCCCATGTATTATATGGTAACGTGAGATACATCCCACGATTGTTGCCGAGAATAATTTCTACATCGATCGTAGGTCGTACTCTGATTCCAATTTCCAAATATTTGCTGCCCATAGATGTTAATGCGTATCTTCTGACCATGATCCGCGATGTTCGGCGCGGACTAAGAGAACAATCAAAGCTATGAAAGTGCTCACTCGTATTAGGAATAAACATAAAAAATTTTGAGAAGATGTGAAAATTAAGCCTTACCAAGCAACTGCATCCTCCCCGCATTGAGCTATGCCATCATCTTGCACGATCGGAACGTAATAATTCATGTGTCCGGCGTTTCTTTCGGCACTGGTACTACACATTTTTTCAGAGCACAATTTGTTTTGTCGAAAGTCACTGAGGCTACTGAGCGATTGATTGAATGGCGTTCGGGAGACTGGCTTAAATAGAGGTGCAATTACTTCCCCCACCACAGCATTTTATTTTAAAGCATCCGATTTTTCCATAATGTATTTCAATCTTAACGTCGCAGCATATCGAAAGATCGTATGTAACTTGAGCCCCAATCCTCAAGGATAAAAGTCTCAACACGTGCTGAATGTAATATAATACTTTTGCGCGCCATACGCGTGAATCATAGAAAGAATTTGGCTGTATCAGCAGAAACTGCATAGAACCATGTTGGGTTGGATCGTCAAAAGAGTAAGACAGAGATCGCAAATCATGACACCGGTCATAAAAGCGCGCTCCAAACTGTACAAAACTTCAAATCGTTGCAACGTGTTGCGAGGAAAAGACATTACATTTACATTCCATTTACGGTCATGGAAGAATTCGCGCAAGTGTTGGATCAATCTGCGCGATTGATTTCACGGGAAGAATACCTCGCGTGGGAAGAACGGTGCAACGAGTGCATCGAATCGTTGGAAGAACAGAGCCGAGTGAAACGTCCTCGATTATCGATCGGTGTTCGGCAATCGTTGGTTGCTCGAATCGCGCAGCTCGAAGGGCTGAAACATTCGTTGCGCGGACGTTTTGTGCATGATGGTGCAGGACATTCGAGCACAGGACTTTTGTGGGGCGAAATAGACGCTGCGTTCGATAGTCGCGTATTAACCGGTGCCGTGCTAAATTCGAACTATATCGAGCCGCGCAACTTCCTCTAGGATGCAGGAACCATTGTGTTGGAACATGTGCGGGGTGATTTGAGGAAACAGCGGAACCTCAAAATAAACACAGTGTTCAACGGCGAATTTGTGGCGGGCGATAAACGTGCAAGTAAGAGCATCAACACCCGGAACTGCGAACTCTTCCGCACATCCGATCTACAGGAGTGGTACCAACGATGCGTCGTCGAACCCACCCTGACATCGTTGGAAGAGTTCCAGGAACGCGACAGCGGATGGGCATTGACGAGAATCCTCAACCTGACCGTCAATGTCAACAAGTACAATCCGCTGCGCGCGGGGTGCCACTTCAAGTTACCACAGGATTTATTGTTGAAGAATGCAACGATCAATGTGCAATCCCCGGACAATGCGTGTTTCGCGTGGGCAGTGGTTGCCGCTCTCCATCCTGCGGAAAGGCATCCCGATCGTCCAAGTTCATACCCGCACTATACTTCCATATTAAATCTCCAGGGCATTGAGTTCCCAATGTCCCTGAGACAAATTGGAAAATTTGAGCGGTTGAACGAAATCTCCATCAACATCTACACCTTCGAGACGAAGAAAGGGTCGACAGTCTTTCCGTTGCGCCTCACCAACCAAAAAAGGGAGCAACACGTCAATCTGCTCTACACACCGAATCAAGAGCACGGCGATGTAGGACACTTTGTATGGATCAAGAATTTGTCCCGGCTGGTGAGCGCACAGCTAAGCAGGCACCAAAAAATGAAATTCATCTGTGATCGGTATGTATATAAAATGATGAAATGTCTCGCGAAACAAATTAAATAAAAAAAATTTTTGGGTTTACAGATGCATGCACTATTTCGCATCTGCCGCGAAGTTGGGGCTTCATTCGCTGGACTGTGGCAAGATGAATGACTGCGCCATCCTGCTGCCCAGCGAAGGCAAAAATCTCCTCAACTTCGACAACCATTGCAGGAAGGAGCGGCTCCCTTTCGTGGTGTACGCAGATCTCGAGTGCATCATCGCAAAAACGGAGGACAGTCACCGAATGGGTGATAAATTATGCGCGTATCAGTACCATAAAGTACACAGTATTGCATATTATATGCATTGTTCGTACGATACATCGCTGTCGACGTATCGATGTCGCCGCGACACAGATTGCGTTTCATGGTTCGTAGACGAATTGAAAAATTTCGCGAATTTTGTCAAACCCATTCTGGCCAGTAATGTTCCAATGCTGGATTTAACTCCCGAACAGTTGTCGACATTTCACAATGCAACACACTGTCATATTTGCGAAAAACCATTCGAGGCTAGCGATGTACGAGTCCACGATCATTGCCATCTGTCCGGACGGTTTAGAGGCCCAGCACATACGGAGTGCAATTTAAATTATAAAAACGCGTTTTACATCCCCATAGTTTTCAACAATTTATCCGGCTATGATTCACATTTCATTATCGAGGAAATAGCTATCGCTTTCGAAGGTCACGTTGACGTATTACCCATAACTAAAGAAAAGTATATTTCTTTCACAAAAAATGTCGAAGATACGGCTGATTCAGACTCGCGAAATTGTATTAAATTGCGGTTCATCGATTCGTACAAATTTCTCAACACCAGTCTCGACAAATTAGCATCCTTTCTTAGCACAGATAAATTAAAAATTTTACAATCCCAATTTGAAACATTATCCACCGAGGATTTCAATTTATTGACACGAAAGGGTGTCTTTCCGTACGAATACCTCGATTGCGAGGACAAGCTGCAGGACCCATGCTTACCGCCGCGCGAATCATTCTACAGTTCGTTAACGGGTGAGACTGTATCCGAGAGCGATTACGCGCACGCCGAGACTGTCTGGCAGCGTTTCGAGATTAGAACCTTGGGCGAATACAGCGACTTGTATTTGAAAACAGATGTCTTGTTATTGGCAGATATTTTTGAAAATTTTCGCGAAAGTTGTATCAAGAGTTACGGATTAGATTCAGCACATTATTATACTCTACCTGGTTTCACATGGGATGCAATGCTAAAACATACTAAAATTACATTCGAATTGCTCACAGACATCGATATGGTTATGTTTATCGAACGCGGTATACGTGGGGGTTTAAGTCAATGTTCCGGAAGATACGCACATGCCAATAACAAGTACATGTCATCTTACGACGCATCGGAAAAGTCATCATACTTTATGTACTTTGACGTGAACAATTTGTATGGATGGGCAATGTGTCAGCCCCTACCATACGCTAAATTTCGATGGGTCGAAGATGTTGCGAATTTTGACGTGTCTTCAATCCCGATCGATTCGCCCACGGGATACATTCTTGAGGTAGATCTGAAATATCCGCAACGTCTGCACGACGCTCATGCCGATCTACCGTTCTGCCCGACGCGTGCCAAACCACCTGGTTGCAAGCAGGACAAATTACTCGCGACGGTATACGATAAGCAGCGTTACGTTATCCATTATCGCAACCTGCAACAGTGCACGCGACACGGTCTTCGTATTACAAAGATACACCGCGTGCTTCAATTCGCTCAATCTCCCTGGCTCCGCGATTATATCGAACTCAATACACGGTTTAGAACAAGCGCGACAAACGACTTTGAAAAAAATTTGTACAAATTGATAAACAACGCGGTATTCGGTAAAACTATGGAAAATGTATGAAACCATGTGGATGTAAAACTTTTGATACATCGGGAAGGGCGATATGGCGCGTTGTTCATCAATTTGTACAAATTTTTTTCAAAGTCAATTGTCGCGCTTGTTCAAAACCGTGTATTGAGTTCGATGTAATCGCGGAGCCATGGAGATTGAGCGAATTGAAGCACGCTGTGTATCTTTGTAATACGAAGACCGTGACGCGTCGTCCAATGCACGTTCGAAGTGGTACCATACACGTTCGAAGAGGTACGATTGACGTTCGATACATGTTCGAAGTGGTTCATTACATGTTCGAAGTAGTTCATTACATGTCCAATATACGTTCTATACACGTTCGAAGAGGTACGATTGACGTTCGATACATGTTCGAAGTGGTTCATTACATGTTCGAAGTGGTTCATTACATGTCCAATACACGTTCTATACACGTTCGATGAGGTGCGATTGACGTTCGATACATGTTCGAAGTGGTTCATTACATGTTCGAAGTGGTTCATTACATGTTCGAAGTGGTTCATTACATGTTCGAAGTAGTTCATTACATGTCCAATATACGTTCTATACACGTTCGAAGTGGCGCGATTGACGTTCGATACATGTTCGAAGTGGTTCATTACATGTCCAATACACGTTCTATACACGTTCGAAGTGGTACGATTGACGTTCGATGCATGTTCGAAGTGGTACGATTCACGTTCAGAGTGGTACGATTCACGTTCAGAGTGGTACGATTCACGTTCAGAGTGGTACGATTCACGTTCAGAGTGGTACGATTCACGTTCGATTCACGTTCGATACCCGTTTGATACATGTTCAAAGCTGTTCAATACCCGTTCGATACATGATCAAAGTGATTTGGTCTAGTCGCTTGGTGTGTCCAAAGAAGAAGGGAAAGAAGATGCGTGTTTAGAAGGAGAGGCTGGTCAGCGAAAATGAATGTGGAGAACAACAGCATCTTACTTTTGCAAAGCTACGCACTTCTCGATTTCATGATAAGATTTTAAATGCAAGAGCCTGGAGATGCAGCGAGACCAGTTGTCTTCAACTCTTTGACGGCAACAGTCTCTTTAAAGGCAATAGTTCCAACCAAAAATAATGAGAATATTCAGGATTGCGCCCGACGAGGACCAGGAGATGTGGGGGAATAATCAGGAGGTATGTACATAACAATGTTTTGTACGTTTTTTTACGTTTAACACGTGAATATTATATCAAGATTTCTATGTTCTAGGATTTGCAGGGAGCAGTCGGTGGTGGTGGTGGTGGTGAGGACAGCATCGAGGACTCCTCATCCTCCGACACCGATGACACCGATGACAGCGATGACAGCGACAACATCGCTGCAGCCATTGATGGCTTGTGATGGTAAGTGATATTGTGATAGGATATTGTGCGGAATGTATTAATATTATATTTGCGTTTACATGTTTTAGAACCTGCCACCGCTGCCACCACCGCCCCAGATAGAGCGTTTGCGGGACATGCTCCCGGATCTTGCTCGCGCCACCGCCAACGCAGCGCGGAGAGATTAATTTATATAGATTTTAATTTCATTTGTATATATTTTTCCATTTTTTCTATTTTTTTCTATTTTTTCTATTTTTTTCTATTTTTACTATTTTTTCTATTTTATATTATTATTATTCATACTTTTATTCATATTCTTCTTCATATTCTTATATTATTCATATTCTTATATTTATTCCATGATATTTTATTATATTTTATTATTATATTCCTTTTTTATTATATTTCTATTTAGTTGTATATTTATTTTTTTTCTATAACAATATATATTTCTTAAACTTATATTATTTCTACATTTTATTTACCCGTCTTCCTTCTCCTTTCGCCACATAATTCTAACATTTGCAGACACTGCATAATTCTATTTCGTTCGAGCCTTCTTCGCGCCGTTGAATGACGTCATCGCACGCGGCTGCTCCAGAGGAGTCAAATTACACACGATCGCGCGAGACGCTGCGACGCTAAGTATTGCTCTCTCTTTCCCTCCACGAATTTAGATTTTAATGTAATGCTCTCTCTTTCCTTCCTCCGAATACGTGGTTTGTAAAATGTCGATCTTTCCCGACATTATCCGAAACATCATCCGATAAAAATAAATTATTATTTCTCTGTGTTGGGGGGAAAATTCGATCACATATTGGTTTGGAAAAAATTTTCGGGGTTGGGCCAAGGTCATTTCCTCACTCGGCTAGGTATAAAAAATTTTCGGGCGTGGGTCAGGTCTGGAGAGGTCTCCGTGGCTGGCTATCGAAAGAAGAAAGAAGAAAGGATATGTATGGTTTGTAAGAAAGAGGAAGAAACAGTGAAACACGTGATTGAAGCATGTGAAGTAAGTGGAGAGAGTGGCAGCAATTGGAAAGAGGTAATTAGAGGAGATGGGACAAACTTGGTTATTCTATAGGAGATAATAGGGAGGAGGAAAAGATGGGAGGAAGAGGAAAGTGATAAAAGATGATTATGCAACATAAAATAGATTAGGAAACACTTGTAAAATAGAAAAATTGGTTAAGACACAGCAGGATACATTAGAAGGGTAGGACTTACACTGACACAATCACGGGAATGAAATGGAAAGAGTATATGATCGTTAAATTGTTACGCGAATGTGGGCAATAAATTAAATTATTATTATTATTATTATATTTTTTTTTATAATGCACTTTTATATTGAATTTTTATATTTTTTATTTTTTTTATTTCTTATTTTTTATATTCTATTTATATTCTATTTTTATATTTTTTCTTTTTTATATTATATTTAATATTTAATTGTATTTTCTTTTTTTATTATTTTATTTTCTTTTATTATATTATTTTTTTTATATTGTATTTTTATATTGAATTGAGTTTTTATATTTTTATTTTTTTATTTCGTATTTTTATATTCTATTTATATTCTATTTATATTCTATTTTTATATTTTTTCTTTTTTATATTATATTTGATGTTTAATTGTATTTTCTTTTTTTATTATTTTATTTTCTTTTATTATATTATTATATTCTTTTTATTATATTTCTTCTTTAATTGTATTTACTTTTATTTTATTATATTCTTTTTTATTATACTTCTTATTTAATTGTATTTTCTTTTATATTTATATTATGTTGTATTTAGGAATTGGAAAGAGGTAATTAGAGGAGAAGGGAAAAACTTGGCTATTCTATGGGAGATAATAGGGAGAAGGAAAACATGGGAAGAACAGGAAAGTGATAAAAGAATATTATACAACATAGAATAGATTAGGAAACACTTGTAAAATAGAAAAAATTGTTAAGACACAGCAGGATACATTAGAAGGGTGGGACTTACACTGACACAATCATGGGAATGAAATGGAAAGATTATTTCATCGTTAAATTGTAACGCAAAAGTGGGCAATAAATTAAATTATTATTTTTATTATTATTATTATATTTTTGTCTTTTTTATATTGTATTTTTTATATTCTATTTGTATGGAGAGAACTCAAAGATGTTGAGAATCGTGCGGTTTATTTAGAGATTGAGGCGATACAATAGATACGTAACACTTTCGGCGAATGTTGTTGAGTTATTACTGTTCTGTGTAACTGAGCACTCGGGTCGGTCACGAGAGCGTGAGTGCGTATGAATGTAGACGAGGTGTTGTGTGGAAGAGTATGTATTGTATGATGTCGCGAAAAGTAAATAGGAAGTCCATCAGCTGTTCGAGAATGTTCATGTTGTCTTGCGAAAGATGTGAAGAAGAGAAAAAGTGAAGGAGAAAGAACGAGAGATTGAGAGACAGAGAGAGAGAGAGAGAGAGAGAGAGAGAGAGAGAGAGAGATGGTTCTGCTGATACACTATTTATATTCTATTTTTATATTTCTATTGTTTAATTTATTGAACAATATGTAATCATTTTACAAATATTGTAATCTATTTGCTTGTCTGTCTCCCTCCTTCACTTGTCATCAATTTCTATCGACTCTGCATAATTCTTTCTATGATTCTCGCCTCCAATTCTAAAGACGATACTACGTAATAAGTCGCTGTATTTCAAACTGCATACAGTATCATTTTTATTTAATCTTAAGTCATGTGTAAGCTATGTGTATCCGCGGCTGTATCAAACTGCAGAAGATGTGAGGACAAACTTTAAAACTTTTGTTACTGTGTTGTAACAGAGCGACGCTGCCTGCGAAACATTATATACGCGTCGTGCTGCTAAAATAATATGTGATAGCGAATACTACATCGAGGATTATCTTGTAGATTGCAAACTGGTATCATCTGTCATCAATGATATTTTAGCGGATGCTCGTAGGAAAAAAATGTTTAATTATATTCCATTTCTGTTTATATTTTTATATTCTTTTAATTGTAATTAAATTTCTTAAACATATTATTTCTCTATTTACTTATCCGTCTTCCTCCTTCTCACCTCACCAATTTCTGCTGACACCACATAATTCTTTTTATGATTCGTGCGTTCGTTACGCCACCAAATGATGTAATCTTGCACGGCGGTCCCATCACGGGGGATTCAAATTACACGTGATCGCGCGATACGCTGCGATGTTAAGATTGAAAAACATTTATAAAAATTGTTAGCTTTAGAGTGTGTGTTTGCTACATATTGGTTCGGTAGATCGGTGAGGGAGGGGATTAAAATTATTATTTCTCTGCGTTGGGAAAAAATGTCTGTTGATATGGAAAAGGTTTTTTCTGCTGATGCCGCATAATTTTAAGATTCGACGTTTCTACATGTATTGTATTTTGTTCTTCACGCTGCCAAATGACGTCATCTAGCGCGGCTGCTCCAGAAGAGTCAGATTTCGCGAAATCTCGCGATACGCC
The DNA here is from genome assembly GCA_963855975.1 of Andrena chrysosceles. Taxonomy (NCBI): domain Eukaryota; kingdom Metazoa; phylum Arthropoda; class Insecta; order Hymenoptera; family Andrenidae; genus Andrena; species Andrena chrysosceles. The sequence continues at coordinate 438,184 of CAWLCU010000594.1, forward strand.
GCGACGTTAAATCGGAACGCTTTGAAATACTGTTAGCTTTAGAATGCTCGCTACATAATGGTTCGAAAAAATATGTCTGTTTGCTACATAACAGTTTGCTATATCGGTGATTAAAAAATTATTATTATTTCTCTGTGTTGGGGAAAACTTTCCATCACATATTGGTATGGAAAAAAGTTTATGCTGACGCCGCATAATTCTTTCTATGATTCGCGCTGCCAAATGTCGCCATCCTGCACGACTGTTCCAGGAGATTCAAATTACACACGATATGCAGCGACGTTAAATCGGAACGCTTTAGAATACTGTTAGCTTTAGAATAAAATGTGTTTGTATCGCTATGTAGCGCTGTCTCTTTCCCTCTCTCGAATTTAGCTATAAAATATTGCTCTCTCTTTCCGACCCTCCGAAGACGTTCTAATCGAGGTTAAAGCGATCACACCCGAGATCGTCCGACATCGTCCGATGAAAAAATAATGTATTATGCTTGGTGACGCTCTGTATATGTACCATTTATTAAAGACTAATGTTAGAGCGTCGGCGTTGGGGGAGTTGGTTAGGCGGCTGACTCGTACCGCGGAGGTCTTGGGTTCGAGCCCCGTCGCCCGAGATTCTGTTTTTTCATTTATATTAATATCTTAAATTAATATTTCCTTCCTTACCGACTGTGACGATACCACGCCCGATAGTAGCAGCAATTCACCGGCGGTTCCTCCTCGATGCGGATTCGGTTATCGATTGATTCGATATCTGGTCTCGCGCTAATACCCCCCACCACTCCGCCCATCTGTATGACGTCATCCGCCGCCCGGTTGCCCGTCGCGTCGTCCGCTGCGATGGATTTCCTGCGACCTTGAAACTCAAATTTGAGTTTCAAGGTCGGGGGAGGGGTGGGGGAAATGGCCTTCAAACTCAAATTTGGGTTAGAACTGTCATAGCTATACTACTCAAGTGGCCACTTGCTCGGGTCCTCACGCTGCATCCTGGGAAAGATGGGCTCACCAGGGTCGTGACCGTCAAGACCGCGACCACCACATTAACGAGGCCAATCGCAAAGTTGGCAATTTTGACTGTTTCAGGTTAACATCATCAACCCTGTTGCTGATGGCGGGAGGAATGTTTGGGAATGAAGTTAGTTTCCCACGCCGCCACACTCATTTTCATGGCAGCACCTCGCGGACCGCGAAACAGCGCCACTGATCTACCAGCGAGCCGCTCGCCAGCGCCTATCGATCGACCAATCATTGAAGATCGATAGGCCAATCAGCGCTCCGCATTGAAGATCTAGCGGAACGGAAAAGACGCGCAAGCGAAAGTCCGCCATTCTCTCGCTCGCTTGTCTCTCTTTGCCGGTAACGGTCACGTGAAACAGTATTGCGCATTTTTGTACTTTTATTCGCTCAGCTCACACTCAACCAGTGTATTCTTGCAAAAGAACAATCTCAATTAGTGGAACACTCAGCTCATTTGAACTCTCATCAGTCCTCAATTAATATAATTGCGTGGACGCCACGTGGGCACCACGCGGTAACCCACATTTCTCATTTATTCTGCAACGCAGTGATAAGTATTATCACTGCGCCATTCGCTCACACAGTTCACAGTGTTTTTAATAAATGTCGACGAAGTGTTTTCACTAAAACTGTGTACTTTAATTCATAACCTGTCTTAGGTTCCTCTCTTCTCAATCTCAATCCTCCTACCATCTCAAACAGCAACGCATTACGCAATGCCACCATTGGCTGGAGCTGGAGGGTATGGAAACGCCGAAGGATTTGACGTACGAAATCGCTTTGCTGCATACATCAGTTCTCCGGAGGGGGCCGTAGAGTGGCAGGAGGACTTTGTTTGAGAAGACGAACGGGGCTGACGGCGGGCGTACGACGCGTTGCGGACACTATTCCGTGCGGCCGATGCCATGAGTGAGAAAACCGAAGCGCGAGCGAGAGGGAACGAAACAGTTGCCACGAAGTTGCCGTCGACTCTTTCGTTCTCTCACTCTCGACCGAAGGATTCCAAGAAATGGTGGGTTTAATCACCGGGCGTACTATGCATGGTAAAAACGGGGGCTATAACGAGTATTTACTGTATAGAGAAGCTACATATTGATGTACTTACTTATTTCAAATTCGACTTATTTCACTTTGCGTCGATGAGAGTACGCCGAGTACGGCAACGTACCGCAGACAGTTACCCCACTGAACGCAGTGAAATTGTTGCGATAACGTTTGTTTTTCAATTACTGTCACGCCACCATACGCCAATTAATGTCATGCCAATCTCTCGAATCTAAAAACGAGCGTTGGCTACATTTTAATTGCGAAGGAGGAAAACACGTTTGGCAAAGTATGAGCAAAGATAGCTTTGATAAATTGCTTGACATACTGGAATTAGATTAAACTACGGAAAAGCAATAAGCTTTATACAACGTTCAGCAGTAACCTTAAGGTACTTTTTATTTTTTAAATTAAAACTATATTCTGTTTGTGTATTAAAAATTAATTAGTTTAATTATTGTGTATACATTGGATAGTTGGCTTAGTTATAATTTATCTGAAAATCATTTGTATGTCCTATGAAAGGTTGATTAGAAAGTACCGTAAACCGGAAAACATTGGCAGGTTTTGAAACATTTTGTTATATAATGTAAAAATTAACATGTTTAGATTTGCTTTAAGTATCCTATCATAACATTACATCTTTTGTGCATGCACTACAAGTGTAAAAATGCAAAAATTTTTGTCCATTTCCTTCTTTAATACATTTTAAAAACCAGCCGGTACGGGGTAACATTTGCACATCATATATAAGTAGCATAAACAGACCATGTTTTACTAATCCGAAGTCATTAAGATACATTGACACTTACATTTGTTTTCTTTATTTTACTTTTTACATCTTAAGTAAAATCTAATTGTAGCATTGGCACATGGTATAAATAGCATTAACAGGCTAATTTTTACTAATCTGAAGACAGTAAGATAAGTTATTAATACGTAACAAAGTTACCTGTAATGAAATCTCGATCTCGAATACGAATTTCTATGTTCATGCGTATAGCTGCCAATGTAACCCCGGCGTATGCCAATGTTATCCCGTGCTGCCAATGTTCCCCCAGTTTACGGAACCATATCAGAGCGAGTTTTAGAGCCAGTTATATTAACGACACAACCAAATTGTATACTAAAAACTAATTTTTGAACGCCCATTCGTAATTATTCAATTGTTAAGTCACTATTCGTTTTTTTAAAATTATTTTCTGTTTATTTTAATTAATTGTTGTTCATTTTAAATAATACTTTAGGTGTTTGCCACTGGAATGTCTTTTCGAGCAATAGCCTTCAATTTTTGTCAAGGAGCAGCAACTATAAATAATATTGTTCAACAAACATGTCACGAGTATGCAAGTGCCACCCACTAAAACTTGAAAACAAACAAGACAAAACGGTATGCAAGACCGAATAGACAAGTTATGGGCAATGGACATTCGCAACGCATTCGCAGACTGGTTGTTTTCGCCTCTTGGGGAAGTCCATTGGCAATGTAAAGCCATAACAAAATAATATTTTATTATTTCAAATATATATGTATATGTGTGTGTATATCATATTCTGATGTGTAATACTTTCTGATTTTAAATCGCTAATTATTGATTTCAACGCGCTTTTGCTTACAATTCCACTTTTGTAACGGGCTAATTTTTTTGTCGTGAATGATAGGACGATTTTGAACGGCACAAATCAATTGTTCTTGTAAATCCATGTGATATATTTAAGGATATACTGTACGGAAACTGTTTAATTTCGTCCGATGTAACGCGGCAGTGTTTTGTCGTAACGTATTTGTTGGCAGGAGGGGCATTAGAAATAATGCCAGTTAAATTTTTGCATCGGGGCAACACGCCGCCGGTCTGCCATGCATTCATTAAGTGCCTCATATATAGTGAAAGAATAAATAAAAATAAATAAAATTAGGCACAGTAAAGAAATAAATATATGTAATTGAAAAATACTTTACTTTAATAATTAATACTTCTCCCCACACATCCACTTTCGTTCCATAATTATTATACTCCCTGTTCTTATAATCATAAAGAACAGGATAATTAGATACAGTGACTCACGAAAGTATTCGAACGCTCGCGATTAAAACTGTAAAATTACACTAAAAATATACATGTTAGATTTGTAGAAGTTATGAAACATTCATTGCACAGATGTACTGAAGCAGGGTCACAGAAATATTCCAACGGCATTAATTACCTATACGTACCTTATTTTATATTAATATTATTATTATTCGATAGAAATCCATATTTCTACAATTTTTTGTTGTAGTATGTCCTTCGAAATTATGTCGTAGTTTTTTAATCTCCTGTGAATTTCCACCCACAAATATTCGATAAGGTTAATGTCCAGACATTATGGGGATGTATGACATATATGTAATCCATGCGGCATATTACACAATAATCATTCTTGCACAATTCTGGCCGTAATGCTTGCGGTAAAATTCCCCACTAACCCCAATTTGGTAGCACTTTCTTCTAAATTGATTATTAAAATATTTAAAAATTTATGTGCATCTAAAATGCCATCTATAAAAACGAGATTTCTAGTGCTGTTTGCAACCCTAGACCCCCATAACATCAAGGAACCACCGCAGTACTTTACAGTAGGGCGTAAATTTGTAGTATTCATTTCTGAATTCGGTTTTCTTCAGGCATAACGGCCTCTATCCGAACCGAATATATTGATAATATAAAAAAAATTATTTCTACCAAATTGGGGTTTGTGGGGAATTTTTATTTATAGCAAGACAACGACCGCAAGCATTACGGCCTGAATTGTGCAAGAATAAATATTGTATAATATGCCTCATGGATTACATACATGTCATACATCCCCATAATGTCTGGACATTAACTTCATCGAATATTTGTAGGCTGAAATTCACAGGACATTAAAAAAGTACGACATACTTCGAAAGACATAGTACAACAAAAGATTTTAGAAGTATGGAATTCTATCGAATCTAAAATAACTGAAAAGCTAGTGCACAGCATGCGACAACGTCGAAAAAACGTAATATTAATATAAAATAAGGTGCGTATAGGTAATTAATGCCGATGGAATACTTTCGTGACCCTGCTTCAGTACATCTGTGCAATGAATGTTTCATAACTTCTACAAATCTAACATGTATATTTTTATTGTTTACAGTTTTATTCTTTAGGTATATCTTTTTTTTACGGGTGGACAAACCAAGCTTTTGTTGGATAAATGTCGGCAAACGAATGCCATCATTATTATATAAAAATTCGCAATTGGGGGGTGCCAACTTCACAGACCTCGAATCGTCGTCTCATTTCGTCCTCGAGACTCTATATGTAAATATGTATATGTACATACTGTATTGTACAGGATGATTCTGAAGCGACGCCTGTCAAAGAGATACCGGCTGGCACCACGCAGGCAGGTCAACCTCCCGTGATGCCGCACCGAATTTTATGACTTTCGACCCTCGAAGGATTTGGAATACCATTAAAAGTGGAAAAATCCAAGTTCCATATGTCTGATCAGATCTCTGCGAAAACGGTGCCAATCGATTCGCTATGTTTCGCCGATGAAACTAACACCAAGAACGACGTAATTCGGAGCATAATGAAGGAAATTAGTTGAAAAATTCGTTTGCATAATTTCAAGCTATCTTCGTTAAAAATAGCCCGATTTACATGACATTTGATATGATTTTCATTGGAAAAACGTAAGGAAGCCATCGGTGTCATTTCCATAGAGATACGATAAAGAATAATCAATCTGATTTTTCTGAAACAGGTATACCGACCTTAGAATAGACCCTTTCAAGTGCTCGAACCCAGTGGGTCCTTTAACGCGGGACCGGAGGTCTGCTCGCCGCGGAGACGGGCCGCGATTCACCGTCGCGATTTCGCCGCCGCGGCGAAATCGTGTCTTGGAAATCCTACCTTTAGTCGCTTTCAAAGCGCGCGCGGTTTCGGCAACGAATCCGCGCCGACTTGGCCGGTGGCCGTTTGGGCCAATCCCAAACAATATGAAAGGAAAGCATTACTTCCTTAACAAAAAATAAAAATATAAGTCAGAGACTTATTTTGAACTAAAAACTATCAAAAATCTTCTCTCAACTAAAACAAAAACACTATTTAAAGGCTTTGGTATAGTTTCTTCATGCTTTGAAGTAGTATGGTAAAGCGGTTTCCAACGCAGGTCCTCTGAGGGGAGCGCGGGGGCGGGGGGAAGTGATGGCGCGCGGGGGAGCGCGGCGGAGGGAAACATGGGCGCGGGGCCTGCGGGGAGAGGAAGACACCGCCGAAAATTTTTTAGAGGGAGGGAATGACCCCCGAGAACTTTTTCAGACCTAACCGGAGGGAGTGAATGACCCACCCCCAAATATTTTTCCAAACCATTATGTGACATGCGGCGCGAAGAACGAAATAGATTTATGCAGTGTCTACAAATCTTAGAATTAGGAGGCGAGGAGGAAGACTGAATCAAACGGATATTGAACGGCTTCGAACGTGCATTGAACGGGTATTGAACGGCTTTGATCGGATATTGAACGTCTATCATTCCACTTTGATCGTGCATCGAATGGCTTTGATCGGGTATCGAACGTGTATCGAACGACTTCTGCATAGTAAGTATCGTCTTAATCTAGCGGACATCAAACGCATGAGGTTGGGTTGGGTGAGGGTGAAGAAAATTATACGCATTAAAAAATTGATTATATTTTATTTATGAATTTCCCTGGTGTTTAGACCACCAGTTGAATATTTTAAATACATTTTGCATGGCACAGTGTTTCGCGTGTCTGCCACATCGCAGAGTATTAACTACATTTAGCTTATTTAGAGATTTGATATCCTCGTAGTCAATGTCCAGCGTCTCGATGACCGCGTCTGCTCTCGTACTTTCATCGAGGAAATCCGCAAGCCAGTCGCGTTTCTGCAGCCCTTTAACATATACGACATGGCACGTGTCATCCTCTTCTTCATCGATCGCATCAGCTACAGCTTTCGAAATTAGCCGTTTAGCCATACTGTATGGAACTTCTCCATCGTCCCAGCGTAACCCATGATGTTTCGCCGTTAACCAGCGGATGCTTGATTTGTCAGATTTCGAAAGAAGATAATGTGGCATCGAACTCCCAAAAATATAGTGCGAGAGAATTGTTCCCATTCGTAGGACAGCCACTTCCTTGACGACAAATCTTCCATCAACGATGAACCCTTGCATGTCAACGAACGTTGGTACAACCATTATCGATACAATTTGGAGGTCCACTCGCTTCCAAGACAGACGAGAGAATGCAGTCTTTCTCGTAAAACATCTCGATTTTCACGATGAAATTTTTTTGCGAATTTCGTACAGGAGAGGGCGGGCAAGTAGCGTGGTAATTTAATTTATTTTGCGCACCATGTTTGTCAATGGATTGTATTCAACCACTCGATCGTGCAGAATCAGACAGTAGGCTGTAGTATTTGCAGGCACATTCTCTTTACAATCGAATTCTATGCGCACGTCCACGGTGCCATTCTTGATCGACTCATTTTGTCGCGAGCAATCAATTACCACGAGGGGGCCAAATTGTAAAAATTCAGCCACGGTGAATAATGCCTCGTTGCAACTATACCCATAATATGATTTACGGAATTGCGTATACATGTGATACAAGATGGCGTGCTTATTCATGTCAAAGTCCAAGTTCAGGTCATCATATGGGTAAAATTCCGAGTTGAGAAAAAGTTTTACATTGGCCAATTTGCAGTTGTTAAACATAGTAACGTCTTCACTCATCACATTTCTTCGACCAGTCTGTAGAGCAAGGATCACGCATCGCGGCTTCTCCAGCTGTGCAGATGCCTTCACGGCCCACGAATGCTTAGTCGTGCTCTGTAAGAGAGGATACTCGTACAGATCCCACGATTGAAAACAAATGCTCAGGTTCTGTCCACGTTCCAAAGTATGTAGCAACGATAGCTTATTAACGTCATTTAACGTCACATGGGGCATCCGCCATTGTAGTTTAACCAATTCAATTTCTGGTTCCAACATCGGCGATCCTATCAGAGCATTGTTGTCGTTGCGCGATCGTATTAAAATCAATTCGTGACGCGCATTAATAATCATGCGTTTGTAGTCCTCACAAAATCCCAGCAAATATTTGAGTGGGATGCAAAAATTGAAATGACTTTTCACTATTGGCCCATCGCGCCGTTTCAAGCCCCATCCAACATTCTCCATATTTTTGTCTTCGCCAGATGTCAGCGATACATAGTTTTTAAGCGTGCTAGTTATTCCAACGTTTCTGCTGCGATCAATCTCCACGCCATTCAGCTCGTATCGAATCTCATCGAATAAGAACGCCATGCAATTATTTCCCAACGTCACCGTTAATGCATCTTTTGGCTTATTTATCTTCAATTTCCCCTCCACATAGAGAAAACTTTCACACGGCAATGTGTATAAATCCTGCTGTTGTATCGGTATTCTTATCTCATCACTGTATCCAAACGTTGTGTTGACGTATGGATTGTATGTGTGAGTCTGAAGCTTGACGATGCGGTCATCAAACGTCGGCTTCCCTCCAATTCTTAGAATGTCAACCATTTTTCAACCTAAATGCGCACAATGAATCCCAATGATTTCAAAAATGCAATGTTCGCAGCACTGAGCCTCTTCTTTTTAGCGTGATCGGAGCTGTTGCAGTTGTTGTTGCAGTTGTTGTAAACAATTTCACTTGGAAGAAACGGGTTTCTAGAGTCGTTCAATACAAGCATCTCTTTCGTTCGCACCACATGTATTATCGTCGTCGCCGTCGTACGTGCAATCTGATGGTAATCTCTTCACCTCGAAAATCGAGCAACCGTCCGTTTTGATCCACAACGCGTATCGTTAGATCCGTAATGATCCGTGCGGTGAGTGGAAGGTAAATGATCTGCGCGGGCGTTTCCGATATCTTATATCCTGGTGGAACTCTCGGAGAAAATTCATGTATCGTATGGACACGCCTCCCACTGTTGTACGCGCCAGCGGTCACGCTACATTCTATACGAACAATGTTCACGTTCATGATATTAATTGGATCGTCCGATTCGTGCCACCGTCCTGGTTCTAATACCCGATTCGTCGAGAATCCCAATAGCGATCCAATGTTATTAGGCTTTGTAAAATCTACGGTGAACCGACAGTACAGTTCGCTTTTCATGGTGTTGTTGTTGGGACGCAACACTATTGGATACGCATCGTTGTTACTGTCATCGGTACCGTCGAGATTTTGAGGATACCGTTCGAGTAATCGCTGCTTCAAATACTTGGCAATGGCGTCTAGTTCGTAGGAGCCATGGGGAATCGTAATGTATTCAGGAGTGGTGTCGACGCTGTTGCTGATGTCATAGTTTACGATGAAGTAGAATTTATCATTGCTCGAGTCGATGTTTGGTATGGTGTGATAAGTTTCAAAGGTTGTTAGACCAAGCTCGTAATCATCGTCACTCAAATCTATGGGTGGAAAGTAGCTCACCGCGAGGGTGCTACTCTTACCGGTTAGAGTGAATGTTAACGACATATTCCGAACTGTACGGCTCGATTAGTACTGAATCAGAGTGGCGGGAAGTCAATCCTTAAATTTGGTACCGATCGTTTGTAGAAAGCGTAGACATAGTTGTCCACAATAGCTCTGATTGTACTTCTGATAAGACGTTCGATTGTATTCAATTTTCACAGCATCCTTATCCATATATTTTACCAATTCCTTGGGCGGTCGAAGATTTCCAAAGCTGTCGAAATATATAGCTCGAAACCCTCTCTTCGCATATGCCACCCAATGAGTCCCCAACCCCTCGACATTGTCCAAATTTACAATACCGCTCTCGTTTCGACGTACTCCTCCGACTGGTAGCGCGTTTCGCATAAAAACACCTCTAAAGAATGGAATACGCATACGTTTTGCCAACTCCTCCAATTGTGCATCGGTAGTTACACCCGCGGGCATTTTTATTTTCTTTTCGACGTTTTTTTTTCGTTTCAATATTCCCTGTCCATACTTGTATGGCGCGAGGTAAAGTCCGCGGCCTTCCATGGAGCGATTATGACGTTGCATTTCCTGCAGCTGATGTTGCGCCGCCTTATTATCGTTTACCGCCTTGGCGATTCCCGCCGCTCCACCAGCTCATGATCCGAGAACACCTAGCAGCGGGAGAAGTGGTAATATACCACCCCGTTTTGCCACCGGTAGAATCCGCTTTTTCGGCGCTCTCTTTGGAGTACTTTTGCGGGGTTTTGTTTTCATCCCCATTCCGATTTTCGTCTTGGCTTTCATAGCTGCCCAAACAGCTGTAGCAGCACCTCTTTCACCCAGAGTCGAGTCTCTTGTCAGCGAGAAATTTATCTGCCGCGTGCCTTTCGCCGAGGTCGTTGCTGCGCGAATATGCAATATCGTGTTCGCGACACGCCGCGTCCAACGGATTGATGTCTTGATCCCCTCTAGCCAATCGTTTTGCCAGATGTGTTCCTGGACCGCAAAACTGGTATCCCGGAATATGTAATTCGATAGGTAGCGCGTTTATCGCTCGATTTAACAAACCACAGCCTTTCTTTACTCTCGTCGGCGACATTCGCTACAGTTTTTAATCAATGGTGCTGGACCGTCGATATGCGTTCGCTGCCAAGGACGATTATAATGCTCCAGACACCGACGATACTGCCGAACCTCAGAATCGGCTTTTATGTGCTCGGGGAGTCTGTCCCACAACTGATCAATGTGTCTCCCAAACTCTCGGAGTAGAATAATCTTTGGTATATATTTCAACTGCTCAGAGGTTAGGTCTCGAATATCGCAATTATCCGAAAGGATCAGAAGCATTTTGAATACTGAGCTGTTTTGTGTCGATGCGGACCTATAAATAGGGCGCTTCGACGTATCAAAATCATTTTTCACAGTTTGCGGAGAGGATGCGATTCGTGCGACAACCTGTAACGATACGCGTGACAAATTTTGACGATAAATCACGAGTGATGTCTTCGAAAACAAGACGCAGACATGGTAGCATGCTACCAAACACTATACGCTGCCTCGTTTGTGGCCCATCAAATTGCGGAAAGACAAACGTGTTGGTGAGCTTGTTGGAAAGTCCTCACGGCGTCCGCTTCGAGAACGTGTACGTGTACTCCAAGTCGTTGCAACAGCCGAAATATCAGTATTTGGAGAATTTATTGACTCCGATAGATGAAATTGGCTACTTTACGTTTTCGAATAACAGTGACGTCATCCCACCGTGTGAATCGCTTCCGAATTCTATTTTCATCTTTGATGACGTGGCATGCGACAAGCAAGATACGATAAGGGAATACTTTGCAATGGGGCGCCACTCGAACGTTGACTGCTTCTATCTCTGTCAGACGTATGCAAAGATACCCAAACATCTTATCCGCGACAATGCCAATCTGCTGATTCTGTTTAAGCAGGATGGTACCAACTTGAAACATGTGTACAACGATCACGTAAACACTGACATGTCTTACGAGGATTTCTGCGCTTTGTGTCGTAATTGTTGGCAACGGGAGTATGGTTTCGTGGTAATAGACAAGGATAGCGCGATGTCCAATGCACGTTACAGAAAGGGATTTAACGAGTTTGCCGTACCGTGAGACGGTCAATTGTCATCAACACGTCGGTGGGAAAGCAACGTCAGCGGTACAACGATGATTGATATCGATACTCTGGAGATTAAGGATCGCGAGAGAATAGCGAAGGAAATTGCAAAAACTAGCGAATCCATTCGCAAGAAACATCAGGCTTTGAAGACAGGCAAGATGGAGGAAGATGTCGCGTTGGAGAGATACTTCAAACCTATCGTCGAACCCTTAAAACATATTGTGGAAAATACCTCAGCGACAGAAGCTAGCACATCACCACCGATGAGCATAGACGTTGAAGGGAATGAAACATTAACGCCTAAAAAAATCCATCCGAAAGGGAACACATCGCGCAAGACAAAGAGGAAACGGCACATGTCGTCTGAATATTCACCCATAACCTCAACACCAGTTCAATCGAAGCATAAACGACGGAATGCTACATCAAACGAGTCTCCCGTTCCTCACACACCAATAAGTACATTTCCCAGTGTACAATCGCTCGCAACTATTGATGACGACGTTTTCGAAACTAGTCCCAATGAGTCGTTTGTAACATCTATCAGACAGCAACTTCAAACATCCGAGGGACAAGAAACGTTTCGCAGTCATTTCGGTCCGCTGGGGCAAAAATACATGAGCGCGATCCTAAGTGGTGATAAGGATACATCAATGGACTATGTGTACGGTGTATACTTTGGCAATAGTGGAACGATGCTTGGGGATAAGGCTTTCGGTATAGACAAGGATGATAATATAATCATAGATGGTGTAAGATACGGAGGAACATCCGGTCTTTACGAACTGATTTTCAAGAGAATTCCCAATGATGCTATATACACCGATGCTGATAAACAAAAATACAAAAGTATACTGCTGGCGACGAATGCCCACAGACGCGGTCATGGTGCTAAAAATTCCATATTGAGCAACAAGGGATACAAGTACAGACATGTAATTGCACCGCTAATCCCACGCACATCAGTCAATAAAGCAGGGAAAGGTCTTAGGACACCACGAGCCATGGTGGTAAACGATAACAAGATCGATTACGTACACTGGGACGATCCCAACGAGCTGGTGGATCGATTGCGTTTGCTGGAAGCGTCACGTCAGGCGGGTAACAACTCTCATGATCCCGAAATTCTATCGATTGTCGAGGAACTACGCGAAGTAGGCCTCATTATATAAATTAAGCCGCACGCCAATGATGTGCACTGTATGCATCGAGATGCCGATCAACAAATTTGGGGTATCGCTCGAGAAGAGTGGAGCAGCTAGAAAGGACTATTACAAATGGAGTGGTTTGCTTCGAAATTACATGCGAGATAACGCTCTTTGCGTGGTTGGTGCCGACTTTGATGCAAAATCATGCAAGATACGACGCGTAGCTCAACCGGTGGCCGACACCGATGCCGTCAATAAACTATACATGGAAAAGAACATTAAACTTTTGAGAGAGCGGCAGGAAGAATTATAGAGGAAACTGATCGCGTTTCAAAGAGATATGCTGACGCTGCAAAACAGCGTTCAAAAGATATCGCATTCGTCGAATTCTATCCCGCAGCAGCGCTGCGAAGGAGAATCATGCGAGGCGGATGAACTTGCCCCTGGGCCGATTGGGAGCACTTAATGAACCTGCCCGATAATTATCGCATCATTCGTGTCAAAGCTCTGCGATCAAACATGCAGCCATTATCGAAATCCAAGAGTAAAGAAAACCACGGCCGCAAGAAGCTACAACTCGTTGAGGAATTGCATGCTCCAGCTCGATAACATTTTCCGCGGAGGCGTGTCATAGTGCATGGATACGATGATCTGTGGCAAGCTGACATTGTAGAAATGCGTCCATACTCACGATTCAACCAGGGTCACCACTACATACTCACTGTCATCGATGTGTTGAGCAAGTATGCATGGGCGTTGCCGCTCAAGACTAAAAGTGGCGCTGAGGTGACTAAAGCGTTTGCAAAGATATTTAGAGATCGATATCCGAAAAATTTGCAAACCGATCAAGGAAAAGAATTTTACAACGCTGATGTGCAGAAACTCTTGGCAAAGCATAACATTAATCATTATTCGACGTATTCTGTGATGAAGGCCTCCGTCGTAGAACGTTTCAATCGAACTTTGAAAAACAATATGTGGAAACTGTTTACGCTCAATGGAACCTATAGATGGGCCGATGCGCTACCAAGTCTACTTGCAGAGTATAACGCACGAAAACATAGAACCATCGGAATGCGTCCTTGCGATGTTACCCCTGCGATCGCCGATAAGCTGCTAGCCAGCGTATACAGCAACATAAAGATCGCTGCTCCAGCGAGATTCAAGTTGGGCGAGTTCGTGCGCGTGAGCAAATTTAAAACCATATTCGATAAAGGCTATACGCCGAATTGGACAACGGAGGTGTTCAAGATAGCCAAAGTACAAGGAACTAATCCTGCAACGTATCTGCTGGTCGATTCCTGTGGAAAACCTGTTGCCGGAGGATTCTATGAACACGTGCTGCAACGCGTCACCGTTCCTGATGTGTATCTAGTGGAAAAAGTCTTACGTAGGAAGGGGGATAAGGTGTACGTCAAGTGGTTGGGATTTGATAATTCACACAATTCTTGGATAAATAAAAATAATGTATTGTAGCATAATAATACATGGTTCAATAAATACAATGATACATATATATGTGTGAACAATTTTTTTATACATTAATTCCACCATTTATATTTTACACAATAAATAGAATAAACACAATAATAATTTTTTTATACATTCTCAAATAATTTTATATTATACAATAAATACAATTTCTATTTTACAATGGGATATTATAATGACCCCAGGGCAGAGTGTCGATCGAATTGGGTACGATATGCCGCTTATCGTCGTGTGGGCTTAGAGCGATTTTAGATTCCGAAATGGTGTACAGTTTATGCAATTTAGACCGTATGCATGATTGTCTGCGAATCATTTCGATCTCCCTATGCAAACATTGCGCGTAGTCGTCGAAAGTTATCGTTCTGGCTATGACGTTGGTCTTGACGCCTTTCGCCTTTTTCGTATCTTTTTTGCCGTCTACGCGAAGTGCATACATTTTCGCTCTAAGACCTACGAATTCAGTCATTATCGCACCGTTATTTTCATCCTTCATCAGCCCCGGAACCTTCTTATTTACGCGCGGCATATTATATGGATTGTCGGTAGGATAATCGCTCGTGTCGAATCTATCGATATTGTGTTTCATGGACTCGTAGATATCATCGCATTGGATGTGATAAATGAGACTATCTGTGTCGGTATATAGAATTTTACCATTTTTTCCATGCTTGGGCGACATGTACTCGTGGTGAAATTCGTACAAACAAATTTTTGATATGTCCAGAATGCACATACCCACATATATAGGCTTGTTGAATTTCACCTCGAGTTTTCGCAATTCAACAGCTATTAAATTTTCCGAAAAAACACTTCTGCTGTGGAAATTCGGTTTCGCGATCATTGCCTCCGCACCATATCGCCCTTCCCAATGTGTCAAAAGTTTTACATCCACGTGATTTCGTACATTTTCCATAGTTTTACCGAATACAGCGTTGTTCATCAATTTGTACAAATTTTTTTCAAAGTCGTTTGTCGCGCTTGTTCTAAACCGTGTATTGAGTTCGATATAATCGCGGAGCCAGGGAGATTGAGCGAATTGAAGCACGAGGTGTATCTTTGTAATACGAAGACCGTGTCGCATGCACTGTTGCAGGTTGCGATAATGGATAACGTAACGCTGCTTATCGTATACCGTCGCGAGTAATTTGTCCTGCTTGCAACCAGGTGGTTTGGCACGCGTCGGGCAGAACGGTAGATCGGCATGAGCGTCGTGCAGACAATAACAAGACATCTGTTTTCAAATACAAGTCGCTGTATTCGCCCAAGGTTCTAATCTCGAAACGCTGCCAGACAGTCTCGGCGTGCGCGTAATCGCTCTCGGATACAGTCTCACCCGTTAACGAACTGTAGAATGATTCGCGCGGCGGTAAGCATGGGTCCTGCAGCTTGTCCTCGCAATCGAGGTATTCGTACGGAAATACACCCTTTCGTGTCAATAAAATGAAATCCTCGGTGGATAATGTTTCAAATTGGGATTGTAAAATTTTTAATTTATCTGTGCTAAGAAAGGATGCTAATTTGTCGAGACTGGCGTTGAGAAATTTGTACGAATCGATGAACCGCAATTTATTACAATTTCGCGATTCTGAATCAGCCGTATCTTCGACATTTTTTGTGAAAGAAATATACTTTTCTTTAGTTATGGGTAATACGTCAACGTGACCTTCGAAAGCGATAGCTATTTCCTCGATAATGAAATGTGAATCATAGCCGGATAAATTGTGGAAAACTATGGGGATGTAAAACGCGTTTTTATAATTTAAATTGCACTCCGTATGTGCTGGGCCTCTAAACCGTCCGGACAGATGGCAATGATCGTGGACTCGTACATCGCTAGCCTCGAATGGTTTTTCGCAAATATGACAGTGTGTTGCATTGTGAAATGTCGACAACTGTTCGGGAGTTAAATCCAGCATTGGAACATTACTGGCCAGAATGGGTTTGACAAAATTCGCGAAATTTTTCAATTCGTCTACGAACCATGAAACGCAATCTGCGTCGCGGCGACATCGATACGTCGACAGCGATGTATCGCACGAACAATGCATATAATAGGCAATACTGTGTACTTTATGGTGCTGATACGCGCATAATTTATCACCCATTCGGTGACTGTCCTCCGTTTTTGCGATGATGCACTCGAGATCTGCGTACACCACGAAAGGGAGCCGCTCCTTCCTGCAATGGTTGTCGAAGTTGAGGAGATTTTTGCCTTCGCTGGGCAGCAGGATGGCGCAGTCATTCATCTTGCCACAGTCCAGCGAATGAAGCTCCAACTTCGCGGCAGATCCGAAATAGTGCATGCATCTGTAAACCCAAATTTTTTTTATTTAATTTGTTTCGCGAGACATTTCATAAGTTTATATACGTACCGATCGCAGATGAATTTCTTTTTTTGGTGCCTGCTCAGCTGTGCGCTCACCAGCCGGGACAAATTCTTGATCCACACAAAGTGTCCTACAACGCCGTGCTCTTGATTCGGTGTGTAGAGCAGGTTGACGTGTCGATCCCTCTTTTGACTAGTGAGGCGCAACGGAAAGACCGTCTTCGTCTTCTCCATCTCGAAGGTGTAGATGTTGATGGAGATTTCGTTCAACCGCTCAAATTTTCCAATTTGCCTCAGGGACATTGGGAACTCAATGCCCTGGAGATTTAGCACAGACGTATAGTGCGGGTATGAACTTGGACGATCGGGATGTCTTTCCGCAGGATGGAGAGCGGCGACCACTGCCCATGCGAAACACGCATTGTCTGGGGTTTGCACATTGATCGTTGCATTCTTCAACAATAAATCCTGTGGCAACTTGAAGTGGCACCCCGCGCGCAGCGGATTGTACTTGTTGATATTGACGGTCAGGTTGAGGATTCTCGTCAATGCCCATCCGCTGTCGTGTTCCTGGAACTCTTCCATCGATGCCAGGGTGGGTTCGACGACGCATCGTTGGTACCACTCCTGTAGATCGGATGTGCGGAAGAGTTCGCAGTTCCGGGTGTTGATGCTCTTACTTGCACGTTTATCGCCCGCCACAAATTCGCCGTTGAACACTGTGTTCACTTTGAGGTTCCGCTGTTTCCTCAAAGCACACCGCACATGTTCCAACACAATGGTTCCTGCATCCTGGAGGAAGTTGCGCGGCTCGATATAGTTCGAATTTAGCACGGCACCGGTTAATACGCGACTATCGAACGCAGCGTCTATTTCGCGCCACAAAAGTCCTGTGCTCGAATGTCCTGCACCATCATGCACAAAACGTCCGCGCAACGAATGTTTCAGCCCTTCGAGCTGCGCGATTCGAGCAACCAATGATTGCCGAACACCGATCGATAATCGAGGACGTTTCACTCGGCTGTGTTCTTCTAAAGAATCGATGCACTCGTTGCACCGTTCTTCCCACGCGAGGTATTCTTCCCGCGAAATCAATCGTGCGGATTGATCCAATAATTGGCGGATTACTTGCGCGAATTCTTCCATGATCGTAAATGGAATGTAAATGTAATGTCTTTTCCTCGCAACACGTTGCAACGATTTGAGGTTTTGTACAGTTTTTAGCACGCTTTTATGACCGGTGTCATGATTTGCGATCTCTGTCTTACTCTTTTGACGATCCAACCCAACATTCTATGCAGTTTCTGCTGATACAGCCAAATTCTTTCTATGATTCACGCGTATGGCGAATTGGCGCGCAAAAGTATTATATTACATTCAGCACGTGTTGAGACTTTTATCCTTGAGGATTGGGGCTCAAGTTACATACAATCTTTAGATATGCTGCGACGTTAAGATTGAAATGCATTATGGAAAAATCGGATGCTTTAAAATAAAATGCTGTGGTGGGGGAAGCAATTGCACCTCTATTTAAGCCAGTCTCCCGAACGCCATTCAATCAATCGCTCAGTAGCCTCAGTGACTTTCGACGAAACAAATTGTGCTCTGAAAAAATGTGTAGTACCAGTGCCGAAGGAAACGCCGGACACATGAATTATTACGTTCCGATCGTGCAAGATGATGGCATAGCTCAATGCGGGGAGGATACAGTTGCTTGGTAAGGCTTAATTTTTCACATCTTCTCAAAAATTTTTATGTTTATTCCAGCACTTTCATAGCTTTGATTGTTCTCTTAGCCCGCGCCGAACATCGCGGATCATGGTCAGAAGATACGCATTAACATCTATGGGCAGCAAATATTTGGAAATTGGAATCAGAGTACGGCCTACGATCGGTGTAGAAATTATTCTCGGCGACAATCGTGGGATGTATCTCACGTTACCATATAATACATGGGGTCTACTATGCAACAATCGTGATGCTATCGAAGAACGTTCACGATTACCTGGATCACCTTCGATGCAGATGGATCAATTAACGATGGATTTTTGTGATATCTATAATTCTCCAATTGTAAGGATGATGCTACATAATAAGCCGCTGTATTTCAAACCGGATACAGTATCATTTTTATTAAATCTTGAATCATGTATAGACTATGTGTATCCACGGCTGCATCGAATTAGCAGAGATGTGGAGGCGAAATTTAAAACTTTTGTTAACGTCCTACAACAAAGCGATGTTGCTTGTGAAATATTAGATGCGCGTCGTGCTGCTAAAATCATATGTGATAGCGAACATTACTGTGAGGATTATCATGTAGATTGCGAACTGGCAGCATGCGTCATCAATGATATTCTAGCTGATGCTCGTGGGAAAAAATGTTAAAATTATATTCTTTTAATTTTAAATAAAATTTCTTAAACGTATATTTTTTCTCCATTTACTTATCCGTCTTCCTCTTCCACACCTAATTCTAAGATTCAGCGTTTATTTCGTTCTTCACACCGTGAAAATGACATCATCGTATGGAGATGCTCGGGGAGGACTCATATTACACACGATCGCGCGATACATTGCGGTGTTAAGATTGAAAATCATTTTAAAAAATTGGTAGCTTTAGAATAAGATGCGGTGGTGGTGGTGGGGGGGAAGCAACCTCTATTTAAACCAGTTCCCGGACGCTATTCAATCAAACGCTCAGTAGCATCAGTGACTTTCGACGGAACAAATAGTGCTCTGAAAAAATGTATACCATTGATGAAATACTCGCTGGGTGTGAGGATTGTTTCGTTCCGATCGTGCGAGATGACGGCGTAGCTCCATGTGGGGAGAATATATATCGTGACCGGTACGGTGTAATTTTCACATCTTCTCAAAATATTTATGTTTGTTCCTAATACGAGCGAGTACTTTCATAGCTTTGATTGTTCTCTTAGCCCGCGCCAAACGTCACGTATCATGGTCAGAAGATACGCATTAACAACCATGGGTACCAAATATTTGGAAATTGGAATCGACGTAGGCCGTACGGCCGATGTAGAAGTTCTTCTCGGCGACAATCATGGAAATCATCTCATATTATCATGGCATACATGGGGTCTACTATTCGACAACCGTGATAACATCGAAGAATGTGCACGATTACCTGGATTATCTTCGATGCAGTTTGATGATTTATCGTTGGACTTTTTTCGGATCTCTGATTCGCCAATTATAAAGATGACACATGGTGATGATACAGTGTATTTCACACTGGATACAGCAATATTTTTATTTAGTCTTCAGCCATGTATAGAGTATTTGTATCCGCGGCTGTATCAAACTGCAGAAGATGCGAGTGAAAAATTTGAAACTTTTGTTAACGTGCTACGGCAGAGCGATGTTGCCTGCGAAACATTAGATGCTCGTCGTGCTGCTAAAATAATACGTGATAGCAAATACTACGACGAGGAGTATCTTGTAGATTGCGAACTGGTAGCATGCGCCATCAGTGATATTCTAGTTGAAGCTCGTAGGAAGAAAAAATGTTAAATTATATTCTTTTTAAATAAATTTCTTAAACGTATATTCTGTCTCCATTTTATTTACTCGTCTTCCTCCTCGCCTCCTAATTCTAAGATTTGTAGACACTGCATAAATCTATTTCATTCTTCGCGTCGCATGTCACATAATGGTTTGGAAAAATATTTGGGGGTGGGCCAAGGTCATTCTCTCGCTCGGAAAAAATTTCCGGTGGTGGATCGGGGTTTAAAAAATTTCTCGGGGGTCATTCACTCCCTCTAAAATGTTTTCGGTGGTGGGTCCGGTCTACGCGGCGGCTCGGCCTGGAGTGATCCCCTCCATCATCGCAGCTTCCCCCACTCCGCGGCTCGTGCGCGCGCAATCGGTTTTCCTCTCCCCGCAGGCCCCGCGCCCATGTTTCCCTCCGCCGCGCTCCCCCGCGCGCCCTCACTTCCCCCCGCCCCCGCGCTCCCCTCAGAGGACCTGGGTTGGAATCGGCATTACCATACTACTCTTTGGCCATCTTATTACGAAAGCAAATAATAAAAAATATAATTTCATTTTAAACTGTACCTTGCTTATATAAAACAAAAATCATTTTGATAGTGTTACTTGATTATGAAATGACCACCGTCACTATTACAGGTGACGCAAACGTAAAAATCGGATTTCGCAGTTTCAGCACATCTGTCGTGAGCCCAACCCTTACAGATGCCACACTGAATCCACCCTTCCCTTGGCCTGCTTTCAGAGAAGGCCTCACAACAAACTAAACAGTCTTCTTCTTCAGAAACAGATTCAGCTTCTTTATCTTGTAAAATTTGCTTGTTGAGTATCTTCTTCCTTTTAATTTCAATCTTTTTACCTTTCCTTTTTTCTTCTTCAGAAACAGATACAGCCTCTTCATCTTGTAAAATTTGCTTGTTGAGTATCTTCTTCCTTTTAATTTCAATCTTTTTACCTTTCCTTTTTTTTAGAGTTTTCTTGTTCACTAGCCAGGGCATCTCTCTCTATTATATCTGTTAAAACGGCAGTTTTACGGCGTTTCCTGATGGTTATTTTACGAGGGCCTGCCTTAGGGAATGGCCTGACAATTTCTACTGAAACCGTGTCATTTCTGGAAGTCGATGGCTGGAGGCAAATAACTATTCTAGATGTAGATTCTGATTCTGGAGGCACGTTTTCTTTTTCAACTCCAGCAACCACTTGGACTTCACTCCACTCTGGACGATCCGTAACATAGCTAGGTGCAAAATCACTATCGGTAAATATGTCCTGATTAAATGGGAAAACACCCGTTGCTTGAAAACCTTTCGTACAGTTCACGGGAGAAAGCGCCATTGGCAAAGCAGTTCTAACTATGGACGGGATGTCGTAAATTGTCAGCGTCTTTCCAGGATGTGATCTCATCCATCCGTCTTGTGCTCCCGACAAAAATCGTTTGAAAGGTCCAAAAACAGAAACATCAAGGGGCTGCAGTTTGTATGAACAATGTGGCGGAAAGGACAGCATTACTATTCCATTGTTTCTGGCCAAATCCATTGTTTTGACGCAAAGATGTGAGGAGTGGTTGTCCAGTAACAGCAACACTGGCGACTCTGGAGAAGGTTTGACGTGATGGATATAATGCTCCACAAAACTATAAAACTCATCGTCCGTTATCCATCCGCTAGAATTGGCTTTTCCAATACAATGTGGTGGACCATCACGCACAAAGTGATCATGATAATTTTTCCTAGGGAATATAAACATTGGAGGGATATTGGAGCCAGCTGCAGATATTGCTACCACATCAGTCACGTTTGTTCCTCTTTCTCCTGATGTTACGGAACCAACATTTCCTTTCTCTTTAGCTGCCACGACTTTAGAGGGTTCAGAACGGTGGAAACTTCAGTTTCGTCGACATTCCAAATGGAAGATGCATCAAACTTATATCTGTCCATGATCTCACCCAATTTTTCATAGAAGCATTGAATATTTGTTTTATTAAATGAAGTAGCTCTGCTTAAGCTAGTTGCTTCGGGTTTTCGTAAAGAAAGCTCAGATTGCCTTTTTAAAAAACCATTCATCCAATCCTTTCCAGCCATTTTATTTTGACGCCAAGATTCTGGAATATTTACGTTGTACTTAACAGCACACTCATATGCTAAACGACAAACGTCTTTTGGACTCAAGCCATGAAACATTTGAGTTAACTTTAACAAATATTCAGTTAAAATTATTTCCTTTTCAGCAGAAAACACTTGTCGTGCTGTTCCATATCCAAAATAAACTTTATCCGGATGTTCTTTATACCTTGCAATAAATCTATTCAAAGAATTTCTACAAATATCATATTCTCTGGCAGCTTTACATAATTTCATTTTACCCTTTATTACGTCCTCTGCAGCTCGTTTCATAATTTCTAAGGACTTCATGCCGCGATCGGTTCGTCTTTTGTAGTGGCGCATTCTAAAAAATGAAAATAAATATAAATAGTTCTCTAATTTCAAGTGAAGAGGCCATAAGTTCTCATGCGAGGTAACAGTCCCAGTAAGGGACTTTTTGCCCCAATGGTACTTCTATAGTTTATGCGATATTTACGGTAGAAAATATTATCATTTACAAATAAACAATATCATGTACAGATTACTAAAGGAACATAGAATCTTAATGTACTTACCTGATACACTGATAAACTTCGGTTTACTTCGTACAAAACAATAAAGACGACGTATTTATTTCACTTTTTAACGCGTATAATACCAAAGACGTCGTGTAATCCGAACGAACGACCAGAAATGACTGGCGACTCTGTGGTTACCTCCGTTTCTTCTCGCTTTTTACATAGTATACTGCGAAACTCGATACAATGTTTAGGAACAGAGATTTTGCATTCGGGACTTCTTACCCGCCGGACTTTTAGCCCCACCCTACCCTACGTAATAAAAGTCATAACTCGTTTCTGTTTGTTCCCACTTGAGGTACCCCTGATTAAAGAACTGACGAGGGCGCGAGATATAAATCATATATATGTTTAATGTTTGCAGCAAAACTCTTTAACAAAAATAATTTTGGTTTTTAGACGAAATAGTATCCCCCAGGATCAGCTATGGAATCCAGGAGGGGAGTTTTTCACCAACCAACATTGAAATTGGTAAGTCAATATATGTGTATAAAGATAATTCTATTCTATCTCGGGTTAGGCATAATAGCAGCTGCGCTGAGCCTCGCCCATTCCGTGACCTGCGATACGGTTTCTACCTCTGTATATAATGTTTAAACATGGAATAAAGACGATTATTATTATTATTATTATTAGATAGTTGGAAAGTTATAGTGAAAAAATATAAGATGTAATAAATAATTTTCAGAAAACATAGATGCAAGCCCCAGTGGCAGCAGCAGCAGCAGCAACAACAACAACAGCAGCAACAACAGCAACAACAACGCTACTGATGGCGATATGAAAATACTGCTGGATAAAGTTAATACGATAATAAAGCAAAACAATTTACTGCCGACATTGCTCGTGGAAACGATGGAGCGGGTGAAAACCCTTGAGAATAAAATACCAAAGTCAACAGCACCAGTACCGGAGGAGAAACGGTCGTTTTTCTCCAAATTCTCTTATTTAGAATTTCCAGTAAATTCCGTGGAAAGGCTGAAGGAATTGGAGGAAATTTTGAAAGAAGAAAATAATTTCCAAGATGCTGTAAGTAAAATATCATCATAGATATGACGACAAAATTGTGGATATAATAGAATTTATTTTCGTTATTTCTTTGATACAAAATTGTACTTAATTCGTTAATGTTTGATAATTTTTTAATTATAGGTGAACGAATTCGCAAAATTTGGAGGTTCAGACACCTACAATTTTATGAAGAGAGCGTTAGGATTCGTTTTGAGTAACGAAGTTACAATCAAGTATAGTTGGCTCGGGAGGAAAATTAAAGCTGCCTTCTCTAATTGTAAGTTGAAGTTAGCCTCAGTCGTAATATGTAATTATCATCCAAATTTCACCATAGCTAATATTGATTAATATAGAATTGAATGTAATATCTTATTGAAATTCTTGTTTAAGGTGCCGCAGAAAAAGCCAAGGTGGCCGAAAGTAAAAAAATGTGAGGGTGCCATCCAATCATGGCTGAAGCGGGCATCGGACAGGATGGTGGCACAGAAAAATATTAATCCCGGTGCGGCCTGGGAGTAGGGATCGTAGAGACCACCGTTAAGGCTTTTTTTTGGGGGGGGGGGGGGGGTGGTGGTGCGAATTTCTCATGTTTTCTTACAAGGGGAAGGGCAATGTGAGGTAGCGTCTTACGTAATATTTTTTTAACATATTTTTCAATATGAATCTTTTAAAACAAATTAATATCTGAAAAATGCAACGTAATAAATATTACGCAAGGAAGAGGGGGGAGGCAGTTGGAATATAAAATCTTACGAATTCTTATACTGGGGGGGGGGGGGGGGAGCGCGAGGGGAGGTAAGTAAGCACCAAAATTACCCTTACGTAATTTAACCCGTAAGAGTTCGCACCCGGAGGAAATCACCGGGTCAAAGAGGAGATATAATAAGAGGCATCACTCCGGGCGGAATCTTTGAAGTCCTTACTTCACCTTGACATTGAGCGGGATATTCAAATCGACTAAATGTACCTTACCGCAGTTGGCTGATTATTGCCGAAGTTTTCCGATCATTGCCGAATGGGCATTTAGATTAGTTGTCTAGTGATTTCCCTAGTGTACTTCTGTCCTTGTTGTGTGACGCCTCTTATTATATTTCCTCTTTGACCGGGTGTCGTATATATCATTAAATACTAACAGAATAACAGCATTAGAAACTTTGGCCACACCGCCTACCTTCCTCCTTATCTGTTTACGTTAGATTAGACCATGCTACGATTTTCTTGCTGTTAATCGTTGAATATAGTTCATAAGACCATGTGGTGTTCTCTCACGCACGGCTCAACGCCTATACCGATACGAATACGATACACGACTGTAAACTCGTAATTCCTAGAGCACGACTGATCCTGTTTAGAATAATTTTATTATTACTATTTGCGCTTGTTTTATCAAACTCATAACACATTATTTCACAAGATTTATATCGGCATTATCTAATAACGAAAACTTGTACTTTCTTCTGCGATATTTATAACATTAAAAACGTATTTTTAGTTTAACAATTTATAAATATTTGTTAGAAAATATACATTGAAGTATTAATCTAAACATCCAAAACTGTGATACTACTTCTTGTATATAAGTATTGTTTAAAGTAGACTAGGGGATCGACACGAGACAGTGAGGCGGTGATGAAACTCAAGACGAATGAACTAGAGACTATGCGTGGAACACAAAACGAGTATTTAACAGTCACGAGTCACAGTTTGTTCTTATTCAAAACTTAAATGTACAAATTTACACATAACACACTATTTACATTAACGATTTAATCTGTGTAAGCCACAATTAGTTGGCTAAAATTACTTAACGTCTAGCAAAGCAGTTAGCAAGCACGAAGCAGTTACCCAGCAAACGGGTGAGCGTTGCGTAACTTATGGCGTAAAGTAAGCAAAAGGGCAAAAGCGTGTTAAGCGGAACTGTGTCGCGAACAAAAGTGCCTTCCAGGAAATCTCGATCGAATTCCTGGAAGGAAGAGCCTTCCCCTTCCATCGATCGCGGGTCGAAGGAAGGGGTCTCGATCGTCGCTCCACGTGAGCAAGCAGGCCGTTGCCAATGTCTAATTGGTAGTGCGTCTAAGAGATGTCGCCAAAATGCTGCTTTCCTGAACAAGTATAGTATGAAGTGATTGGGTCGTGGGGGTTATAAATAAGACTCAACAACAATTAACGATAAACTTAACCACTCATTTAATAATGATATTGTAACAAAGATATTTTAACGATTCCGTACGTGGCGTACGATGACATACGGTCGCGTGGTCAACCTCGAATGCCCTGTTTTTTTCCTAACCGTCTGGCGACGCCACCGTCGACGACGTCCGTTCGACAGAAGGGCCCTTTCTTCTCGAACTCTCGAAAACTGGTGATCTCACCAGGCCCTCTCGCGTTCTCCCCCGCCACAAGTATAAGTATAGCTCTTAAATATTTGTAAATACACGATCGAATGATATATTTTACAAAGTAAGACATGTAATAATAGCAAAGATAAAAAAAATATATACGTGTCGAATTGAGAACCTCCTCCTCTTTTGTCTGTTAATGGAAACAACTGTAGTCAAATTTTAAATAAATAAATGTAGTAAATAGAAATGAATTTTTAATAATTTTGATTCCGTTTTGACCTTTTGTTGTGCCCGGATCGTCACCCAAACGTGTCGACACCGCGTACATTCCGATTGCCCCAATCGAACGGCCGGAATTCGGCACAACAGCGTAAGGGATCTCGGAAACGCACCGAGACCCGTCAGCATATGACGAAACCTCTAAAAGCAGGTCAAAGGCGGAGACCCCGATGGTCCCCGCTTCGCCCCCGATTACATTATAAGAACGATGTACGAGCAACGAGAGCTCAGACTTGATACAAGACTCATGCCCAAGTAGGCACAGTGTAATTGTCACCCAGATCGGGACAGAATAAACTTGTTAACCTTACGGTGAGTTCCAACTCTTTAACTCGCAACGATCTCCTACCTCCGGGTTCAGACAGAATCCTCCCGTCCCGGCACTTTCACCCGAACCCTCGGAGTCCGTGGACGAAGATCGCTAAAGGTAGGATTTCCAAGACACGATTCGCCGCGGCGGCGGATCGCGGCGGCGAATCCTAAGCACCGCTCTTATGGAGAAGCGTGTATCCGTTTTCCTAGGCGCGTTTTCCAACCGCTCTGTCAGTGTGTCTGTCTCTGCAGCTACCTAGGCTACTCGAGACGCAACACAATGCGATGAGTGTCTGTTTTTCGCCATTATGGCGGAATCTCCTGGCGGGTGGCTAATCGCGGCGGCCAAAAGCTTGACTGCTCCAAACTGAGTCTAGCGGAGACCGCCGCGCGATCCATCCCAACAGTGGGACAGAATCCCTAGATATAAGGAAACTAGTTGAAATCCAAAAGTTATGGGATTATGTTTTCTTTATATATTTCTTGCAAACTAATAATATGAGCACCTAAAAAGGGGAAAATATCATGGCGGCTACTTCTGATCTGTGTGTAAACACGTGTCAAAGTTTGTATGTTTTTATTTTGTGCAAAATTTTAAATCGAAGCGAATGTGGAGAAAAAATTGTAAACCTGTATCCATGTTATCCCGATACCAATATACTAAATAAATAGGTACTGTTCACAAAGTGTTAATACATTCCTACGAAATTATTCAATATTTGGGCAACCTGCCACTCGGCTAATTGGGAGAAGGGACCCAACACACCAGATATAAAGATTTTAAAAAGTATAGAATAGATTGTATGTACGCACAAAATAGTCACATTGCAATACAAACGAAGAAGTTTTAAACCTTTCATCGACTTCTTGAGGTCCAGAAGTAGATAGTTTTCAAGGTATCTTCGCCAAAAAAAGACAAAGAACTTTTTTTATAAAGTAGCTTGATATGACATGTATGTAATCCATGCGGCATATTACAGAATAATCATTCTTGCACAATTCTGGCCGTAATGCTTGCGGTAAAATCCCCCACAAACCCCAATTTGGTAGCACTTTCTTCTAAATTGTTTATTAAAATATTTAAAAATTTATGTGCATCTAAAATGCCATCTATAAAAACGAGATTTCTAGTGCTATTTGCAACCATAGACCCCCATAACATCAAGGAACCACCGCAGTACTTTACAGTAGGGCGTAAATTTGTAGTATTCATTTCTGAATTCGGTTTTCTTCAGGCATAACGGCCTCTATCCGAACCGAATATATTGATAATATATTAAAAATTATTTCTACCAAATTGGGGTTTGTGGGGAATTTTTATTTATAGCAAGACAACGACCGCAAGCATTACGGCCAGAATTGTGCAAGAATAATTATTGTATAATATGCTTCATGGATTACGTACATGTCATACATCCCCATAATGTCTGGACATTAACCTCATCGAATATTTGTAGGCTGAAATTCACAGGACATCAAAAAAGTACGACATACTTCGAAAGACATAGTACAACTAAAGATTTTAGAAGTATGGAATTCTATCGAATCTAAAATAACTGAAAAGCTAGTGCACAGCATGCGACAACGTCGAAAAAACGTAATATTAATATAAAATAAGGTGCGTATAGGTAATTAATGCCGATGGAATACTTTCGTGACCCTGCTTCAGTACATCTGTGCAATGAGTGTTTCATAACTTCTACAAATCTAACATGTATATTTTTATTGTTTACAGTTTTATTCTTTAGGTATATCTTTTTTTTACGGGTGGACAAACCAAGCTTTTGTTGGACAAATGTCGGCAAACGAATGCCATCATTATTATATAAAAATTCGCAATTGGGGGGTGCCAACTTCACAGACCTCGAATCGTCGTCTCATTTCGTCCTCGAGACTCTATATGTAAATATGTATATGTACATACTGTATTGTACAGGGTGATTCTGGAGCGACGCCTGTCAAAGAGATACCGGCTGGCACCACGTAGGCAGGTCAACCTCCCGTGATGCCGCACCGAATTTTATGGCTTTCGACCCTCGAAGGATTTGGAATACCATTAAAAGTGGAAAAATCCAAGTTCCATATGTCTCATCAGATCTCTGCGAAAACGGTGCCAATCGATTCGCTATGTTTCGCCGATGAAACTAACACCAAGAACGACGTAATTCGGAGCATAAAGAAGGAAATTAGATGAAAAATTCGTTTGCATAATTTCAAGCTATCTTCGTTAAAAATAGCCCGATTTACATGACATTTGGTATGATTTTCATTGGAAAAACGTAAGGAAGCCATCGGTGTCATTTCCATAGAGATACGATAAAGAATAATCAATCTGATTTTTCTGAAACAGGTATATCGACCTTAGAATAGACCCTTTCAAGTGCTCGAACCCAGTGGGTCCTTTAACGCGGGACCGGAGGTCTGCTCGCCGCGGAGACGGGCCGCGATTCACCGTCGCCATTTCGTCGCCGCGGCGAAATCGTGTCTTGGAAATCCTACCTTAAGGACGCCCAGGAACACCCCGAAATTCGTACTCCGAATCTCGACTCCACGCGCCGAGGCATAAGAACGCTACCAATTCCTCAGTCATGTACCAGAAATGTCCAGTGAATTTCTTTAAGGCTACATCAGATACGGACTTGTCACGTCCGCCGTCACCATGGTGCGAAGTCGCGGCCGAGTCAAAATAACTAATCCGATCTCTTCCCCGCGTGAATACAATTATCGTCTTTTGTTTTACGACACGCGCATTCAACACAGCGATAATGGTTGTCATACTATTTGCTGTGACTGCTATCTGTAGACGCGTAGAGCTAATAGATCCATTGCCAATTAAAGCATTATTTTTAATGGCTTTTTGTAATAATTTAGTAGTATGTGCTTGGTCTGTGTGTTTACTAACGTGCTCCGTGTGTGATTATTTTTTCATATTTTTTAATTTTTTTAATTTTTTGCACACACACGTATATAAAATCAAGCAAGAGAAAAGAGAGATGAAAAGACAAATACAAAGGTTTAGTCTAAAAACTACTTTCCAACCTAACCTAAAATGACACCGGGTTATAGTTAGAGTCCGCACCTACAGTGTTAAAAATCCCTAATAGGTTTGTCAAATGAGCCTTCGTTTTTTAATAATTTGAGTTTAAAGTTTTGCACGGTAGGAGTATAAGTTCGAATACGTAAGCAATCTTATCAATCAGCGGTTGTAGCTCCGGCGGTAAAGTGTTCGTCTACGATGCTACAGGTCCTCGGTTCGAATCTCCCTGGGATAAAAATATTTTCTATGAGAAAAGGTCACACGGGCGTTATACTACTACGATTCTGCAAACATTCATGTCGTCGCGTCCCTCACTGCCCGAAACGTTGCGGTGGGACGATTTCTGTAAAATTTCCGAAACGTTGCGGAAATATATTCCTGCAATATTGCTAAGGCGGACATAGGAGTGAACCTGCAACTTCCCTGCAATGATACGGTGCAACATTGCAATCTCGCACCGCAATATTTCCGAAGAGTTGCAGGATCATTGCCACAATTTTGCTGTTAAGTTGCAGAATCATTGCCGGAACGTTGCAGGACTATATGTTTGCAATGCTGCCGCAACATTGCAAAAATACACATCCGCACTATTGCGAAGGCGGACATAGGACTGAACCTGCAACGTCTCTGCAATATTATGGTGCAACATTGCAATCTTGCACTGCAATATTGCAGAGACGTTGCTGCAATGTTATGATGCTGTGTGGGTAGTACAGCCCAATTTTTCAGTTAACGAAGAACTACTTGCATTAACTCCTTTACACAACATCACAAAAGGAGTTGATATATTCACTAGTTTGGTAATGCAAGTAGAAAATTATTGTACAAATTGTGATAAATGTTCATGCATTGTAACCGATGGAGCACCGTCCATTACTGGGAAAGATAAAGGGCTAGTTGGATTGTTAAGAAAAATATCCATAAAATGTTATATATTTCATTGCATAATACACCAAGAAGTATTATGCACAAAATCTTTAAGAGTTTCGTCAGTAATGAAATTAGTTACGCGGGTTACTAATCTAACATAGAGGAGGTAACCGGTCCTTGAATCATCGAAAATTAAAATTATTTTTAAAGGATAAAGGTGCCACGTATAATGATTTAAGCGCCGGTAAAACTTTAGAACGTTTCTTTGCAATGCGCAAAGAATTAGTTATGTTTCTCAAATCTGAGATTACAAGTGTTACGACAGATATTGTATCAGAATTAGAAACCCATGAATTTCTGTGTGGATTGGCATTTCTAACTGATATGACGTGCCACCTTAATGATTTAAATAGTAAATTATAAGGTAGGGGAAAAAATATTGCTCACTTATTCGGACATATAAATGGTTTCCGTCGAAAATTAGAATTGTTCGCGACGCATTTTGAAAACGAATAATTGTTACATTTCCCTCGTTGCAAGGAAATTAAGAACGAATTTTCTAATGTACAGTTCTCCCCATTTCGGCAAAATATATTAGACATTTTAAAAGAATTTAATGATAGATTTGTAGATTTTCAAAATTTAAAAAATGATATTCTATTGTATACAAATCCATTAACTGTTACAGTTAACGATCAAAATCCAGATCTTCAATTAGAATTATGTAATTTACAAGAAGATCCCGTGTTGTGTTGAAGCAAGAAATACAGGACGACTTTTTCAAATTGTTACCTGCAGATAAATATCCAAAAATTGCGAAACTTTGGATTAAAAGTGTTTTCAATGTTTGCATGGACTTATATATGTAGATTTTGTAGGGTCACGGAAAAAAGGGAAGTCGCCTCACCGGGACTCGAACCCGCGATCTCTAGATTTGCGCGCTGGCCAGCCGCCTTAGCCACCTCGGCTACCGCCGACTCCCCACGATATTGCTGTTCCGTGCCCTCTCTTATGGTATGGGGGTTCCTGATCCCACACTCGGCCATCCTGCGACGTCATTCGTCCTCGAATGACATTGTCGCACACCAACCACTTTGTGTCTTTTATTTTTCGCGTCGCAGACACACCCCGCACGACCACAGTTTTGTCTATTATTTTTCGCGTCGCAGACAACGACCTCAAACGGACGGCTTCGTATGGCGATCGGTGCTCCCCAATCCCACTTCTGACACCAATTGTAGGGTCACGGAAAAAAGGGAAGTCGCCTCACCGGGACTCGAACCCGCGATCTCTAGATTTGCGCGCTGGCCAGCCGCCTTAGCCACCTCGGCTACCGCCGACTCCCCACGATATTGCTATTCCGTGCCCTCTCTTATGGTATGGGGGTTCCTGATCCCACAATTTTCGACCATGAAATTAATTAAATCCAATGAACGTAATTCATTGAGTGAAATTTCATTGATAAGTGCGTTGCGAATTGCGACCACAGAATTAACTATTGATATTCTTGAAATAATTCGAAACAAGGAATGAAAATATTTTGTATTGGATTTTTTATTATTTTTGCAATGCAATCAAGTCCGATTAAGTGAATTATGCATGATGTTTGATGCAATAATATTTACTTCTCTAGTAAAGTGCATGTAGTATGTAAAATGCAAGCAATGCTTATGCTTTTTATTCTTTCTTATGCTTCTTATTTTTTTTATGCTTTAGTACTTATGCTTATTTAATAGGCACTGCATATCTTTCTGTTTTTTTTTTATTTGAATGACGAGATGGGCGAGTGTTTGTAACTTCTATGATGATAAAATCGTTCTGATATCTGTATATATGAATTACAGATTTTGAACTGTCACTTCTGAGGAGTTTTTATAAATAAATAAAAGATTGATAAGAAAGTATTCGTAGGAAATGATAGTTATTGGCTTGCTGTTGTCGCGCACGTCACTAAAAACCAGTTCTGAGTAACAAAAAATTGTCTGTAGACATGTCTCCGCAGACAATCCGTACACATTACGTACATGCGTTTGCAGTCCAGATACATTCTCTAGCGACATCGCTAGGTGTCGGCTTACAATGTATGTAGAACATCTACAAACAATGTCTGTCAGTCTGGACTGGCCTTTACGGTTATGTTTGGTACATGAACATCGACCATTGATCGGCATCGCGCGTGGCGTCTGAGCTTCCTTGTCTACGGAACTGTCACGGTCTCCTTTTAAGCGTCGCGAGGTTTCCTTGACAACAAGTCACGCTGCTGGAAAGAAAGGTTGGAAGGGGAAGCAGGCGCGTGAAGGGCCTCTACGCTGGATGGCGCTGTCATAATGAAATAACTATGCATTTGTTTATATTGAAATTAAATTAATTCCACTTATACTCCAAGTCATTTTAGAAGGAACTTATTCGCGCATGTAGAATGAGCTCATTGGCTCCGATGAAGCGTTTGTTTGGGGTATAGCCAATAGTAATTTGTTTCGGCACCAATGAACGCCAACGATTCGTCGGTCGGCAAGTTCCTTCTAAAATGACTTGGAGTATACACATTTTCATTTCTTCTTGACAACGCTTCTTCCTTTTCAATAACTTTTTCTCCATCTCTGCTGCTCTTTTCTCTTTTTTATGAAGGTTCATATCAAGGGAACCCATACAACCAACACGTCCTTTCTCTCGTTGTAACAGTAAAAACTGTCTGTCCTCTTGATTCTTGATTCGAGTCATTGCGTCCACAGGAGCAATGTCAAACAAATCATCAAACGTATTTTGGAATGCAGTTTCTCTTGTTATTTTAGTAGAATCACGCCGCTTTGCTGTTTTTTGAAGTGATCTCCATTCGTCATACACATTTTTTAGCTGAGTCACAATATATCCTTTTGATCGGGTAGGAATACGCGCTTTCCCCCAAATTTGCATTACCTGTTGTGCTGTGACAGAGTATGCTTTAGTTCGAGAGCCTTTTCCCGGTTTAGCACGTAGGTGATAAATTAAAAGTCTCAACACCTCCAAATTCGAAGGTAATCTTGCTCCACTCAATTTATCTTCTGTATGATTTATTAAATAAATACTCTGTCTCAAATTTCTTTTCGTTATACTACTCTTTTGAATATTTAAATCCATTTTAAGCGAAATTTTACTTATGTTGGAGGAAAAATAACCACAGAGGTGAGGAAAAAGTATAAGACAATTACAACATTCGTGTTCACGTCTCGGGACGATCTCTACGGCCGGCGACGCTGCACCGATCCTCATTCGTTTAAAAAATGCGGCAACGCCGAATGCCGATTGTCGAATGTCGTCGACCGCTGGCGAAAACACAATCATGGCGCGCATTATTGGATTCTCATTAATCCTGCCCACGCACGCCTGAGTAAGAATTGGGCTGCGCGGTCCTACACTTTTTTTGCACGTTTCGAGGATCTTGTGGCAGGGTCAAAACTCAACGTATCGAGGTCAAATTTTGAATGAGTGCTCTACAAGTGAAAAAGAACAAATTAAAAAAACTTCCCGCAGTCAATTAAAATGTCGAATTTTAAGGGACACCCTAGTGACTATATGCGTGACAAATTTTGACGATAAATCACAAATGATGTGTGCTACCAAACACTATCCGCTGCCTCATTTGCTGTCCATTAAATTGTGGAAATACCAACGTGCTGGTGAGCTTGTTGGAAAGTCCACACGGCGTCCGCTTCGAGAACGTGTACGTGTATTCCAAGTCGCTGCACCAGCCGAAATATCAATATTTGGAGAATTGGCTCCGATAGATGAAATTGGTTACTTTACGTTTTCGAATAACAGTGACGTCATCCCACCCAGCGAATCGCTTCCGAATTCTATTTTTATCTTTGATGACGTGGCATGCGACAAGCAAGATACGATAAGGGAATACTTTGCAATGGGGCGCCAATCGAACGTTGACTGCTTCTATCTCTGTCAGACGTATGCAAAGATTCCCAAACATCTTATACGCGACAATGCGAATCTGCTGATTCTGTTTAAGCAGGATGGTACCAACTTAAAACATGTGTACAACGATCATGCAAAGATTCCCAAACATCTTATACGCGACAATGCGAATCTGCTGATTCTGTTTAAGCAGGATGGTACCAACTTGAAACATGTGTACAACGATCATGTAAACGACTGACATGACTTACGAAGATTTCTGCGCTTTGTGTCGTAATTGTTGGCAACTGGAGTATGGTTTCGTGGCAATAGACAAGGATAGCGCGATGTCCAATGGACGATATAGAAAGGGATTTAACCAGTTTGCCGTACCATGAGATGGTCAATTGTCGTCAACACGTCGGTGGGAAAGCAACGTCTGCAGTACAGTGATGATTGATATCGATACTCTGGAGATTAAGGATCGCGAGAGAATAGCGAAGGAAATTGCAAAAACCAGCGAATCCATTCGCAAGAAACATCAGACTTTGAAGACTGGCAAGATGGAGGAAGACACCGCGTTGGAGAGATACTTCAAACCTATCGTCGAACCCTTGAAACATATTGTGGAATATACCACAGCGGCAAAAGCTCATGAGCATCATGACACATCATCGCTGATGAGCATAGACGTGGAAGGGAATGTGTTAGCAAAGTTTCGGATAGCGCACGTCGCAGGATGGAACACTCGCGAAGAGGATGTAGTTTAAATTTAAGGTCTTTAGGTTAACTCTAATTTAATGTTAAATTTAAACTATTTACAGTTTTATAATAAAGAGCGAGGTGTACAATTACAATTAATGGAAGCGTTTTAGCCTACAGCACTAATTCCTACGCGGTAGGAATGTTCTAGATAAAACAGCGCGATACTAGTAGAATCGGCGCGATTCCAACTACGAAGCAGCGTTATTCCAATCAAAGCAAGCAATTAGCACGGGAAGCGATTAGTCAGATGTTACCTTACAGACGGCTCGTCGACAAGTAGATCGAGGAAATCTTGCTCGATTTCCTCGAATCCGCGTGCTCTCCCCCTTCCATCAATCACCGATCGATGGAAGGGAGATAGGGTCGATGCTCCACATGAGCAAGGGGGGATAGAACAATGCGTCACGACGTCTGAGTCAACTCGGGCTCGAAAGATGGCGCAATAAGTACTATTTCTCGAACAGAATGAAACATTAACGTCTAGAACAAAAATCCCATCGAAACGGAACACATCGCGCATGACAAAGAGGAAACGACACATGTCATCGGAATATTCACCCGTAACCTCAACACCAGTTCAATCGAAGCGGAAACGACAGAATGTCACATCAAACGAGTCCCCGGTTCCTCCAAGCGCACATTTGCTCACAACCAATGATGATGATGACGTATTTGAAATTACTCCCGATGTCATTATTGTCATTATCGTCATTATCGTCATTATCGTCATTATCGTCATTACCGTCATTAGCGTCATTACCGTCATTATCGTCATTATCGTCATTATCGTCATTATCGTCATTATCGTCATTATCGTCATTATCGTCATTATCGTCATTATCGTCATTATCGTCATTATCGTCATTATCGTCATTATCGTCATTATAGTCATTATCGTCATTATCGCCATTATCGACATTATCGGCATTATCGGCATTATCGTCTTCATCGTTGTCATCGTCGTCATCGTCGTCATCGTCGTCATCGTCATCATCGTCATCATCGTCATCATCGTCATCATCGTCATCATCGTCATCATCGTCATCATCGTCATCATCGTCATCATCGTCATCATCGTCATCATCGTCATCATCGTCATCATCGTCATGATCGTCATGATCGTCATGATAGTCATCATCGTCATGATCGTCATCATCGTCATCATCGTCATCATCGCCATCATCGTCATCATCGTCATCATCGTCTTCATCGTCACCATCGTCACCATCGTCACCATCGTCACCATCGTCATCATCGTCATCATCGTCATCATCGTCATCATCGTCATCATCGTCATCATCGTCATCATCGTCACCATCGTCATCATCGTCATCATCGTCATTATCGTCATTATCGTCATTATCGTCATTATCGTCATCATCGTCATTATCGTCATCATCGTCATTATCGTCATTATCGTCATTTCCGTCGTTACCGTCATTACCGTCATTACCGTCATTACCGTCATTATCGTCATTACCGTCGTTATCGTCATTATCGTCATTATCGTCATTATCGTCATTATCGTCATTATCGTCATTGTCGTCATCATCGTCATCATCGTCATCATCGTCACCGTCGTCACCGTCGTCACCATCGCCATCATCGTCATCATCGCCATCATCGCCATCATCGTCATCATCGTCATCATCGTCATCATTGTCATCATCGTCATCATCGTCATCATCGCCATCATCGCCATCATCGTCATCATCGTCATCATCGTCATCATTGTCATCATCGTCATCATCGTCATCATCGTCATCCTCGCCATCATCGTCATCATCGTCATCATCGTCATCATCCTCATCATCGTCATTATCGTCATCATCGTCATCATCGTCATCATCGTCATCATCGTCATCATCGTCATCATCGTCATCATCGTAATCATCGTCATCATCGTCTTCATCGTCATCATCGTCATCATCGTCATCATCGTCATCATCGTCATCATCGTCATTATCGTCATTTTCGTCATTATCGTCATTATCGTCATTATCGTCATCATCGTCATCATCGTCATCATCGTCATCATCGTCACCATCGTCACCATCGTCATCATCGTCATCATCGTCATCATCGTCATCATCGTCATCATCGTCGTCATCGTCGTCATCGTCATCATCGTCATCATCGTCATTACCGTCATTATCGTCATTATCGTCATTCTCGTCATTATCGGCATTACCGTCATTACCGTCATTACCGTCATTACCGGCATTACCGTCATTACCGTCATTACCGTCATTACCGTCATTACCATCATTACCGTCATTACCGTCATTACCGTCATTACCGTCATTACCGTCATTACCGTCATTACCGTCATTACCGGCATTATCGTCTTTATCGTCATCATCGTCATCATCGTCATCATCGTCATCATCGTCATCATCGTCATCATCGTCATCATCGTCATCATCGTCATCATCGTCATCATCGTCACCATCGTCACCATCGTCACCATCGTCACCATCGTCACCATCGTCACCATCGTCACCATGGTCATCATCGCCATCATCGTCATCATCATCATTATCATCGTCATCATCGTCATCATCGTCATCGTCGTCATCATCGTCATCATCGTCATCATCGTCATCATCGTCATCATCGTCATCATCGTCATCATCGTCATCACCGTCATCATCGTCATCATTGTCATCATCGTCATCATCGTCATCATCGTCACCATCGTCATCATCGTCATCATCGTCATTATCGTCATTATCGTCATTATCGTCATTATCGTCATCATCGTCATTATCGTCATCATCGTCATTATCGTCATTATCGTCATTTCCGTCGTTACCGTCATTACCGTCATTACCGTCATTACCGTCATTATCGTCATTACCGTCGTTTTCGTCATTATCGTCATTATCGTCATTATCGTCATTATCGTCATTATCGTCATTGTCGTCATCATCGTCATCATCGTCATCATCGTCACCGTCGTCACCGTCGTCACCATCGCCATCATCGTCATCATCGCCATCATCGCCATCATCGTCATCATCGTCATCATCGTCATCATTGTCATCATCGTCATCATCGTCATCATCGCCATCATCGCCATCATCGTCATCATCGTCATCATCGTCATCATTGTCATCATCGTCATCATCGTCATCATCGTCATCCTCGCCATCATCGTCATCATCGTCATCATCGTCATCATCGTCATCATCGTCATTATCGTCATCATCGTCATCATCGTCATCATCGTCATCATCGTAATCATCGTCATCATCGTCTTCATCGTCATCATCGTCATCATCGTCATCATCGTCATCATCGTCATCATCGTCATTATCGTCATTTTCGTCATTATCGTCATTATCGTCATTATCGTCATCATCGTCATCATCGTCATCATCGTCATCATCGTCACCATCGTCACCATCGTCATCATCGTCATCATCGTCATCATCGTCATCATCGTCATCATCGTCGTCATCGTCGTCATCGTCATCATCGTCATCATCGTCATTACCGTCATTACCGTCATTACCGTCATTACCATCATTACCGTCATTACCGTCATTACCGTCATTACCGTCATTACCGTCATTACCGTCATTACCGTCATTACCGGCATTATCGTCTTTATCGTCATCATCGTCATCATCGTCATCATCGTCATCATCGTCATCATCGTCATCATCGTCATCATCGTCATCATCGTCATCATCGTCATCATCGTCACCATCGTCACCATCGTCACCATCGTCACCATCGTCACCATCGTCACCATCGTCACCATGGTCATCATCGCCATCATCGCCATCATCATCATTATCATCGTCATCATCGTCATCGTCGTCATCGTCGTCATCATCGTCATCATCGTCATCATCGTCATCATCGTCATCATCGTCATCATCGTCATCATCGTCATCACCGTCATCATCGTCATCATTGTCATCATCGTCATCATCGTCATCATCGTCATCATCGTCATCATCGTCATCATCGTCATCATCGTCATCATCGTCATCATCGTCATCATCGTCATCATCGTCACCATCGTCACCATCGTCACCATCGTCACCATCGTCATCATCGTCACCATCGTCACCATGGTCATCATCTTCATCATCGTCATCATCGTCATCGTCGTCATCATCGTCATCATCGTCATCATCGTCATCATCGTCATCATCGTCATCATCGTCATCATCGTCATCACCGTCATCATCGTCATCATTGTCATCATCGTCATCATCGTCATCATCGTCATCGTCGTCATCATCGTCATCATCGTCATCATCGTCACCGTCGTCACCATCGTCATCATCGTCATCATCGTCATCATCGTCATCATCGTCATCATCGTCCTCATCGTCATCATCGTCATCATCGTCACCATCGTCACCATCGTCACCATCGTCACCATCGTCATCATCGTCATCATCGTCATCATCGTCATCATCGTCATCATCGTCATCATCGTCATCATCGTCATCATCGTCATCATCGTCATTATCGTCATCATCGTCATCATCGTCATCATCGTCATCATCGTCATCATCGTCATCATCGTCATTATCGTCATCATCGTCATCATCGTCATCATCGTCATCATCGTCATCATCGTCATCATCGTCATTATCGTCATCATCGTCATCATCGTCATCATCGTCATCATCGTCATCATCGTCATCATCGCCATCATCGTCATCATCGTCATCATCGTCACCATCGTCATCATCGTCATCATCGTCACCATCGTCACCATCGCCATCATCGCCACCATCGCCATCATCGTCATTATCGTCATTATCGTCATTATCGTCATTATTTTCATTATCGTCATTACCGTCATTATCGTCATTATCGTCATTATCGTCATTATCGTCATTATCGTCATTATCGTCATTACCGTCATTACCGTCATTATCGTCATTACCGGCATTACCGGCATTATCGGCATTATCGGCATTACCGTCATTACCATCATTACCGTCATTACCGTCATTACCGTCATTACCGTCATTACCGTCATTACCGTCATTACCGTCATTATCGTCATTATCGTCATTATCGTCATTATCGTCAGTATCGTCATTATCGGCATCATCGTTATCATCGTCATCATCGTCATCATCGTCATCATCGTCATCATCGTCATAATCGTCATCATCGTCACCATCGTCATCATCGTCATCATCGTCACCATCGTCACCATCGCCATCATCTTCATCATCGTCACCATCGGCACCATCGCCATCATCGTCATCATCGCCATCATCGCCACCATCGTCATCATCGTCATCATCGTCATCATCGTCATCATCGTCATCATCGTCATCATCGTCATCATCGTCATCATCGTCATCATCGTCATCATCGTCATCATCGTCATCATCGTCATCATCGTCACCATCGTCACCATCGTCACCATCGTCACCATCGTCATCATTGTCATCATCGTCATCATCGTCATCATCGTCACCATCGTCATCATCGTCATCATCGTCATCATCGTCATCATCGTCATCATCGTCATCATCGTCATGATCGTCATTATCGTCATTATCGTCATTATCGTCATTATCGTCATTATCGTCATTATCGTCATTATCGTCATTACCGTCATTACCGTCATTACCGTCATTACCGTCATTACCGTCATTATCGTCATTATCGTCATTATCGTCATTATCGTCATTACCGTCATTACCGTCATTACCGTCATTACCGTTATTACCGTCATTATCGTCATTATCGTCATTATCGCCATTATCGCCATTATCGTCATTATCGTCAGTATCGTCAGTATCGTCATCATCGTCATCATCGTCATCATCGTCATCGTCGTCATCATCGTCATCATCGTCATCATCGTCACCGTCGTCACCATCGTCATCATCGTCATCATCGTCATCATCGTCATCATCGTCATCATCGTCATCATCGTCATCATCGTCATCATCGTCACCATCGTCACCATCGTCACCATCGTCATCATCGTCATCATCGTCATCATCGTCATCATCGTCATCATCGTCATCATCGTCATCATCGTCATCATCGTCATCATCGTCATCATCGCCATCATCGTCATCATCGTCATCATCGTCACCATCGTCATCATCGTCATCATCGTCACCATCGCCATCATCGCCACCATCGCCATCATCGTCATCATCGTCATTATCGTCATTATCGTCATTATTTTCATTATCGTCATTACCGTCATTATCGTCATTATCGTCATTATCGTCATTATCGTCATTATCGTCATTATCGTCATTATCGTCATTATCGTCATTATCGTCATTATCGTCATTACCGTCATTACCGTCATTATCGTCATTACCGGCATTACCGGCATTATCGGCATTATCGGCATTACCGTCATTACCATCATTACCGTCATTACCGTCATTACCGTCATTACCGTCATTACCGTCATTACCGTCATTATCGTCATTATCGTCATTATCGTCATTATCGTCAGTATCGTCATTATCGGCATCATCGTTATCATCGTCATCATCGTCATTATCGTCATTATCGTCATTATCGTCAGTATCGTCATTATCGTCATTACCGTCATTACCGGCATTACCGTTATTACCGTTATTACCGTCATTACGGTCATTACCGTCATTACCGTCATTACCGTCATTACCGTCATTACCGTCATTACCGTCATTACCGTCATTACCGTCATTATCGTCATTATCGTCATTATCGTCAGTATCGTCATTATCGTCATTATCGTCATTATCGTCATTA
Source organism: Andrena chrysosceles (assembly GCA_963855975.1). Taxonomy (NCBI): domain Eukaryota; kingdom Metazoa; phylum Arthropoda; class Insecta; order Hymenoptera; family Andrenidae; genus Andrena; species Andrena chrysosceles. The sequence continues at coordinate 480,263 of CAWLCU010000594.1, forward strand.
TCGTCATTATCGTCATTATCGTCATTATCGTCATTATCGTCATTATCGTCATTACCGTCATTACCGTCATTACCGGCATTACCGTTATTACCGTTATTACCGTCATTACGGTCATTACCGTCATTACCGTCATTACCGTCATTACTGTCATTACCGTCATTACCGTCATTACCGTCATTACCGTCATTACCGTCATTACCGTCATTATCGTCATTATCGTCATTATCGTCATTATCGTCATAATCGTCAGTATCGTCATTATCGTCATTATCGCCATTATCGTCATCATCGTCATCATCGTCATCATCGTCATCATCGTCATCATCGTCATCATCGTCATCATCGTCATCATCGTCTTCATCGTCACCATCGTCATCATCGCCATCATCGCCATCATCGTCATCATCGCCATCATCGCCATCATCGTCATCTTCGCCATCATCGTCATCATCGTCATCATCGCCATCATCGCCATCATCGTCATCATCGTCATCATCGTCACCATCGTCATCATCGTCATCATCGTCACCATCGTCACCATCGCCATCATCGCCACCATCGCCATCATCGTTATTATCGTCATTATCGTCATTATTTTCATTATCGTCATTATCGTCATTATCGTCATTATCGTCATTATCGTCATTATCGTCATTATCGTCATTATCGTCATTATCGTCATTACCGTCATTACCGTCATTATCGTCATTACCGTCATTACCGTCATTATCGTCATTACCGGCATTACCGGCATTATCGGCATTATCGGCATTACCGTCATTACCATCATTACCGTCATTACCGTCATTACAGTCATTACCGTCATTACCGTCATTACCGTCATTATCGTCATTATCGTCATTATCGTCATTATCGTCAGTATCGTCATCATCGTCATCATCGTCATCATCGTCACCATCGCCATCATCGGCATCATCGTCATCATTGTCATTATCGTCATCATCGTCAACATCGTAATCATCGTCATCATCGTCATCATCGTCATCATCGTCATCATCGTCATCATCGTCATCATCGTCACCATCGTCACCATCGTCATCATCGTCATCATCGTCATCATCGTCATCGTCGTCATCATCGTCATCATCGTCATCATCGTCACCGTCGTCACCATCGTCATCATCGTCATCATCGTCATCATCGTCATCATCGTCATCATCGTCATCATCGTCACCATCGTCACCATCGTCACCATCGTCATCATCGTCATCATCGTCATCATCGTCATCATCGTCATCATCGTCATCATCGTCATCATCGTCATCATCGTCATCATCGTCATTATCGTCATCATCGTCATCATCGTCATCATCGTCATCATCGTCATCATCGTCATCATCGTCATTATCGTCATCATCGTCATCATCGTCATCATCGTCATCATCGTCATCATCGTCATCATCGTCATCATCGTCATCATCGTCATCATCGTCATCATCGTCTTCATCGTCACCATCGTCATCATCGCCATCATCGCCATCATAGTCATCTTCGCCATCATCGTCATCATCGTCATCATCGTCATCATCGTCATCATCGTCATCATCGTCATCATCGTCATCATCGTCATCATCGTCATCATCGTCACCATCGTCATCATCGTCACCATCGTCACCATCGCCATCATCGCCACCATCGCCATCATCGTCATTATCGTCATTATCGTCATTATCGTCATTATTTTCATTATCGTCATTATCGTCATTATCGTCATTATCGTCATTATCGTCATTATCGTCATTATCGTCATTATCGTCATTATCGTCATTATCGTCATTACCGTCATTATCGTCATTACCGGCATTACCGGCATTATCGGCATTATCGGCATTACCATCATTACCGTCATTACCGTCATTACCGTCATTACCGTCATTACCGTCATTACCGTCATTACCGTCATTATCGTCATTATCGTCATTATCGTCATTATCGTCAGTATCGTCATTATCGGCATCATCGTTATCATCGTCATCATCGTCATCATCGTCACCATCGTCACCATCGCCATCATCTTCATCATCGTCACCATCGGCACCATCGCCATCATCGTCATCATCGCCATCATCGCCACCATCGTCATCATCGTCATCATCGTCATCATCGTCATCATCGTCATCATCGTCATCATCGTCATCATCGTCATCATCGTCATCATCGTCATCATCGTCATCATCGTCATCATCGTCATCATCGTCATCATCGTCATCATCGTCATCATCGTCATCATCGTCATCATCGTCATCATCGTCATCATCGTCATCATCGTCATCATCGTCACCATCGTCACCATCGTCACCATCGTCACCATCGTCATCATCGTCATCATCGTCACCATCGGCACCATCGCCATCATCGTCATCATCGCCATCATCGCCACTATCGTCATCATCGTCATCATCGTCATCATCGTCATCATCGTCATCATCGTCATCATCGTCATCATCGTCATCATCGTCATCATCGTCATCATCGTCATCATCGTCATCATCGTCATCATCGCCATCATCGCCATCATCGTCACCATCGTCATCATCGTCATCATCGTCATCATCGTCATCATCGTCATCATCGTCATCATCGTCACCATCGTCACCATCGTCACCATCGTCACAATCGTCACCATCGTCACCATCGCCACTATCGTCATCATCGTCATCATGGTCATCATCGTCATCATCGTCATCCTCGTCATCATCGTCATCATCGTCATCATCGTCACCATCGTCACCATCGTAATCATCGTCATCATCGTCATCATCGTCATCATCGTCATCATCGTCATCATCGTCATCATCGTCATCATCGTCATAATCGTCATTATCGTCATTATCGTCATTATCGGCATTATCGGCATTATCGGCATTATCGTCATTATAGTCATAATATTCATTATCGTCATTATCGTCATTATCGTCATTATCGGCATTATCGGCATTATCGGCATTATCGGCATTATCGTCATTATCGTCATTATCGTCATTATTTTCATTATCGTCATCATCGTCATCATCGTCACCATCGTCACCATCGCCATCATCGTCACCATCGTCATCATCGCCATCATCGTCATCATCGTCATCATCGTCATCATCGTCATCAGCGTCATTATCGTCATTATCGTCATTATCGTCATTATTGTCATTATCGTCATTACCGTCATTACCGTCATTATCGTCATTACCGGCATTACCGGCATTATCGGCATTATCGGCATTACCGTCATTACCATCATTACCGTCATTACCGTCATTACCGTCATTACCGTCATTACCGTCATTACCGTCATTATCGTCATTATCGTCATTATCGTCATTATCGTCAGTATCGTCATTATCGGCATCATCGTTATCATCGTCATCATCGTCATCATCGTCATCATCGTCATCATCGTCATCATCGTCATAATCGTCATCATCGTCACCATCGTCATCATCGTCATCATCGTCACCATCGTCACCATCGCCATCATCTTCATCATCGTCACAATCGGCACCATCGCCATCATCGTCATCATCGCCATCATCGCCATCATCGTCATCATCGTCATCATCGTCATCATCGTCATCATCGTCATCATCGTCATCATCGTCATCATCGTCATCATCGTCATCATCGTCATCATCGTCATCATCGTCACCATCGTCACCATCGTCCCCATCGTCATCATCGTCATCATCGTCATCATCGTCACCATCGTCACCATCGTCATCATCGTCATCATCGTCATCATCGTCATCATCGTCATCATCGTCATCATCGTCATCATCGTCATCATCGTCATCATCGTCATTATCGTCATCATCGTCATCATCGTCATCATCGTCATCATCGTCATCATCGTCATCATCGTCATTATCGTCATCATCGTCATCATCGTCATCATCGTCATCATCGTCATCATCGTCATCATCGTCATTATCGTCATCATCGTCATCATCGTCATCATCGTCATCATCGTCATCATCGTCATCATCGTCATCATCGCCATCATCGTCATCATCGTCATCATCGTCACCATCGTCATCATCGTCATCATCGTCACCATCGTCACCATCGCCATCATCGCCACCATCGCCATCATCGTCATTATCGTCATTATCGTCATTATCGTCATTATTTTCATTATCGTCATTACCGTCATTATCGTCATTATCGTCATTATCGTCATTATCGTCATTATCGTCATTATCGTCATTACCGTCATTACCGTCATTATCGTCATTACCGGCATTACCGGCATTATCGGCATTATCGGCATTACCGTCATTACCATCATTACCGTCATTACCGTCATTACCGTCATTACCGTCATTACCGTCATTACCGTCATTACCGTCATTATCGTCATTATCGTCATTATCGTCATTATCGTCAGTATCGTCATTATCGGCATCATCGTTATCATCGTCATCATCGTCATCATCGTCATCATCGTCATCATCGTCATAATCGTCATCATCGTCACCATCGTCATCATCGTCATCATCGTCACCATCGTCACCATCGCCATCATCTTCATCATCGTCACCATCGGCACCATCGCCATCATCGTCATCATCGCCATCATCGCCACCATCGTCATCATCGTCATCATCGTCATCATCGTCATCATCGTCATCATCGTCATCATCGTCATCATCGTCATCATCGTCATCATCGTCATCATCGTCATCATCGTCATCATCGTCATCATCGTCACCATCGTCACCATCGTCACCATCGTCACCATCGTCATCATTGTCATCATCGTCATCATCGTCATCATCGTCACCATCGTCATCATCGTCATCATCGTCATCATCGTCATCATCGTCATCATCGTCATCATCGTCATGATCGTCATTATCGTCATTATCGTCATTATCGTCATTATCGTCATTATCGTCATTATCGTCATTATCGTCATTACCGTCATTACCGTCATTACCGTCATTACCGTCATTACCGTCATTATCGTCATTATCGTCATTATCGTCATTATCGTCATTACCGTCATTACCGTCATTACCGTCATTACCGTTATTACCGTCATTATCGTCATTATCGTCATTATCGCCATTATCGCCATTATCGTCATTATCGTCAGTATCGTCAGTATCGTCATCATCGTCATCATCGTCATCATCGTCATCGTCGTCATCATCGTCATCATCGTCATCATCGTCACCGTCGTCACCATCGTCATCATCGTCATCATCGTCATCATCGTCATCATCGTCATCATCGTCATCATCGTCATCATCGTCATCATCGTCACCATCGTCACCATCGTCACCATCGTCATCATCGTCATCATCGTCATCATCGTCATCATCGTCATCATCGTCATCATCGTCATCATCGTCATCATCGTCATCATCGTCATCATCGCCATCATCGTCATCATCGTCATCATCGTCACCATCGTCATCATCGTCATCATCGTCACCATCGCCATCATCGCCACCATCGCCATCATCGTCATCATCGTCATTATCGTCATTATCGTCATTATTTTCATTATCGTCATTACCGTCATTATCGTCATTATCGTCATTATCGTCATTATCGTCATTATCGTCATTATCGTCATTATCGTCATTATCGTCATTATCGTCATTATCGTCATTACCGTCATTACCGTCATTATCGTCATTACCGGCATTACCGGCATTATCGGCATTATCGGCATTACCGTCATTACCATCATTACCGTCATTACCGTCATTACCGTCATTACCGTCATTACCGTCATTACCGTCATTATCGTCATTATCGTCATTATCGTCATTATCGTCAGTATCGTCATTATCGGCATCATCGTTATCATCGTCATCATCGTCATTATCGTCATTATCGTCATTATCGTCAGTATCGTCATTATCGTCATTACCGTCATTACCGGCATTACCGTTATTACCGTTATTACCGTCATTACGGTCATTACCGTCATTACCGTCATTACCGTCATTACCGTCATTACCGTCATTACCGTCATTACCGTCATTACCGTCATTATCGTCATTATCGTCATTATCGTCAGTATCGTCATTATCGTCATTATCGTCATTATCGTCATTATCGTCATTATCGTCATTATCGTCATTATCGTCATTATCGTCATTATCGTCATTACCGTCATTACCGTCATTACCGGCATTACCGTTATTACCGTTATTACCGTCATTACGGTCATTACCGTCATTACCGTCATTACCGTCATTACTGTCATTACCGTCATTACCGTCATTACCGTCATTACCGTCATTACCGTCATTACCGTCATTATCGTCATTATCGTCATTATCGTCATTATCGTCATAATCGTCAGTATCGTCATTATCGTCATTATCGCCATTATCGTCATCATCGTCATCATCGTCATCATCGTCATCATCGTCATCATCGTCATCATCGTCATCATCGTCATCATCGTCTTCATCGTCACCATCGTCATCATCGCCATCATCGCCATCATCGTCATCATCGCCATCATCGCCATCATCGTCATCTTCGCCATCATCGTCATCATCGTCATCATCGCCATCATCGCCATCATCGTCATCATCGTCATCATCGTCATCATCGTCATCATCGTCATCATCGTCATCATCGTCACCATCGTCACCATCGTCCCCATCGTCATCATCGTCATCATCGTCATCATCGTCACCATCGTCACCATCGTCATCATCGTCATCATCGTCATCATCGTCATCATCGTCATCATCGTCATCATCGTCATCATCGTCATCATCGTCATCATCGTCATTATCGTCATCATCGTCATCATCGTCATCATCGTCATCATCGTCATCATCGTCATCATCGTCATTATCGTCATCATCGTCACCATCGTCATCATCGTCATCATCGTCACCATCGTCACCATCGCCATCATCTTCATCATCGTCACCATCGGCACCATCGCCATCATCGTCATCATCGCCATCATCGCCACCATCGTCATCATCGTCATCATCGTCATCATCGTCATCATCGTCATCATCGTCATCATCGTCATCATCGTCATCATCGTCATCATCGTCATCATCGTCATCATCGTCATCATCGTCATCATCGTCACCATCGTCACCATCGTCACCATCGTCACCATCGTCATCATTGTCATCATCGTCATCATCGTCATCATCGTCACCATCGTCATCATCGTCATCATCGTCATCATCGTCATCATCGTCATCATCGTCATCATCGTCATGATCGTCATTATCGTCATTATCGTCATTATCGTCATTATCGTCATTATCGTCATTATCGTCATTATCGTCATTACCGTCATTACCGTCATTACCGTCATTACCGTCATTACCGTCATTATCGTCATTATCGTCATTATCGTCATTATCGTCATTACCGTCATTACCGTCATTACCGTCATTACCGTTATTACCGTCATTATCGTCATTATCGTCATTATCGCCATTATCGCCATTATCGTCATTATCGTCAGTATCGTCAGTATCGTCATCATCGTCATCATCGTCATCATCGTCATCATCGTCATCATCGTCATCATCGTCATGATCGTCATTATCGTCATTATCGTCATTATCGTCATTATCGTCATTATCGTCATTATCGTCATTATCGTCATTACCGTCATTACCGTCATTACCGTCATTACCGTCATTACCGTCATTATCGTCATTATCGTCATTATCGTCATTATCGTCATTACCGTCATTACCGTCATTACCGTCATTACCGTTATTACCGTCATTATCGTCATTATCGTCATTATCGCCATTATCGCCATTATCGTCATTATCGTCAGTATCGTCAGTATCGTCATCATCGTCATCATCGTCATCATCGTCATCGTCGTCATCATCGTCATCATCGTCATCATCGTCACCGTCGTCACCATCGTCATCATCGTCATCATCGTCATCATCGTCATCATCGTCATCATCGTCATCATCGTCATCATCGTCATCATCGTCACCATCGTCACCATCGTCACCATCGTCATCATCGTCATCATCGTCATCATCGTCATCATCGTCATCATCGTCATCATCGTCATCATCGTCATCATCGTCATCATCGTCATCATCGCCATCATCGTCATCATCGTCATCATCGTCACCATCGTCATCATCGTCATCATCGTCACCATCGCCATCATCGCCACCATCGCCATCATCGTCATCATCGTCATTATCGTCATTATCGTCATTATTTTCATTATCGTCATTACCGTCATTATCGTCATTATCGTCATTATCGTCATTATCGTCATTATCGTCATTATCGTCATTATCGTCATTATCGTCATTATCGTCATTATCGTCATTACCGTCATTACCGTCATTATCGTCATTACCGGCATTACCGGCATTATCGGCATTATCGGCATTACCGTCATTACCATCATTACCGTCATTACCGTCATTACCGTCATTACCGTCATTACCGTCATTACCGTCATTATCGTCATTATCGTCATTATCGTCATTATCGTCAGTATCGTCATTATCGGCATCATCGTTATCATCGTCATCATCGTCATTATCGTCATTATCGTCATTATCGTCAGTATCGTCATTATCGTCATTACCGTCATTACCGGCATTACCGTTATTACCGTTATTACCGTCATTACGGTCATTACCGTCATTACCGTCATTACCGTCATTACCGTCATTACCGTCATTACCGTCATTACCGTCATTACCGTCATTATCGTCATTATCGTCATTATCGTCAGTATCGTCATTATCGTCATTATCGTCATTATCGTCATTATCGTCATTATCGTCATTATCGTCATTATCGTCATTATCGTCATTATCGTCATTACCGTCATTACCGTCATTACCGGCATTACCGTTATTACCGTTATTACCGTCATTACGGTCATTACCGTCATTACCGTCATTACCGTCATTACTGTCATTACCGTCATTACCGTCATTACCGTCATTACCGTCATTACCGTCATTACCGTCATTATCGTCATTATCGTCATTATCGTCATTATCGTCATAATCGTCAGTATCGTCATTATCGTCATTATCGCCATTATCGTCATCATCGTCATCATCGTCATCATCGTCATCATCGTCATCATCGTCATCATCGTCATCATCGTCATCATCGTCTTCATCGTCACCATCGTCATCATCGCCATCATCGCCATCATCGTCATCATCGCCATCATCGCCATCATCGTCATCTTCGCCATCATCGTCATCATCGTCATCATCGCCATCATCGCCATCATCGTCATCATCGTCATCATCGTCATCATCGTCATCATCGTCATCATCGTCATCATCGTCACCATCGTCACCATCGTCCCCATCGTCATCATCGTCATCATCGTCATCATCGTCACCATCGTCACCATCGTCATCATCGTCATCATCGTCATCATCGTCATCATCGTCATCATCGTCATCATCGTCATCATCGTCATCATCGTCATCATCGTCATTATCGTCATCATCGTCATCATCGTCATCATCGTCATCATCGTCATCATCGTCATCATCGTCATTATCGTCATCATCGTCACCATCGTCATCATCGTCATCATCGTCACCATCGTCACCATCGCCATCATCTTCATCATCGTCACCATCGGCACCATCGCCATCATCGTCATCATCGCCATCATCGCCACCATCGTCATCATCGTCATCATCGTCATCATCGTCATCATCGTCATCATCGTCATCATCGTCATCATCGTCATCATCGTCATCATCGTCATCATCGTCATCATCGTCATCATCGTCATCATCGTCACCATCGTCACCATCGTCACCATCGTCACCATCGTCATCATTGTCATCATCGTCATCATCGTCATCATCGTCACCATCGTCATCATCGTCATCATCGTCATCATCGTCATCATCGTCATCATCGTCATCATCGTCATGATCGTCATTATCGTCATTATCGTCATTATCGTCATTATCGTCATTATCGTCATTATCGTCATTATCGTCATTACCGTCATTACCGTCATTACCGTCATTACCGTCATTACCGTCATTATCGTCATTATCGTCATTATCGTCATTATCGTCATTACCGTCATTACCGTCATTACCGTCATTACCGTTATTACCGTCATTATCGTCATTATCGTCATTATCGCCATTATCGCCATTATCGTCATTATCGTCAGTATCGTCAGTATCGTCATCATCGTCATCATCGTCATCATCGTCATCGTCGTCATCATCGTCATCATCGTCATCATCGTCACCGTCGTCACCATCGTCATCATCGTCATCATCGTCATCATCGTCATCATCGTCATCATCGTCATCATCGTCATCATCGTCATCATCGTCACCATCGTCACCATCGTCACCATCGTCATCATCGTCATCATCGTCATCATCGTCATCATCGTCATCATCGTCATCATCGTCATCATCGTCATCATCGTCATCATCGTCATCATCGCCATCATCGTCATCATCGTCATCATCGTCACCATCGTCATCATCGTCATCATCGTCACCATCGCCATCATCGCCACCATCGCCATCATCGTCATCATCGTCATTATCGTCATTATCGTCATTATTTTCATTATCGTCATTACCGTCATTATCGTCATTATCGTCATTATCGTCATTATCGTCATTATCGTCATTATCGTCATTATCGTCATTATCGTCATTATCGTCATTATCGTCATTACCGTCATTACCGTCATTATCGTCATTACCGGCATTACCGGCATTATCGGCATTATCGGCATTACCGTCATTACCATCATTACCGTCATTACCGTCATTACCGTCATTACCGTCATTACCGTCATTACCGTCATTATCGTCATTATCGTCATTATCGTCATTATCGTCAGTATCGTCATTATCGGCATCATCGTTATCATCGTCATCATCGTCATTATCGTCATTATCGTCATTATCGTCAGTATCGTCATTATCGTCATTACCGTCATTACCGGCATTACCGTTATTACCGTTATTACCGTCATTACGGTCATTACCGTCATTACCGTCATTACCGTCATTACCGTCATTACCGTCATTACCGTCATTACCGTCATTACCGTCATTATCGTCATTATCGTCATTATCGTCAGTATCGTCATTATCGTCATTATCGTCATTATCGTCATTATCGTCATTATCGTCATTATCGTCATTATCGTCATTATCGTCATTATCGTCATTACCGTCATTACCGTCATTACCGGCATTACCGTTATTACCGTTATTACCGTCATTACGGTCATTACCGTCATTACCGTCATTACCGTCATTACTGTCATTACCGTCATTACCGTCATTACCGTCATTACCGTCATTACCGTCATTACCGTCATTATCGTCATTATCGTCATTATCGTCATTATCGTCATAATCGTCAGTATCGTCATTATCGTCATTATCGCCATTATCGTCATCATCGTCATCATCGTCATCATCGTCATCATCGTCATCATCGTCATCATCGTCATCATCGTCATCATCGTCTTCATCGTCACCATCGTCATCATCGCCATCATCGCCATCATCGTCATCATCGCCATCATCGCCATCATCGTCATCTTCGCCATCATCGTCATCATCGTCATCATCGCCATCATCGCCATCATCGTCATCATCGTCATCATCGTCACCATCGTCATCATCGTCATCATCGTCACCATCGTCACCATCGCCATCATCGCCACCATCGCCATCATCGTTATTATCGTCATTATCGTCATTATTTTCATTATCGTCATTATCGTCATTATCGTCATTATCGTCATTATCGTCATTATCGTCATTATCGTCATTATCGTCATTATCGTCATTACCGTCATTACCGTCATTATCGTCATTACCGTCATTACCGTCATTATCGTCATTACCGGCATTACCGGCATTATCGGCATTATCGGCATTACCGTCATTACCATCATTACCGTCATTACCGTCATTACAGTCATTACCGTCATTACCGTCATTACCGTCATTATCGTCATTATCGTCATTATCGTCATTATCGTCAGTATCGTCATCATCGTCATCATCGTCATCATCGTCACCATCGCCATCATCGGCATCATCGTCATCATTGTCATTATCGTCATCATCGTCAACATCGTAATCATCGTCATCATCGTCATCATCGTCATCATCGTCATCATCGTCATCATCGTCATCATCGTCACCATCGTCACCATCGTCATCATCGTCATCATCGTCATCATCGTCATCGTCGTCATCATCGTCATCATCGTCATCATCGTCACCGTCGTCACCATCGTCATCATCGTCATCATCGTCATCATCGTCATCATCGTCATCATCGTCATCATCGTCACCATCGTCACCATCGTCACCATCGTCATCATCGTCATCATCGTCATCATCGTCATCATCGTCATCATCGTCATCATCGTCATCATCGTCATCATCGTCATCATCGTCATCATCGTCATTATCGTCATCATCGTCATCATCGTCATCATCGTCATCATCGTCATCATCGTCATCATCGTCATTATCGTCATCATCGTCATCATCGTCATCATCGTCATCATCGTCATCATCGTCATCATCGTCATCATCGTCATCATCGTCATCATCGTCATCATCGTCTTCATCGTCACCATCGTCATCATCGCCATCATCGCCATCATAGTCATCTTCGCCATCATCGTCATCATCGTCATCATCGTCATCATCGTCATCATCGTCATCATCGTCATCATCGTCATCATCGTCATCATCGTCATCATCGTCATCATCGTCACCATCGTCATCATCGTCACCATCGTCACCATCGCCATCATCGCCACCATCGCCATCATCGTCATTATCGTCATTATCGTCATTATCGTCATTATTTTCATTATCGTCATTATCGTCATTATCGTCATTATCGTCATTATCGTCATTATCGTCATTATCGTCATTATCGTCATTATCGTCATTATCGTCATTACCGTCATTATCGTCATTACCGGCATTACCGGCATTATCGGCATTATCGGCATTACCATCATTACCGTCATTACCGTCATTACCGTCATTACCGTCATTACCGTCATTACCGTCATTACCGTCATTATCGTCATTATCGTCATTATCGTCATTATCGTCAGTATCGTCATTATCGGCATCATCGTTATCATCGTCATCATCGTCATCATCGTCACCATCGTCACCATCGCCATCATCTTCATCATCGTCACCATCGGCACCATCGCCATCATCGTCATCATCGCCATCATCGCCACCATCGTCATCATCGTCATCATCGTCATCATCGTCATCATCGTCATCATCGTCATCATCGTCATCATCGTCATCATCGTCATCATCGTCATCATCGTCATCATCGTCATCATCGTCATCATCGTCATCATCGTCATCATCGTCATCATCGTCATCATCGTCATCATCGTCATCATCGTCATCATCGTCATCATCGTCACCATCGTCACCATCGTCACCATCGTCACCATCGTCATCATCGTCATCATCGTCACCATCGGCACCATCGCCATCATCGTCATCATCGCCATCATCGCCACTATCGTCATCATCGTCATCATCGTCATCATCGTCATCATCGTCATCATCGTCATCATCGTCATCATCGTCATCATCGTCATCATCGTCATCATCGTCATCATCGTCATCATCGTCATCAACGCCATCATCGCCATCATCGTCACCATCGTCATCATCGTCATCATCGTCATCATCGTCACCATCGTCATCATCGTCATCATCGTCACCATCGTCACCATCGCCATCATCTTCATCATCGTCACAATCGGCACCATCGCCATCATCGTCATCATCGCCATCATCGCCATCATCGTCATCATCGTCATCATCGTCATCATCGTCATCATCGTCATCATCGTCATCATCGTCATCATCGTCATCATCGTCATCATCGTCATCATCGTCATCATCGTCACCATCGTCACCATCGTCCCCATCGTCATCATCGTCATCATCGTCATCATCGTCACCATCGTCACCATCGTCATCATCGTCATCATCGTCATCATCGTCATCATCGTCATCATCGTCATCATCGTCATCATCGTCATCATCGTCATCATCGTCATTATCGTCATCATCGTCATCATCGTCATCATCGTCATCATCGTCATCATCGTCATCATCGTCATTATCGTCATCATCGTCATCATCGTCATCATCGTCATCATCGTCATCATCGTCATCATCGTCATTATCGTCATCATCGTCATCATCGTCATCATCGTCATCATCGTCATCATCGTCATCATCGTCATCATCGCCATCATCGTCATCATCGTCATCATCGTCACCATCGTCATCATCGTCATCATCGTCACCATCGTCACCATCGCCATCATCGCCACCATCGCCATCATCGTCATTATCGTCATTATCGTCATTATCGTCATTATTTTCATTATCGTCATTACCGTCATTATCGTCATTATCGTCATTATCGTCATTATCGTCATTACCGTCATTACCGTCATTATCGTCATTACCGGCATTACCGGCATTATCGGCATTATCGGCATTACCGTCATTACCATCATTACCGTCATTACCGTCATTACCGTCATTACCGTCATTACCGTCATTACCGTCATTATCGTCATTATCGTCATTATCGTCATTATCGTCAGTATCGTCATTATCGGCATCATCGTTATCATCGTCATCATCGTCATCATCGTCATCATCGTCATCATCGTCATAATCGTCATCATCGTCACCATCGTCATCATCGTCATCATCGTCACCATCGTCACCATCGCCATCATCTTCATCATCGTCACCATCGGCACCATCGCCATCATCGTCATCATCGCCATCATCGCCACCATCGTCATCATCGTCATCATCGTCATCATCGTCATCATCGTCATCATCGTCATCATCGTCATCATCGTCATCATCGTCATCATCGTCATCATCGTCATCATCGTCATCATCGTCATCATCGTCACCATCGTCACCATCGTCACCATCGTCACCATCGTCATCATTGTCATCATCGTCATCATCGTCATCATCGTCACCATCGTCATCATCGTCATCATCGTCATCATCGTCATCATCGTCATCATCGTCATCATCGTCATGATCGTCATTATCGTCATTATCGTCATTATCGTCATTATCGTCATTATCGTCATTATCGTCATTATCGTCATTACCGTCATTACCGTCATTACCGTCATTACCGTCATTACCGTCATTATCGTCATTATCGTCATTATCGTCATTATCGTCATTACCGTCATTACCGTCATTACCGTCATTACCGTTATTACCGTCATTATCGTCATTATCGTCATTATCGCCATTATCGCCATTATCGTCATTATCGTCAGTATCGTCAGTATCGTCATCATCGTCATCATCGTCATCATCGTCATCGTCGTCATCATCGTCATCATCGTCATCATCGTCACCGTCGTCACCATCGTCATCATCGTCATCATCGTCATCATCGTCATCATCGTCATCATCGTCATCATCGTCATCATCGTCATCATCGTCACCATCGTCACCATCGTCACCATCGTCATCATCGTCATCATCGTCATCATCGTCATCATCGTCATCATCGTCATCATCGTCATCATCGTCATCATCGTCATCATCGTCATCATCGCCATCATCGTCATCATCGTCATCATCGTCACCATCGTCATCATCGTCATCATCGTCACCATCGCCATCATCGCCACCATCGCCATCATCGTCATCATCGTCATTATCGTCATTATCGTCATTATTTTCATTATCGTCATTACCGTCATTATCGTCATTATCGTCATTATCGTCATTATCGTCATTATCGTCATTATCGTCATTATCGTCATTATCGTCATTATCGTCATTATCGTCATTATCGTCATTATCGTCATTACCGTCATTACCGTCATTATCGTCATTACCGGCATTACCGGCATTATCGGCATTATCGGCATTACCGTCATTACCATCATTACCGTCATTACCGTCATTACCGTCATTACCGTCATTACCGTCATTACCGTCATTATCGTCATTATCGTCATTATCGTCATTATCGTCAGTATCGTCATTATCGGCATCATCGTTATCATCGTCATCATCGTCATTATCGTCATTATCGTCATTATCGTCAGTATCGTCATTATCGTCATTACCGTCATTACCGGCATTACCGTTATTACCGTTATTACCGTCATTACGGTCATTACCGTCATTACCGTCATTACCGTCATTACCGTCATTACCGTCATTACCGTCATTACCGTCATTACCGTCATTATCGTCATTATCGTCATTATCGTCAGTATCGTCATTATCGTCATTATCGTCATTATCGTCATTATCGTCATTATCGTCATTATCGTCATTATCGTCATTATCGTCATTATCGTCATTACCGTCATTACCGTCATTACCGGCATTACCGTTATTACCGTTATTACCGTCATTACGGTCATTACCGTCATTACCGTCATTACCGTCATTACTGTCATTACCGTCATTACCGTCATTACCGTCATTACCGTCATTACCGTCATTACCGTCATTATCGTCATTATCGTCATTATCGTCATTATCGTCATAATCGTCAGTATCGTCATTATCGTCATTATCGCCATTATCGTCATCATCGTCATCATCGTCATCATCGTCATCATCGTCATCATCGTCATCATCGTCATCATCGTCATCATCGTCTTCATCGTCACCATCGTCATCATCGCCATCATCGCCATCATCGTCATCATCGCCATCATCGCCATCATCGTCATCTTCGCCATCATCGTCATCATCGTCATCATCGCCATCATCGCCATCATCGTCATCATCGTCATCATCGTCACCATCGTCATCATCGTCATCATCGTCACCATCGTCACCATCGCCATCATCGCCACCATCGCCATCATCGTTATTATCGTCATTATCGTCATTATTTTCATTATCGTCATTATCGTCATTATCGTCATTATCGTCATTATCGTCATTATCGTCATTATCGTCATTATCGTCATTATCGTCATTACCGTCATTACCGTCATTATCGTCATTACCGTCATTACCGTCATTATCGTCATTACCGGCATTACCGGCATTATCGGCATTATCGGCATTACCGTCATTACCATCATTACCGTCATTACCGTCATTACAGTCATTACCGTCATTACCGTCATTACCGTCATTATCGTCATTATCGTCATTATCGTCATTATCGTCAGTATCGTCATCATCGTCATCATCGTCATCATCGTCACCATCGCCATCATCGGCATCATCGTCATCATTGTCATTATCGTCATCATCGTCAACATCGTAATCATCGTCATCATCGTCATCATCGTCATCATCGTCATCATCGTCATCATCGTCATCATCGTCACCATCGTCACCATCGTCATCATCGTCATCATCGTCATCATCGTCATCGTCGTCATCATCGTCATCATCGTCATCATCGTCACCGTCGTCACCATCGTCATCATCGTCATCATCGTCATCATCGTCATCATCGTCATCATCGTCATCATCGTCACCATCGTCACCATCGTCACCATCGTCATCATCGTCATCATCGTCATCATCGTCATCATCGTCATCATCGTCATCATCGTCATCATCGTCATCATCGTCATCATCGTCATTATCGTCATCATCGTCATCATCGTCATCATCGTCATCATCGTCATCATCGTCATCATCGTCATTATCGTCATCATCGTCATCATCGTCATCATCGTCATCATCGTCATCATCGTCATCATCGTCATCATCGTCATCATCGTCATCATCGTCATCATCGTCTTCATCGTCACCATCGTCATCATCGCCATCATCGCCATCATAGTCATCTTCGCCATCATCGTCATCATCGTCATCATCGCCATCATCGTCATCATCGTCATCATCGTCACCATCGTCATCATCGTCACCATCGTCACCATCGCCATCATCGCCACCATCGCCATCATCGTCATTATCGTCATTATCGTCATTATCGTCATTATTTTCATTATCGTCATTATCGTCATTATCGTCATTATCGTCATTATCGTCATTATCGTCATTATCGTCATTATCGTCATTATCGTCATTATCGTCATTACCGTCATTATCGTCATTACCGGCATTACCGGCATTATCGGCATTATCGGCATTACCATCATTACCGTCATTACCGTCATTACCGTCATTACCGTCATTACCGTCATTACCGTCATTACCGTCATTATCGTCATTATCGTCATTATCGTCATTATCGTCAGTATCGTCATTATCGGCATCATCGTTATCATCGTCATCATCGTCATCATCGTCACCATCGTCACCATCGCCATCATCTTCATCATCGTCACCATCGGCACCATCGCCATCATCGTCATCATCGCCATCATCGCCACCATCGTCATCATCGTCATCATCGTCATCATCGTCATCATCGTCATCATCGTCATCATCGTCATCATCGTCATCATCGTCATCATCGTCATCATCGTCATCATCGTCATCATCGTCATCATCGTCATCATTTTCATCATCGTCATCATCGTCATCATCGTCATCATCGTCATCATCGTCATCATCGTCATCATCGTCATCATCGTCACCATCGTCACCATCGTCACCATCGTCACCATCGTCATCATCGTCATCATCGTCACCATCGGCACCATCGCCATCATCGTCATCATCGCCATCATCGCCACTATCGTCATCATCGTCATCATCGTCATCATCGTCATCATCGTCATCATCGTCATCATCGTCATCATCGTCATCATCGTCATCATCGTCATCATCGTCATCATCGCCATCATCGCCATCATCGTCACCATCGTCATCATCGTCATCATCGTCATCATCGTCATCATCGTCATCATCGTCATCATCGTCACCATCGTCACCATCGTCACCATCGTCACAATCGTCACCATCGTCACCATCGCCACTATCGTCATCATCGTCATCATGGTCATCATCGTCATCATCGTCATCCTCGTCATCATCGTCATCATCGTCATCATCGTCACCATCGTCACCATCGTAATCATCGTCATCATCGTCATCATCGTCATCATCGTCATCATCGTCATCATCGTCATCATCGTCATCATCGTCATAATCGTCATTATCGTCATTATCGTCATTATCGGCATTATCGGCATTATGGGCATTATCGTCATTATAGTCATAATATTCATTATCGTCATTATCGTCATTATCGTCATTATCGGCATTATCGGCATTATCGGCATTATCGGCATTATCGTCATTATCGTCATTATCGTCATTATTTTCATTATCGTCATCATCGTCATCATCGTCACCATCGTCACCATCGCCATCATCGTCACCATCGTCATCATCGCCATCATCGTCATCATCGTCATCATCGTCATCATCGTCATCAGCGTCATTATCGTCATTATCGTCATTATCGTCATTATTGTCATTATCGTCATTACCGTCATTACCGTCATTATCGTCATTACCGGCATTACCGGCATTATCGGCATTATCGGCATTACCGTCATTACCATCATTACCGTCATTACCGTCATTACCGTCATTACCGTCATTACCGTCATTACCGTCATTATCGTCATTATCGTCATTATCGTCATTATCGTCAGTATCGTCATTATCGGCATCATCGTTATCATCGTCATCATCGTCATCATCGTCATCATCGTCATCATCGTCATCATCGTCATAATCGTCATCATCGTCACCATCGTCATCATCGTCATCATCGTCACCATCGTCACCATCGCCATCATCTTCATCATCGTCACAATCGGCACCATCGCCATCATCGTCATCATCGCCATCATCGCCATCATCGTCATCATCGTCATCATCGTCATCATCGTCATCATCGTCATCATCGTCATCATCGTCATCATCGTCATCATGGTCATCATCGTCATCATCGTCATCCTCGTCATCATCGTCATCATCGTCATCATCGTCACCATCGTCACCATCGTAATCATCGTCATCATCGTCATCATCGTCATCATCGTCATCATCGTCATCATCGTCATCATCGTCATCATCGTCATAATCGTCATTATCGTCATTATCGTCATTATCGGCATTATCGGCATTATCGGCATTATCGTCATTATAGTCATAATATTCATTATCGTCATTATCGTCATTATCGTCATTATCGGCATTATCGGCATTATCGGCATTATCGGCATTATCGTCATTATCGTCATTATCGTCATTATTTTCATTATCGTCATCATCGTCATCATCGTCACCATCGTCACCATCGCCATCATCGTCACCATCGTCATCATCGCCATCATCGTCATCATCGTCATCATCGTCATCATCGTCATCAGCGTCATTATCGTCATTATCGTCATTATCGTCATTATTGTCATTATCGTCATTACCGTCATTACCGTCATTATCGTCATTACCGGCATTACCGGCATTATCGGCATTATCGGCATTACCATCATTACCGTCATTACCGTCATTACCGTCATTACCGTCATTACCGTCATTACCGTCATTATCGTCATTATCGTCATTATCGTCATTATCGTCAGTATCGTCATTATCGGCATCATCGTTATCATCGTCATCATCGTCATCATCGTCATCATCGTCATCATCGTCATCATCGTCATAATCGTCATCATCGTCACCATCGTCATCATCGTCATCATCGTCACCATCGTCACCATCGCCATCATCTTCATCATCGTCACAATCGGCACCATCGCCATCATCGTCATCATCGCCATCATCGCCATCATCGTCATCATCGTCATCATCGTCATCATCGTCATCATCGTCATCATCGTCATCATCGTCATCATCGTCATCATCGTCATCATCGTCATCATCGTCATCATCGTCACCATCGTCACCATCGTCCCCATCGTCATCATCGTCATCATCGTCATCATCGTCACCATCGTCACCATCGTCATCATCGTCATCATCGTCATCATCGTCATCATCGTCATCATCGTCATCATCGTCATCATCGTCATCATCGTCATCATCGTCATTATCGTCATCATCGTCATCATCGTCATCATCGTCATCATCGTCATCATCGTCATCATCGTCATTATCGTCATCATCGTCATCATCGTCATCATCGTCATCATCGTCATCATCGTCATCATCGTCATTATCGTCATCATCGTCATCATCGTCATCATCGTCATCATCGTCATCATCGTCATCATCGTCATCATCGCCATCATCGTCATCATCGTCATCATCGTCACCATCGTCATCATCGTCATCATCGTCACCATCGTCACCATCGCCATCATCGCCACCATCGCCATCATCGTCATTATCGTCATTATCGTCATTATCGTCATTATTTTCATTATCGTCATTACCGTCATTATCGTCATTATCGTCATTATCGTCATTATCGTCATTATCGTCATTATCGTCATTACCGTCATTACCGTCATTATCGTCATTACCGGCATTACCGGCATTATCGGCATTATCGGCATTACCGTCATTACCATCATTACCGTCATTACCGTCATTACCGTCATTACCGTCATTACCGTCATTACCGTCATTACCGTCATTATCGTCATTATCGTCATTATCGTCATTATCGTCAGTATCGTCATTATCGGCATCATCGTTATCATCGTCATCATCGTCATCATCGTCATCATCGTCATCATCGTCATAATCGTCATCATCGTCACCATCGTCATCATCGTCATCATCGTCACCATCGTCACCATCGCCATCATCTTCATCATCGTCACCATCGGCACCATCGCCATCATCGTCATCATCGCCATCATCGCCACCATCGTCATCATCGTCATCATCGTCATCATCGTCATCATCGTCATCATCGTCATCATCGTCATCATCGTCATCATCGTCATCATCGTCATCATCGTCATCATCGTCATCATCGTCATCATCGTCACCATCGTCACCATCGTCACCATCGTCACCATCGTCATCATTGTCATCATCGTCATCATCGTCATCATCGTCACCATCGTCATCATCGTCATCATCGTCATCATCGTCATCATCGTCATCATCGTCATCATCGTCATGATCGTCATTATCGTCATTATCGTCATTATCGTCATTATCGTCATTATCGTCATTATCGTCATTATCGTCATTACCGTCATTACCGTCATTACCGTCATTACCGTCATTACCGTCATTATCGTCATTATCGTCATTATCGTCATTATCGTCATTACCGTCATTACCGTCATTACCGTCATTACCGTTATTACCGTCATTATCGTCATTATCGTCATTATCGCCATTATCGCCATTATCGTCATTATCGTCAGTATCGTCAGTATCGTCATCATCGTCATCATCGTCATCATCGTCATCGTCGTCATCATCGTCATCATCGTCATCATCGTCACCGTCGTCACCATCGTCATCATCGTCATCATCGTCATCATCGTCATCATCGTCATCATCGTCATCATCGTCATCATCGTCATCATCGTCACCATCGTCACCATCGTCACCATCGTCATCATCGTCATCATCGTCATCATCGTCATCATCGTCATCATCGTCATCATCGTCATCATCGTCATCATCGTCATCATCGTCATCATCGTCATCATCGCCATCATCGTCATCATCGTCATCATCGTCACCATCGTCATCATCGTCATCATCGTCACCATCGCCATCATCGCCACCATCGCCATCATCGTCATCATCGTCATTATCGTCATTATCGTCATTATTTTCATTATCGTCATTACCGTCATTATCGTCATTATCGTCATTATCGTCATTATCGTCATTATCGTCATTATCGTCATTATCGTCATTATCGTCATTATCGTCATTATCGTCATTACCGTCATTACCGTCATTATCGTCATTACCGGCATTACCGGCATTATCGGCATTATCGGCATTACCGTCATTACCATCATTACCGTCATTACCGTCATTACCGTCATTACCGTCATTACCGTCATTACCGTCATTATCGTCATTATCGTCATTATCGTCATTATCGTCAGTATCGTCATTATCGGCATCATCGTTATCATCGTCATCATCGTCATTATCGTCATTATCGTCATTATCGTCAGTATCGTCATTATCGTCATTACCGTCATTACCGGCATTACCGTTATTACCGTTATTACCGTCATTACGGTCATTACCGTCATTACCGTCATTACCGTCATTACCGTCATTACCGTCATTACCGTCATTACCGTCATTACCGTCATTATCGTCATTATCGTCATTATCGTCAGTATCGTCATTATCGTCATTATCGTCATTATCGTCATTATCGTCATTATCGTCATTATCGTCATTATCGTCATTATCGTCATTATCGTCATTACCGTCATTACCGTCATTACCGGCATTACCGTTATTACCGTTATTACCGTCATTACGGTCATTACCGTCATTACCGTCATTACCGTCATTACTGTCATTACCGTCATTACCGTCATTACCGTCATTACCGTCATTACCGTCATTACCGTCATTATCGTCATTATCGTCATTATCGTCATTATCGTCATAATCGTCAGTATCGTCATTATCGTCATTATCGCCATTATCGTCATCATCGTCATCATCGTCATCATCGTCATCATCGTCATCATCGTCATCATCGTCATCATCGTCATCATCGTCTTCATCGTCACCATCGTCATCATCGCCATCATCGCCATCATCGTCATCATCGCCATCATCGCCATCATCGTCATCTTCGCCATCATCGTCATCATCGTCATCATCGCCATCATCGCCATCATCGTCATCATCGTCATCATCGTCACCATCGTCATCATCGTCATCATCGTCACCATCGTCACCATCGCCATCATCGCCACCATCGCCATCATCGTTATTATCGTCATTATCGTCATTATTTTCATTATCGTCATTATCGTCATTATCGTCATTATCGT
The DNA here is from genome assembly GCA_963855975.1 of Andrena chrysosceles. Lineage (NCBI taxonomy): Eukaryota > Metazoa > Arthropoda > Insecta > Hymenoptera > Andrenidae > Andrena > Andrena chrysosceles. Next base: position 504,234 of record CAWLCU010000594.1, read on the forward strand.
CATTATCGTCATTATCGTCATTATCGTCATTATCGTCATTATCGTCATTACCGTCATTACCGTCATTATCGTCATTACCGTCATTACCGTCATTATCGTCATTACCGGCATTACCGGCATTATCGGCATTATCGGCATTACCGTCATTACCATCATTACCGTCATTACCGTCATTACAGTCATTACCGTCATTACCGTCATTACCGTCATTATCGTCATTATCGTCATTATCGTCATTATCGTCAGTATCGTCATCATCGTCATCATCGTCATCATCGTCACCATCGCCATCATCGGCATCATCGTCATCATTGTCATTATCGTCATCATCGTCAACATCGTAATCATCGTCATCATCGTCATCATCGTCATCATCGTCATCATCGTCATCATCGTCATCATCGTCACCATCGTCACCATCGTCATCATCGTCATCATCGTCATCATCGTCATCGTCGTCATCATCGTCATCATCGTCATCATCGTCACCGTCGTCACCATCGTCATCATCGTCATCATCGTCATCATCGTCATCATCGTCATCATCGTCATCATCGTCACCATCGTCACCATCGTCACCATCGTCATCATCGTCATCATCGTCATCATCGTCATCATCGTCATCATCGTCATCATCGTCATCATCGTCATCATCGTCATCATCGTCATTATCGTCATCATCGTCATCATCGTCATCATCGTCATCATCGTCATCATCGTCATCATCGTCATTATCGTCATCATCGTCATCATCGTCATCATCGTCATCATCGTCATCATCGTCATCATCGTCATCATCGTCATCATCGTCATCATCGTCATCATCGTCTTCATCGTCACCATCGTCATCATCGCCATCATCGCCATCATAGTCATCTTCGCCATCATCGTCATCATCGTCATCATCGCCATCATCGTCATCATCGTCATCATCGTCACCATCGTCATCATCGTCACCATCGTCACCATCGCCATCATCGCCACCATCGCCATCATCGTCATTATCGTCATTATCGTCATTATCGTCATTATTTTCATTATCGTCATTATCGTCATTATCGTCATTATCGTCATTATCGTCATTATCGTCATTATCGTCATTATCGTCATTATCGTCATTATCGTCATTACCGTCATTATCGTCATTACCGGCATTACCGGCATTATCGGCATTATCGGCATTACCATCATTACCGTCATTACCGTCATTACCGTCATTACCGTCATTACCGTCATTACCGTCATTACCGTCATTATCGTCATTATCGTCATTATCGTCATTATCGTCAGTATCGTCATTATCGGCATCATCGTTATCATCGTCATCATCGTCATCATCGTCACCATCGTCACCATCGCCATCATCTTCATCATCGTCACCATCGGCACCATCGCCATCATCGTCATCATCGCCATCATCGCCACCATCGTCATCATCGTCATCATCGTCATCATCGTCATCATCGTCATCATCGTCATCATCGTCATCATCGTCATCATCGTCATCATCGTCATCATCGTCATCATCGTCATCATCGTCATCATCGTCATCATCGTCATCATCGTCATCATCGTCATCATCGTCATCATCGTCATCATCGTCATCATCGTCATCATCGTCATCATCGTCACCATCGTCACCATCGTCACCATCGTCACCATCGTCATCATCGTCATCATCGTCACCATCGGCACCATCGCCATCATCGTCATCATCGCCATCATCGCCACTATCGTCATCATCGTCATCATCGTCATCATCGTCATCATCGTCATCATCGTCATCATCGTCATCATCGTCATCATCGTCATCATCGTCATCATCGTCATCATCGTCATCATCGTCATCATCGCCATCATCGCCATCATCGTCACCATCGTCATCATCGTCATCATCGTCATCATCGTCATCATCGTCATCATCGTCATCATCGTCACCATCGTCACCATCGTCACCATCGTCACAATCGTCACCATCGTCACCATCGCCACTATCGTCATCATCGTCATCATGGTCATCATCGTCATCATCGTCATCCTCGTCATCATCGTCATCATCGTCATCATCGTCACCATCGTCACCATCGTAATCATCGTCATCATCGTCATCATCGTCATCATCGTCATCATCGTCATCATCGTCATCATCGTCATCATCGTCATAATCGTCATTATCGTCATTATCGTCATTATCGGCATTATCGGCATTATCGGCATTATCGTCATTATAGTCATAATATTCATTATCGTCATTATCGTCATTATCGTCATTATCGGCATTATCGGCATTATCGGCATTATCGGCATTATCGTCATTATCGTCATTATCGTCATTATTTTCATTATCGTCATCATCGTCATCATCGTCACCATCGTCACCATCGCCATCATCGTCACCATCGTCATCATCGCCATCATCGTCATCATCGTCATCATCGTCATCATCGTCATCAGCGTCATTATCGTCATTATCGTCATTATCGTCATTATTGTCATTATCGTCATTACCGTCATTACCGTCATTATCGTCATTACCGGCATTACCGGCATTATCGGCATTATCGGCATTACCGTCATTACCATCATTACCGTCATTACCGTCATTACCGTCATTACCGTCATTACCGTCATTACCGTCATTATCGTCATTATCGTCATTATCGTCATTATCGTCAGTATCGTCATTATCGGCATCATCGTTATCATCGTCATCATCGTCATCATCGTCATCATCGTCATCATCGTCATCATCGTCATAATCGTCATCATCGTCACCATCGTCATCATCGTCATCATCGTCACCATCGTCACCATCGCCATCATCTTCATCATCGTCACAATCGGCACCATCGCCATCATCGTCATCATCGCCATCATCGCCATCATCGTCATCATCGTCATCATCGTCATCATCGTCATCATCGTCATCATCGTCATCATCGTCATCATCGTCATCATCGTCATCATCGTCATCATCGTCATCATCGTCACCATCGTCACCATCGTCCCCATCGTCATCATCGTCATCATCGTCATCATCGTCACCATCGGCACCATCGCCATCATCGTCATCATCGCCATCATCGCCACCATCGTCATCATCGTCATCATCGTCATCATCGTCATCATCGTCATCATCGTCATCATCGTCATCATCGTCATCATCGTCATTATCGTCATCATCGTCATCATCGTCATCATCGGCACCATCGCCATCATCGTCATCATCGTCATCATCGTCATCATCGTCATCATCGTCATCATCGTCATCATCGTCACCATCGTCACCATCGTCACCATCGTCACCATCGTCATCATCGTCATCATCGTCACCATCGGCACCATCGCCATCATCGTCATCATCGCCATCATCGCCACTATCGTCATCATCGTCATCATCGTCATCATCGTCATCATCGTCATCATCGTCATCATCGTCATCATCGTCATCATCGTCATCATCGTCATCATCGTCATCATCGTCATCATCGTCATCATCGCCATCATCGCTATCATCGTCACCATCGTCATCATCGTCATCATCGTCATCATCGTCATCATCGTCATCATCGTCATCATCGTCACCATCGTCACCATCGTCACCATCGTCACAATCGTCACCATCGTCACCATCGCCACTATCGTCATCATCGTCATCATGGTCATCATCGTCATCATCGTCATCCTCGTCATCATCGTCATCATCGTCATCATCGTCACCATCGTCACCATCGTAATCATCGTCATCATCGTCATCATCGTCATCATCGTCATCATCGTCATCATCGTCATCATCGTCATCATCGTCATAATCGTCATTATCGTCATTATCGTCATTATCGGCATTATCGGCATTATCGGCATTATCGTCATTATAGTCATAATATTCATTATCGTCATTATCGTCATTATCGTCATTATCGGCATTATCGGCATTATCGGCATTATCGGCATTATCGTCATTATCGTCATTATCGTCATTATTTTCATTATCGTCATCATCGTCATCATCGTCACCATCGTCACCATCGCCATCATCGTCACCATCGTCATCATCGCCATCATCGTCATCATCGTCATCATCGTCATCATCGTCATCAGCGTCATTATCGTCATTATCGTCATTATCGTCATTATTGTCATTATCGTCATTACCGTCATTACCGTCATTATCGTCATTACCGGCATTACCGGCATTATCGGCATTATCGGCATTACCGTCATTACCATCATTACCGTCATTACCGTCATTACCGTCATTACCGTCATTACCGTCATTACCGTCATTATCGTCATTATCGTCATTATCGTCATTATCGTCAGTATCGTCATTATCGGCATCATCGTTATCATCGTCATCATCGTCATCATCGTCATCATCGTCATCATCGTCATCATCGTCATAATCGTCATCATCGTCACCATCGTCATCATCGTCATCATCGTCACCATCGTCACCATCGCCATCATCTTCATCATCGTCACAATCGGCACCATCGCCATCATCGTCATCATCGCCATCATCGCCATCATCGTCATCATCGTCATCATCGTCATCATCGTCATCATCGTCATCATCGTCATCATCGTCATCATCGTCATCATCGTCATCATCGTCATCATCGTCATCATCGTCACCATCGTCACCATCGTCCCCATCGTCATCATCGTCATCATCGTCATCATCGTCACCATCGGCACCATCGCCATCATCGTCATCATCGCCATCATCGCCACCATCGTCATCATCGTCATCATCGTCATCATCGTCATCATCGTCATCATCGTCATCATCGTCATCATCGTCATCATCGTCATTATCGTCATCATCGTCATCATCGTCATCATCGGCACCATCGCCATCATCGTCATCATCGCCATCATCGCCACCATCGTCATCATCGTCATCATCGTCATCATCGTCATCATCGTCATCATCGTCATCATCGTCATCATCGTCATCATCGTCATCATCGTCATCATCGTCATCATCGTCATCATCGTCATCATCGTCATCATCGTCATCATCGTCACCATCGTCACCATCGTCACCATCGTCACCATCGTCATCATCGTCATCATCGTCACCATCGGCACCATCGCCATCATCGTCATCATCGCCATCATCGCCACCATCGTCATCATCGTCATCATCGTCATCATCGTCATCATCGTCATCATCGTCATCATCGTCATCATCGTCATCATCGTCATCATCGTCATCATCGTCATCATCGTCACCATCGTCATCATCGTCATCATCGTCATCATCGTCACCATCGGCACCATCGCCATCATCGTCATCATCGTCATCATCGTCATCATCGTCATCATCGTCATCATCGTCATCATCGTCATCATCGTCATCATCGTCATCATCGTCATCATCGTCATCATCGTCATCATCGTCATCATCGTCATCATCGTCATCATCGCCATCATCGCCATCATCGTCACCATCGTCATCATCGTCATCATCGTCATCATCGTCATCATCGTCATCATCGACATCATCGTCACCATCGTCACCATCGTCACCATCGTCACAATCGTCACCATCGTCACCATCGCCACTATCGTCATCATCGTCATCATCGTCATCATCGTCATCATCGTCATCATCGTCATCATCGTCATCATCGTCACCATCGTCACCATCGTAATCATCGTCATCATCGTCATCATCGTCATCATCGTCATCATCGTCATCATCGTCATCATCGTCATCATCGTCATAATCGTCATTATCGTCATTATCGTCATTATCGGCATCATCGGCATTATCGGCATTATCGTCATTATAGTCATTATATTCATTATCGTCATTATCGTCATTATCGTCATTATCGGCATTATCGGCATTATCGGCATTATCGGCATTATCGTCATTATCGTCATTATCGTCATTATTTTCATTATCGTCATCATCGTCATCATCGTCACCATCGTCACCATCGCCATCATCGTCACCATCGTCATCATCGCCATCATCGTCATCATCGTCATCATCGTCATCATCGTCATCAGCGTCATTATCGTCATTATCGTCATTATCGTCATTATTGTCATTATCGTCATTACCGTCATTACCGTCATTATCGTCATTACCGGCATTACCGGCATTATCGGCATTATCGGCATTACCGTCATTACCATCATTACCGTCATTACCGTCATTACCGTCATTACCGTCATTACCGTCATTACCGTCATTATCGTCATTATCGTCATTATCGTCATTATCGTCATTATCGTCAGTATCGTCATTATCGGGCATCATCGTTATCATCGTCATCATCGTCATCATCGTCATCATCGTCATCATCGTCATCATCGTCATAATCGTCATCATCGTCACCATCGTCATCATCGTCATCATCATCATCATCGTCACCATCGGCACCATCGCCATCATCGTCATCATCGTCACCATCGCCATCATCGTCATCATCGCCATCATCGCCATCATCGCCACCATCGTCATCATCGTCATCATCGTCATCATCGTCATCATCGTCATCATCGTCATCATCGTCATCATCGTCATCATCGTCATCATCGTCATCATCGTCATCATCGTCATCATCGTCATCATCGTCATCATCGTCATCATCGTCATCATCGTCACCATCGTCACCATCGTCCCCATCGTCATCATCGTCATCATCGTCATCATCGTCATCATCGTCATCATCGTCATAATCGTCATCATCGTCACCATCGTTATCATCGTCATCATCGTCATCATCGTCACCATCGGCACCATCGCCATCATCGTCATCATCGTCACCATCGCCATCATCGTCATCATCGCCATCATCGCCATCATCGCCACCATCGTCATCATCGTAATCATCGTCATCATCGCCATCATCGTCATCATCGCCATCATCGCCATCATCGCCACCATCGTCATCATCGTCATCATCGTCATCATCGTCATCATCGTCATCATCGTCATTATCGTCAGTATCGTCATCATCGTCATCATCGTCATCATCGTCACCATCGCCATCATCGGCATCATCGTCATCATTGTCATTATCGTCATCATCGTCAACATCGTAATCATCGTCATCATCGTCATCATCGTCATCATCGTCATCATCGTCATCATCGTCATCATCGTCACCATCGTCACCATCGTCATCATCGTCATCATCGTCATCATCGTCATCGTCGTCATCATCGTCATCATCGTCACCGTCGTCACCATCGTCATCATCGTCATCATCGTCATCATCGTCATCATCGTCATCATCGTCATCATCGTCATCATCGTCATCATCGTCATCATCGTCATCATCGTCATTATCGTCATCATCGTCATCATCGTCATCATCGTCATCATCGTCATCATCGTCATCATCGTCATTATCGTCATCATCGTCATCATCGTCATCATCGTCATCATCGTCATCATCGTCATCATCGTCATCATCGCCATCATCGTCATCATCGTCATCATCGTCACCATCGTCATCATCGTCATCATCGTCACAATCGTCACCATCGCCATCATCGCCACCATCGCCATCATCGTCATTATCGTCATTATCGTCATTATCGTCATTATTTTCATTATCGTCATTACCGTCATTATCGTCATTATCGTCATTATCGTCATTATCGTCATTATCGTCATTATCGTCATTATCGTCATTATCGTCATTATCGTCATTATCGTCATTATCGTCATTACCGTCATTACCGTCATTATCGTCATTACCGGCATTACCGGCATTATCGGCATTATCGGCATTACCGTCATTACCATCATTACCGTCATTACCGTCATTACCGTCATTACCGTCATTACCGTCATTACCGTTGTTACGTGAGGGCGTTAATTTCAAAAGAGACCGAGCGGTTGAGTCTAATTTCCTCTAGTAACGCTTAACGAATTTTAAAGGGAAAAGTTATAATTTTAACATAATCAGTGATTATTACGCAAAAATCAGGATTGCTTTGGGGCGCGGCTTTCGTCTACAACCTGTACAGGTTGTCCAATCAGGATGTGGTATTTTGGTGGAGACTGGTTCGAAACAAAATTAGACAAGTTAAGGAATAATATACCATGTATTACAAAAAATATATATATAAAGGAGTTTTTGAAAGGTGGTACAAAATGGGGAAAATTACATGGATTTGTGTTACGCCAAATTATATATAAAAAGGTCCAATTACAATGTGTAAAATCCTAGACTTGTTTGTGAGGTTTGAATTTAGTCAGAATTGAATGTGAACGGAAACAAGAAGTCGACAATAATTGATCGAGGGAAACCCCACAACACTAAGTGGTTGGATCAATAATCGCATTTGTTCTTAATTTTGTACATTCATTCGAGTTGTTTGGATGATTAGCTTGGTCGCAATTTATATCACTCGAAGCGAGACAAGTTTTGTATCACGTCACACGCCGAAGGGAAGGTAACAGCTAATCGAGGGATAACCCATAACCCACTAGGTGGTTGAATCAGCTGCTGCTTCCGTACAATATCATAACAAAACGGGCTCACCAATGTAGGGTAGAAACTGTATAAATTTTAAAGTGTCGCTTACTCTCTCTCTCTCTGTCTCTCTGTCTCTCTGTGATCTGTATCGCTGGGCTGCTTATGGATGTTGTAACGCAGCACACGTCGCACGATACACTAGCACTAGGTGTTAGTATAGTTTATAATAATTATATTTTAAGGTACGGTATTAAAAATGGAAAAACGTATAAAAATCGAGTCTCTACGGGGACTGAGTCCTTCCACGCACTATAAGACACACGGGAACTCCGGCTCAAAGACTATTTAACAAATAGTAATGTCCCTCGGACAGAACGTCAGCGCACTATGCGACTTAACAGGCGACTGCCGTAAAATGGTAATTTTTGATTATAATTTAAAATGGTAAAAACGCAAAAATATATAAGTCTCTACGGGGACTGAGTCCTTCCACGATCACTGGGATGCACTGGAACTCCGGCTCAAAGACTATTTCAATGAATAGTTATGTCCCTCGGACAGATCGGCCACGCACTATGCGACTTGTCAGCCGACTGCCCCGAGCGTTTGCAGGGTAGGCCCGAGCACTCGGGCCTTTGCACAAAGAGCGCCAAAATTGCTGACTTTGCACCTCGTGCACACGGGCCTAACCGTCGTCGCCTCGGACCGTTCCCAGCCTCACAGTGCTTAGGTTTTCAGAATGTTATCGCATCCGGCGTTCCAAGAACGTTCTGCAGTGTCGAGATTTTTGCATGGGAAAATGCAGTGGCGTAATGAATTATAATAATTCGGTTTACAGATCATTGACAACTGATCGAGGGAAACTCCCATAACACGTGATGGTTGAATCAATCGTCGACATCTGTGAACTGACTACAATGAGGATATCGCAAAGATTTAGAAATGAATTTCGAAAAATAGCCGGCACGTAACACTCTCCCCCCCTTGAAATCATCGTCCCCGATGATAACTAGTCATAAGGACATTTGGAGTGCCGGGTATAATTTATAAAAACATGGAGTAGCTGCCTGTCACGCTTACGAGGCATCGCGCTCGTTCCGCCGACACGGATTTGGGTTCGGTGGTAGTGAGGATCGCCGCGCAGGGCGAAATATACGCATTTCACAAAAGGGCTTCCTATATGCACGCAGCCCTCAAGATTCACTATTGCTATTTTTTTTTTTTTTTTTTTTTTTTTTTTTAACAATTTCTAACGAGACCACAAACATTCACCCCGACTGTTCCTACAAGTCAATTCCCCGAGAAACGACATGTCCTTAAGGAATCGAGCACCGACGTCCGAGTACAACAACTCGTTTATAATGTCGCACTATGTTCCATACACTTAGTGCATTCACCACGAACTTCTCGCACGTTGGTACACCCGGCGATGTTAAGTATGATGATGGGTTTTAGACGTTGATCTCCTCGATGGATTCGTTCATTGTCCACCCATCCGCAGCATTTAGCTCCAGGACTCACGACATGAATTCCATCTGGACAGTCTGATGTTCGTCAGGCTCTGCAATCTATTGTGGTGGAGTTTTTCGGATGTAGGAAAATCGGTGCTCTTAACGCCAAAACTCTGTAGGTTCGGATTGGCCGCCAAAAATGTCCCCAGTATGGTGCCGCTACAATTCACGCAGCGTCCAATTGAGAGGTTCCTCAAGGAATTGACCCGCAGGTACTGCCAGCTCCTGAAAGGCCATGGATAAGCGGAAAATGCTGTCACACTCTATCCTTCCAGTGCTGTACAGTTTTTTCGCAACCAGGGTCAACAGCCGTGACCATAAATTCGTGGCAACCAATTCGTCATCTAAAACAATGTATCTTATAATAACGCCACATCGCATACAAAATACCCAATAGAAAGCGGTGATTGATACTATCCTGCAGAACTCAGCAATCCGTAGGTCGCAATTCACAGTCCATAGGTCATACTCCGGCAGGATGTATGTTACTGGAGCGGTGTTCGGCTTCATGACAACTGAAGAGCGACTCGGTAGATCCTTCGACACGGTGTATCAGTGGAAGATGGTAGTAGGTTGATCCAATAACGAACAGGCGTGATTGTATAGTAGGCGCATTCTCCTCCTCCAAATTACGAGTATCGAGAAGTATCGTATCAGTCTTGCAATGAGCAAATTTTTTTTTTTTTTTTTTTTTTTTTTTAAATACAATCCCAGAACGAATGAACTCTTGATGTTTCATGTGTTCCCCGATGGTTTGCGGAGGTTAGCGTGATCCAGGTCATCACAGAGAGAAGAGTTACCAATTTTCTTAATTTAATTTAACTCTATTCTACGATTAGATCGGAAACTGAGGCCTAATCATTTTGGTGGTGTAGTAATAGTTTATCAGCATGCTTTACAAATCGTTCGCCAGATTTCTTTTGTAGTATAATATTATTCTTTTCTAAAATTCCAACAATTTTATAAGGACCGTGATATCGACCTCCAAATTTACCTTTCCTGACTTCTACTAAAACGCGTGCCATGTCGCCAATTTTACCTTGAAATGGTCGCGCTTTTTCATCATAGTGTAATTTTGACTTATGTTTAGCCGATATCAAATTTTGTGCAGCCAACGTCTGCATCTCGGTTAATCGCGTTAATAAATCTCGAAGATAACCGTTATACGTTGGCAGAGATTCGTCTGTAGGGAATGCACTAGGACAGCGTGCTGTTTCGCCAAATACTAATTCGTGTGGAGTGAAATTTGTTGCCTCGTGAACGGATGTGTTATACGAAAATATTGCAAATGGTACTATTTTATCCCAATCATCAAAGTCATTTAGATAATGTTTTATATATTCAGTCAAGACTATATGGCTACGTTCCAAAGCACCATTTGTTTGTGGACGATACCCAGAGGTAGTTACATGATTAATTTTGAAAACTTTCGCTAATTCTTTTAACACTTTATTAATGAAACTAGTACCTTGATCAGTTAAAATTGCGCGTGGAGCCCCATATTGCAATACTAGATGCGTGACCAGCGCATGAGCTACAGTTTCTGCTTTTATATCCGGTACAGGAACTGCAATGCAGTATTTCGTAAGATTATCCTGCATAGTTAAAATGTGTCGATTCCCGCTAGGAGTCAATGGAAGAGGTCCCACAGTATCTAAGGATATTTTATCAAATGGTTTTAATGGTGTATCAGTTATAAGCATGGGTTCACGAGTTTTTGTTCTAACAAGTTTGTTCTCCTGACAACTATTGCATGTTCTAATGAAATTTTGAATATCGTTACGCATTGATGGCCAATAAAATCTTTCCCGAATTCTTTGATAAGTTTTTGTTACGCCCTTATGCCCTCCTATTAAACTTTCATGTAATTCCGAAATGATTTTCGGACGGAGTACTTCGGGCGGTACCTGTACGTTTCCGGTGCACAATGTTATTTTGATATCGCTATCCGCAAAAATATTTGATAAGATACCAGCTAGTGTACCCTGCGGAAGTGTATCTGTAAATTCACCGGATTTCGAAATTCTAAAGGACTTTATGCCTGATTGTAAAAGTGTAAGTTTTAAATTTTTCAAAGCATTACCTAATTTTGCGACAGAGGTATCATCATAATACCTTTCTTTGATTACTACACTGAAAATTTTGTATTTACCTCGCGGCGTAACGAGTACTTGGCCTTCTTTTGGCTTCGAATTCCGCAGATGCTCTATGCTTATAGCTCCTATGTCTGCGAGCAAACGACTTATCGGAGTTACCAATTCCACATCGGAAGAAATGAAATGAACATAATTTTCGCGAATGTTTGTTAAATTGTTTCGAGTAAATTTAATATTCTCTTCGCGTGTGTTCCTGGAGAAAGTCGGCGACGTTAATACGTCGGGAAGTATACTTTCTGTTATTTGAATTCCTGGTTGATACTGGTCAATTTTACTGTAGTCCATTGATTCAGGAGCAGGTGCACGTTTGGGGGTGGAAGGTGGATCAGAAACTGTTGTTCTTGGTTTTGAATAAATGGATTGTGAATAAGGTGTGGATAATGCAAGCGGTCTATTGGATGGTAACGGGGTTGGTATCATGGATCTGCGCGGTGGACGGTGAATTAGCGTATTGTCGAATCTTGAGGCATTGTTTGGTTCTTCTTCTTCTTCTTGTATGGATTCCAAAGGAGGTCTCCCTATTTCGGATCTCGAAGGTGCTACCTCGGCGCTTGTTCCAGCACTATCTTGTCCTCGCGATTTATATTGAGCCCACAAGTCTTCTGCGCGTTTGTCCAATTCTTCCCGGAATGAATTTTCTGCATCCAGTTCTGATTCATCGGATGAGTTTTGAAGAATATCGCTATGCTCTTGCAACGATTTTTCGAAACGGTTAAAAGATTCCTGAAGTTCCTGTAGCCTAATGGGTTGAGTAGTGTCGAGGTGGATCTCGTTATCGTCACTATCATTGGATGGAGGTGCAACCTCTATCGTTATGCTTTCGGCAGGTGTTGGAGCCGCGGCAGCTTCATCCTCTGTAGTGTCCAAAACCTCGGACTGGTCTTCAGATTGTACTTCTTTAGAAAGGGTGCGTTGAAATTCTTGAACCAATATCGGCGATTTGAGATTAGGTAACACGCTTTTTCGTCCTCGGAATACCGGCGGATCGACCACCTCGGTAGGCAGTTCTTCTTCGGAATTTTGTGAAGATTCGGTAGTAGTTAATTCCGCGTAATTAATGGGAGTTCTAGATTCGGCAGGTTGAACTGCGGAACGCGTTCTTGTTGCAATGGCACTTTTATCTAATGGAAATGTACGTTTACTTTTCTTAACAATTGGTTTAGCTACAGATTTTGATTTTGAAGATACGGATCTAGAAGTGCTTGGCGTTGGTAATCTTTTATCCACGGGAGGTTTTTTAATAGGCATAACTTTGGAAATCTTAGTATTGCATTCCGAGTCGCTATCGGATGTATCTTTTGAACTGGAATCAGAACTAGTATTAATTTCTGTTACCGGATTTCGAGACAGAGCGTCCGCATTGGAATTTAGACGTCCAGGTTTATGTACAAATTCGTATTCGTAATCATGCAATTTTAATCTCCAACGTACTAATCGTTGTCCTGGATCTTTTATCGAATCTATCCATTTTAAAGGCTCGTGATCACTAACCAAAGTAAATTTTCTTCCGTAAAGGTATGGTCGGAAATGTAATATTGCAAAAAGAACTGCTAGACATTCCTTTTCTGTGGTAAAATAATTTTGTTCCGGCTTCGTTAAATTTCTCGAAAGGAAAGCTACCGGCAAATCGTGTCCGTCTACGTTTTGGCTAAGTACGGCGCCTATTGCGTAGTCAGATGCATCCGTAGTTAATGTGAACGGTTTATTGAAATCGGGATATTGCAATATGGGACTCTTGCACAAAGCTTTACGTAGAATTTTGAAGCTATTTTTATGTTCTCTACCCCATACAAATTTAGCATTCTTTTTTAATAATTCGGTTAAAGGCTTCGCTTTTGCTGCAAAATCTTTGATGAATCGGCGATAATAACCGGCTAGTCCAAGAAATTGTCGTACATTTTTTTGGTTTTTAGGACGAGGAAAATGTCTTACCGCAATTATTTTCTTTGGATCTGGTGTTACTCCAGAGCGACTAATAATATGGCCTAAATATGTGACTTCGGTTCTCAAAAATTCACATTTATCTGGCTGAAGGGTTAATTTTGCATCATTTAATCGCGTAAACAGACGTCGGACTTTCTTTTCGTGTTCTTCCAAATTTTTCGCGTAAACAACAATGTCATCGAGGTAGACAAATACTTCCACACCCTGTAATCCGCGCAATACCTGATCCATCAGCCGTTGAAACGTCGCGGGAGCATTCTTAAGCCCTTCGGGCATACGAATATACTCATAATGACCATTAGGTGTAGTAAAGGCTGTTTTAGCACGGTCTCGCGGATCCATTTCAATTTGTTGGAATCCACTAGCGAGATCAAAGGTGGAAAAGTATTTCGCTTCGCCTAAGTGATCTAAAATTTCAGTGATATTAGGAAGGGGATATGCATCACCAATTGTTTTTTCGTTAAGATATCGAAAATCGATTACTATTCTCCACATTGGATTTCCTTCGGAATCAGGTTTCTTTGGTACTATCCAGATTGGTGAATTGTACGGAGAATTTGAAAGTGCAATAATTTTATCTGCCAATTTATTAGAAATTTGACGAGCTATTTCTTCTTGATGGACTCGTGGAAACCGATATTGCCTAGTGTTAATGGGCAAGTCATCTATTGTGGGTATTCGATGTCGTATTAAAGGAGTGGATTCTAATTTGTCACCTGGTAGACGAAATCGTTCAGGAAATTCCTCGATTAATTTAATTACATGTTCTTTTTCTTCATCATTTAAATGATCTAAACGCAATTTTGATAAAATTCTGGTTACTCGGTCCGTCGATACCGATGACTCCTGCAGTTCAGAGTCAGAATCGAAATATTCGCGTTCTTCAGGAAAGTTATGATATTCAAATGGTAAAATTTCTTGAGGCGGTATTTCTATTTCAATATCTTTATCCAAGGTATTTATTGCGAGAACATGGCACACGTTGTTTTTAACTTTTACCAGCGCTTCTCCAATATAAATTCCATCTATTGTTTTAATCAGTGGTAAATATCCTTCTTTCAAATTACAATCGATGGCATCTATGGCGATTGCTTGTCGGGTACGACTATTAATACGATAAACACGCGGCGTAGTATTTTTCGGGGGTGCTTCCTCTGGAGGAGTTTCACCCATAAAATGGATCGGTCGAATAGGTTGACTTTGTGTAACTATTGTATTGTGTGCAAAAGAAATTTCGGCTTTTTCTTGTCTCAAATAAGCTTTTCCTAAAATGCCGTCACTATGTATCGGAAAATTTGATCTTACTACATGAAATAGGACAGGTTGATCCAGAATTGATACTATTGTAGTTCCTAATGTTTCCATTCTTTCGTGCGTAATTCCTCTCATTTCAATAGAATCGTGTACGTCGACTGTTATATCCTCATGCAATGCGTTTAATTTTATTACATTTATGTCAGCACCCGTATCAATCAAAAATGTTGCAGTTTTATATCGTAATTGTTCCGCGGTTAATTTTACAACAGGCGATTCGTCATTACAACCCAAATTTAATATTGTTGATCCT
The DNA here is from genome assembly GCA_963855975.1 of Andrena chrysosceles. Lineage (NCBI taxonomy): Eukaryota > Metazoa > Arthropoda > Insecta > Hymenoptera > Andrenidae > Andrena > Andrena chrysosceles. Next base: position 519,865 of record CAWLCU010000594.1, read on the forward strand.
TTTCCAGAAATCTTACCGTCGGGCGACGCTCGGGATTTTGGTAACTCGTCGTCGCGTCTGTTCGAGGAGTTACTCGAGAGTTTAAATCCGAATTGTTTCGTGGTTCAGATGAATTTTGACTCGGCGAATACGATCGATTTTGGTTTGAATTGTATGAAGAATTTTGGTTTGGTGAATATGGTCTGGGTTCCCGAAATCCTACGGAATTCCGCGAATCGGAATTCGAGTTTCTGAAGCTATTTTGGAAATTTGAATTTTGGTGTGTGATTTGCGTCGACTGGGGAATCGGACTCGTGCTCCGTGCCAATTGTGGAGCCGTCGGAGTTTGTGCGTACGGCGAATTTGACGGAAAACGCGGATCCGGTGGATACGGTGAATAGTATGGTGGATAAGGCATTTGATAAAAAGGTGGGTAAGGCATGTAGGGATACGGGGAATAAGCAGGATATCCATGATCTGGATATCTACTCGATTCCGTGTTACTTCTCGGTGGTTTAAGAATACCTGTAGGAAATTTTGAATAATCTGAATTTCCAGTTGCGTTTGGACTCGGGCTTCGCGAACGAGAGTCTCCAAAATTTTGATATCGCGAATCGCGATAAGTGAATAAGCTTTGACGCGTATTACTTTGAACAGGGGAATTTGAACGAGACTCATCCTGCCTTGAGAGAAATAATCTATTTGTATCTCCGGTCGGTATTACTCCAGACCTCATTCGCGTCTCGACTCGCGTCGCATGTTTTAGCGCATCTTCTAGAGTTTTCGGATCCCGCGCGTCTACGGCCCTGGCTATCTCGTCCGGCAAGCCCCGAATAAATGCTTCTAGTGCGCAATCCTTTATCGGGCGCAGCATCTTATCCGCGTCCTCGCCATACGAGTCTTCCAGCGCGAGCCGGGCTCCACTAACCAAGATATTAAGCCGATCATAAAAATCATTTACAGTTTCGTTTCTATGCATATCATAAAAATCATTTACAGTTTCGTTTCTATGCATGCGGATATTTTCAATTTCATGATGGTAATATGGATAATTTTTTCCAGGAGCAAATCTAGTTTTCAAATGTTTAATTAATTCGTTTACGGTATTAAACGTTTTTCCGAAAGTACTATCGCGTGCAGCTCCTTGTAATTTTCCTAGAACTGCTTTGACAAACGGGCCTTCCGACGCTGGCGGTACGAAAACTGCGCCGTTTTGCACGTCTTGTAAGAAATCTTTTAGAGGTATGTTTTTCCCGTTAAAGAAAGGAATATTCAATGTCCCGTGCTGTAAAGCAAAGCATTCTGCCATAGACGTCATCATCGCATTTGTAACTGATAGATTCGCGGACGCGTTAGCGGTTTCGTTAGGGTTAGCCATTTTGTTAAAATTTTAATATATAAATATATAAATAAGCTGAAAATAAATTAGAAGTCGATATCACAGATTTTCCTAAAACGATTCAAGAAACACAACAAGAGATGCAAGGCGTAACGATTAAATCACATATACCAAATAACATATATTGCTTTTCTCTCGAACGTCTCAGAAAATACCACAACGGACGGATTTGACAAAAGCACATCCCACTTCTGACACCAGTTTAGCTGTTACGTGAGGGCGTTAATTTCAAAAGAGACCGAGCGGTTGAGTCTAATTTCCTCTAGTAACGCTTAACGAATTTTAAAGGGAAAAGTTATAATTTTAACATAATCAGTGATTATTACGCAAAAATCAGGATTGCTTTGGGGCGCGGCTTTCGTCTACAACCTGTACAGGTTGTCCAATCAGGATGTGGTATTTTGGTGGAGACTGGTTCGAAACAAAATTAGACAAGTTAAGGAATAATATACCATGTATTACAAAAAATATATATATAAAGGAGTTTTTGAAAGGTGGTACAAAATGGGGAAAATTACATGGATTTGTGTTACGCCAAATTATATATAAAAAGGTCCAATTACAATGTGTAAAATCCTAGACTTGTTTGTGAGGTTTGAATTTAGTCAGAATTGAATGTGAACGGAAACAAGAAGTCGACAATAATTGATCGAGGGAAACCCCACAACACTAAGTGGTTGGATCAATAATCGCATTTGTTCTTAATTTTGTACATTCATTCGAGTTGTTTGGATGATTAGCTTGGTCGCAATTTATATCACTCGAAGCGAGACAAGTTTTGTATCACGTCACACGCCGAAGGGAAGGTAACAGCTAATCGAGGGATAACCCATAACCCACTAGGTGGTTGAATCAGCTGCTGCTTCCGTACAATATCATAACAAAACGGGCTCACCAATGTAGGGTAGAAACTGTATAAATTTTAAAGTGTCGCTTACTCTCTCTCTCTCTGTCTCTCTGTCTCTCTGTGATCTGTATCGCTGGGCTGCTTATGGATGTTGTAACGCAGCACACGTCGCACGATACACTAGCACTAGGTGTTAGTATAGTTTATAATAATTATATTTTAAGGTACGGTATTAAAAATGGAAAAACGTATAAAAATCGAGTCTCTACGGGGACTGAGTCCTTCCACGCACTATAAGACACACGGGAACTCCGGCTCAAAGACTATTTAACAAATAGTAATGTCCCTCGGACAGAACGTCAGCGCACTATGCGACTTAACAGGCGACTGCCGTAAAATGGTAATTTTTGATTATAATTTAAAATGGTAAAAACGCAAAAATATATAAGTCTCTACGGGGACTGAGTCCTTCCACGATCACTGGGATGCACTGGAACTCCGGCTCAAAGACTATTTCAATGAATAGTTATGTCCCTCGGACAGATCGGCCACGCACTATGCGACTTGTCAGCCGACTGCCCCGAGCGTTTGCAGGGTAGGCCCGAGCACTCGGGCCTTTGCACAAAGAGCGCCAAAATTGCTGACTTTGCACCTCGTGCACACGGGCCTAACCGTCGTCGCCTCGGACCGTTCCCAGCCTCACAGTGCTTAGGTTTTCAGAATGTTATCGCATCCGGCGTTCCAAGAACGTTCTGCAGTGTCGAGATTTTTGCATGGGAAAATGCAGTGGCGTAATGAATTATAATAATTCGGTTTACAGATCATTGACAACTGATCGAGGGAAACTCCCATAACACGTGATGGTTGAATCAATCGTCGACATCTGTGAACTGACTACAATGAGGATATCGCAAAGATTTAGAAATGAATTTCGAAAAATAGCCGGCACGTAACACCGTCATTATCGTCATTATCGTCATTATCGTCATTATCGTCAGTATTGTCATTATCGGCATCATCGTTATCATCGTCATCATCGTCATCATCGTCATCATCGTCATAATCGTCATCATCGTCACCATCGTCATCATCGTCATCATCGTCACCATCGTCACCATCGCCATCATCTTCATCATCGTCACCATCGGCACCATCGCCATCATCGTCATCATCGCCATCATCGCCACCATCGTCATCATCGTCATCATCGTCATCATCGTCATCATCGTCATCATCGTCATCATCGTCATCATCGTCATCATCGTCATCATCGTCATCATCGTCACCATCGTCATCATCGTCACCATCGTCACCATCGTCACCATCGTCACCATCGTCATCATCGTCATCATCGTCACCATCGGCACCATCGCCATCATCGTCATCATCGCCATCATCGCCACCATCGTCATCATCGTCATCATCGTCATCATCGTCATCATCGTCATCATCGTCATCATCGTCATCATCGTCATCATCGTCATCATCGTCATTATCGTCATCATCGTCATCATCGTCACCATCGTCATCATCGTCATCATCGTCATCATCGTCATCATCGTCATCATCGTCATCATCGTCATGATCGTCATTATCGTCATTATCGTCATTATCGTCATTATCGTCATTATCGTCATTATCGTCATTATCGTCATTACCGTCATTACCGTCATTACCGTCATTACCGTCATTACCGTCATTATCGTCATTATCGTCATTATCGTCATTATCGTCATTACCGTCATTACCGTCATTACCGTCATTACCGTTATTACCGTCATTATCGTCATTATCGTCATTATCGCCATTATCGTCATTATCGTCAGTATCGTCAGTATCGTCATTATCGTCATTATCGTCATTATCGTCATTATCGTCATTATCGTCATTATCGTCATTATCGTCATTATCGGCATTACCGTCATTACCGTCATTACCGGCATTACCGTTATTACCGTCATTACGGTCATTACCGTCATTACCGTCATTACCGTCATTACCGTCATTACCGTCATTACCGTCATTACCGTCATTACCGTCATTATCGTCATTATCGTCATTATCGTCATTATCGTCATAATCGTCAGTATCGTCATTATCGTCATTATCGCCATTATCGTCATCATCGTCATCATCGTCATCATCGTCATCATCGTCATCATCGTCATCATCGTCATCATCGTCATCATCGTCTTCATCGTCACCATCGTCATCATCGCCATCATCGCCATCATCGTCATCATCGCCATCATCGCCATCATCGTCATCTTCGCCATCATCGTCATCATCGTCATCATCGCCATCATCGCCATCATCGTCATCATCGTCATCATCGTCACCATCGTCATCATCGTCATCATCGTCACCATCGTCATCATCGCCATCATCGCCACCATCGCCATCATCGTTATTATCGTCATTATCGTCATTATTTTCATTATCGTCATTATCGTCATTATCGTCATTATCGTCATTATCGTCATTATCGTCATTATCGTCATTATCGTCATTATCGTCATTATCGTCATTATCGTCATTATCGTCATTACCGTCATTACCGTCATTATCGTCATTACCGGCATTACCGGCATTATCGGCATTATCGGCATTACCGTCATTACCATCATTACCGTCATTACCGTCATTACCGTCATTACCGTCATTACCGTCATTACCGTCATTATCGTCATTATCGTCATTATCGTCATTATCGTCAGTATCGTCATCATCGTCATCATCGTCATCATCGTCACCATCGCCATCATCGGCATCATCGTCATCATTGTCATTATCGTCATCATCGTCAACATCGTAATCATCGTCATCATCGTCATCATCGTCATCATCGTCATCATCGTCATCATCGTCATCATCGTCACCATCGTCACCATCGTCATCATCGTCATCATCGTCATCATCGTCATCGTCGTCATCATCGTCATCATCGTCATCATCGTCACCGTCGTCACCATCGTCATCATCGTCATCATCGTCATCATCGTCATCATCGTCATCATCGTCACCATCGTCACCATCGTCACCATCGTCATCATCGTCACCATCGTCATCATCGTCATCATCGTCATCATCGTCATCATCGTCATCATCGTCATCATCGTCATCATCGTCATCATCGTCATCATCGTCATTATCGTCATCATCGTCATCATCGTCATCATCGTCATCATCGTCATTATCGTCATCATCGTCATCATCGTCATCATCGTCATCATCGTCATCATCGTCACCATCGTCACCATCGTCACCATCGTCATCATCGCCATCATCGCCACCATCGTCATCATCGTCATCATCGTCATCATCGTCATCATCGTCATCATCGTCATCATCGTCATCATCGTCATCATCGTCATCATCGTCATCATCGTCATCATCGTAATCATCGTAATCATCGTCATCATCGTCATCATCGTCATCATCGTCATCATCGTCACCATCGTCACCATCGTCCCCATCGTCATCATCGTCATCATCGTCATCATCGTCACCATCGGCACCATCGGCACCATCGCCATCATCGTCATCATCGCCATCATCGCCACCATCGTCATCATCGTCATCATCGTCATCATCGTCATCATCGTCATCATCGTCATCATCGTCATCATCGTCATCATCGTCATCATCGTCATCATCGTCATTATCGTCATTATCGTCATTATCGTCATTACCGTCATTACCGTCATTACCGTCATTACCGTCATTACCGTCATTATCGTCATTACCGTCATTACCGTCATTACCGTCATTACCGTCATTACCGTCATTATCGTCATTATCGTCATTATCGTCATAATCGTCAGTATCGTCATCATCGTCATTATCGTCATCATCGTCATCATCGTCATCATCGTCATCATCGTCATTATCGTCATCATCGTCATCATCGTCATCATCGTCATCATCGTCATCATCGTCACCATCGTCACCATCGTCACCATCGTCATCATCGCCATCATCGCCACCATCGTCATCATCGTCATCATCGTCATCATCGTCATCATCGTCATCATCGTCATCATCGTCATCATCGTCATCATCGTCATCATCGTCATCATCGTCATCATCGTAATCATCGTAATCATCGTCATCATCGTCATCATCGTCATCATCGTCATCATCGTCACCATCGTCACCATCGTCCCCATCGTCATCATCGTCATCATCGTCATCATCGTCACCATCGGCACCATCGGCACCATCGCCATCATCGTCATCATCGCCATCATCGCCACCATCGTCATCATCGTCATCATCGTCATCATCGTCATCATCGTCATCATCGTCATCATCGTCATCATCGTCATCATCGTCATCATCGTCATCATCGTCATCATCGTCATCATCGTCATTATCGTCATTATCGTCATTATCGTCATTACCGTCATTACCGTCATTACCGTCATTACCGTCATTACCGTCATTATCGTCATTATCGTCATTATCGTCATTATCGTCATTACCGTCATTACCGTCATTACCGTCATTACCGTTATTACCGTCATTATCGTCATTATCGTCATTATCGCCATTATCGTCATTATCGTCAGTATCGTCAGTATCGTCATTATCGTCATTATCGTCATTATCGTCATTATCGTCATTATCGTCATTATCGTCATTATCGTCATTATCGTCATTATCGGCATTACCGTCATTACCGTCATTACCGGCATTACCGTTATTACCGTCATTACGGTCATTACCGTCATTACCGTCATTACCGTCATTACCGTCATTACCGTCATTACCGTCATTACCGTCATTACCGTCATTACCGTCATTATCGTCATTATCGTCATTATCGTCATAATCGTCAGTATCGTCATTATCGTCATTATCGCCATTATCGTCATCATCGTCATCATCGTCATCATCGTCATCATCGTCATCATCGTCATCATCGTCATCATCGTCATCATCGTCATCATCGTCATCATCGTCATCATCGTCATCATCGTCATCATCGTCACCATCGTCACCATCGTCACCATCGTCACCATCGTCATCATCGTCATCATCGTCACCATCGGCACCATCGGCACCATCGCCATCATCGTCATCATCGCCATCATCGCCACCATCGTCATCATCGTCATCATCGTCATCATCGTCATCATCGTCATCATCGTCATCATCGTCATCATCGTCATCATCGTCATCATCGTCATCATCGTCACCATCGTCACCATCGCCATCATCGTCACCATCGTCATCATCGCCATCATCGTCATCATCGTCATCATCGTCATCATCGTCATCAGCGTCATTATCGTCATTATCGTCATTATCGTCATTATCGTCATTATCGTCATTACCGTCATTACCGTCATTATCGTCATTACCGGCATTACCGGCATTATCGGCATTATTGGCATTACCGTCATTACCATCATTACCGTCATTACCGTCATTACCGTCATTACCGTCATTACCGTCATTACCGTCATTACCGTCATTATCGTCATTATCGTCATTATCGTCAGTATCGTCATTATCGGCATCATCGTTATCATCGTCATCATCGTCATCATCGTCATCATCGTCATCATCGTCATAATCGTCATCATCGTCACCATCGTCATCATCGTCATCATCGTCACCATCGTCACCATCGCCATCATCTTCATCATCGTCACCATCCGCACCATCGCCATCATCGTCATCATCGCCATCATCGCCATCATCGCCACCATCGTCATCATCGTCATCATCGTCATCATCGTCATCATCGTCATCATCGTCATCATCGTCATCATCGTCATCATCGTCATCATCGTCATCATCGTCATCATCGTCATCATCGTCATCATCGTCATCATCGTCATCATCGTCACCATCGTCACCATCGTCCCCATCGTCATCATCGTCATCATCGTCATCATCGTCACCATCGGCACCATCGCCATCATCGTCATCATCGCCATCATCGCCACCATCGTCATCATCGTCATCATCGTCATCATCGTCATCATCGTCATCATCGTCATCATCGTCATCATCGTCATTATCGTCATCATCGTCATCATCGTCATCATCGTCATCATCGTCACCATCGTCATCATCGTCATCATCGTCATCATCGTCATCATCGTCACCATCGGCACCATCGCCATCATCGTCATCATCGTCATTATCGTCATCATCGTCAACATCGTAATCATCGTCATCATCGTCATCATCGTCATCATCGTCATCATCGTCACCATCGTCACCATCGTCACCATCGTCATCATCGTCATCATCGTCATCATCGTAATCATCGTCATCATCGCCATCATCGTCATCATCGCCATCATCGTCATCATCGTCATCATCGTCACCATCGTCATCATCGTCACCATCGTTACCTTCGTCATCATCGTCGTCATCGTCGTCATCGTCATCATCGTCATCATCGTCATCATCGTAATCATCGTTATCATCGTCATCATCGTCATCATCGTCACCATCGTCACCATCGTCACAATCGTCACCATCGTCATCATCGTCATCATCGTCATCATCGTCATCCTCGTCATCATCGTCATCATCGTCATCATCGTCACCATCGTCACCATCGTAATCATCGTCATCATCGTCATCATCGTCATCATCGTCATCATCGTCATCATCGTCATCATCGTCATCATCGTCATAATCGTCATTATCGTCATTATCGTCATTATCGGCATTATCGGCATTATCGGCATTATCGTCATTATAGTCATTATAGTCATTATGGTCATTATCGTCATTATGGTCATTATCGTCATTATCGTCATTATCGTCATTATCGTCATTATCGTCATTATCGGCATTATCGGCATTATCGTCATTATCGTCATTATCGTCATTATTTTCATTATCGTCATCATCGTCATCATCGTCATCATCGTCATCATCGTCATCATCGTCACCATCGTCATCATTGTCATCATCGTCATCATCGTCATCATCGTCATCATCGTCATCATCGTAATCATCGTCATCATCGTCATCATCGTCATCATCGTCATCATCGTCATCATCGTGATCATCGTCACCATCGTCACCATCGTCACCATCGTCACCATCGTCATCATCGTCATCATCGTCACCATCGTCACCATCGCCATCATCGTCATCATCGCCATCATCGTCATCATCGCCATCATCGTCATCATCGTCATCATCGTCATCATCGTCATCGTCGTCATTACCGGCATTATCGGCATTACCGTCATTACCGGCATTACCGTCATTACCGTCATTACTGTCATTACCGTCAATACCGTCATTACCGGCATTACCGGCATTACCGTCATTACCGTCATTACCGTCATTACCGTCATTACCGTCATTACCGTCATTATCGTCATTATCGCCATTATCGCCATTATCGCCATTTTCGTCATTATCGTCATTATCGCCATTATCGTCAGTATCGTCATTACCGTCACCATCGTCACCATCGTCATCATCGTCATCATCGTCATCATCGTCATCAGCGTCGTCATCGTCGTCATCGTCCTCATCGTCGTCATCGTCATCATCGTCATTACCGTCATTATCGTCATTATCATCATTATCGTCATTATCGTCATTATCGTCATTATCGTCATTATCGTCATTATCGGCATTATCGGCATTATCGGCATTATCGTCATTATAGTCATTATAGTCATTATAGTCATTATCGTCATTATCGTCTTTATCGTAATTATCGTCATTATTGTCATTATCGTCATTATCGGCATTATCGTCATTATAGTCATTATAGTCATTATCGTCATTATCGTCATTATCGTCCTTATCGTCATTATCGTCATCATCGTCATCATCGTCATCATCGTCAACATCGTCATCATCGTCATCATCGTCATCATCGTCATCATCGTCATCATCGTCACCATCGTCATCATCGTCATCATCGTCATCATCGTCATCATCGTCATTATCGTCATTATCGTCATTATCGGCATTATCGGCATTATCGGAATTATCGGCATTATAGTCATTATAGTCATTATAGTCATTATCGTCATTATCGTCATTATCGTCATTATCGTCATTATCGGCATTATCGTCATTATCGTCATTATCGTCATTATTTTCATTATCGTCATCATCGTCATCATCGTCATCATCGTCATCATCGTCATCATCGTCATCATCGTCACCATCGTCATCATTGTCATCATCGTCATCATCGTCATCATCGTCATCATCGTCATCATCGTAATCATCGTCATCATCGTCATCATCGTCATCATCGTCATCATCGTCATCATCGTCGTCATCGCCATCATCGTCATCATCGTCGTCATCGTCGTCATCGTCGTCATCGTCATCATCGTCATCATCGTCATTACCGTCATTATCGTCAGTATCGTCATTATCGTCATCATCGTCATCATCGTCATCATCGTCATCATCGTCATCATCGTCATCATCGTCATCATCGTTATCATCGTCATCATCGTAAACATCGTAATCATCGTCATCATCGTCATCATCGTCATCATCGTCATCATCGTCATCATCGTCATCATCGTCATCATCGTCATCATCGTCATCATCGTCGTCATCGTCGTCATCGTCATCATCGTCACCATCGTTACCATCGTCATCATCGTCGTCATCGTCGTCATCGTCATTATCGTCATTATCGTCATTATCGTCATTATCGCCATTATCGTCATTATCGTCATTATCGTCATTATCGTCATTATCGGCATTATCGGCATTATCGTCATTATCGTCATTATCGTCATTATCGTCATTATCGTCATTATCGTCATTATCGTCATTATCGTCATCATCGTCATCATCGTCATAATCGTCATCATCGTAATTATCGTCATCATCGTCATCATCGTCATCATCGTCATCATCGTCATCATCGTCATCATCGTCATCATCGTCATCATCGTCATCATCGTCATCATCGTCATCACCGTCATCATCGTCATCATCGTCATCATCGTCAGCATCGTCATCATCGTCATCATCGTCACCATCGTCACCATCGTCACCATCGTCACCATCGTCACCATCGTCATCATCGTCATCATCGTCATCATCGTGATCATCGTCATCATCGTAATCATCGTCATCATCGCCATCATCGTCATCATCGCCATCATCGTCATCATCGTCATCATCGTCACCATCGTCATCATCGTCACCATCGTTACCATCGTCATCATCGTCGTCATCGTCGTCATCGTCGTCATCGTCGTCATCGTCATCATCGTCATTATCGTCATTATCGTCATTATCGTCATTATCGTCATTATCGGCATTATCGGCATTATCGTCATTATCGGCATTATCGTCATTATCGTCATTATCGTCATTATCGTCATTATCGTCATTACCGTCATTACCGTCATTACCGGCATTATCGGCATTATCGGCATTACCGTCATTACCGTCATTACCGTCATTACCGACATTACCGTCATTACCGACATTACCGTCATTACCGTCATTACCGTCATTACCGTCATTACCGTCATTACCGTCATTACCGTCATTACCGTCATTACCGTCATTACCGTCATTACCATCATTATCGCCATTATCGCCATTATCGTCATTATCGTCATTATCGTCAGTATCGTCATTACCGTCATCATCGTCACCATCGTCACCATCGTCATCATCGTCATCATCGTCATCATCGTCATCACCTTCGTCATCGTCGTCATCGTCATCATCGTCATCATCGTCATCATCGTCATTACCGTCATTATCGTCATTATCGTCATTATCGTCATTATCGGCATTATCGGCATTATCGGCATTATCGTCATTATAGTCATTATAGTCATTATCGTCATTATCGTCATTATCGTCATTATCGTCATTATCGTCATTATCGTCATTATCGTCATTATAGTCATTATCGGCATTATCGGCATTAGCGGCATTATCGTCATTATCGTCATTATAGTCGTTATCGCCATTATCGTCATTATCGTCATTATCGTCATCATCGTCATCATCGTCATCATCGTCATCATCGTCATCATCGCCATCATCGTCATCATCGTCACCATCGTCATCATCGTCACCATCGTTACCATCGTCATCATCGTCGTCATCGTCGTCATCGTCGTCATCGTCATCATCGTCATCATCGTCATTATCGTCATTATCGTCATTATCGTCATTATCGTCATTATCGTCATTATCGTCATCATCGTCATCATCGTCATAATCGTCATCATCGTAATTATCGTCATCATCGTCATCATCGTCATCATCGTCATCATCGTCATCATCGTCATCATCGTCATCATCGTCATCATCGTCATCATCGTCATCATCGTCATCATCGTCATCATCGTCATCATCGTCATCATCGTCACCATCGTCATCATCGTCATCATCGTCACCATCGTCACCATCGTCACCATCGTCATCATCGTCATCATCGTCATCATCGTGATCATCGTCATCATCGTAATCATCGTCATCATCGCCATCATCGCCATCATCGTCATCATCGTCATCATCGTCACCATCGTCATCATCGTCACCATCGTTACCATCGTCATCATCGTCGTCATCGTCGTCATCGTCGTCATCGTCGTCATCGTCATCATCGTCATTATCGTCATTATCGTCATTATCGTCATTATCGTCATTATCGGCATTATCGGCATTATCGTCATTATCGGCATTATCGTCATTATCGTCATTATCGTCATTATCGTCATCATCGTCATCATCGTCATAATCGTCATAATCGTCATAATCGTCATCATCGTAATCATCGTAATCATCGTCATCATCGTCATCATCTTCATCATCGTCATCATCGTCATCATCGTCATCATCGTCATTATCGTCATCATAGTCATCATCGTCATCATCGCCATCATCGTCATCATCGTCATCATCGTCACCATCGTCATCATCGTCACCATCGTTACCATCGTCATCATCGTCGTCATCGTCGTCATCGTCATTATCGTCATTATCGTCATTATCGGCATTATCGGCATTATCGGCATTATCGTCATTATCGTCATTATCGTCATTATCGTCATTATCGTCATTATCGTCATTATCGTCATCATAGTCATCATCGTCATCATCGCCATCATCGTCATCATCGCCATCATCGTCATCATCGTCACCATCGTCACCATCGTCATCATCGTCACCATCGTTACCATCGTCATCATCGTCGTCATCGTCGTCATCGTCATTATCGTCATTATCGTCATTATCGTCATTATCGCCATTATCGTCATTATCGTCATTATCGTCATTATCGTCATTATCGGCATTATCGGCATTATCGTCATTATCGTCATTATCGTCATTATCGTCATTATCGTCATTATCGTCATTATCGTCATCATCGTCATCATCGTCATCATCGTCACCATCGTCATCATCGTCATCATCGCCACCATCATCACCATCATCATCATCATCATCATCATCATCATCATCATCATCATCATCATTATAGTCATTATCGTCATTATCGTCATTATCGTCATTATCGTCATTATCGTCATTATCGTCATTATCGGCATTATCGTCATTATCGTCATTTTTTCATTATCGTCATTATCGTCATCATCGTCATCATCGTCACCATCGTCACCATCGTCACCATCGTCATCATCGTCATCATCGTCATCATCGTGATCATCGTCATCATCGTAATCATCTTCATCATCGCCATCATCGTCATCATCGCCATCATCGTCATCATCGTCATCATCGTCACCATCGTCATCATCGTCACCATCGTTACCATCGTCATCATCGTCGTCATCGTCGTCATCGTCGTCATCGTCGTCATCGTCATCATCGTCATTATCGTCATTATCGTCATTATCGTCATTATCGTCATTATCGGCATTATCGGCATTATCGTCATTATCGGCATTATCGTCATTATCGTCATTATCGTCATTATCGTCATCATCGTCATCATCGTCATAATCGTCATAATCGTCATAATCGTCATCATCGTAATCATCGTAATCATCGTCATCATCGTCATCATCGTCATCATCGTCATCATCGTCATCATCGTCATCATCGTCATTATCGTCATCATAGTCATCATCGTCATCATCGCCATCATCGTCATCATCGCCATCATCGTCATCATCGTCACCATCGTCATCATCGTCACCATCGTTACCATCGTCATCATCGTCGTCATCGTCGTCATCGTCATTATCGTCATTATCGTCATTATCGTCATTATCGCCATTATCGTCATTATCGTCATTATCGTCATTATCGTCATTATCGGCATTATCGGCATTATCGTCATTATCGTCATTATCGTCATTATCGTCATTATCGTCATTATCGTCATTATCGTCATCATCGTCATCATCGTCATAATCGTCATCATCGTAATTATCGTCATTATCGTCATCATCGTCATCATCGTCATCATCGTCATCATCGACATCATCGTCATCATCGTCATCATCGTCATCATCGTCATCATCGTCATCATCGTCATCATCGTCATCATCGTCACCATCGTCATCATCGTCATCATCGTCACCATCGTCACCATCGTCACCATCGTCACCATCGTCACCATCGTCATCATCGTCATCATCGTCATCATCGTGATCATCGTCATCATCGTAATCATCGTCATCATCGCCATCATCGTCATCATCGCCATCATCGTCATCATCGTCATCATCGCCATCATCGTCATCATCGCCATCATCGTCATCATCGTCATCACCGTCACCATCGTCACCATCGTCATCATCGTCACCATCGTCATCATCGTCGTCATCGTCGTCATCGTCATTATCGTCATTATCGTCATTATCGTCATTATCGTCATTATCGTCATTATCGTCATTATCGTCATTATCGGCATTATCGGCATTATCGTCATTATCGTCATTATCGTCATTATCGTCATTATCGTCATTATCGTCATTATCGTCACTATCGTCATCATCGTCATCATCGTCATAATCGTCATCATCGTAATTATCGTCATCATCGTCATCATCGTCATCATCGTCATCATCGTCATCATCGTCATCATCGTCATCATCGTCATCATCGTCATCATCGTCATCATCGTCACCATCGTCATCATCGTCATCATCGTCACCATCGTCACCATCGTCACCATCGTCACCATCGTCACCATCGTCATCATCGTCATCATCGTCATCATCGTCATCATCGTCATCATCGTAATCATCGTCATCATCGCCATCATCGTCATCATCGCCATCATCGTCATCATCGTCATCATCGTCACCATCGTCATCATCGACACCATCGTTACCATCGTCATCATCGTCGTCATCGTCGTCATCGTCGTCATCGTCGTCATCGTCATCATCGTCATTATCGTCATTATCGTCATTATCGTCATTATCGTCATTATCGGCATTATCGGCATCATCGTCATCATCGTCATCATCGTCATCATCGTCATCATCGTCATCATCGTCATCATCGTCATCATCGTCATCATCGTCATCATCGTCATCATCGTCATCATCGTCATCATCGTCACCATCGTCATCATCGTCATCATCGTCACCATCGTCACCATCGTCACCATCGTCACCATCGTCACCATCGTCACCATCGTCATCATCGTCATCATCGTCATCATCGTGATCATCGTCATCATCGTAATCATCTTCATCATCGCCATCATCGTCATCATCGCCATCATCGTCATCATCGTCATCATCGTCACCATCGTCATCATCGTCACCATCGTTACCATCGTCATCATCGTCGTCATCGTCGTCATCGTCGTCATCGTCGTCATCGTCATCATCGTCATTATCGTCATTATCGTCATTATCGTCATTATCGTCATTATCGGCATTATCGGCATTATCGTCATTATCGGCATTATCGTCATTATCGTCATTATCGTCATTATCGTCATCATCGTCATCATCGTCATAATCGTCATAATCGTCATAATCGTCATCATCGTAATCATCGTAATCATCGTCATCATCGTCATCATCGTCATCATCGTCATCATCGTCATCATCGTCATCATCGTCATTATCGTCATCATAGTCATCATCGTCATCATCGCCATCATCGTCATCATCGCCATCATCGTCATCATCGTCACCATCGTCATCATCGTCACCATCGTTACCATCGTCATCATCGTCGTCATCGTCGTCATCGTCATTATCGTCATTATCGTCATAATCGTCATCATCGTAATTATCGTCATCATCGTCATCATCGTCATCATCGTCATCATCGTCATCATCGACATCATCGTCATCATCGTCATCATCGTCATCATCGTCATCATCGTCATCATCGTCATCATCGTCATCATCGTCACCATCGTCATCATCGTCATCATCGTCACCATCGTCACCATCGTCACCATCGTCACCATCGTCACCATCGTCACCATCGTCACCATCGTCATCATCGTCATCATCGTCATCATCGTGATCATCGTCATCATCGTAATCATCTTCATCATCGCCATCATCGTCATCATCGCCATCATCGTCATCATCGTCATCATCGTCACCATCGTCATCATCGTCACCATCGTTACCATCGTCATCATCGTCGTCATCGTCGTCATCGTCGTCATCGTCGTCATCGTCATCATCGTCATTATCGTCATTATCGTCATTATCGTCATTATCGTCATTATCGGCATTATCGGCATTATCGTCATTATCGGCATTATCGTCATTATCGTCATTATCGTCATTATCGTCATCATCGTCATCATCGTCATAATCGTCATAATCGTCATAATCGTCATCATCGTAATCATCGTAATCATCGTCATCATCGTCATCATCGTCATCATCGTCATCATCGTCATCATCGTCATCATCGTCATTATCGTCATCATAGTCATCATCGTCATCATCGCCATCATCGTCATCATCGCCATCATCGTCATCATCGTCACCATCGTCATCATCGTCACCATCGTTACCATCGTCATCATCGTCGTCATCGTCGTCATCGTCATTATCGTCATTATCGTCATTATCGTCATTATCGCCATTATCGTCATTATCGTCATTATCGTCATTATCGTCATTATCGGCATTATCGGCATTATCGTCATTATCGTCATTATCGTCATTATCGTCATTATCGTCATTATCGTCATTATCGTCATTATCGTCATCATCGTCATCATCGTCATAATCGTCATCATCGTAATTATCGTCATCATCGTCATCATCGTCATCATCGTCATCATCGTCATCATCGACATCATCGTCATCATCGTCATCATCGTCATCATCGTCATCATCGTCATCATCGTCATCATCGTCATCATCGTCACCATCGTCATCATCGTCATCATCGTCACCATCGTCACCATCGTCACCATCGTCACCATCGTCACCATCGTCATCATCGTCATCATCGTCATCATCGTGATCATCGTCATCATCGTAATCATCGTCATCATCGCCATCATCGTCATCATCGCCATCATCGTCATCATCGTCATCATCGCCATCATCGTCATCATCGCCATCATCGTCATCATCGTCATCACCGTCACCATCGTCACCATCGTCATCATCGTCACCATCGTCATCATCGTCGTCATCGTCGTCATCGTCATTATCGTCATTATCGTCATTATCGTCATTATCGTCATTATCGTCATTATCGTCATTATCGTCATTATCGGCATTATCGGCATTATCGTCATTATCGTCATTATCGTCATTATCGTCATTATCGTCATTATCGTCATTATCGTCACTATCGTCATCATCGTCATCATCGTCATAATCGTCATCATCGTAATTATCGTCATCATCGTCATCATCGTCATCATCGTCATCATCGTCATCATCGTCATCATCGTCATCATCGTCATCATCGTCATCATCGTCATCATCGTCACCATCGTCATCATCGTCATCATCGTCACCATCGTCACCATCGTCACCATCGTCACCATCGTCACCATCGTCATCATCGTCATCATCGTCATCATCGTCATCATCGTCATCATCGTAATCATCGTCATCATCGCCATCATCGTCATCATCGCCATCATCGTCATCATCGTCATCATCGTCACCATCGTCATCATCGACACCATCGTTACCATCGTCATCATCGTCGTCATCGTCGTCATCGTCGTCATCGTCGTCATCGTCATCATCGTCATTATCGTCATTATCGTCATTATCGTCATTATCGTCATTATCGGCATTATCGGCATCATCGTCATCATCGTCATCATCGTCATCATCGTCATCATCGTCATCATCGTCATCATCGTCATCATCGTCATCATCGTCACCATCGTCATCATCGTCATCATCGCCACCATCATCACCATCATCATCATCATCATCATCATCATCATCATCATCATCATCATCATCATTATAGTCATTATCGTCATTATCGTCATTATCGTCATTATCGTCATTATCGTCATTATCGTCATTATCGGCATTATCGTCATTATCGTCATTATTTCATTATCGTCATTATCGTCATCATCGTCATCATCGTCATCATCGTCATCATCGTCATCATCGTCATCAACGTCATCATCGCCATCATCGTCATCATCGCCATCATCGTCACCATCGCCATCATCAGCATCATCGTCATCATCGTCATCATCGTCATCATCGTCATCATCGTCATCATCGTCACCATCGGCACCATCGCCATCATCGTCATCATCGCCATCATCGCCATCATCGTCATCATCGTCATCATCGTCGTCATCGCCATCATCGTCGTCATCGTCGTCATCGTCATCATCGTCATCATCGTCATTACCGTCATTATCGTCAGTATCGTCAGTATCGTCATTATCGTCATTATCGTCATCATCGTCATCATCGTCATCATCGTCATCATCGTCATCATCGGCATCATCGTCATCATCGTCATCATCGTCATCATCGTCATCATCGTCATCATCGTCATCATCGTCATCATCGTCATTATCGTCATTATCGTCATTATCGCCATTATCGTCATTATCGTCATTATCGGCATTATCGTCATTATCGTCATTATTTTCATTATCGTCATTATCTTCATCATCGTCATCATCGTCATCATCGTCATCATCGTCATCATTGTCATCATCGTCATCATCGCCATCATCGTCATCATCGCCATCATCGTCACCATCGCCATCATCAGCATCATCGTCATCATCGTCATCATCGTCATCATCGTCATCATCGTCACCATCGTCACCATCGTAATCATCGTCATCATCGTCGTCATCGTCATCATCGTCATTATCGTCATTATCGTCATTATCGTCATTATCGTCATTATCGTCATTATCGGCATTATCGGCATTATCGTCATTATCGGCATTATCGGCATTATCGGCATTATCGTCATTATCGTCATTATCGTCATTATCGTCATTATCGTCATTATCGTCATCATCGTCATCATCGTCATAATCGTCATAATCGTCATAATCGTCATCATCGTAATCATCGTAATCATCGTCATCATCGTCATCATCGTCATCATCGTCATCATCGTCATCATCGTCATCATCGTCATTATCGTCATCATAGTCATCATAGTCATCATCGCCATCATCGTCATCATCGCCATCATCGTCATCATCGTCATCATCGTCACCATCGTCATCATCGTCACCATCGTTACCATCGTCATCATCGTCGTCATCGTCGTCATCGTCATTATCGTCATTATCGTCATTATCGGCATTATCGGCATTATCGGCATTATCGTCATTATCGTCATTATCGTCATTATCGTCATTATCGTCATTATCGTCATCATAGTCATCATCGTCATCATCGCCATCATCGTCATCATCGCCATCATCGTCATCATCGTCATCATCGTCACCATCGTCATCATCGTCACCATCGTTACCATCGTCATCATCGTCGTCATCGTCGTCATCGTCATTATCGTCATTATCGTCATTATCGTCATTATCGCCATTATCGTCATTATCGTCATTATCGTCATTATCGTCATTATCGGCATTATCGGCATTATCGTCATTATCGTCATTATCGTCATTATCGTCATTATCGTCATTATCGTCATTATCGTCATTATCGTCATCATCGTCATCATCGTCATAATCGTCATCATCGTAATTATCGTCATCATCGTCATCATCGTCATCATCGTCATCATCGTCATCATCGTCATCATCGTCATCATCGTCATCATCGTCATCATCGTCATCATCGTCATCATCGTCATCATCGTCATCATCGTCATCATCGTCACCATCGTCATCATCGTCATCATCGTCACCATCGTCACCATCGTCACCATCGTCACCATCGTCACCATCGTCACCATCGTCATCATCGTCATCATCGTCATCATCGTAATCATCGTCATCATCGCCATCATCGTCATCATCGCCATCATCTTCATCATCGTCATCATCGTCACCATCGTCATCATCGTCACCATCGTTACCATCGTCATCATCGTCGTCATCGTCGTCATCGTCGTCATCGTCGTCATCGTCATAATCGTCATAATCGTCATAATCGTCATCATCGTAATCATCGTAATCATCGTCATCATCGTCATCATCGTCATCATCGTCATCATCGTCATCATCGTCATCATCGTCATTATCGTCATCATAGTCATCATCGTCATCATCGCCATCATCGTCATCATCGCCATCATCGTCATCATCGTCACCATCGTCATCATCGTCACCATCGTTACCATCGTCATCATCGTCGTCATCGTCGTCATCGTCATTATCGTCATTATCGTCATTATCGTCATTATCGCCATTATCGTCATTATCGTCATTATCGTCATTATCGTCATTATCGGCATTATCGGCATTATCGTCATTATCGTCATTATCGTCATTATCGTCATTATCGTCATTATCGTCATTATCGTCATCATCGTCATCATCGTCATAATCGTCATCATCGTAATTATCGTCATCATCGTCATCATCGTCATCATCGTCATCATCGTCATCATCGTCATCATCGTCATCATCGTCATCATCGTCATCATCGTCATCATCGTCATCATCGTCATCATCGTCATCATCGTCACCATCGTCATCATCGTCATCATCGTCACCATCGTCACCATCGTCACCATCGTCACCATCGTCACCATCGTCATCATCGTCATCATCGTCATCATCGTGATCATCGTCATCATCGTAATCATCGTCATCATCGCCATCATCGTCATCATCGCCATCATCGTCATCATCGTCATCATCGCCATCATCGTCATCATCGCCATCATCGTCATCATCGTCATCATCGTCACCATCGTCACCATCGTCATCATCGTCACCATCGTCATCATCGTCGTCATCGTCGTCATCGTCATTATCGTCATTATCGTCATTATCGTCATTATCGTCATTATCGTCATTATCGTCATTATCGTCATTATCGTCATTATCGTCATTATCGTCATTATCGTCATTATCGTCATTATCGTCATTATCGTCATTATCGTCATTATCGTCACTATCGTCATCATCGTCATCATCGTCATAATCGTCATCATCGTAATTATCGTCATCATCGTCATCATCGTCATCATCGTCATCATCGTCATCATCGTCATCATCGTCATCATCGTCATCATCGTCATCATCGTCATCATCGTCACC
Organism: Andrena chrysosceles; assembly: GCA_963855975.1. NCBI lineage: Eukaryota > Metazoa > Arthropoda > Insecta > Hymenoptera > Andrenidae > Andrena > Andrena chrysosceles. Next base: position 541,735 of record CAWLCU010000594.1, read on the forward strand.
ATCGTCATCATCGTCATCATCATCACCATCGTCACCATCGTCACCATCGTTACCATCGTCATCATCGTCGTCATCGTCGTCATCGTCATTATCGTCATTATCGTCATTATCGTCATTATCGCCATTATCGTCATTATCGTCATTATCGTCATTATCGTCATTATCGGCATTATCGGCATTATCGTCATTATCGTCATTATCGTCATTATCGTCATTATCGTCATTATCGTCATTATCGTCATCATCGTCATCATCGTCATAATCGTCATCATCGTAATTATCGTCATCATCGTCATCATCGTCATCATCGTCATCATCGTCATCATCGTCATCATCGTCATCATCGTCATCATCGTCATCATCGTCATCATCGTCATCATCGCCATCATCGTCATCATCGCCATCATCGTCACCATCGCCATCATCAGCATCATCGTCATCATCGTCATCATCGTCATCATCGTCATCATCGTCACCATCGTCACCATCGTAATCATCGTCATCATCGTCGTCATCGTCATCATCGTCATTATCGTCATTATCGTCATTATCGTCATTATCGTCATTATCGGCATTATCGGCATTATCGGCATTATCGGCATTATCGGCATTATCGGCATTATCGTCATTATCGTCATTATCGTCATTATCGTCATCATCCTCATAATCGTCATAATCGTCATCATCGTAATCATCGTAATCATCGTCATCATCGTCATCATCGTCATCATCGTCATCATCGTCATTATCGGCATTATCGTCATTATCGTCATTATCGTCATCATCGTCATCATCGTCATCATCGTCATCATCGCCATCATCGTCATCATCGTCACCATCGTCATCATCGTCACCATCGTTACCATCGTCATCATCGCCATCATCGTCATCATCGCCATCATCGTCATCATCGTCATCATCGTCATCATCGCCGTCATCGCCATCATCGTCATCATCGTCGTCATCGTCGTCATCGTCGTCATCGTCATCATCGTCATCATCGTCATTACCGTCATTATCGTCAGTATCGTCAGTATCGTCAGTATCGTCATTATCGTCATCATCGTCATCATCGTCATCATCGTCATCATCGTCATCATCGTCATCATCGTCATCATCGTCATCATCGTCATCATCGTCATCATCGTCATCATGGTCATCATCGTCATCATCGTCATCATCGTCGTCATCGTCGTCATCGTCGTCATCGTCGTCATCGTCATCATCGTCATCATCGTCATCATCGTCATCATCGTCATTATCGTCATTATCGTCATTTTCGGCATTATCGGCATTATCGGCATTATCGTCATTATCGGCATTATCGTCATTATTGTCATTATCGTCATTATCGTCATTATCGTCATTATCGTCATTATCGTCATTATTGTCATTATCGTCATTATCGTCTGTATCGTCATTACCGTCATCATCGTCACCATCGTCATCATCGCCATCATCGTCATCTGCGTCGTCATCGTCGTCATCGTCCTCATCGTCGTCATCGTCATCATCGTCATCATCGTCATTACCGTCATTATCGTCATTATCGTCATTATCGTCATTATCGTCATTATCGGCATTATCGGCATTATCGGCATTATCGGCATTATCGTCATTATAGTCATTATAGTCATTATAGTCATTATCGTCATTATCGTCATTATCGTAATTATCGTCATTATCGTCATTATCGTCATTATCGTCATTATCGGCATTATCGTCATTATCGACATTATCGTCATTATCGTCATTATCGTCATTATCGTCATCATCGTCATCATCGTCATCATCGTCATCATCGCCATCATCGTCATCATCGTCATCATCGTCACCATCGTCATCATCGTCACCATCGTTACCATCGTCATCATCGCCATCATCGTCATCATCGCCATCATCGTCATCATCGTCATCATCGTCATCATCGTCGTCATCGCCATCATCGTCATCATCGTCGTCATCGTCGTCATCGTCGTCATCGTCATCATCGTCATCATCGTCATTACCGTCATTATCGTCAGTATCGTCAGTATCGTCAGTATCGTCATTATCGTCATCATCGTCATCATCGTCATCATCGTCATCATCGTCATCATCGTCATCATCGTCATCATCGTCATCATCGTCATCATCGTCATCATCGTCATCATCGTCATCATCGTCGTCATCGTCGTCATCGTCGTCATCGTCGTCATCGTCATCATCGTCATCATCGTCATCATCGTCATCATCGTCATTATCGTCATTATCGTCATTTTCGGCATTATCGGCATTATCGGCATTATCGTCATTATCGGCATTATCGTCATTATTGTCATTATCGTCATTATCGTCATTATCGTCATTATCGTCATTATCGTCATTATTGTCATAATCGTCATTATCGTCTGTATCGTCATTACCGTCATCATCGTCACCATCGTCATCATCGCCATCATCGTCATCTGCGTCGTCATCGTCGTCATCGTCCTCATCGTCGTCATAGTCATCATCGTCATCATCGTCATTACCGTCATTATCGTCATTATCATCATTATCGTCATTATCGTCATTATCGTCATTATCGTCATTATCGGCATTATCGGCATTATCGGCATTATCGTCATTATAGTCATTATAGTCATTATAGTCATTATCGTCATTATCGTCATTATCGTAATTATCGTCATTATCGTCATTATCGTCATTATCGTCATTATCGGCATTATCGTCATTATCGACATTATAGTCATTATCGTCATTATCGTCATTATCGTCATCATCGTCATCATCGTCATTATCGTCATTATCGTCATTATCGTCATTATCGTCATCATCGTCATCATCGTCATCGTCGTCATTACCGGCATTATCGGCATTATCGGCATTACCGTCATTACCGTCATTACCGTCATTACTGTCATTACCGTCATTACCGTCATTACCGTCATTACCGGCATTACCGTCATTACCGTCACTACCGTCATTACCGTCATTACCGTCATTACCGTCATTACCGTCATTACCGTCATTACCGTCATTACCTTTATTACCGTCATTACCGTCATTACCGTCATTATCGTCATTATCGTCATTATCGTCTTTATCGTCATTATCGTCATTATTGTCATTATCGTCATTATCGTCAGTATCGTCATTACCGTCATCATCGTCACCATCGTCATCATCGCCATCATCGTCATCTGCGTCGTCATCGTCGTCATCGTCCTCATCGTCGTCATCGTCATCATCGTCATCATCGTCATTACCGTCATTATCGTCATTATCATCATTATCGTCATTATCGTCATTATCGTCATTATCGTCATTATCGGCATTATCGGCATTATCGGCATTATCGGCATTATCGGCATTATCGTCATTATAGTCATTATAGTCATTATAGTCATTATCGTCATTATCGTCATTATCGTAATTATCGTCATTATCGTCATTATCGGCATTATCGTCATTATAGTCATTATAGTCATTATAGTCATTATCGTCATTATCGTCATTATCGGCATTATCGGCATTATCGTCATTATCGGCATTATCGTCATTATTGTCATTATCGTCATTATCGTCATTATCGTCATTATCGTCATTATCGTCATTATCGTCATTATTGTCATTATCGTCATTATCGTCAGTATCGTCATTACCGTCATCATCGTCACCATCGTCATCATCGCCATCATCGTCATCTGCGTCGTCATCGTCGTCATCGTCCTCATCGTCGTCATCGTCATCATCGTCATCATCGTCATTACCGTCATTATCGTCATTATCATCATTATCGTCATTATCGTCATTATCGTCATTATCGTCATTATCGGCATTATCGGCATTATCGGCATTATCGGCATTATCGGCATTATCGTCATTATAGTCATTATAGTCATTATCGTCATTATCGTCATTATCGTAATTATCGTCATTATCGTCATTATCGTCATTATTGTCATTATCGGCATTATCGTCATTATCGACATTATAGTCATTATCGTCATTATCGTCATTATCGTCATTATCGTCATCATCGTCATCATCGTCATCATCGTCATCATCGTCACCATCGTCACCATCGTCACCATCGTCACCATCGTCACCATCGTCATCATCGTCATCATCGTCATCATCGTCATCATCGTCATCATCGTCATCCTCGTCATCATCGTCACCATCGTCATCATCGTCACCATCGTCACCATCGTAATCATCGTCATCATCGTCATCATCGTCATCATCGTCATCATCGTCATCATCGTCATCATCGTCATCATCGTCATCATCGTCATCATCGTCATCATCGTCATCATCGTCATCATCGTCGTCATCGTCGTCATCGTCGTCATCGTCGTCATCGTCATCATCGTCATCATCGTCATCATCGTCATTATCGTCATTATCGTCATTATCGTCATTATCGTCATTATCGTCATTATCGGCATTATCGGCATTATCGTCATTATCGGCATTATCGGCATTATCGGCATTATCGTCATTATCGGCATTATCGTCATTATCGTCATTATCGTCATTATCGTCATCATCGTCATCATCGTCATAATCGTCATAATCGTCATAATCGTCATCATCGTAATCATCGTAATCATCGTCATCATCGTCATCATCGTCATCATCGTCATCATCGTCATCATCGTCATCATCGTCATCATCGTCATTATCGTCATCATAGTCATCATCGTCATCATCGCCATCATCGTCATCATCGCCATCATCGTCATCATCGTCATCATCGTCACCATCGTCATCATCGTCACCATCGTTACCATCGTCATCATCGTCGTCATCGTCGTCATCGTCATTATCGTCATTATCGTCATTATCGGCATTATCGGCATTATCGGCATTATCGTCATTATCGTCATTATCGTCATTATCGTCATTATCGTCATCATAGTCATCATCGTCATCATCGCCATCATCGTCATCATCGCCATCATCGTCATCATCGTCATCATCGTCACCATCGTCATCATCGTCACCATCGTTACCATCGTCATCATCGTCGTCATCGTCGTCATCGTCATTATCGTCATTATCGTCATTATCGCCATTATCGTCATTATCGTCATTATCGTCATTATCGTCATTATCGGCATTATCGGCATTATCGTCATTATCGTCATTATCGTCATTATCGTCATTATCGTCATTATCGTCATTATCGTCATTATCGTCATTATCGTCATCATCGTCATCATCGTCATAATCGTCATCATCGTAATTATCGTCATCATCGTCATCATCGTCATCATCGTCATCATCGTCATCATCGTCACCATCGTCATCATCGTCACCATCGTTACCATCGTCATCATCGTCGTCATCGTCGTCATCGTCGTCATCGTCATCATCGTCATCATCGTCATTATCGTCATTATCGTCATTATCGTCATTATCGTCATTATCGTCATTATCGGCATTATCGTCATTATCGGCATTATCGGCATTATCGTCATCATCGTCATTATCGTCATTATCGTCATTATCGTCATTATCGTCATTATCGTCATCATAGTCATCATCGTCATCATCGCCATCATCGTCATCATCGCCATCATCGTCATCATCGTCATCATCGTCACCATCGTCATCATCGTCACCATCGTTACCATCGTCATCATCGTCGTCATCGTCGTCATCGTAATTATCGTCATTATCGTCATTATCGTCATTATCGCCATTATCGTCATTATCGTCATTATCGTCATTATCGTCATTATCGGCATTATCGGCATTATCGTCATTATCGTCATTATCGTCATTATCGTCATTATCGTCATTATCGTCATTATCGTCATTATCGTCATCATCGTCATCATCGTCATAATCGTCATCATCGTAATTATCGTCATCATCGTCATCATCGTCATCATCGTCATCATCGTCATCATCGTCATCATCGTCATCATCGTCATCATCGTCATCATCGTCATCATCGTCATCATCGTCATCATCGTCATCATCGTCATCATCGTCAGCATCGTCATCATCGTCATCATCGTCACCATCGTCACCATCGTCACCATCGTCACCATCGTCACCATCGTCATCATCGTCATCATCGTCATCATCGTGATCATCGTCATCATCGTAATCATCGTCATCATCGCCATCATCGTCATCATCGCCATCATCGTCATCATCGTCATCATCGTCACCATCGTCATCATCGTCACCATCGTTACCATCGTCATCATCGTCGTCATCGTCGTCATCGTCGTCATCGTCGTCATCGTCATCATCGTCATTATCGTCATTATCGTCATTATCGTCATTATCGTCATTATCGGCATTATCGGCATTATCGTCATTATCGGCATTATCGTCATTATCGTCATTATCGTCATTATCGTCATTATCGTCATTACCGTCATTACCGTCATTACCGGCATTATCGGCATTATCGGCATTACCGTCATTACCGTCATTACCGTCATTACCGACATTACCGTCATTACCGACATTACCGTCATTACCGTCATTACCGTCATTACCGTCATTACCGTCATTACCGTCATTACCGTCATTACCGTCATTACCGTCATTACCGTCATTACCATCATTATCGCCATTATCGCCATTATCGTCATTATCGTCATTATCGTCAGTATCGTCATTACCGTCATCATCGTCACCATCGTCACCATCGTCATCATCGTCATCATCGTCATCATCGTCATCACCTTCGTCATCGTCGTCATCGTCATCATCGTCATCATCGTCATCATCGTCATTACCGTCATTATCGTCATTATCGTCATTATCGTCATTATCGGCATTATCGGCATTATCGGCATTATCGTCATTATAGTCATTATAGTCATTATCGTCATTATCGTCATTATCGTCATTATCGTCATTATCGTCATTATCGTCATTATCGTCATTATAGTCATTATCGGCATTATCGGCATTAGCGGCATTATCGTCATTATCGTCATTATAGTCGTTATCGTCATTATCGTCATTATCGTCATTATCGTCATCATCGTCATCATCGTCATCATCGTCATCATCGTCATCATCGCCATCATCGTCATCATCGTCACCATCGTCATCATCGTCACCATCGTTACCATCGTCATCATCGTCGTCATCGTCGTCATCGTCGTCATCGTCATCATCGTCATCATCGTCATTATCGTCATTATCGTCATTATCGTCATTATCGTCATTATCGTCATCATCGTCATCATCGTCATAATCGTCATCATCGTAATTATCGTCATCATCGTCATCATCGTCATCATCGTCATCATCGTCATCATCGTCATCATCGTCATCATCGTCATCATCGTCATCATCGTCATCATCGTCATCATCGTCATCATCGTCATCATCGTCATCATCGTCACCATCGTCATCATCGTCATCATCGTCACCATCGTCACCATCGTCACCATCGTCACCATCGTCACCATCGTCATCATCGTCATCATCGTCATCATCGTGATCATCGTCATCATCGTAATCATCGTCATCATCGCCATCATCGCCATCATCGTCATCATCGTCATCATCGTCACCATCGTCATCATCGTCACCATCGTTACCATCGTCATCATCGTCGTCATCGTCGTCATCGTCGTCATCGTCGTCATCGTCATCATCGTCATTATCGTCATTATCGTCATTATCGTCATTATCGTCATTATCGGCATTATCGGCATTATCGTCATTATCGGCATTATCGTCATTATCGTCATTATCGTCATTATCGTCATCATCGTCATCATCGTCATAATCGTCATAATCGTCATAATCGTCATCATCGTAATCATCGTAATCATCGTCATCATCTTCATCATCGTCATCATCGTCATCATCGTCATCATCGTCATTATCGTCATCATAGTCATCATCGTCATCATCGCCATCATCGTCATCATCGTCATCATCGTCACCATCGTCATCATCGTCACCATCGTTACCATCGTCATCATCGTCGTCATCGTCGTCATCGTCATTATCGTCATTATCGTCATTATCGGCATTATCGGCATTATCGGCATTATCGTCATTATCGTCATTATCGTCATTATCGTCATTATCGTCATTATCGTCATTATCGTCATCATAGTCATCATCGTCATCATCGCCATCATCGTCATCATCGCCATCATCGTCATCATCGTCACCATCGTCACCATCGTCATCATCGTCACCATCGTTACCATCGTCATCATCGTCGTCATCGTCGTCATCGTCATTATCGTCATTATCGTCATTATCGTCATTATCGCCATTATCGTCATTATCGTCATTATCGTCATTATCGTCATTATCGGCATTATCGGCATTATCGTCATTATCGTCATTATCGTCATTATCGTCATTATCGTCATTATCGTCATCATCGTCATCATCGTCATCATCGTCACCATCGTCATCATCGTCATCATCGCCACCATCATCACCATCATCATCATCATCATCATCATCATCATCATCATCATCATCATTATAGTCATTATCGTCATTATCGTCATTATCGTCATTATCGTCATTATCGTCATTATCGTCATTATCGGCATTATCGTCATTATCGTCATTTTTTCATTATCGTCATTATCGTCATCATCGTCATCATCGTCATCATCGTCATCATCGTCATCATCGTCATCATCGTCATCATCGTCATCATCGTCATCATCGTCATCATCGTCATCATCGTCATCATCGTCATCATCGTCATCATCGTCATCATCGTCACCATCGTCATCATCGTCATCATCGTCACCATCGTCACCATCGTCACCATCGTCACCATCGTCACCATCGTCACCATCGTCATCATCGTCATCATCGTCATCATCGTGATCATCGTCATCATCGTAATCATCTTCATCATCGCCATCATCGTCATCATCGCCATCATCGTCATCATCGTCATCATCGTCACCATCGTCATCATCGTCACCATCGTTACCATCGTCATCATCGTCGTCATCGTCGTCATCGTCGTCATCGTCGTCATCGTCATCATCGTCATTATCGTCATTATCGTCATTATCGTCATTATCGTCATTATCGGCATTATCGGCATTATCGTCATTATCGGCATTATCGTCATTATCGTCATTATCGTCATTATCGTCATCATCGTCATCATCGTCATAATCGTCATAATCGTCATAATCGTCATCATCGTAATCATCGTAATCATCGTCATCATCGTCATCATCGTCATCATCGTCATCATCGTCATCATCGTCATTATCGTCATCATAGTCATCATCGTCATCATCGCCATCATCGTCATCATCGCCATCATCGTCATCATCGTCACCATCGTCATCATCGTCACCATCGTTACCATCGTCATCATCGTCGTCATCGTCGTCATCGTCATTATCGTCATTATCGTCATTATCGTCATTATCGCCATTATCGTCATTATCGTCATTATCGTCATTATCGTCATTATCGGCATTATCGGCATTATCGTCATTATCGTCATTATCGTCATTATCGTCATTATCGTCATTATCGTCATTATCGTCATCATCGTCATCATCGTCATAATCGTCATCATCGTAATTATCGTCATCATCGTCATCATCGTCATCATCGTCATCATCGTCATCATCGACATCATCGTCATCATCGTCATCATCGTCATCATCGTCATCATCGTCATCATCGTCATCATCGTCATCATCGTCACCATCGTCATCATCGTCATCATCGTCACCATCGTCACCATCGTCACCATCGTCACCATCGTCACCATCGTCATCATCGTCATCATCGTCATCATCGTGATCATCGTCATCATCGTAATCATCGTCATCATCGCCATCATCGTCATCATCGCCATCATCGTCATCATCGTCATCATCGCCATCATCGTCATCATCGCCATCATCGTCATCATCGTCATCACCGTCACCATCGTCACCATCGTCATCATCGTCACCATCGTCATCATCGTCGTCATCGTCGTCATCGTCATTATCGTCATTATCGTCATTATCGTCATTATCGTCATTATCGTCATTATCGTCATTATCGTCATTATCGGCATTATCGGCATTATCGTCATTATCGTCATTATCGTCATTATCGTCATTATCGTCATTATCGTCTTTATCGTCACTATCGTCATCATCGTCATCATCGTCATAATCGTCATCATCGTAATTATCGTCATCATCGTCATCATCGTCATCATCGTCATCATCGTCATCATCGTCATCATCGTCATCATCGTCATCATCGTCACCATCGTCATCATCGTCATCATCGTCACCATCGTCACCATCGTCACCATCGTCACCATCGTCACCATCGTCATCATCGTCATCATCGTCATCATCGTCATCATCGTCATCATCGTAATCATCGTCATCATCGCCATCATCGTCATCATCGCCATCATCGTCATCATCGTCATCATCGTCACCATCGTCATCATCGACACCATCGTTACCATCGTCATCATCGTCGTCATCGTCGTCATCGTCGTCATCGTCGTCATCGTCATCATCGTCATTATCGTCATTATCGTCATTATCGTCATTATCGTCATTATCGGCATTATCGGCATCATCGTCATCATCGTCATCATCGTCATCATCGTCATCATCGTCATCATCGTCATCATCGTCATCATCGTCATCATCGTCACCATCGTCATCATCGTCATCATCGCCACCATCATCACCATCATCATCATCATCATCATCATCATCATCATCATCATCATCATTATAGTCATTATCGTCATTATCGTCATTATCGTCATTATCGTCATTATCGTCATTATCGTCATTATCGGCATTATCGTCATTATCGTCATTATTTCATTATCGTCATTATCGTCATCATCGTCATCATCGTCATCATCGTCATCATCGTCATCATCGTCATCAACGTCATCATCGCCATCATCGTCATCATCGCCATCATCGTCACCATCGCCATCATCGTCATCATCGTCATCATCGTCATCATCGTCATCATCGTCATCATCGTCACCATCGGCACCATCGCCATCATCGTCATCATCGCCATCATCGCCATCATCGTCATCATCGTCATCATCGTCGTCATCGCCATCATCGTCGTCATCGTCGTCATCGTCATCATCGTCATCATCGTCATTACCGTCATTATCGTCAGTATCGTCAGTATCGTCATTATCGTCATTATCGTCATCATCGTCATCATCGTCATCATCGTCATCATCGTCATCATCGGCATCATCGTCATCATCGTCATCATCGTCATCATCGTCATCATCGTCATCATCGTCATCATCGTCATTATCGTCATTATCGTCATTATCGCCATTATCGTCATTATCGTCATTATCGTCATTATCGGCATTATCGTCATTATCGTCATTATTTTCATTATCGTCATTATCTTCATCATCGTCATCATCGTCATCATCGTCATCATCGTCATCATCGTCATCATCGTCATCATCGCCATCATCGTCATCATCGCCATCATCGTCACCATCGCCATCATCAGCATCATCGTCATCATCGTCATCATCGTCATCATCGTCATCATCGTCACCATCGTCACCATCGTAATCATCGTCATCATCGTCGTCATCGTCATCATCGTCATAATCGTCATCATCGTAATCATCGTAATCATCGTCATCATCGTCATCATCGTCATCATCGTCATCATCGTCATCATCGTCATCATCGTCATCATCGTCATTATCGTCATCATAGTCATCATCGTCATCATCGCCATCATCGTCATCATCGCCATCATCGTCATCATCGTCATCATCGTCACCATCGTCATCATCGTCACCATCGTTACCATCGTCATCATCGTCGTCATCGTCGTCATCGTCATTATCGTCATTATCGTCATTATCGGCATTATCGGCATTATCGGCATTATCGTCATTATCGTCATTATCGTCATTATCGTCATTATCGTCATTATCGTCATCATAGTCATCATCGTCATCATCGCCATCATCGTCATCATCGCCATCATCGTCATCATCGTCATCATCGTCACCATCGTCATCATCGTCACCATCGTTACCATCGTCATCATCGTCGTCATCGTCGTCATCGTCATTATCGTCATTATCGTCATTATCGTCATTATCGCCATTATCGTCATTATCGTCATTATCGTCATTATCGTCATTATCGGCATTATCGTCATTATCGTCATTATCGTCATTATCGTCATTATCGTCATTATCGTCATTATCGTCATTATCGTCATTATCGTCATCATCGTCATCATCGTCATAATCGTCATCATCGTAATTATCGTCATCATCGTCATCATCGTCATCATCGTCATCATCGTCATCATCGTCATCATCGTCATCATCGTCATCATCGTCATCATCGTCATCATCGTCATCATCGTCATCATCGTCATCATCGTCATCATCGTCACCATCGTCATCATCGTCATCATCGTCACCATCGTCACCATCGTCACCATCGTCACCATCGTCACCATCGTCACCATCGTCATCATCGTCATCATCGTCATCATCGTAATCATCGTCATCATCGCCATCATCGTCATCATCGCCATCATCTTCATCATCGTCATCATCGTCACCATCGTCATCATCGTCACCATCGTTACCATCGTCATCATCGTCGTCATCGTCGTCATCGTCGTCATCGTCGTCATCGTCATAATCGTCATAATCGTCATAATCGTCATCATCGTAATCATCGTAATCATCGTCATCATCGTCATCATCGTCATCATCGTCATCATCGTCATCATCGTCATCATCGTCATTATCGTCATCATAGTCATCATCGTCATCATCGCCATCATCGTCATCATCGCCATCATCGTCATCATCGTCACCATCGTCATCATCGTCACCATCGTTACCATCGTCATCATCGTCGTCATCGTCGTCATCGTCATTATCGTCATTATCGTCATTATCGTCATTATCGCCATTATCGTCATTATCGTCATTATCGTCATTATCGTCATTATCGGCATTATCGGCATTATCGTCATTATCGTCATTATCGTCATTATCGTCATTATCGTCATTATCGTCATTATCGTCATCATCGTCATCATCGTCATAATCGTCATCATCGTAATTATCGTCATCATCGTCATCATCGTCATCATCGTCATCATCGTCATCATCGTCATCATCGTCATCATCGTCATCATCGTCATCATCGTCATCATCGTCATCATCGTCATCATCGTCATCATCGTCACCATCGTCATCATCGTCATCATCGTCACCATCGTCACCATCGTCACCATCGTCACCATCGTCACCATCGTCATCATCGTCATCATCGTCATCATCGTGATCATCGTCATCATCGTAATCATCGTCATCATCGCCATCATCGTCATCATCGCCATCATCGTCATCATCGTCATCATCGCCATCATCGTCATCATCGCCATCATCGTCATCATCGTCATCATCGTCACCATCGTCACCATCGTCATCATCGTCACCATCGTCATCATCGTCGTCATCGTCGTCATCGTCATTATCGTCATTATCGTCATTATCGTCATTATCGTCATTATCGTCATTATCGTCATTATCGTCATTATCGGCATTATCGTCATTATCGTCATTATCGTCATTATCGTCATTATCGTCATTATCGTCATTATCGTCACTATCGTCATCATCGTCATCATCGTCATAATCGTCATCATCGTAATTATCGTCATCATCGTCATCATCGTCATCATCGTCATCATCGTCATCATCGTCATCATCGTCATCATCGTCATCATCGTCATCATCGTCATCATCGTCACCATCGTCATCATCGTCATCATCGTCACCATCGTCACCATCGTCACCATCGTCACCATCGTCACCATCGTCATCATCGTCATCATCGTCATCATCGTCATCATCGTCATCATCGTAATCATCGTCATCATCGCCATCATCGTCATCATCGCCATCATCGTCATCATCGTCATCATCGTCACCATCGTCATCATCGACACCATCGTTACCATCGTCATCATCGTCGTCATCGTCGTCATCGTCGTCATCGTCGTCATCGTCATCATCGTCATTATCGTCATTATCGTCATTATCGTCATTATCGTCATTATCGGCATTATCGGCATCATCGTCATCATCGTCATCATCGTCATCATCGTCATCATCGTCATCATCGTCATCATCGTCATCATCGTCATCATCGTCAGAATCGTCATCATCGTCCTCATCGCCACCATCATCACCATCATCATCATCATCGCCATCATCGTCACCATCGCCATCATCAGCATCATCGTCATCATCGTCATCATCGTCATCATCGTCATCATCGTCATCATCGTCACCATCGGCACCATCGCCATCATCGTCATCATCGCCATCATCGCCATCATCGTCATCATCGTCATCATCGTCGTCATCGCCATCATCGTCGTCATCGTCGTCATCGTCATCATCGTCATCATCGTCATTACCGTCATTATCGTCAGTATCGTCAGTATCGTCATTATCGTCATTATCGTCATCATCGTCATCATCGTCATCATCGTCATCATCGTCATCATCGTCATCATCGGCATCATCGTCATCATCGTCATCATCGTCATCATCGTCATCATCGTCATCATCGTCATCATCGTCATTATCGTCATTATCGTCATTATCGCCATTATCGTCATTATCGTCATTATCGTCATTATCGGCATTATCGTCATTATCGTCATTATTTTCATTATCGTCATTATCTTCATCATCGTCATCATCGTCATCATCGTCATCATCGTCATCATCGTCATCATCGTCATCATCGTCATCATCGCCATCATCGTCATCATCGCCATCATCGTCACCATCGCCATCATCAGCATCATCGTCATCATCGTCATCATCGTCATCATCGTCATCATCGTCACCATCGTCACCATCGTAATCATCGTCATCATCGTCGTCATCGTCATCATCGTCATTATCGTCATTATCGTCATTATCGTCATTATCGTCATTATCGGCATTATCGGCATTATCGGCATTATCGTCATTATCGGCATTATCGTCATTATCGTCATTATCGTCATTATCGTCATCATCCTCATAATCGTCATAATCGTCATCATCGTAATCATCGTAATCATCGTCATCATCGTCATCATCGTCATCATCGTCATCATCGTCATTATCGGCATTATCGGCATTATCGGCATTATCGTCATTATAGTCATTATCGTCATTATCGTCATTATCGTCATTATCGTCATTATCGTCATTATCGGCACCATCGCCATCATCGTCATCATCGCCATCATCGCCATCATCGTCATCATCGTCATCATCGTCGTCATCGCCATCATCGTCATCATCGTCGTCATCGTCGTCATCGTCATCATCGTCATCATCGTCATTACCGTCATTATCGTCAGTATCGTCAGTATCGTCATTATCGTCATTATCGTCATCATCGTCATCAACGTCATCATCGTCATCATCGTCATCATCGTCATCATCGTCATCATCGTCATCATCGTAAACATCGTAATCATCGTCATCATCGTCATCATCGTCATCATCGTCATCATCGTCATCATCGTCATCATCGTCACCATCGTCATCATCGTCATCATCGTCATCATCGTCATCATCGTCGTCATCGTCGTCATCGTCGTCATCGTCGTCATCGTCATCATCGTCATCATCGTCATCATCGTCATCATCGTCATTATCGTCATTATCGTCATTATCGGCATTATCGGCATTATCGGCATTATCGGCATTATCGTCATTATAGTCATTATCGTCATTATCGTCATTATCGTCATTATCGTCATTATCGTCATTATCGTCATTATCGTCATTATCGTCATTATCGTCATTATCGTCATTGTCGTCATTATCGTCATTATCGTCATTATCGTCATTATCGTCATTATCGTCATTATCGTCATTATCATCATTATCGTCATTACCGTCATTACTGGCATTATCGGCATTATCGGCATTACCGTTATTACCGTCATTACCGTCAATACCGACATTACCGTCATTACCGACATTACCGTCATTACCGTCATTACCGTCATTACCGTCATTACCGTCATTACCGTCATTACCGTCATTACCGTCATTACAGTCATTACCGTCATTAACGTCATTAACGTCATTACCGTCATTACCGTCATTACCGTCATTACCATCATTATCGCCATTATCGTCATTATCGTCATTATCGTCAGTATCGTCATTACCGTCATCATCGTCACCATCGTCACCATCGTCATCATCGTCATCATCGTCATCATCGTCATCATCGTCGTCATCGTCGTCATCGTCATCATCGTCATCATCGTCATCATCGTCATTACCGTCATTATCGTCATTATCGTCATTATCGTCATTATCGTCATTATCGTCATTATCGTCATTATCGGCATTATCGGCATTATCGTCATTATAGTCATTATAGTCATTATCGTCATTATCGTCATTATCGGCATTATCGTCATTATCGTCATTATCGTCATTATCGACATTATCGTCATTATCGTCATCATCGTCATCATCCTCATCATCGTCATCATCGTCATCATCGCCATCATCGTCATCATCGCCATCATCGTCATCTGCGTCGTCATCGTCGTCATCGTCCTCATCGTCGTCATCGTCATCATCGTCATCATCGTCATCATCGTCATCATCGTCATCATCGTCATCATCGTCATCATCGTCATCATCGTCGTCATCGTCGTCATCGTCGTCATCGTCGTCATCGTCGTCATCGTCATCATCGTCATCATCGTCATCATCGTCATCATCGTCATTATCGTCATTATCGTCATTTTCGGCATTATCGGCATTATCGGCATTATCGGCATTATCGTCATTATCGGCATTATCGTCATTATTGTCATTATCGTCATTATCGTCATTATCGTCATTATCGTCATTATCGTCATTATTGTCATAATCGTCATTATCGTCATTATTGTCATAATCGTCATTATCGTCTGTATCGTCATTACCGTCATCATCGTCACCATCGTCATCATCGCCATCATCGTCATCTGCGTCGTCATCGTCGTCATCGTCCTCATCGTCGTCATAGTCATCATCGTCATCATCGTCATTACCGTCATTATCGTCATTATCATCATTATCGTCATTATCGTCATTATCGTCATTATCGTCATTATCGGCATTATCGGCATTATCGGCATTATCGTCATTATAGTCATTATAGTCATTATAGTCATTATCGTCATTATCGTCATTATCGTAATTATCGTCATTATCGTCATTATCGTCATTATCGTCATTATCGGCATTATCGTCATTATCGACATTATAGTCATTATCGTCATTATCGTCATTATCGTCATCATCGTCATCATCGTCATTATCGTCATTATCGTCATTATCGTCATTATCGTCATCATCGTCATCATCGTCATCGTCGTCATTACCGGCATTATCGGCATTATCGGCATTACCGTCATTACCGTCATTACCGTCATTACTGTCATTACCGTCATTACCGTCATTACCGGCATTACCGGCATTACCGTCATTACCGTCACTACCGTCATTACCGTCATTACCGTCATTACCGTCATTACCGTCATTACCGTCATTACCGTCATTACCTTTATTACCGTCATTACCGTCATTACCGTCATTATCGTCATTATCGTCATTATCGTCATTATCGTCATTATCGTCATTATTGTCATTATCGTCATTATCGTCAGTATCGTCATTACCGTCATCATCGTCACCATCGTCATCATCGCCATCATCGTCATCTGCGTCGTCATCATCGTCATCGTCCTCATCGTCGTCATCGTCATCATCGTCATCATCGTCATTACCGTCATTATCGTCATTATCATCATTATCGTCATTATCGTCATTATCGTCATTATCGTCATTATCGTCATTATCGTCATTATCGGCATTATCGGCATTATCGGCATTATCGGCATTATCGGCATTATCGTCATTATAGTCATTATAGTCATTATCGTCATTATCGTCATTATCGTAATTATCGTCATTATCGTCATTATCGTCATTATTGTCATTATCGGCATTATCGTCATTATCGACATTATAGTCATTATCGTCATTATCGTCATTATCGTCATTATCGTCATCATCGTCATCATCGTCATCATCGTCATCATCGTCACCATCGTCACCATCGTCACCATCGTCACCATCGTCACCATCGTCATCATCGTCATCATCGTCATCATCGTCATCATCGTCATCATCGTCATCCTCGTCATCATCGTCACCATCGTCATCATCGTCACCATCGTCACCATCGTAATCATCGTCATCATCGTCATCATCGTCATCATCGTCATCATCGTCATCATCGTCATCATCGTCATCATCGTCATCATCGTCATCATCGTCATCATCGTCATCATCGTCATCATCGTCATCATCGTCATCATCGTCATCATCGTCGTCATCGTCGTCATCGTCGTCATCGTCGTCATCGTCATCATCGTCATCATCGTCATCATCGTCATCATCGTCATTATCGTCATTATCGTCATTTTCGGCATTATCGGCATTATCGGCATTATCGTCATTATCGGCATTATCGTCATTATTGTCATTATCGTCATTATCGTCATTATCGTCATTATCGTCATTATCGTCATTATTGTCATTATCGTCATTATCATCATTATCGTCATTATCGTCATTATCGTCATTATCGTCATTATCGGCATTATCGGCATTATCGGCATTATCGGCATTATCGTCATTATAGTCATTATAGTCATTATAGTCATTATCGTCATTATCGTCATTATAGTCATTATAATCATTATCGTCATTATCGTCATTATCGTCATTATCGGCATTATCGGCATTATCGGCATTATCGTCATTATCGTCATTATCGTCATTATCGACATTATCGTCATTATCGTCATCATCGTCATCATCGTCATCATCGTCATCATCGTCATCATCGCCATCATCGTCATCATCGCCATCATCGTCATCATCGTCATCATCGTCACCATCGTCATCATCGTCACCATCGTCATCATCGTCACCATCGTTGCCATCGTCATCATCGTCGTCATCGTCGTCATCGTCGTCATCGTCATCATCGTCATCATCGTCATTATCGTCATTATCGTCATTATCGTCATTATCGTCATTATCGTCATTATCGGCATTATCGTCATTATCGGCATTATCGTCATTATCGTCATTATCGTCATTATCGTCATTATCGTCATTATCGTCATCATCGTCATCATCGTCATCATCGTCATCATCGCCATCATCGTCATCATCGTCATCATCGTCACCATCGTCATCATCGTCACCATCGTTACCATCGTCATCATCGCCATCATCGTCATCATCGCCATCATCGTCATCATCGTCATCATCGTCATCATCGTCGTCATCGCCATCATCGTCATCATCGTCGTCATCGTCGTCATCGTCGTCATCGTCATCATCGTCATCATCGTCATTACCGTCATTATCGTCAGTATCGTCAGTATCGTCAGTATCGTCATTATCGTCATCATCGTCATCATCGTCATCATCGTCATTATCGTCATTATCGTCATTTTCGGCATTATCGGCATTATCGGCATTATCGTCATTATCGGCATTATCGTCATTATCGTCATTATCGTCATTATCGTCATTATCGTCATTATCGTCATTATCGTCATTATCGTCATTATCGTCATTATCGTCATTATCGGCATTATCGTCATTATCGACATTATCGTCATTATCGTCATTATCGTCATTATCGTCATCATCGTCATCATCGTCATCATCGTCATCATCGCCATCATCGTCATCATCGTCATCATCGTCACCATCGTCATCATCGTCACCATCGTTACCATCGTCATCATCGCCATCATCGTCATCATCGCCATCATCGTCATCATCGTCATCATCGTCATCATCGTCGTCATCGCCATCATCGTCATCATCGTCGTCATCGTCGTCATCGTCGTCATCGTCATCATCGTCATCATCGTCATTACCGTCATTATCGTCAGTATCGTCAGTATCGTCAGTATCGTCATTATCGTCATCATCGTCATCATCGTCATCATCGTCATCATCGTCATCATCGTCATCATCGTCATCATCGTCATCATCGTCATCATCGTCATCATCGTCATCATCGTCGTCATCGTCGTCATCGTCGTCATCGTCGTCATCGTCATCATCGTCATCATCGTCATCATCGTCATCATCGTCATTATCGTCATTATCGTCATTTTCGGCATTATCGGCATTATCGGCATTATCGTCATTATCGGCATTATCGTCATTATTGTCATTATCGTCATTATCGTCATTATCGTCATTATCGTCATTATCGTCATTATTGTCATAATCGTCATTATCGTCTGTATCGTCATTACCGTCATCATCGTCACCATCGTCATCATCGCCATCATCGTCATCTGCGTCGTCATCGTCGTCATCGTCCTCATCGTCGTCATAGTCATCATCGTCATCATCGTCATTACCGTCATTATCGTCATTATCATCATTATCGTCATTATCGTCATTATCGTCATTATCGTCATTATCGGCATTATCGGCATTATCGGCATTATCGTCATTATAGTCATTATAGTCATTATAGTCATTATCGTCATTATCGTCATTATCGTAATTATCGTCAATATCGTCATTATCGTCATTATCGTCATTATCGGCATTATCGTCATTATCGACATTATAGTCATTATCGTCATTATCGTCATTATCGTCATCATCGTCATCATCGTCATTATCGTCATTATCGTCATTATCGTCATTATCGTCATCATCGTCATCATCGTCATCGTCGTCATTACCGGCATTATCGGCATTATCGGCATTACCGTCATTACCGTCATTACCGTCATTACTGTCATTACCGTCATTACCGTCATTACCGTCATTACCGGCATTACCGTCATTACCGTCACTACCGTCATTACCGTCATTACCGTCATTACCGTCATTACCGTCATTACCGTCATTACCGTCATTACCTTTATTACCGTCATTACCGTCATTACCGTCATTATCGTCATTATCGTCATTATCGTCTTTATCGTCATTATCGTCATTATTGTCATTATCGTCATTATCGTCAGTATCGTCATTACCGTCATCATCGTCACCATCGTCATCATCGCCATCATCGTCATCTGCGTCGTCATCGTCGTCATCGTCCTCATCGTCGTCATCGTCATCATCGTCATCATCGTCATTACCGTCATTATCGTCATTATCATCATTATCGTCATTATCGTCATTATCGTCATTATCGTCATTATCGGCATTATCGGCATTATCGGCATTATCGGCATTATCGGCATTATCGTCATTATAGTCATTATAGTCATTATAGTCATTATCGTCATTATCGTCATTATCGTAATTATCGTCATTATCGTCATTATCGGCATTATCGTCATTATAGTCATTATAGTCATTATAGTCATTATCGTCATTATCGTCATTATCGGCATTATCGGCATTATCGTCATTATCGGCATTATCGTCATTATTGTCATTATCGTCATTATCGTCATTATCGTCATTATCGTCATTATCGTCATTATTGTCATTATCGTCATTATCGTCTGTATCGTCATTACCGTCATCATCGTCACCATCGTCATCATCGCCATCATCGTCATCTGCGTCGTCATCGTCGTCATCGTCGTCATCGTCGTCATCGTCATCATCGTCATCATCGTCATTACCGTCATTATCGTCATTATCATCATTATCGTCATTATCGTCATTATCGTCATTATCGTCATTATCGGCATTATCGGCATTATCGGCATTATCGGCATTATCGTCATTATAGTCATTATAGTCATTATCGTCATTATCGTCATTATAGTCATTATAGTCATTATCGTCCTTATCGTCATTATCGTCATTATCGGCATTATCGGCATTATCGGCATTATCGTCATTATCGTCATTATCGTCATTATCGACATTATCGTCATTATCGTCATCATCGTCATCATCGTCATCATCGTCATCATCGTCATCATCGCCATCATCGTCATCATCGCCATCATCGTCATCATCGTCATCATCGTCACCATCGTCATCATCGTCACCATCGTTGCCATCGTCATCATCGTCGTCATCGTCGTCATCGTCGTCATCGTCATCATCGTCATCATCGTCATTATCGTCATTATCGTCATTATCGTCATTATCGTCATTATCGTCATTATCGGCATTATCGTCATTATCGGCATTATCGTCATTATCGTCATTATCGTCATTATCGTCATTATCGTCATTATCGTCATCATCGTCATCATCGTCATCATCGTCATCATCGCCATCATCGTCATCATCGTCATCATCGTCACCATCGTCATCATCGTCACCATCGTTACCATCGTCATCATCGCCATCATCGTCATCATCGCCATCATCGTCATCATCGTCATCATCGTCATCATCGTCGTCATCGCCATCATCGTCATCATCGTCGTCATCGTCGTCATCGTCATCATCGTCATCATCGTCATTACCGTCATTATCGTCAGTATCGTCAGTATCGTCAGTATCGTCATTATCGTCATCATCGTCATCATCGT
This sequence comes from Andrena chrysosceles, assembly GCA_963855975.1. Classification (NCBI taxonomy): domain Eukaryota; kingdom Metazoa; phylum Arthropoda; class Insecta; order Hymenoptera; family Andrenidae; genus Andrena; species Andrena chrysosceles. The sequence goes on from CAWLCU010000594.1 coordinate 564,349, forward strand.
CATCATCGTCATCATCGTCATCATCGTCATCATCGTCATCATCGTCATCATCGTCATCATCGTCATCATCGTCATCATCGTCATCATCGTCATCATCGTCGTCATCGTCGTCATCGTCGTCATCGTCGTCATCGTCATCATCGTCATCATCGTCATCATCGTCATCATCGTCATTATCGTCATTATCGTCATTTTCGGCATTATCGGCATTATCGGCATTATCGTCATTATCGGCATTATCGTCATTATTGTCATTATCGTCATTATCGTCATTATCGTCATTATCGTCATTATCGTCATTATTGTCATTATCGTCATTATCGTCTGTATCGTCATTACCGTCATCATCGTCACCATCGTCATCATCGCCATCATCGTCATCTGCGTCGTCATCGTCGTCATCGTCCTCATCGTCGTCATCGTCATCATCGTCATCATCGTCATTACCGTCAGTATCGTCATTATCATCATTATCGTCATTATCGTCATTATCGTCATTATCGTCATTATCGGCATTATCGGCATTATCGGCATTATCGGCATTATCGTCATTATAGTCATTATAGTCATTATAGTCATTATCGTCATTATCGTCATTATCGTAATTATCGTCATTATCGTCATTATCGTCATTATCCTCATTATCGGCATTATCGTCATTATCGACATTATAGTCATCATCGTCATCATCGTCATCATCGTCATCATCGTCATCATCGTCATCATCGTCATCATCGTCATCATCGTCATCATCGTCATCATCGTCATCATCGTCATCATCGTCATCATCGTCGTCATCGTCGTCATCGTCGTCATCGTCGTCATCGTCATCATCGTCATCATCGTCATCATCGTCATCATCGTCATTATCGTCATTATCGTCATTTTCGGCATTATCGTCATTATCATCATTATCGTCATTATCGTCATTATCGTCATTATCGTCATTATCGGCATTATCGGCATTATCGGCATTATCGGCATTATCGTCATTATAGTCATTATAGTCATTATAGTCATTATCGTCATTATCGTCATTATCGTAATTATCGTCATTATCGTCATTATCGTCATTATCGTCATTATCGTCATTATCGGCATTATCGTCATTATCGACATTATAGTCATTATCGTCATTATCGTCATTATCGTCATTATCGTCATCATCGTCATCATCGTCATCATCGTCATCATCGTCACCATCGTCACCATCGTCACCATCGTCACCATCGTCACCATCGTCACCATCGTCATCATCGTCATCATCGTCATCATCGTCATCATCGTCATCATCGTCATCCTCGTCATCATCGTCACCATCGTCATCATCGTCACCATCGTCACCATCGTAATCATCGTCATCATCGTCATCATCGTCATCATCGTCATCATCGTCATCATCTTCATCATCGTCATCATCGTCATCATCGTCACCATCGTCACCATCGTCATCATCGTCATCATCGTCATCGTCGTCATTACCGGCATTATCGGCATTATCGGCATTACCGTCATTACCGTCATTACCGTCATTACTGTCATTACCGTCATTACCGTCATTACCGGCATTACCGGCATTACCGTCATTACCGTCACTACCGTCATTACCGTCATTACCGTCATTACCGTCATTACCGTCATTACCGTCATTACCTTTATTACCGTCATTACCGTCATTACCGTCATTATCGTCATTATCGTCATTATCGTCATTATCGTCATTATCGTCATTATTGTCATTATCGTCATTATCGTCAGTATCGTCATTACCGTCATCATCGTCATCATCGCCATCATCGTCATCAGCGTCGTCATCGTCGTCATCGTCCTCATCGTCGTCATCGTCATCTTCGTCATCATCGTCATTACCGTCATTATCGTCATTATCATCATTATCGTCATTATCGTCATTATCGTCATTATCGTCATTATCGTCATTATCGGCATTATCGTCATTATCGGCATTATCGGCATTATCGGCATTATCGTCATTATAGTCATTATAGTCATTATAGTCATTATCGTCATTATCGTCATTATCGTAATTATCGTCATTATCGTCATTATCGTCATTATCGGCATTATCGTCATTATCGACATTATAGTCATTATCGTCATTATCGTCATTATCGTCATTATCGTCATCATCGTCATCATCGTCATCACCGTCATCATCGTCATCATCGTCATCATCGTCATCATCGCCATCATCGTCATCATCGTCATCATCGTCACCATCGTCATCATCGTCACCATCGCCATCATCGGCATCATCGTCATCATCGTCATTATCGTCATCATCGTCAACATCGTAATCATCGTCATCATCGTCATCATCGTCATCATCGTCATCATCGTCATCATCGTCACCATCGTCACCATCGTCACCATCGTCATCATCGTCATCATCGTCATCATCGTAATCATCGTCATCATCGCCATCATCGTCATCATCGCCATCATCGTCATCATCGTCATCATCGTCACCATCGTCATCATCGTCACCATCGTTACCATCGTCATCATCGTCGTCATCGTCGTCATCGTCGTCATCGTCGTCATCGTCATCATCGTCATTATCGTCATTATCGTCATTATCGTCATTATCGTCATTATCGTCATTATCGTCATCATCGTCATCATCGTCATCATCGTCATCATCGTCATCATCGTCATCATCGTCATCATCGCCATCATCGTCATCATCGTCATTATCGTCATCATCGTCATCATCGTCATCATCGTCATCATCGTCATCATCGTCGTCATCGTCGTCATCGTCGTCATCGTCGTCATCGTCATCATCGTCATCATCGTCATCATCGTCATCATCGTCATTATCGTCATTATCGTCATTTTCGGCATTATCGGCATTATCGGCATTATCGTCATTATCGGCATTATCGTCATTATTGTCATTATCGTCATTATCGTCATTATCGTCATTATCGTCATTATCGTCATTATTGTCATTATCGTCATTATCGTCTGTATCGTCATTACCGTCATCATCGTCACCATCGTCATCATCGCCATCATCGTCATCTGCGTCGTCATCGTCGTCATCGTCCTCATCGTCGTCATCGTCATCATCGTCATCATCGTCATTACCGTCAGTATCGTCATTATCATCATTATCGTCATTATCGTCATTATCGTCATTATCGTCATTATCGGCATTATCGGCATTATCGGCATTATCGGCATTATCGTCATTATAGTCATTATAGTCATTATAGTCATTATCGTCATTATCGTCATTATCGTAATTATCGTCATTATCGTCATTATCGTCATTATCGTCATTATCGGCATTATCGTCATTATCGACATTATAGTCATTATCGTCATTATCGTCATTATCGTCATCATCGTCATCATCGTCATTATCGTCATTATCGTCATTATCGTCATTATCGTCATCATCGTCATCATCGTCATCGTCGTCATTACCGGCATTATCGGCATTATCGGCATTACCGTCATTACCGTCATTACCGTCATTACTGTCATTACCGTCATTACCGTCATTACCGGCATTACCGGCATTACCGTCATTACCGTCACTACCGTCATTACCGTCATTACCGTCATTACCGTCATTACCGTCATTACCGTCATTACCGTCATTACCTTTATTACCGTCATTACCGTCATTACCGTCATTATCGTCATTATCGTCATTATCGTCATTATCGTCATTATTGTCATTATCGTCATTATCGTCAGTATCGTCATTACCGTCATCATCGTCACCATCGTCATCATAGCCATCATCGTCATCTGCGTCGTCATCGTCGTCATCGTCCTCATCGTCGTCATCGTCATCATCGTCATCATCGTCATTACCGTCATTATCGTCATTATCATCATTATCGTCATTATCGTCATTATCGTCATTATCGTCATTATCGGCATTATCGGCATTATCGGCATTATCGGCATTATCGTCATTATAGTCATTATAGTCATTATAGTCATTATCGTCATTATCGTCATTATCGTAATTATCGTCATTATCGTCATTATCGTCATTATCGTCATTATCGTCATTATCGGCATTATCGTCATTATCGACATTATAGTCATTATCGTCATTATCGTCATTATCGTCATTATCGTCATCATCGTCATCATCGTCATCATCGTCATCATCGTCACCATCGTCACCATCGTCACCATCGTCACCATCGTCACCATCGTCACCATCGTCATCATCGTCATCATCGTCATCATCGTCATCATCGTCATCATCGTCATCCTCGTCATCATCGTCACCATCGTCATCATCGTCACCATCGTCACCATCGTAATCATCGTCATCATCGTCATCATCGTCATCATCGTCATCATCGTCATCATCTTCATCATCGTCATCATCGTCATCATCGTCACCATCGTCACCATCGTCATCATCGTCATCATCGTCATCGTCGTCATTACCGGCATTATCGGCATTATCGGCATTACCGTCATTACCGTCATTACCGTCATTACTGTCATTACCGTCATTACCGTCATTACCGGCATTACCGGCATTACCGTCATTACCGTCACTACCGTCATTACCGTCATTACCGTCATTACCGTCATTACCGTCATTACCGTCATTACCGTCATTACCTTTATTACCGTCATTACCGTCATTACCGTCATTATCGTCATTATCGTCATTATCGTCATTATCGTCATTATCGTCATTATCGTCATTATTGTCATTATCGTCATTATCGTCAGTATCGTCATCATCGTCATCATCGCCATCATCGTCATCAGCGTCGTCATCGTCGTCATCGTCCTCATCGTCGTCATCGTCATCTTCGTCATCATCGTCATTACCGTCATTATCGTCATTATCATCATTATCGTCATTATCGTCATTATCGTCATTATCGTCATTATCGTCATTATCGGCATTATCGTCATTATCGGCATTATCGGCATTATCGGCATTATCGTCATTATAGTCATTATAGTCATTATAGTCATTATCGTCATTATCGTCATTATCGTAATTATCGTCATTATCGTCATTATCGTCATTATCGGCATTATCGTCATTATCGACATTATAGTCATTATCGTCATTATCGTCATTATCGTCATTATCGTCATTATCGTCATCATCGTCATCATCGTCATCATCGTCATCATCGTCATCATCGTCATCATCGTCATCATCGCCATCATCGTCATCATCGTCATCATCGTCACCATCGTCATCATCGTCACCATCGCCATCATCGGCATCATCGTCATCATCGTCATTATCGTCATCATCGTCAACATCGTAATCATCGTCATCATCGTCATCATCGTCATCATCGTCATCATCGTCATCATCGTCACCATCGTCACCATCGTCACCATCGTCATCATCGTCATCATCGTCATCATCGTAATCATCGTCATCATCGCCATCATCGTCATCATCGCCATCATCGTCATCATCGTCATCATCGTCACCATCGTCATCATCGTCACCATCGTTACCATCGTCATCATCGTCGTCATCGTCGTCATCGTCGTCATCGTCGTCATCGTCATCATCGTCATTATCGTCATTATCGTCATTATCGTCATTATCGTCATTATCGTCATTATCGTCATCATCGTCATCATCGTCATCATCGTCATCATCGTCATCATCGTCATCATCGTCATCATCGCCATCATCGGCATTATCGTCATTATCGTCATTATCGTCATTATCGTCATTATCGTCATTATCGTCATCATCGTCATCATCGTCATAATCGTCATAATCGTCATCATCGTATTCATCGTAATCATCGTCATCATCGTCATCATCGTCATCATCGTCATCATCGTCATCATCGTCATCATCGTCATCATCGTCACCATCGTCATCATCGTCATCATCGTCATCATCGTCATCATCGTCATCATCGTCACCATCGTCATCATCGTCATTATCGTCATTATCGTCATTATCGTCATTATCGTCATTATCGTCATTGTTGTCATTATCGTCATTATCGTCATTATCGTCATTATCGTCATTATCGTCATTATCGTCATTATCGTCATTACCGGCATTACCGGCTTAATCGGCATTATCGGCATTATCGGCATTACCGTCATTACCGTCATTACCGTCATTACCGACATTACCGTCATTACCGACATTACCGTCATTACCGTCATTACCGTCATTACCGTCATTACCGTCATTACCGTCATTACAGTCATTACAGTCATTACCGTCATTAACGTCATTACCGTCATTACCGTCATTACCGTCATTACCGTCATTACCGTCATTACCATCATTATCGCCATTATCGTCATTATCGTCAGTATCGTCATTACCGTCATCATCGTCACCATCGTCATCATCGTCATCATCGTCATCATCGTCATCATCGTCATCATTGCCATCATCGTCATCATCGTCACCATCGTTACCATCGTCATCATCGTCGTCATCGTCATCATCGTCGTCATCGTCGTCATCGCCATCATCGTCATCATCGTCATCATCGTCATCATCGTCATCATCGTCATCATCGTCATCATCGTCATCATCGTCACCATCGTCATCATCGTCATCATCGTCATCATCGTCGTCATCGTCGTCATCGTCGTCATCGTCGTCATCGTCATCATCGTCATCATCGTCATCATCGTCACCATCGTCATCATCGTCATCATCGTCATCATCGTCATCATCGTCATCATCGTCATCATCGTCACCATCGTCACCATCGTCACAATCGTCACCATCGTCACCATCGCCACCATCGTCATCATCGTCATCATCGTCATCATCGTCATCATCGTCATCATCGTCATCCTCGTCATCATCGTCATCATCGTCATCATCGTCACCATCGTCACCATCGTCACCATCGTAATCATCGTCATCATCGTCATCATCGTCATCATCGTCATCATCGTCATCATCGTCATCATCGTCATCATCGTCATCATCGTCATCATCGTCATTATCGTCATTATCGTTATTATCGGCATTATCGGCATTATCGGCATTATCGTCATTATCGTCATTATCGTCATTATCGTCATTATCGTCATTATCGTCATTATCGTCATTATCGTCATTATCGTCATTATCGTCATTATTTTCATTATCGTCATTATCGTCATCATCGTCATCATCGTCATCATCGTCATCATCGTCATCATCGTCATCATCGTCATCATCGTCATCATCGTCATCATCGTCATCATCGTCATCATCGTCATCATCGTCATCATCGTCATCATCGTCATCATCGTCATCATCGTCATCATCGTCATTATCGTCATTATCGTCATTATCGTCATTATCGTCATTATCGTCATTATCGTCATTATCGTCATTATCGTCATCATCGTCATTATCGTCATTATCGTCATTATCGTAATCATCGTCATCATCGTCATCATCGTCATCATCGTCATCATCGTCATCATCGTCATCATCGTCACCATCGTCATCATCGTCATCATCGTCATCATCGTCATCATCGTCGTCATCGTCGTCATCGTCGTCATCGTCATCATCGTCATCATCGTCATCATCGTCATTATCGTCATTATCGTCATCATCGTCATCATCGTCATCATCGTCATCATCGCCATCATCGTCATCATCGTCATCATCGTCACCATCGTCATCATCGTCACCATCGTTACCATCGTCATCATCGCCATCATCGTCATCATCGCCATCATCGTCATCATCGTCATCATCGTCACCATCGTCATCATCGTCACCATCGTTACCATCGTCATCATCGCCATCATCGTCATCATCGCCATCATCGTCATCATCGTCATCATCGTCACCATCGTCATCATCGTCACCATCGTTACCATCGTCATCATCGTCCTCATCGTCATCATCGTCGTCATCGTCGTCATCGCCATCATCGTCATCATCGTCATCATCGTCATCATCGTCATCATCGTCATCATCGTCATCATCGTCACCATCGTCATCATCGTCATCATCGTCATCATCGTCATCATCGTCGTCATCGTCGTCATCGTCGTCATCGTCATCATCGTCATCATCGTCATCATCGTCATCATCGTCATCATCGTCATTATCGTCATTATCGTCATTATCGTCATTATCGGCATTATCGGCATTATCGTCATTATCGTCATTATCGGCATTATCGGCATTATCGTCATTATAGTCATTATAGTCATTATAGTCATTATCGTCATTATCGTCATTATCGTAATTATCGTCATTATCGTCATTATCGTCATTATCGTCATTATCGACATTATAGTCATTATCGTCATTATCGTCATTATCGTCATTATCGTCATCATCGTCATCATCGTCATCATCGTTATCATCGTCATCATCGTCATCATCGTCACCATCGTCATCATCGTCATCATCGTCATCATCGTCATCATCGTCATCATCGTCATCATCGTCATCATCGTCATCATCGTCATCATCGTCATTATCGTCATTATCGTCATTATCGTCATTATCGTCATTATCGTCACTATCGTCATTATCGTCATCATCGTCATTATCGTCATTATCGTCATTATCGTAATCATCGTCATCATCGTCATCATCGTCATCATCGTCATCATCGTCATCATCGTCATCATCGTCACCATCGTCATCATCGTCATCATCGTCATCATCGTCATCATCGTCGTCATCGTCGTCATCGTCGTCATCGTCATCATCGTCATCATCGTCATCATCGTCATTATCGTCATTATCGTCATCATCGTCATCATCGTCATCATCGTCATCATCGCCATCATCGTCATCATCGTCATCATCGTCACCATCGTCATCATCGTCACCATCGTTACCATCGTCATCATCGCCATCATCGTCATCATCGCCATCATCGTCATTATCGTCATCATCGTCACCATCGTCATCATCGTCACCATCGTTACCATCGTCATCATCGTCCTCATCGTCATCATCGTCGTCATCGTCGTCATCGCCATCATCGTCATCATCGTCATCATCGTCATCATCGTCATCATCGTCATCATCGTCATCATCGTCACCATCGTCATCATCGTCATCATCGTCATCATCGTCATCATCGTCGTCATCGTCGTCATCGTCGTCATCGTCATCATCGTCATCATCGTCATCATCGTCATCATCGTCATTATCGTCATTATCGTCATTATCGTCATTATCGGCATTATCGGCATTATCGTCATTATCGTCATTATCGGCATTATCGTCATTATAGTCATTATCGTCATTATCGTCATTATCGTCATTATCGTCATTATCGTCATTATCGTCATTATCGTCATTATCGTCATTATCGTCATTATCGTCATTATCGTAATTGTCGTCATTATCGTCATTATCGTCATTATCGTCATTATCGCCATTACCGGCATTACCGGCATTATCGGCATTATCGGCATTACCGTCATTACCGTCATTACCGTCATTACCGGCATTACCGTCATTACCGTCATTACCGTCATTACCGGCATTACCGTCATTACCGTCATTACCGTCATTACCGTCATTACAGTCATTACCGTCATTACCGTCATTACCGTCATTACCGTCATTACCGCCATTACCGTCATTACCGTCATTATCGTCTTTATCGTCATCATCGTCATCATCGTCATCATCGTCATCATCGTCATCATCGTCATCATCGTCACCATCGTCATCATCGTCATCATCGTCATCATCGTCACCATCGTCGTCATCGTCGTCATCGTCTTCATCGTCGTCATCGTCGTCATCGTCATCATCGTCATCATCGTCATCATCGTCATTATCGTCATTATCGTCATTATCGTCATTATCGTCATTATCGTCATTATCGTCATTATCGTCATTATCGTCATTGTCGTCATTATCGTCATTATCGTCATTATCGTCATTATCGTCATTATCGTCATTATCGTCATTATCGTCATTATCGTCATTGTCGTCATTATCGTCATTATCGCCATTACCGGCATTACCGGCATTATCGGCATTACCGTCATTACCGTCATTACCGGCATTACCGCCATTACCGTCATTACCGTCATTACCGTCATTACCGGCATTACCGCCATTACCGTCATTACAGTCATTACCGTCATTACCGTCATTACCGTCCTTACCGTCATTACCGTCATTACCGTCATTACCGTCATTACCGTCATTACCGTCATTATCGTCTTTATCGTCATCATCGTCATCATCGTCATCATCGTCATCATCGTCATCATCGTCATCATCGTCATCATCGTCACCATCGTCATCATCGTCATCATCGTCATCATCGTCGTCATCGTCGTCATCGTCATCATCGTCATCATCGTCATCATCGTCATTACCGTCATTATCGTCATTATCGTCATTATCGTCATTATCGTCATTATCGGCATTATCGTCATTATCGTCAGTATCGTCATTACCGCCATCATCGTCACCATCGTCACCATCGTCATCATCGTCATCATCGTCATCATCGTCATCATCGTCATCGTCGTCGTCATCGTCGTCATCGTCATCATCGTCATCATCGTCATCATCGTCATTATCGTCATTATCGTCATTATCGTCATTATCGTCATTATCGTCATTATCGGCATTATCGGCATTATCGGCATTATCGGCATTATCGGCATTACCGTCATTACCGTCATTACCGTCATTACTGTCATTACCGTCATTACCGTCATTACCGGCATTACCGGCATTACCGTCATTACCGTCATTACCGTCATTACCGTCATTACAGTCATTACCGTCATTACAGTCATTACTGTCATTACCTTTATTACCTTTATTACCGTCATTACCGTCATTACCGTCATTATCGTCATTACCGTCATTATCGTCATTATCGTCATTATCGTCATTATCGTCATTATCGTCATTATCGTCATTATCGTCATTATCGGCATTATCGGCATTATCGTCATTATCGCCATTATCGCCATTATCGTCATCATCGTCATCATCGTCATCATCGTCATCATCGTCATCATCGTCATCATCGTCATCATTGTCATTATCGTCATTATCGTCATTATCGTCATTATCGTCATTATCGTCATTATCGTCATTATCGTCATTATCGTCATTATCGTCATCATCGTCATTATCGTCATTATCGTCATTATCGTCATTATCGTAATCATCGTCATCATCGTCATCATCGTCATCATCGTCACCATCGTCATCATCGTCATCATCGTCGTCATCGTCACCATCGTCGTCATCGTCATCATCGTCATCATCGTCATCATCGTCATTATCGTCATTATCGTAATTATCGTCATTATCGTCATTATCGGCATTATCGGCATTATCGGCATTATCGGCATTATCGTCATTATAGTCATTATAGTCATTATCGTCATTATCGTCATTATCGTCATTATCGTCATTATCGTCATCATCGTCATCATCGTCATCATCGTCATCATCGTCATTATCGTCATCATCGTCATCATCGTCATCATCGTCATCATCGTCACCATCGTCATCATCGTCATCATCGTCATCATCGTCATCATCGTCATCATCGTCATCATCGTCATCATCGTCATCATCGTCATCATCGTCATTATCGTCATTATCGTCATTATCGTCATTATCGTCATTATCGTCATTATCGTCATCATCGTCATCATCGTCATCATCGTCATCATCGTCATCATCGTCATCATCGTCATCATCGTCATCATCGTCATCATCGTCATCATCGTCATCATCGTCATCATCGTCATCATCGTCACCATCGTCATCATCGTCATCATCGTCATAATCGTCATCATCGTCACCATCGTCATCATCGTCATCATCGTCATCATCGTCACCATCGTCGTCATCGTCGTCATCGTCGTCACCGTCGTCATCGTCATCATCGTCATCATCGTCATTACCGTCATTATCGTCATTATCGTCATTACCGTCATTATCGTCATTATCGTCATTATCGCCATTATCGCCATTATCGTCATTATTGTCATCATCGTCATTATCGTCATTATCGTCATTATCGTAATCATCGTCATCATCGTCATCATCGTCATCATCGTCATCATCGTCACCATCGTCATCATCGTCATCATCGTCATCATCGTCGTCATCGTCGTCATCGTCGTCATCGTCATCATCGTCATCATCGTCATCATCGTCATCATCGTCATCATCGTCATCATCGTCATCATCGTCATCATCGTCATCATCGTCATCATCGTCACCATCGTCATCATCGTCATCATCGTCATAATCGTCATCATCGTCACCATCGTCATCATCGTCATCATCGTCATCATCGTCACCATCGTCGTCATCGTCGTCATCGTCGTCACCGTCGTCATCGTCATCATCGTCATCATCGTCATTACCGTCATTATCGTCATTATCGTCATTACCGTCATTATCGTCATTATCGTCATTATCGCCATTATCGCCATTATCGTCATTATTGTCATCATCGTCATTATCGTCATTATCGTCATCATCGTCATCATCGTCATCATCGTCGTCATCGTCGTCATCGTCGTCATCGTCATCATCGTCATCATCGTCATCATCGTCATCATCGTCATCATCGTCATCATCGTCATCATCGTCATCATCGTCATCATCGTCATCATCGTCATCATCGTCATCATCGTCATCATCGTCATCATCGTCACCATCGTCATCATCGTCATCATCGTCATAATCGTCATCATCGTCACCATCGTCATCATCGTCATCATCGTCATCATCGTCACCATCGTCGTCATCGTCGTCATCGTCGTCACCGTCGTCATCGTCATCATCGTCATCATCGTCATTACCGTCATTATCGTCATTATCGTCATTACCGTCATTATCGTCATTATCGTCATTATCGCCATTATCGCCATTATCGTCATTATTGTCATCATCGTCATTATCGTCATTATCGTCATTATCGTAATCATCGTCATCATCGTCATCATCGTCATCATCATCATCATCGTCACCATCGTCATCATCGTCATCATCGTCATCATCGTCATCATCGTCGTCATCGTCGTCATCGTCATCATCGTCGTCATCGTCATCATCGTCATCATCGTCTTCATCGTCATCATCGTCATCATCGTCATCATCGTCATCATCGTCATTATCGTCATTATCGTCATTATCGTCATCATCGTCATCATCGTCATCATCGTCACCATCGTCATCATCGTCATCATCGTCATCATCGTCATCATCGTCGTCATCGTCGTCATCGTCGTCATCGTCATCATCGTCATCATCGTCATCATCGTCATTATCGTCATTATCGTCATCATCGTCATCATCGTCATCATCGTCATCATCGCCATCATCGTCATCATCGTCATCATCGTCACCATCGTCATCATCGTCACCATCGTTACCATCGTCATCATCGCCATCATCGTCATCATCGCCATCATCGTCATAATCGTCATCATCGTCACCATCGTCATCATCGTCACCATCGTTACCATCGTCATTACCGTCATTACCGTCATTACCGTCATTACCGTCATTACCGTCATTATGGTCTTTATCGTCATCATCGTCATCATCGTCATCATCGTCATCATCGTCATCATCGTCATCATCGTCATCATCGTCACCATCGTCATCATCGTCATCATCGTCATCATCGACATCATCGTCATCATCGTAATCATCGTCGTCATCGTCGTCATCTTCATCATCGTCATCATCGTCATCATCGTCATCATCGTCATCATCGTCGTCATCGTCGTCATCGTCGTCATCTTCATCATCGTCATCATCGTCATCATCGTCATTACCGTCATTATCGTCATTATCGTCATTATCGTCATTATCGTCATTATCGTCATTATCGGCATTATCGGCATTATCGGCATTATCGGCATTATCGTCATTATAGTCATTATCGTCATTATCGTCATTATCGTCATCATCGTCATCATCGTCATAATCGTCATCATCGTAATCATCGTCATCATCGTCATTATCGTCATTATCGTCATTATCGTCATTATCGTCATTATCGTCATTGTCGTCATTATCGTCATTATCGTCATTATCGTCATTATCGTCATTATCGTCATTACCGGCATTACCGGCATTATCGGCATTATCGGCATTACCGTCATTACCGTCATTACCGTCATTACCGGCATTACCGTCATTACCGTCATTATCGTCATTATCGTCATTATCGCCATTATCGCCATTATCGTCATTATTGTCATTATCGTCATTATCGTCAGTATCGTCATTACCGTCATCATCGTCACCATCGTCATCATCGTCATCATCGCCATCATCGTCATCATCGTCGTCATCGTCGTCATCGTCGTCATCGTCGTCATCGTCATCATTGTCATCATCGTCATCATCGTCATTATCGTCATTATCGTCATTATCGGCATTATCGGCATTATCGGCATTATCGGCATTATCGTCATTACCGTCATTACCGTCATTACCGTCATTACCGTCATTACCGTCATTACCGTCATTACCGTCATTATGGTCTTTATCGTCATCATTGTCATCATCGTCATCATCGCCATCATCGTCATCATCGTCATCATCGTCAGCATCGTCAGCATCGTCATCATCGTCATTATCGTCATCATCGTCATCATCGTCACCATCGTCATCATCGTTATCATCGTCATCATCGTCACCATCGTCGTCATCGTCGTCATCGTCGTCACCGTCGTCATCGTCATCATCGTCATCATCGTCATTACCGTCATTATCGTCATTATCGTCATTATTGGCATTATCGTCATTATCGGCATTATCGTCATTATCTTCATTATCGGCATTATCGTCATTATCGTCATTATAGTCATTATCGTCATTATCGTCATTATCGTCATTATCGTCATCATCGTCATCATCGTCATAATCGTCATCATCGTAATCATCGTCATCATCGTCATCATCGTCACCATCGTCATCATCGTCATCATCGTCATCATCGTCACCATCGTCGTCATCGTCGTCATCGTCGTCATCGTCGTCATCGTCGTCATCATCGTCATTACCTTTATTATCGTCATTATCGTCATTATCGGCATTATCGGCATTATCGGCATTATCGGCATTATCGTCATTATAGTCATTATAGTCATTATCGTCATCATCGTCATCATCGTCATCATCGTCATCATCGTCATCATCATCACCATCGTCAACATCGTCATCATCGTCATCATCGTCACCATCGTCGTCATCGTCGTCATCGTCGTCATCGTCATCATCGTCATCATCCTCATCATCGTCATCATCGTCATCATCGTCACCATCGTCATCGTCGTCATCATCGTCATCATTGTCACCATCGTCGTCATCGTCGTCATCGTCGTCATCGTCGTCATCGTCGTCATCGTCATCATCGTCATCATCGTCATTACCGTCATTATCGTCATTATCGTCATTATCGTCATTATCGTCATTATCGTCATCATCGTAATCATCGTCATCATCGTCATCATTGTCACCATCGTCATCATCGTCATCATCGTCACCATCGTCGTCATCGTCGTCATCGTCGTCATCGTCGTCATCGTTGTCATCGTCATCATCGTCATCATCGTCATTACCTTTATTATCGTCATTATCGTCATTATCGGCATTATCGGCATTATCGGCATTATCGTCATCATCGTCATCATCGTCATCATCGTCATCATCGTCATCATCGTCATAATCGTCATCATCGTCACCATCGTCATCATCGTCATCATCGTCATCATCGTCACCATCGTCATCATCGTCATCATCGTCATCATCGTCATCATCGACACCATCGTCATCATCGTCATCATCGTCATCATCGTCGTCATCGTCATCATCGTCATTATAGTCATTATCGTCATTATCGTCATTATCGTCATTATCGTCATCATCGTCATCATCGTCATCATCGTCATCATCGTCATTAAAAATAATAAAATTATAATTTCAACCGTAAAATTTCTTTAAAATATAAAATATGATCTCGGCGCACAGTTTCGGTCAATTAAAAAGAATAAAAGCTGATTTGCAATTAAAGAAGTAACATCTTCCAACGTTTCGGTCAGTGTTTAGACCATTATCAAGGAAAGTTTGAAACTAAGTACTGCTTATGCTTTTATGTGGCATGCTTAAACGAAGCGTGCGACGTACAAGTCGGTTAGACGGTGACTAAGAATAACAAGGTATACAAGGCAAGATCATCCCGAGGGCGAAGCCATCGCACGACAAGACAAAGGTTGAAACCGTTGGTATTATAAAACTAGAAGAACGCGGGGAATATGAAACTCATAAGACAACTGCTAATATAACCAGGAATTAATTGTTGATGTAATAAATCATAAATCACTCAACATAATTACATAACGAAAAACTATATGTATAACTGTTCGAACCATAGAGACTGTGGAAACTAAAAAATTCTAATAGAAAGAAAATTGCTTCATTCGGCCTTATTCCTTCAATAAGGTTGCGTAATATTCTTGTGTTTTAGGTGTTTCATACCTAAGATTTACGCTAGGTTGTTTAATCATGTGCAATGTTTCTAATAGAATTCTTTGATTTAATTTAGTCTCCCTATCAATCACTCTGATATTGTCATAGTCAAATCTATGATCAAACTCTATTGAGTGTTTGGTTAATGCAGTGTGTTGGAGAGGAGATGAAAAAATATTCATTTTATGTTCATTAACAGTAGTATGTATAAGGGGATTCCAACGCAGGTCCTCTGAGGGGAGCGCGGGGGCGGGGGGAAAGTGAGGGCGCGCGGGGGAGCGCGGCGGAGGGAAACATGGGCGCGGGGCCTGCGGGGAGTGGAAGGTCGGTTGCGCGCGCACGAGCCGCGGAGTGGGGGAAGCCGCGATGATGGAGGGGTTCACTCCAGGCCGAGCCGCCGCGTAGACCGGACCCACCGCCGAAAACTTTTTAGAGGGAGTGAATGACCCCCGAGAACTTTTTTAAACCCCGATCCACCACCGGAAATTTTTTCCGAGCGAGAGAATGACCTTGGCCCACCCCCAAATATTTTTCCAAACCATTATGTGACATGCGGCGCGAAGAATGAAATAGATTTATGCAGTGTCTACAAATCTTAGAATTAGGAGGCGAGGAGGAAGATGAGTAAATAAAATGGAGACAGAATATACGTTTAAGAAATTTATTTAAAAAGAATATAATTTAACATTTTTTCTTCCTACGAGCTTCAACTAGAATATCACTGATGGCGCATGCTACCAGTTCGCAATCTACAAGATACTCCTCGTCGTAGTATTTGCTATCACGTATTATTTTAGCAGCACGACGAGCATCTAATGTTTCGCAGGCAACATCGCTCTGCCGTAGCACGTTAACAAAAGTTTCAAATTTTTCACTCGCATCTTCTGCAGTTTGATACAGCCGCGGATACAAATACTCTATACATGGCCGAAGACTAAATAAAAATATTGCTGTATCCAGTGTGAAATACACTGTATCATCACCATCTGTCATCTTTATAATTGGTGAATCAGAGATCCGAAAAAAGTCCAACGATAAATTATCAATCCTCATGTAGTCCGGTTCAGGTAATCGTGCACATTCTTCGATGTTATCATAGTTGTCGAATAGTAGACCCCATGTATGCCATGATAATATGAGATGATTTCCATGATTGTCGCCGAGAAGAACTTCTACATCGGCCGTACGGCCTACGTTGATTCCAATTTCCAAATATTTGGTACCCATGGTTGTTAATGCGTATCTTCTGACCATGATACGTGACGTTTGGCGCGGGCTAAGAGAACAATCAAAGCTATGAAAGTACTCGCTCGTATTAGGAACAAACATAAATATTTTGAGAAGATGTGAAAATTACACCGTACCGGTCTCGATATATATTCTCCCCACATGGAGCTACGCCGTCATCTCGCACGATCGGAACGAAACAATCCTCACACCCAGCGAGTATTTCATCAATGGTATACATTTTTTCAGAGCACTATTTGTTCCGTCGAAAGTCACTGATGCTACTGAGCGATTGATTGAATAGCGTCCAGGAACTGGTTTAAATAGAGGTTGCTTCCCCCCCACCACCATCACCGCATCTTATTCTAAACCTACCAATTTTTTAAAATGATTTTCAATCTTAACACCGCAATGTATCGCGCGATCGTGTGTAATATGAGTCCTCCCCGAGCATCTCCATACGATGATGTCATTTTCACAGTGTGAAGAACGAAATAAACGCTGAATCTTAGAATTAGATGGCGAGGAGGAAGACGGATAAGTAAATGGAGAAAAAATATACGTTTAAGAAATTTTATTTAAAATTAAAAGAATATAATTTTAACATTTTTTCCCACGAGCATCAGCTAGAATATCATTGATGGCGCATGCTGCCAGTTCGCAATCTACATGATAATCCTCACAGTAATGTTCACTATCACATATGATTTTAGCAGCACGACGCGCATCTAATGTTTCACAAGCAACATCGCTCTGCCATAGCACGTTAACAAAAGTTTTAAATTTCGCCTCCACATCTTTGCTAATTCGATGCAGCCGTGGATACACATAGTCTATACATGATTCAAGATTTAATAAAAATGATACTGTATCCGGTTTGAAATACAGCGGCTTATTATGTAGCATCATCCTTACAATTGGAGAATTATAGATATCACAAAAATCTATCGTTAATTGATCCATCTGCATCGAAGGTGATCCAGGTAATCGTGAACGTTCTTCGATAGCATCACGATTGTTGCATAGTAGACCCCATGTATTATATGGTAACGTGAGATACATCCCACGATTGTCGCCGAGAATAATTTCTACATCGATCGTAGGTCGTACTCTGATTCCAATTTCCAAATATTTGCTGCCCATAGATGTTAATGCGTATCTTCTGACCATGATCCGCGATGTTCGGCGCGGGCTAAGAGAACAATCAAAGCTATGAAAGTGCTGGAATAAACATAAAAAATTTTGAGAAGATGTGAAAAATTAAGCCTTACCAAGCAACTGTATCCTCCCCGCATTGAGCTATGCCATCATCTTGCACGATCGGAACGTAATAATTCATGTGTCCGGCGTTTACTTCGGCACTGGTACTACACATTTTTTCAGAGCACAAATTGTTTCGTCGAAAGTCACTGAGGCTACTGAGCGATTGATTGAATGGCGTTCGGGAGACTGGCTTAAATAGAGGTGCAATTGCTTCCCCCACCACAGCATTTTATTTTAAAGCATCTGATTTTTCCATAATGCATTGCAATCTTAACGTCGCAGCATAGCGAAAGATCGTATGTAACTTGAGCCCCAATCCTCAAGGATAAAAGTCTCAACACGTGCTGAATGTAATATAATACTTTTGCGCGCCATATGTGTGAATCATAGAAAGAATTTTGCTGTATCAGCAGAAACTGCATAGAACCATGTTGGGTTGGATCGTCAAAAGAGTAAGACAGAGATCGCAAATCATGACACCAGTCATAAAAGCGCGCTCCAAACTGCACAAAACTTCAAATCGTTGCAACGTGTTGCGAGGAAAAGACATTACATTTACATTCCATTTACGACCATGGGAGAATTCGTGCAAGTGTTGGATCAATCTGCGCGATTGATTTCACGGGAAGAATACCTCGCGTGGGAAGAACGGTGCAACGAGTGCATCGAATCGTTGGAAGAACAGAGCCGAGTGAAACGTCCTCGATTATCGATCGGTGTTCGGCAATCGTTGGTTGCTCGAATCGCGCAGCTCGAAGGACTAAAATATTCATTGCGCGGCCGTTTTGTGCATGATGGTGCAGGACATTCGAGCACAGGACTTTTGTGGCGCGAAATAGACGCTGCGTTCGATAGTCGCGTATTAACCGGTGCCGTGCTAAATTCGAACTATATCGAACCGCGCAACTTCCTCCAGGATGCAGGAACCATTGTGTTGGAACATGTGCGGGGTGCTTTGAGGAAACAGCGGAACCTCAAAGTGAACACAGTGTTCAACGGCGAATTTGTGGCGGGTGATAAACGTGCAAGTAAGAGCATCAACACCTGGAACTGCGAACTCTTCCGCACATCCGATCTACAGGAGTGGTACCAACGAAGCGTCGTCGAACCCACCCTGACATCGTTGGAAGAGTTCCAGGAACGCGACAGCGGATGGGCATTGATGAGAATCCTCAACCTGACCATCAATGTCAACAAGTACAATCCGCTGCGCGCAGGGTGCCACTTCAAGTTGCCACAGGATTTATTGTTGAAGAATGCAACGATCAATGTGCAATCCCCGGACAATGCATGTTTCGCATGGGCAGTGGTCGCCGCTCTCCATCCTGCGGAACGAGACACCGCGCGTCCAAGTTCATACCCGCACTATACGTCTGTGCTAAATCTCCAGGGCATTGAGTTCCCAATGTCCCTGAGGCAAATTGGAAAATTTGAGCGGTTGAATGAAATCTCCATCAACATCTACACCTTCGAGACGAAGAAAGGGTCGACAGTCTTTCCGTTGCGCCTCACTAGCCAAAAAAGGGATCGACACGTCAACCTGCTCTACACACCGAATCAAGAGCACGGCGATGTAGGACACTTTGTGTGGATCAAGAATTTGTCCCGGCTGGTAGGCATGCAGCTGAGCAGACACAAGGAAAAGAAATTCATCTGTGATCGGTACGTATAGAATACTTGTGAAATATTGAAATGTATTGTAGAAAAAATTAAATAAAAAAATTTGTGTTTACAGGTGTATGCACTATTTCGGATCTGCCGAGAAGCTGGAGAACCATTCGCTGGACTGTGGCAAGATGAATGACTGCGCCATCCTGCTGCCCAGCGAAGGAAAAAATCTCCTCACCTTCGAGAACCACTGCAGGAAGGAGCGGCTCCCCTTCGTGGTATATGCAGATCTGGAGTGCATCATTGAAAAAACAGAAGACAATCGAGTGGGTGATCTAGATAATAAGTTACATACGTATCAGCACCATAAAGTGCATAGTATTGCATATTATATGCATTGTTCCTATGATACATCGCTATCGACGTATCGATGTTGCCGCGACGCGGATTGTGTTTCATGGTTCGTATACGAACTAAAAAAATTTGCAAACTTCGCCAAACCCATCTTGACCAGTAATGTTCCAATGCTGGATTTAACTCCGGAACAGTTGACGACATTTCGCGATGCAACACACTGTCATATTTGCGAAGAATCATTCAAGGCTGACGATGTACGAGTTCGCGATCATTGCCATCTATCCGGACGGTTTAGAGGCCCGGCACATTCGGAGTGCAATTTAAATTATAAAAATGCGTTTTACATCCCCATAGTTTTCCATAATTTATCCGGCTACGATTCGCATTTCATTATCGAGGAAATAGCTATCGCTTTCGACGGTCACGTTGATGTATTACCCATAACTAAAGAAAAATATATTTCGTTCACAAAAAATGTTGAAGATACGGCTGAATCAGACTCGCGAAATTATATTAAATTACGATTCATCGATTCGTACAAATTTCTCAATACCAGTCTCGACAAATTAGCATCTTTCCTTAGCACAGATCAATTAAAAATTTTACGATCCAAATTTGAAACATTATCCACCGAAGATTTCAATTTATTGACGCGAAAAGGTGTCTTTCCGTACGAATACCTTGATTGCGCGAACAAGCTGCAGGACCCATGCTTACCGCCGCGCGAGTCATTCTACAGTTCGTTAACGGGTGAGACTGTATCCGAGAGCGATTACGCGCACGCTGAGACTATCTGGCAGCGTTTCGGGATTAGAACCTTGGGCGAATACAGCGACTTGTATTTGAAAACTGATGTCTTGTTATTGGCAGATATTTTTGAAAATTTTCGCGAAAGTTGTATCAAGAGTTACGGACTAGATTCGGCGCATTATTATACTCTACCTGGTTTCACGTGGGATGCCATGCTAAAGCATACCAAAATTGAATTCGAATTGCTCACCGACGTTGATATGGTCATGTTTATCGAACGCGGTATACGTGGTGGTTTAAGCCAATGTTCCGGAAGATACGCACATGCCAATAACAAGTACATGCCATCTTACGACGCATCGGAAGAGTCATCGTACTTGATGTACTTTGATGTGAATAATTTGTATGGGTGGGCAATGTGTCAGCCCCTACCATACGCTAAATTTCAATGGGTCGAAGATGTCGCAAAGTTTGACGTATCATCAATCAAAGTCGATTCGCTCATAGGGTACATTCTCGAGGTAGATCTGGAATATCCACAACGTCTGCACGACGCTCATGCCGATCTACCGTTCTGTCCGACGCGTACCAAACCACCTGGCAGCAGGCAGGACAAATTACTCGCGACGGTATACGATAAGCAGCGTTACGTTATCCATTACCGCAACCTGCAGCAGTGCACGCGTCACGGTCTTCGTATTACAAAGATACACCGCGTGCTTCAATTCGCTCAATCTCCCTGGCTCCGCGATTACATCGAACTCAATACACGGTTCAGAACAAGCGCGACAAATGACTTTGAAAAAAATTTGTACAAATTGATGAACAACGCGGTATTTGGTAAAACTATGGAAAATGTACGAAATCACGTGGATGTAAAACTTTTGACACATTGGGAAGGGCGATATGGTGCGGAGGCAATGATCGCGAAACCGAATTTCCACAGCAGAAGTGTTTTTTCGGAAAATTTAATAGCTGTTGAATTGCGAAAACTCGAGGTGAAATTCAACAAGCCGATATATGTGGGTATGTGCATTCTGGACATATCAAAAATTTGTTTGTACGAATTTCACCACGAGTACATGTCGCCCAAGCATGGAAAAAATTGTAAAATTCTATATACCGACACAGATAGTCTCATTTATCACATTCAATGCGATGATATCTACGAGTCCATGAAACACAATATCGATAGATTCGACACGAGCGATTATCCTACAGACAATCCATATAATATGCCGCGCGTAAATAAGAAGGTTCCGGGGCTGATGAAGGATGAAAATAACGGTGCGATAATGACCGAATTCGTAGGTCTTAGAGCGAAAATGTATGCACTTCGCGTAGACGGCAAAAGAGATACGAAAAAGGCGAAAGGCGTCAAGACCAACGTCATAGCCAGAACGATAACTTTCGACGACTACGCGCAATGTTTGCATAGGGAGATCGAAATGGTTCGCAGACAATCATGTATACGGTCTAAATATCATAAAGTGTACACCATTTCAGAATCTAAAATCGCTCTAAGCCCACACGATGACAAGCGGCATATCGTACCCAATTCGATCGACACTCTGCCCTGGGGTCATTATAATATCCCATTGTAAAATAGAAATTGTATTTATTGTATAATATAAAATTATTTGAGAATGTATAATATAAAATTATTATTGTGTTTATTCTATTTATTGTGTAAAATATAAATGGTGGAATTAATGTATAAAAAAATTGTTCACACATATGTATGTATCATTGTATTTATTGAACCATGTATTATTATGCTACAATACATTATTTTTATTTATCCAAGAATTGTGTGATTTATCAAATCCCAACCACTTGACGTACACCTTATCCCCCTTCCTACGTAAGACTTTTTCCACTAGATACACATCAGGATCGGTGACGCGTTGCAGCTCGTGTTCATAGAATCCTCCGGCAACAGGTTTTCCACAGGAATCGACCAGCAGATACGTTGCAGGATTAGTTGCTTGTACTTTGGCTATCTTGAACACCTCCGTTGTCCAATTCGGCGTATAGCCTTTATCGAATATGGTTTTAAATTTGCTCACGCGCACAAACTCGCCCAACTTGAATCTCGCTGGAGCAGCGATCTTTATGTTGCTGTATACGCTGGCTAGCAACTTATCGGCGATCGCAGGGGTAACATCGCAAGGACGCATTCCGATGGTTCTATGTTTTCGTGCGTTATACTCTGCAAGTAGACTTGGTAGAGCATCGGTCCATCTATAGGTTCCATTGAGCGTAAACAGTTTCCACATATTGTTTTTCAAAGTTCGATTGAAACGTTCTACGACGGAGGCCTTCATCACAGAATACGTCGAATAATGATTAACGTTATGCTTTGCCAAGAGTTTCTGCACATCAGCGTTGTAAAATTCTTTTCCTTGATCGGTTTGCAAATTTTTCGGATATCGATCTCTAAATATCTTTGCAAACGCTTTAGTCACCTCAGCGCCACTTTTAGTCTTGAGCGGCAACGCCCATGCATACTTGCTCAACACATCGATGACGGTGAGTATGTAGTGGTGACCCTGGTTGAATCGTGAGTATGGACGCATTTCTACAATGTCAGCTTGCCACAGATCATCGTATCCATGCACTATGACACGCCTCCGCGGAAAATGTCTTCGAGCTGGAGCATGCAATTCCTCAACGAGTTGTAGCTTCTTGTGGCCGTGGTTTTCTTTACTCTTGGATTTCGATAATGGCTGCATGTTTGATCGCAGAGGTGTCTTTGACACGAATGATGCGATAATTATCGGGCACGTTCATTAAGTGCTCCCAATCGGTCCAGGGGCAAGTTCATCCGCCTCACATGATTCTCCTTCGCAGCGCTGCTGCGGGATAGAATTCGACGCCTGCGATATCTTTTGAACGCTGTTTTGCAGCGTCAGCATATCTCTTTGAAACGCGATCAGTTTCCTCTCTAATTCTTCCTGCCGCTCTCTCAAAAGTTTAATGTTCTTTTCCATGTATAGTTTATTGACAGCATCGGTGTCAGCCACCGGTTGAGCTACGCGTCGTATCTTGCATGATTTTGCATCAAAGTCGGCACCAACCACGCAAAGAGCGTTATCTCGCATGTAATTTCGAAGCAAACCACTCCATTTGTAATAGTCCATTCTAGCTGCTCCACTCTTCTCGAGCGATACCCCAAATTTGTTGATCGGCATCTCGATGCATACAGTGCACATCATTGGCGTGCGGCTTAATTTATATAATGAGGCCTACCTCGCGTAGTTCCTCGACAATCGATAGAATTTCGGGATCATGAGAGTTGTTACCCGCCTGACGTGACGCTTCCAACAAACGCAATCGATCCACCAGCTCGTTGGGATCGTCCCAGTGTACGTAATCGATCTTGTTATCGTTTACCACCATGGCTCGTGGTGTCCTAAGACCTTTCCCTGCTTTATTGACTGATGTGCGTGGGATTAGCGGTGCAATTACATGTCTGTACTTGTATCCCTTGTTGCTCAATATGGGATTTTTAGCACCATGACCGCGTCTGTGGGCATTCGTCGCCAGCAGTATACTTTTGTATTTTTGTTTATCAGCATCGGTGTATAGAGCATCATCGGGAATTCTCTTGAAAATCAGTTCGTAAAGACCGGGTGTTCCTCTGTATTTTACACCATCTATGATTATGTTATCATCCATGTCTATATCGAAAGCCTTATCCCCAAGCCTCGTTCCACTATTGCCAAAGTATACACCGTACACATAGTCCATTGATGTATCCTTATCACCACTTAGGATCGCGCTCATGTATTTTTGCCCCAGCGGACCGAAATGACTGCGAAACGTTTCTTGTCCCTCGGATGTTTGAAGTTGCTGTCTGATAGATGTTACAAACGACTCATTGGGACTAGTTTCGAAAACGTCGTCATCAATAGTTGCGAGCGATTGTACACTGGGAAATGTACTTATTGGTGTGTGAGGAACGGGAAATGTACTTATTGGTGTGTGAGGAACGGGAGACTCGTTTGATGTAGCATTCCGTCGTTTATGCTTCGATTGAACTGGTGTTGAGGTTATGGGTGAATATTCAGACGACATGTGCCGTTTCCTCTTTGTCTTGCGCGATGTGTTCCCTTTCGGATGGATTTTTTTAGGCGTTAATGTTTCATTCCCTTCAACGTCTATGCTCATCAGTGGTGATGTGCTAGCTTCTGCCGCTGAGGTATTTTCAACAATATGTTTTAAGGGTTCGACGATAGGTTTGAAGTATCTCTCCAACGCGACATCTTCCTCCATCTTGCCTGTCTTCAAAGCCTGATGTTTCTTGCGAATGGATTCGCTAGTTTTTGCAATTTCCTTCGCTATTCTCTCGCGATCCTTAATCTCCAGAGTATCGATATCAATCATCGTTGTACCGCTGACGTTGCTTTCCCACCGACGTGTTGATGACAATTGACCGTCTCACGGTACGGCAAACTCGTTAAATCCCTTTCTGTAACGTCCATTGGACATCGCGCTATCCTTGTCTATTACCACGAAACCATACTCCCGTTGCCAACAATTATGACACAAAGCGCAGAAATCCTCGTAAGACATGTCAGTGTTTACGTGATCGTTGTACACATGTTTCAAGTTGGTACCATCCTGCTTAAACAGAATCAACAGATTGGCATTGTCGCGTATAAGATGTTTAGGTATCTTTGCATACGTCTGACAGAGATAGAAGCAGTCAACGTTCGAGTGGCGCCCCATTGCAAAGTATTCCCTTATCGTATCTTGCTTGTCGCATGCCACATCATCAAAGATGAAAATAGAATTCGGAAGCGATTCGCACGGTGGGATGACGTCACTGTTATTCGAAAACGTAAAGTAGCCAATTTCATCTATCGGAGTCAATAAATTCTCCAAATACTGATATTTCGGCTGTTGCAACGACTTGGAGTACACGTACACGTTCTCGAAGCGGACGCCGTGAGGACTTTCCAACAAGCTCACCAACACGTTTGTCTTTCCGCAATTTGATGGGCCACAAACGAGGCAGCGTATAGTGTTTGGTAGCATGCTACCATGTCTGCGTCTGGTTTTCGAAGACATAACTCGTGATTTATCGTCAAAATTTGTCACGCGTATCGTTACAGGTTGTCGCACGAATCGCATCCTCTCCGCAAACTGTGAAAAATGATTTTGATACGTCGAAGCGCCCTATTTATAGGTCCGCATCGACTCAAAACAGCTCAGTATCCAAAATGCTTCTGATCCTGTCGGATAATTGCGATATTCGAGACCTAACCTCTGAACAGTTGAAATATATACCAAAGATTATTCTACTCCGAGAGTTTGGGAGACACATTGATCAGTTGTGGGACAGACTCCCCGAGCACATAAAAGCCGATTCTGAGGTTCGGCAGTATCGTCGGTGTCTGGAGCATTATAATCGTCCTTGGCAGCGAACACATATCGACGGTCCAGCACCATTGATTAAAAACTGTAGCGAATGTCGCCGACGAGAGTAAAGAAAGGCTGTGGTTTGTTAAATCGAGCGATAAACGCGCTACCTATCGAATTACATATTCCGGGATACCAGTTTTGCGGTCCAGGAACACATCTGGCAAAACGATTGGCTAGAGGGGATCAAGGCATCAATCCGTTGGACGCGGCGTGTCGCGAACACGATATTGCATATTCGCGCAGCAACGACCTCGGCGAAAGGCACGCGGCAGATAAAGTTCTCGCTGACAAAGCGCGAAAACGCATCGTTGCGCGAGACTCGACTCTGGGTGAAAGAGGTGCTGCTACAGCTGTTTGGGCAGCTATGAAAGCCAAGACGAAAATCGGAATGGGGATGAAAACAAAACCCCGCAAAAGTACTCCAAAGAGAGCGCCGAAAAAGCGGATTCTTCCGGTGGCAAAACGGGGTGGTATATTACCACTTCTCCCGCTGCTAGGTGTTCTCGGATCATTAGCTGGTGGAGCGGCGGGAATCGCCAAGGCGGTAAACGATAATAAGGCGGCGCAACATCAGCTGCAGGAAATGCAACGTCATAATCGCTCCATGGAAGGCCGCGGACTTTATCTCGCACCATACAAGCGTGGACAGGGAATATCGAAACGAAAAAAAAAAACGCCGAAAAAAAAATAAAAATGCCCGCGGGTGTAACTACCGATGCACAATTGGAGGAGTTGGCAAAACGTATGCGTATTCCATTCTTTAGAGGTGTTTTTATGCGAAACGCGCTACCAGTCGGAGGAGTACGTCGAAACGAGAGCGGTATTGTAAATTTGGACAATGTCGAGGGGTCGGGGACTCATTGGGTGGCATATGCGAAGAGAGGGTGTCGAGCTATATATTTCGACAGCTTTGGAAATCTTCGACCGCCCAAGGAATTGGTAAAATATCTGGATAAGGATGCTGTGAAAATTGAATACAATCGAACGTCTTATCAAAAGTACGATCAGAGCAATTGTGGACAACTATGTCTACGCTTTCTACAAACGATCGGTACCAAATTTAAGGATTGACTTCCCGCCACTCTGATTCAGTACTAATCGAGCCGTACAGTTCGGAATATGTCGTTAACATTCACTCTAACCGGCAAGAGTAGCACCCTCGCGGTGAGCTACTTTCCACCCATAGATTTGAGTGACGATGATTACGAGCTTGGTCTAACAACCTTTGAAACTTATCACACCATACCAAACATCGACTCGAGCAACGATAAATTCTACTTCACCGTAAACTATGACATCAGCAACAGTGTCGACACCACTCCTGAATACATTACGATTCCCCATGGCTCCTACGAACTAGACGCCATTGCCAAGTATTTGAAGCAGCGATTACTCGAACGGTATCCTCAAAATCTCGACGGTACCGATGGTGGTGACAACGATGCGTATCCAATAGTGTTGCGTCCCAACAACAACACCATGAAAAGCGAACTGTACTGTTGGTTCACCGTAGATTTTACAAAGCCTAATAACATTGGATCGCTATTGGGATTCTCGACGAATCGGGTATTAGAACCAGGACGGTGGCACGAATCGGACGATCCAATTAATATCATGAACGTGAACATTGTTCGTATAGAATGTAGCGTGACCGCTGGTGCGTACAACAGTGGGAGGCGTGTCCATACGATACATGAATTTTCTCCGAGAGTTCCACCAGGATATAAGATATCGGAAACGCCCGCGCAGATCATTTACCTTCCAATCACCGCACGGATCATTACGGATCTAACGATACGCGTTGTGGATCAAAACGGACGGTTGCTCGATTTTCGAGGTGAAGAGATTACCATCAGATTGCACGTACGACGGCGACGACGATAATACATGAAGTGCGAACGAAAGAGATGCTTGTATTGAACGACTCTAGAAACCCGTTTCTTCCAAGTGAAATTGTTTACAACTGCAACAACAACTGCAACAGCTCCGATCACGCTAAAAAGAAGAGGCTCAGTGCTGCGAACATTGCATTTTTGAAATCATTGGGATTCATTGTGCGCATTTAGGTTGAAAATGGTTGACATTCTAAGTATTGGAGGGAAGCCGACGTTTGATGATCGCATCGTCAAGCTTCAGACTCACACATACAACCCATACGTCAACACAACGTTTGGATACAGCGATGAGATAAGAATACCGATACAACAGCAGGATTTATACACATTGCCGTGTGAAAGTTTTCTCTATGTGGAGGGGAAATTGAAGATAAATAAGCCAAAAGATGCATTAACGGTGACGTTGGGAAATAATTGCATGGCGTTCTTATTCGATGAGATTCGATACGAGCTGAATGGCGTGGAGATTGATCGCAGCAGAAACGTTGGAATAACTAGCACGCTTAAAAACTATGTATCGCTGACATCTGGCGAAGACAAAAATATGGAGAATGTTGGATGGGGGTTGAAACGGCGGGATGGGCCAATAGTGAAAAGTCATTTCAATTTTTGCATCCCACTCAAATATTTGCTGGGATTTTGTGAGGACTACAAACGCATGATTATTAATGCGCGTCACGAATTGATTTTAATACGATCGCGCAACGACAACAATGCTCTGATAGGATCGCCGATGTTGGAACCAGAAATTGAATTGATTAAGCTACAATGGCGGATGCCCCATGTGACGTTAAATGACGTTAATAAGCTATCGTTGCTACATACTTTGGAACGTGGACAAAACCTGAGCATTTGTTTTCAATCGTGGGATCTGTACGAGTATCCTCTCTTACAGAGCACGACCAAGCATTCGTGGGCCGTGAAGGCATCTGCACAGCTGGAGAAGCCGCGATGCGTGATCCTTGCTCTACAGACTGGTCGAAGAAATGTGATGAGTGAAGACGTTACTATGTTCAACAACTGCAAATTGGTCAATGTAAAACTTTTTCTCAACTCGGAATTTTACCCATATGATGATCTGAACTTGGACTTTGACAAGAATAAGCACGCCATCTTGTATCACATGTATACGCAATTCCGTAAATCGTATTATGGGTATAGTTGCAACGAGGCATTATTCACCGTGGCTGAATTTTTACAATTTGGCCCCCTCGTGGTAATTGATTGCTCGCGACAAAATGAGTCGATCAAGAATGGCACCGTGGACGTGCGCATAGAATTCGAGTGTAAAGAGAATGTGCCTGCAAATACTACAGCCTACTGTCTGATTCTACACGATAGAGTGGTTGAATACAATCCATTGACAAACATGGTGCGCAAAATAAATTAAATTACCACGCTACTTGCCCGCCCTCTCCTGTATGAAATTCGCAAAAAAATTTCATCGTGAAAATCGAGATGTTTTACGAGAAAGACTGCATTCTCTCATCTGTCTTGGAAGCGAGTGGACCTCCAAATTGTATCGATAATGGCTGTACCAACGTTCGTTGACATGCAAGGGTTCATCGTTGATGGAAGATTTGTCGTCAAGGAAGTGGCTGTCCTACGAATGGGAACAATTCTCTCGCACTATATTTTTGGGAGTTCGATGCCGCATTATCTTCTTTCGAAATCTGACAAATCAAGCATCCGCTGGTTAACGGCGAAACATCATGGGTTACGCTGGGATGATGGAGAAGTTCCATACAGTATGGCTAAACGGCTAATTTCGAAAGCTGTAGCTGATGCGATCGATGAAGAAGAGGATGACACGTGCCATGTCGTATATGTTAAAGGGCTGCAGAAACGCGACTGGCTTGCGGATTTCCTCGATGAAAGTACGAGAGCAGACGCGGTCATCGAGACGCTGGACATTGACTACGAGGATATCAAATCTCTAAATAAGCTAAATGTAGTTAATACTCTGCGATGTGGCAGACACGCGAAACACTGTGCCATGCAAAATGTATTTAAAATATTCAACTGGTGGTCTAAACACCAGAGAAATTCATAAATAAAATATAATCAATTTTTAATACATAAATGTTTTTTTCTTCACCCTCCCCAACCTCCAACCTCCAACCTCCTGCATGTACGCTAGATTAAGACGATAGTTTTAATTATTATGCAGAAACCGCTCGATACCCCTTCAATACCGTTTGATACCCCGTTCAGAGTGGTATGATTTACGTTCGATACCCGTTGAAAGCCGTTCAATACCGTTCGATACCCGTTCGATACCCGTTCAATACCGTTCAATACCCGTTCAAAGTGGTACGATTCACGTTCGATACCCTTTCATTTACCCTCCTTCTCTCCTCGCCACCTAATTTTAAGATTCCACGTTTCAATAAACAGTTTCCTTACAATTAGAAATTAAAGAATTAGTGAAATTTAATCGACACGCTGTCGTCAGAATCTCCGCGGACTAACGTGCCGGCGAACATTTCCCCAACGATTACGACCCGCCGTTTAAATCACGCGCAGATTGTTTAGCTTTAAAATAATACTGTCTCTTTCCCTCCTCCAAGTACATGGTTTGTAAAAAATTATTATTTCTCTGTGTTGGGGGGGTAAAATATTAGGGGAAAAAATTTCTGAGGGTGGGCCAAGGTCTGAAAGAGATTTTTTGGGGGTCATTCACTCCCTCTAAAAAGTTTTCGGCGGTGGGTCCGGTCTACGCGGCGGCTCGGCCTGGAGTGATCCCCTCCATCATCGCGGCTTCCCCCACTCCGCGGCTCGTGCGCGCGCAACCGACCTTCCACTCCCCGCAGGCCCCGCGCCCATGTTTCCCTCCGCCGCGCTCCCCCGCGCGCCCTCACTTTCCCCCCGCCCCCGCGCTCCCCTCAGAGGACCTGCGTTGGAATCCCCTTATACATACTACTATTAACACGTTTTTCTAAAAGTCTGGATGTTTGCCCAATGTACACTTGGTTACATCCTATGCAAGGGATTAAATAAACTATGTTTGAATTTTTAAGTAGTGATATTCTATCTTTGATTGGGGGAAAAAGACTTTTAGTATATAAAGGCAATTTAAAAATGGTATGAATTCCTACTTTTCTAAAAATTCTTTTGATATCATTTGAAATATTATTAATGAAAGGCAAGACCACCGTATTTCTCCAACTAATAGGTCCAGTTTTTTTAGCTTTTTCTTCTTTACGCTTTTCAACTACTAACGGGTGATAGATTTCAAAAATACGTTCTCTGATAATTGCCGAAACCATCTCTCCAGGATAACCGTTACGTTTTAAAGTGTCTTTGACGAGAAGTAAATTAGTTGGTCGAAATTCCGGGTCAGCAAGTAAAACGGCGCGATCTATTAACCCTTTTATTAAACCGACTTTATGTTGCATAGGATGAGCCGAAAAGAAATTGATGTATCTACCGGACCAACTTGGTTTGTGGTACCAGTTGGTAAGCAATTTATCGTTAGACCTGATAACAGTAGTGTCAAGAAAACTTAGACAAGAATCCTTTTCGATCTCATACGTAAATTGTAGTCTGTTATGAAAACTATTAAATGTGTCAAGCAATGTTTGTGAATTTTCTAAATTGATACATGTAATAATGTCGTCTACATATCTTTTATAGAAAATAGGCTGAAATGGTACCTTCGAGAGGGAGACTTCCTCTAACCTTTCCATCACTAAATTGGCAATAACTGGAGAAATTGGAGAACCCATTGCCGTTCCAAAGACTTGCTTGTAAAAAACGCCATTGAACAGAAAGATGTTCGTTTCCAAAACAAATTTGACCGCCTCCAGGAATCCATCACGATCAATTTTTGTGTGTTGCTCAATTTCTGTCCATCGGTGATGTAAAACCTGTAGAGCCAACTCAGTGGGAACATTAGTGAAAAGCGAAACAACATCGAGAGATACCAAACGCAATGACTCATCAGGCAGTTGGATATTCCTAATCTCCTTGCAAAATTGCCAAGTATCCACAGTGTGATATGGAGACTTTCCTACTATTTTTGAGAGTATGTTGGCAAGGAAACTCGATAATTTGTATGTAGGACCACCAATGGAGGAGACAATAATTCGCCACGACAGAGTTTCTTTGTGCGTTTTTGGAAGGGCATATGCTCTAGGAATAACAGCATTGTTAGTTTTTAAAGTTTTCCCAATATGTTCGCTAATTTGCTGTTTCTTAACGAAGTTAGAAATAATAGAATTAGCTCTCCTCTCGAAGGTACACGTGTATTCAAACCTGCTAACCGTATAAGTGGTTTCATCATTCAACATCTTTAATACCTCAGCGATATAAAAATCTTTGTTAACGATCACTGTAGTGTTTCCTTTATCAGACTTTAAAACGAGTAAGTTATTATTTTCTTGAAAAAATCTTTTTGTTTCAATAATATCTGATTTTGAAAGTAACGGGTTATCAATTTTTGACTGGTTAGTAGTGAAATTCAAAATTTTATTGACTATTCTGATTCTAGTTGTGGTTTGTGTGTTCTCATTATTAATTTTAATTAAACCTGATTCAACAGAAGCAATAAACTTGGGTGAGGTGATGAAGTTTCTAAAGGTACACAAGGCATGTTTTGGTCCTAAGGTCAATACTTTCTTAACATTTACTGGAATTTCTACATCCGATAAATTTTTCAACCAATTGTTGTTATCAGAGTTCGAGGCTAAGTTGCTCAATGAGGTAAAACCATTAACATCTTTATTAGAATTGTGGTTTTTGGCTAGTAGCAAATTGTTAAATTTTTTTAAACATTTACTTTTTTGAATTTTGAAAATTTTGGTGTATTTCTTATTTTCAAAAGTGTTGAACTTATCAAAAATATGCGAAGGAAGGGTAAAAAGAATTTCCTCATTCAATTGTGATATTCTGTTTGTAATCAAATTTTGAACGTTATGTGTGTCTTTGATAGCAATGTTCAGAAGTTTCCTCGTATATCTATTTTGTAGATTTAACAATTTGCATGAAGCCAAAATCGAAGAGGTGAAAAAATTCGAAGTGTTCATCAGATTGTTAGATATGAATGCTGGGACGACATTATTAGTTCTACACCTTAGTAAAAACAATTTTCTGTTACTTATCTTGATTAATTTGAATTTGTTGTTTGACAATTCCTTGAGATTCTTAAGAGTTTGTTGTCCAAATTGTCTTGCAATTGACTTGAAAAAACTTCCCTGTGTTGTAGGTGTGAGAGTTTCGCCATTCATTTTAAATAATAAAATTATAATTTCGACCGTAAAATTTCTTTAAAATATAAAATATGATCTCGGCGCACAGTTTCGGTCAATTAAAAAGAATAAAAGCTGATTTGCAATTAAAGAAGTAACATCTTCCAACGTTTCGGTCAGTGTTTAGACCATTATCAAGGAAAGTTTGAAACTAAGTACTGCTTATTCTTTTATGTGGCATGCTTAAACGAAGCGTGCGACGTACAAGTCGGTTAGACGGTGACTAAGAATAACAAGGTATACAAGGCAAGATCATCCCGAGGGCGAAGCCATCGCACGACAAGACAAAGGTTGAAACCGTTGGTATTATAAAACTAGAAGAACGCGGGGAATATGAAACTCATAAGACAACTGCTAATATAACCAGGAATTAATTGTTGATGTAATAAATCATAAATCACTCAACATAATTACATAACGAAAAACTATATGTATAACTGTTCGAACCATAGAGACTGTGGAAACTAAAAAATTCTAATAGAAAGAAAATTGCTTCATTCGGCCTTATTCCTTCAATAAGGTTGCGTAATATTCTTGTGTTTTAGGTGTTTCATACCTAAGATTTACGCTAGGTTGTTTAATCATGTGCAATGTTTCTAATAGAATTCTTTGATTTAATTTAGTCTCCCTATCAATCACTCTGATATTGTCATAGTCAAATCTATGATCAAACTCTATTGAGTGTTTGGTTAATGCAGTGTGTTGGAGAGGAGATGAAAAAATATTCCTTTTATGTTCATTAACACGTTTTTCTAAAAGTCTGGATGTTTGCCCAATGTACACTTGGTTACATCCTATGCAAGGGATTAAATAAACTATGTTTGAATTTTTAAGTAGTGATATTCTATCTTTGATTGGGGGAAAAAGACTTTTAGTATATAAAGGCAATTTAAAAATGGTATGAATTCCTACTTTTCTAAAAATTCTTTTGATATCATTTGAAATATTATTAATGAAAGGCAAGACCACCGTATTTCTCCAACTAATAGGTCCAGTTTTTTTAGCTTTTTCTTCTTTACGCTTTTCAACTACTAACGGGTGATAGATTTCAAAAATACGTTCTCTGATAATTGCCGAAACCATCTCTCCAGGATAACCGTTACGTTTTAAAGTGTCTTTGACGAGAAGTAAATTAGTTGGTCGAAATTCCGGGTCAGCAAGTAAAACGGCGCGATCTATTAACCCTTTTATTAAACCGACTTTATGTTGCATAGGATGAGCCGAAAAGAAATTGATGTATCTACCGGACCAACTTGGTTTGTGGTACCAGTTGGTAAGCAATTTATCGTTAGACCTGATAACAGTAGTGTCAAGAAAACTTAGACAAGAATCCTTTTCGATCTCATACGTAAATTGTAGTCTGTTATGAAAACTATTAAATGTGTCAAGCAATGTTTGTGAATTTTCTAAATTGATACATGTAATAATGTCGTCTACATATCTTTTATAGAAAATAGGCTGAAATGGTACCTTCGAGAGGGAGACTTCCTCTAACCTTTCCATCACTAAATTGGCAATAACTGGAGAAATTGGAGAACCCATTGCCGTTCCAAAGACTTGCTTGTAAAAAACGCCATTGAACAGAAAGATGTTCGTTTCCAAAACAAATTTGACCGCCTCCAGGAATCCATCACGATCAATTTTTGTGTGTTGCTCAATTTCTGTCCATCGGTGATGTAAAACCTGTAGAGCCAACTCAGTGGGAACATTAGTGAAAAGCGAAACAACATCGAGAGATACCAAACGCAATGACTCATCAGGCAGTTGGATATTCCTAATCTCCTTGCAAAATTGCCAAGTATCCACAGTGTGATATGGAGACTTTCCTACTATTTTTGAGAGTATGTTGGCAAGGAAACTCGATAATTTGTATGTAGGACCACCAATGGAGGAGACAATAATTCGCCACGACAGAGTTTCTTTGTGCGTTTTTGGAAGGGCATATGCTCTAGGAATAACAGCATTGTTAGTTTTTAAAGTTTTCCCAATATGTTCGCTAATTTGCTGTTTCTTAACGAAGTTAGAAATAATAGAATTAGCTCTCCTCTCGAAGGTACACGTGTATTCAAACCTGCTAACCGTATAAGTGGTTTCATCATTCAACATCTTTAATACCTCAGCGATATAAAAATCTTTGTTAACGATCACTGTAGTGTTTCCTTTATCAGACTTTAAAACGAGTAAGTTATTATTTTCTTGAAAAAATCTTTTTGTTTCAATAATATCTGATTTTGAAAGTAACGGGTTATCAATTTTTGACTGGTTAGTAGTGAAATTCAAAATTTTATTGACTATTCTGATTCTAGTTGTGGTTTGTGTGTTCTCATTATTAATTTTAATTAAACCTGATTCAACAGAAGCAATAAACTTGGGTGAGGTGATGAAGTTTCTAAAGGTACACAAGGCATGTTTTGGTCCTAAGGTCAATACTTTCTTAACATTTACTGGAATTTCTACATCCGATAAATTTTTCAACCAATTGTTGTTATCAGAGTTCGAGGCTAAGTTGCTCAATGAGGTAAAACCATTAACATCTTTATTAGAATTGTGGTTTTTGGCTAGTAGCAAATTGTTAAATTTTTTTAAACATTTACTTTTTTGAATTTTGAAAATTTTGGTGTATTTCTTATTTTCAAAAGTGTTGAACTTATCAAAAATATGCGAAGGAAGGGTAAAAAGAATTTCCTCATTCAATTGTGATATTCTGTTTGTAATCAAATTTTGAACGTTATGTGTGTCTTTGATAGCAATGTTCAGAAGTTTCCTCGTATATCTATTTTGTAGATTTAACAATTTGCATGAAGCCAAAATCGAAGAGGTGAAAAAATTCGAAGTGTTCATCAGATTGTTAGATATGAATGCTGGGACGACATTATTAGTTCTACACCTTAGTAAAAACAATTTTCTGTTACTTATCTTGATTAATTTGAATTTGTTGTTTGACAATTCCTTGAGATTCTTAAGAGTTTGTTGTCCAAATTGTCTTGCAATTGACTTGAAAAAACTTCCCTGTGTTGTAGGTGTGAGAGTTTCGCCATTCATTTTAAATAATAAAATTATAATTTCGACCGTAAAATTTCTTTAAAATATAAAATATGATCTCGGCGCACAGTTTCGGTCAATTAAAAAGAATAAAAGCTGATTTGCAATTAAAGAAGTAACATCTTCCAACGTTTCGGTCAGTGTTTAGACCATTATCAAGGAAAGTTTGAAACTAAGTACTGCTTATTCTTTTATGTGGCATGCTTAAACGAAGCGTGCGACGTACAAGTCGGTTAGACGGTGACTAAGAATAACAAGGTATACAAGGCAAGATCATCCCGAGGGCGAAGCCATCGCACGACAAGACAAAGGTTGAAACCGTTGGTATTATAAAACTAGAAGAACGCGGGGAATATGAAACTCATAAGACAACTGCTAATATAACCAGGAATTAATTGTTGATGTAATAAATCATAAATCACTCAACATAATTACATAACGAAAAACTATATGTATAACTGTTCGAACCATAGAGACTGTGGAAACTAAAAAATTCTAATAGAAAGAAAATTGCTTCATTCGGCCTTATTCCTTCAATAAGGTTGCGTAATATTCTTGTGTTTTAGGTGTTTCATACCTAAGATTTACGCTAGGTTGTTTAATCATGTGCAATGTTTCTAATAGAATTCTTTGATTTAATTTAGTCTCCCTATCAATCACTCTGATATTGTCATAGTCAAATCTATGATCAAACTCTATTGAGTGTTTGGTTAATGCAGTGTGTTGGAGAGGAGATGAAAAAATATTCATTTTATGTTCATTAACACGTTTTTCTAAAAGTCTGGATGTTTGCCCAATGTACACTTGGTTACATCCTATGCAAGGGATTAAATAAACAATGTTTGAATTTTTAAGTAGTGATATTCTATCTTTGATTGGGGGAAAAAGACTTTTAGTATATAAAGGCAATTTAAAAATGGTATGAATTCCTACTTTTCTAAAAATTGTTTTGATATCATTTGAAATATTATTAATGAAAGGCAAGACCACCGTATTTCTCCAACTAATAGGTCCAGTTTTTTTAGCTTTTTCTTCTTTACGCTTTTCAACTACTAACGGGTGATAGATTTCAAAAATACGTTCTCTGATAATTGCCGAAACCATCTCTCCAGGATAACCGTTACGTTTTAAAGTGTCTTTGACGAGAAGTAAATTAGTTGGTCGAAATTCCGGGTCAGCAAGTAAAACGGCGCGATCTATTAACCCTTTTATTAAACCGACTTTATGTTGCATAGGATGAGCCGAAAAGAAATTGATGTATCTACCGGACCAACTTGGTTTGTGGTACCAGTTGGTAAGCAATTTATCGTTAGACCTGATAACAGTAGTGTCAAGAAAACTTAGACAAGAATCCTTTTCGATCTCATACGTAAATTGTAGTCTGTTATGAAAACTATTAAATGTGTCAAGCAATGTTTGTGAATTTTCTAAATTGATACATGTAATAATGTCGTCTACATATCTTTTATAGAAAATAGGCTGAAATGGTACCTTCGAGAGGGAGACTTCCTCTAACCTTTCCATCACTAAATTGGCAATAACTGGAGAAATTGGAGAACCCATTGCCGTTCCAAAGACTTGCTTGTAAAAAACGCCATTGAACAGAAAGATGTTCGTTTCCAAAACAAATTTGACCGCCTCCAGGAATCCATCACGATCAATTTTTGTGTGTTGCTCAATTTCTGTCCATCGGTGATGTAAAACCTGTAGAGCCAACTCAGTGGGAACATTAGTGAAAAGCGAAACAACATCGAGAGATACCAAACGCAATGACTCATCAGGCAGTTGGATATTCCTAATCTCCTTGCAAAATTGCCAAGTATCCACAGTGTGATATGGAGACTTTCCTACTATTTTTGAGAGTATGTTGGCAAGGAAACTCGATAATTTGTATGTAGGACCACCAATGGAGGAGACAATAATTCGCCACGACAGAGTTTCTTTGTGCGTTTTTGGAAGGGCATATGCTCTAGGAATAACAGCATTGTTAGTTTTTAAAGTTTTCCCAATATGTTCGCTAATTTGCTGTTTCTTAACGAAGTTAGAAATAATAGAATTAGCTCTCCTCTCGAAGGTACACGTGTATTCAAACCTGCTAACCGTATAAGTGGTTTCATCATTCAACATCTTTAATACCTCAGCGATATAAAAATCTTTGTTAACGATCACTGTAGTGTTTCCTTTATCAGACTTTAAAACGAGTAAGTTATTATTTTCTTGAAAAAATCTTTTTGTTTCAATAATATCTGATTTTGAAAGTAACGGGTTATCAATTTTTGACTGGTTAGTAGTGAAATTCAAAATTTTATTGACTATTCTGATTCTAGTTGTGGTTTGTGTGTTCTCATTATTAATTTTAATTAAACCTGATTCAACAGAAGCAATAAACTTGGGTGAGGTGATGAAGTTTCTAAAGGTACACAAGGCATGTTTTGGTCCTAAGGTCAATACTTTCTTAACATTTACTGGAATTTCTACATCCGATAAATTTTTCAACCAATTGTTGTTATCAGAGTTCGAGGCTAAGTTGCTCAATGAGGTAAAACCATTAACATCTTTATTAGAATTGTGGTTTTTGGCTAGTAGCAAATTGTTAAATTTTTTTAAACATTTACTTTTTTGAATTTTGAAAATTTTGGTGTATTTCTTATTTTCAAAAGTGTTGAACTTATCAAAAATATGCGAAGGAAGGGTAAAAAGAATTTCCTCATTCAATTGTGATATTCTGTTTGTAATCAAATTTTGAACGTTATGTGTGTCTTTGATAGCAATGTTCAGAAGTTTCCTCGTATATCTATTTTGTAGATTTAACAATTTGCATGAAGCCAAAATCGAAGAGGTGAAAAAATTCGAAGTGTTCATCAGATTGTTAGATATGAATGCTGGGACGACATTATTAGTTCTACACCTTAGTAAAAACAATTTTCTGTTACTTATCTTGATTAATTTGAATTTGTTGTTTGACAATTCCTTGAGATTCTTAAGAGTTTGTTGTCCAAATTGTCTTGCAATTGACTTGAAAAAACTTCCCTGTGTTGTAGGTGTGAGAGTTTCGCCATTCATTTTAAATAATAAAATTATAATTTCAACCGTAAAATTTCTTTAAAATATAAAATATGATCTCGGCGCACAGTTTCGGTCAATTAAAAAGAATAAAAGCTGATTTGCAATTAAAGAAGTAACATCTTCCAACGTTTCGGTCAGTGTTTAGACCATTATCAAGGAAAGTTTGAAACTAAGTACTGCTTATGCTTTTATGTGGCATGCTTAAACGAAGCGTGCGACGTACAAGTCGGTTAGACGGTGACTAAGAATAACAAGGTATACAAGGCAAGATCATCCCGAGGGCGAAGCCATCGCACGACAAGACAAAGGTTGAAACCGTTGGTATTATAAAACTAGAAGAACGCGGGGAATATGAAACTCATAAGACAACTGCTAATATAACCAGGAATTAATTGTTGATGTAATAAATCATAAATCACTCAACATAATTACATAACGAAAAACTATATGTATAACTGTTCGAACCATAGAGACTGTGGAAACTAAAAAATTCTAATAGAAAGAAAATTGCTTCATTCGGCCTTATTCCTTCAATAAGGTTGCGTAATATTCTTGTGTTTTAGGTGTTTCATACCTAAGATTTACGCTAGGTTGTTTAATCATGTGCAATGTTTCTAATAGAA
Organism: Andrena chrysosceles; assembly: GCA_963855975.1. Classification (NCBI taxonomy): domain Eukaryota; kingdom Metazoa; phylum Arthropoda; class Insecta; order Hymenoptera; family Andrenidae; genus Andrena; species Andrena chrysosceles. The sequence continues at coordinate 605,336 of CAWLCU010000594.1, forward strand.
TTCTTTGATTTAATTTAGTCTCCCTATCAATCACTCTGATATTGTCATAGTCAAATCTATGATCAAACTCTATTGAGTGTTTGGTTAATGCAGTGTGTTGGAGAGGAGATGAAAAAATATTCCTTTTATGTTCATTAACACGTTTTTCTAAAAGTCTGGATGTTTGCCCAATGTACACTTGGTTACATCCTATGCAAGGGATTAAATAAACTATGTTTGAATTTTTAAGTAGTGATATTCTATCTTTGATTGGGGGAAAAAGACTTTTAGTATATAAAGGCAATTTAAAAATGGTATGAATTCCTACTTTTCTAAAAATTCTTTTGATATCATTTGAAATATTATTAATGAAAGGCAAGACCACCGTATTTCTCCAACTAATAGGTCCAGTTTTTTTAGCTTTTTCTTCTTTACGCTTTTCAACTACTAACGGGTGATAGATTTCAAAAATACGTTCTCTGATAATTGCCGAAACCATCTCTCCAGGATAACCGTTACGTTTTAAAGTGTCTTTGACGAGAAGTAAATTAGTTGGTCGAAATTCCGGGTCAGCAAGTAAAACGGCGCGATCTATTAACCCTTTTATTAAACCGACTTTATGTTGCATAGGATGAGCCGAAAAGAAATTGATGTATCTACCGGACCAACTTGGTTTGTGGTACCAGTTGGTAAGCAATTTATCGTTAGACCTGATAACAGTAGTGTCAAGAAAACTTAGACAAGAATCCTTTTCGATCTCATACGTAAATTGTAGTCTGTTATGAAAACTATTAAATGTGTCAAGCAATGTTTGTGAATTTTCTAAATTGATACATGTAATAATGTCGTCTACATATCTTTTATAGAAAATAGGCTGAAATGGTACCTTCGAGAGGGAGACTTCCTCTAACCTTTCCATCACTAAATTGGCAATAACTGGAGAAATTGGAGAACCCATTGCCGTTCCAAAGACTTGCTTGTAAAAAACGCCATTGAACAGAAAGATGTTCGTTTCCAAAACAAATTTGACCGCCTCCAGGAATCCATCACGATCAATTTTTGTGTGTTGCTCAATTTCTGTCCATCGGTGATGTAAAACCTGTAGAGCCAACTCAGTGGGAACATTAGTGAAAAGCGAAACAACATCGAGAGATACCAAACGCAATGACTCATCAGGCAGTTGGATATTCCTAATCTCCTTGCAAAATTGCCAAGTATCCACAGTGTGATATGGAGACTTTCCTACTATTTTTGAGAGTATGTTGGCAAGGAAACTCGATAATTTGTATGTAGGACCACCAATGGAGGAGACAATAATTCGCCACGACAGAGTTTCTTTGTGCGTTTTTGGAAGGGCATATGCTCTAGGAATAACAGCATTGTTAGTTTTTAAAGTTTTCCCAATATGTTCGCTAATTTGCTGTTTCTTAACGAAGTTAGAAATAATAGAATTAGCTCTCCTCTCGAAGGTACACGTGTATTCAAACCTGCTAACCGTATAAGTGGTTTCATCATTCAACATCTTTAATACCTCAGCGATATAAAAATCTTTGTTAACGATCACTGTAGTGTTTCCTTTATCAGACTTTAAAACGAGTAAGTTATTATTTTCTTGAAAAAATCTTTTTGTTTCAATAATATCTGATTTTGAAAGTAACGGGTTATCAATTTTTGACTGGTTAGTAGTGAAATTCAAAATTTTATTGACTATTCTGATTCTAGTTGTGGTTTGTGTGTTCTCATTATTAATTTTAATTAAACCTGATTCAACAGAAGCAATAAACTTGGGTGAGGTGATGAAGTTTCTAAAGGTACACAAGGCATGTTTTGGTCCTAAGGTCAATACTTTCTTAACATTTACTGGAATTTCTACATCCGATAAATTTTTCAACCAATTGTTGTTATCAGAGTTCGAGGCTAAGTTGCTCAATGAGGTAAAACCATTAACATCTTTATTAGAATTGTGGTTTTTGGCTAGTAGCAAATTGTTAAATTTTTTTAAACATTTACTTTTTTGAATTTTGAAAATTTTGGTGTATTTCTTATTTTCAAAAGTGTTGAACTTATCAAAAATATGCGAAGGAAGGGTAAAAAGAATTTCCTCATTCAATTGTGATATTCTGTTTGTAATCAAATTTTGAACGTTATGTGTGTCTTTGATAGCAATGTTCAGAAGTTTCCTCGTATATCTATTTTGTAGATTTAACAATTTGCATGAAGCCAAAATCGAAGAGGTGAAAAAATTCGAAGTGTTCATCAGATTGTTAGATATGAATGCTGGGACGACATTATTAGTTCTACACCTTAGTAAAAACAATTTTCTGTTACTTATCTTGATTAATTTGAATTTGTTGTTTGACAATTCCTTGAGATTCTTAAGAGTTTGTTGTCCAAATTGTCTTGCAATTGACTTGAAAAAACTTCCCTGTGTTGTAGGTGTGAGAGTTTCGCCATTCATTTTAAATAATAAAATTATAATTTCAACCGTAAAATTTCTTTAAAATATAAAATATGATCTCGGCGCACAGTTTCGGTCAATTAAAAAGAATAAAAGCTGATTTGCAATTAAAGAAGTAACATCTTCCAACGTTTCGGTCAGTGTTTAGACCATTATCAAGGAAAGTTTGAAACTAAGTACTGCTTATGCTTTTATGTGGCATGCTTAAACGAAGCGTGCGACGTACAAGTCGGTTAGACGGTGACTAAGAATAACAAGGTATACAAGGCAAGATCATCCCGAGGGCGAAGCCATCGCACGACAAGACAAAGGTTGAAACCGTTGGTATTATAAAACTAGAAGAACGCGGGGAATATGAAACTCATAAGACAACTGCTAATATAACCAGGAATTAATTGTTGATGTAATAAATCATAAATCACTCAACATAATTACATAACGAAAAACTATATGTATAACTGTTCGAACCATAGAGACTGTGGAAACTAAAAAATTCTAATAGAAAGAAAATTGCTTCATTCGGCCTTATTCCTTCAATAAGGTTGCGTAATATTCTTGTGTTTTAGGTGTTTCATACCTAAGATTTACGCTAGGTTGTTTAATCATGTGCAATGTTTCTAATAGAATTCTTTGATTTAATTTAGTCTCCCTATCAATCACTCTGATATTGTCATAGTCAAATCTATGATCAAACTCTATTGAGTGTTTGGTTAATGCAGTGTGTTGGAGAGGAGATGAAAAAATATTCCTTTTATGTTCATTAACACGTTTTTCTAAAAGTCTGGATGTTTGCCCAATGTACACTTGGTTACATCCTATGCAAGGGATTAAATAAACTATGTTTGAATTTTTAAGTAGTGATATTCTATCTTTGATTGGGGGAAAAAGACTTTTAGTATATAAAGGCAATTTAAAAATGGTATGAATTCCTACTTTTCTAAAAATTCTTTTGATATCATTTGAAATATTATTAATGAAAGGCAAGACCACCGTATTTCTCCAACTAATAGGTCCAGTTTTTTTAGCTTTTTCTTCTTTACGCTTTTCAACTACTAACGGGTGATAGATTTCAAAAATACGTTCTCTGATAATTGCCGAAACCATCTCTCCAGGATAACCGTTACGTTTTAAAGTGTCTTTGACGAGAAGTAAATTAGTTGGTCGAAATTCCGGGTCAGCAAGTAAAACGGCGCGATCTATTAACCCTTTTATTAAACCGACTTTATGTTGCATAGGATGAGCCGAAAAGAAATTGATGTATCTACCGGACCAACTTGGTTTGTGGTACCAGTTGGTAAGCAATTTATCGTTAGACCTGATAACAGTAGTGTCAAGAAAACTTAGACAAGAATCCTTTTCGATCTCATACGTAAATTGTAGTCTGTTATGAAAACTATTAAATGTGTCAAGCAATGTTTGTGAATTTTCTAAATTGATACATGTAATAATGTCGTCTACATATCTTTTATAGAAAATAGGCTGAAATGGTACCTTCGAGAGGGAGACTTCCTCTAACCTATCCATCACTAAATTGGCAATAACTGGAGAAATTGGAGAACCCATTGCCGTTCCAAAGACTTGCTTGTAAAAAACGCAATCATCGTCATTACCTTTATTATCGTCATTATCGTCATTATCGGCATTATCGTCATTACCGTCATTACCGTCATTACCGTCATTACCGTCATTACCGTCATTACCTTTATTACCGTCATTACCGTCATTATCGTCATTATCGTCATTATCGCCATTATCGCCATTATCGTCATTATCGTCATTAACGTCATTATCGTCATTAGCGTTATCATCGTCACCATCGTCATCATCGTCATCATCGTCATCATCGTCGTCATCGTCATCATCGTCATCATCGTCATCATCGTCATCATCCTCATCATCGTCATCATCGTCATCATCGTCACCATCGTCATCATCGTCATCATCGTCATCATTGTCACCATCGTCGTCATCGTCGTCATCGTCGTCATCGTCGTCATCGTCATCATCGTCATCATCGTCACCATCGTCGTCATCGTCTTCATCGTCGTCATCGTCGTCATCGTCATCATCGTCATCATCGTCATCATCGTCATTATCGTCATTATCGTCATTATCGTCATTATCGTCATTATCGGCATTATCGGCATTATCGGCATTATCGGCATTATCGTCATCATAGTCATTATAGTCATTATCGTCATTATCGTCATTATCGTCATTATCGTCATTATCGTCATCATCGTCATCATCGTCATCATCGTCATCATCGTCATCATCGTCATTATCGTCATCATCGTCATCATCATCATCATCGTCATCATCGTCACCGTCGTCATCATCGTCATCATCGTCATCATCGTCATCATCGTCATCATCGTCATTACCTTCATTATCGTCATTATCGTCATTATCGGCATTATCGGCATTATCGGCATTATCGGCATTATCGTCATTATAGTCATTATAGTCATTATCGTCATTATCGTCATTATCGTCATTATCGTCATCATCGTCATCATCGTCATCATCGTCATCATCGTCATTACCTTTATTATCGTCATTATCGCCATTATCGGCATTATCGTCATTATCGGCATTATCGTCATTATCGTCATTAACGTCATTATAGTCATTATCGTCATTATCGTCATTATCGTCATTGTCGTCATTGTCGTCATTATCGTCATTATCGTCATTATCGTCATTATCGTCATTATCGTCATTATCGTCATTATCGTCATTATCGTCATTATCGTCATTACCGGAATTACCGGCATTATCGGCATTATCGGCATTACCGTCATTACCGTCGTTTCCGTCATTACCGTCATAACCGTCATTACCGTCATTACCGTCATTACCTTTATTACCGTCATTATCGTCATTATCGTCATTATCGTCATTATCGCCATTATCGCCATTATCGTCATTATCGTCATTATCGTCATTATCGTCAGTATCGTCATCACCGTCATCATCGTCACCATCGTCACCATCGTCATCATCGTCATCATCGTCATCATCGTCGTCATCGTCATCATCGTCATCATCGTCATCATCGTCATCATCCTCATCATCGTCACCATCGTCATCATCGTCACCATCGTCATCATCGTCATCATCGTCATCATTGTCACCATCGTCATCATCGTCATCATCGTCACCATCGTCGTCATCGTCTTCATCGTCGTCATCGTCGTCATCGTCATCATCGTCATCATCGTCATCATCGTCATTATCGTCATTATCGTCATTATCGTCATTATCGTCATTATCGGCATTATCGGCATTATCGGCATTATCGGCATTATCGTCATCATAGTCATTATAGTCATTATCGTCATTATCGTCATTATCGTCATTATCGTCATTATCGTCATCATCGTCATCATCGTCATCATCGTCATCATCGTCATCATCGTCATTATCGTCATCATCGTCATCATCGTCATCATCCTCATCATCGTCACCGTCGTCATCATCGTCATCATCGTCATCATCGTCATCATCGTCATCATCGTCATCATCGTCATCATCGTCATCATCGTCATTATCGTCATTATCGTCATTATCGTCATTATCGTCATCATCGTCATTATCGTCATTATCGTCATTATCGTCATCATCGTCATCATCGTCATCATCGTCATCATCGTCATCATCGTCATCATCGTCATCATCGTCATCATCGTAATCATCGTCATCATCGTCATCATCGTCATCATCGTCATCATCGTCATCATCGTCATCATCGTCATCATCGTCGTCATCGTCATCATCGTCGTCATCGTCGTCATCGTCATCATCGTCATCATCGTCATCATCGTCATTATCGTCATTATCGTCATTATCGGCATTATCGGCATTATCGGCATTATCGGCATTATCGTCATTATCGGCATTATCGGCATTATCGTCATTATAGTCATTATCGTCATTATCGTCATTATCGTCATTATCGTCATTATCGTCATTATCGTCATTATCGTCATTATCGTCATTGTCGTCATTATCGTCATTATCGTCATTATCGTCATTATCGTCATTATCGTCATTATCGTCATTACCGGCATTACCGGCATTATCGACATTATCGGCATTATCGGCATTACCGTCATTACCGTCATTACCGTCATTACCGGCATTACGGTCATTACCGTCATAACCGTCATTACCGTCATTACCGGCATTACCGTCATTACCGTCATTACAGTCATTACCGTCATTAACGTCATTACCGTCATTACCGTCATTACCGTCATTACCGTCATTACCGTCATTATGGTCTTTATTGTCATCATCGTCATCATCGTCATCATCGTCATCATCGTCATCATCGTCATCATCGTCATCATCGTCGTCATCGTCGTCATCGTCGTCATCTTCATCATCGTCATCATCGTCATCATCGTCATTACCGTCATTATCGTCATTATCGTCATTATCGTCATTATCGTCATTATCGTCATTATCGGCATTACCGTCATTATCGTCATTATCGTCATTATCGGCATTATCGTCATTATCGGCATTATCGTCATTATCGTCATTATCGTCATTATCGTCAGTATCGTCATTACCGTCATCATCGTCACCATCGTCACCATCGTCATCATCGTCATCATCGTCATCATCGTCATCATCGTCGTCATCGTCATCATCGTCATCATCGTCATCATCGTCATCATCCTCATCATCGTCATCATCGTCATCATCGTCACCATCGTCATCATCGTCATCATCGTCATCATTGTCACCATCGTCGTCATCGTCGTCATCGTCGTCATCGTCGTCATCGTCATCATCGTCATCATCGTCATTACCGTCATTACCGGCATTATCGGCATTATCGGCATTACCGTCATTACCGTCATTATCGTCATTATCGGCATTATCGGCATTATCGGCATTATAGTCATTACCTTTATTACCGTCATTACCGTCATTACCGTCACCATCGTCGTCATCGTCGTCATCGTCGTCATCGTCGTCATCGTCGTCATCGTCATCATCGTCATTACCGTCATTATCGTCATTATCGTCATTATCGTCATTATCGTCATTATCGTCATCATGGTAATCATCGTCATCATCGTCATCATCGTCACCATCGTCATCATCGTCATCATCGTCACCATCGTCGTCATGGTCGTCATCGTCGTCATCGTCGTCATCGTCATCATCGTCATCATCGTCATTACCTTTATTATCGTCATTATCGTCATTATCGGCATTATCGGCATTATCGGCATTATCGTCATTATAGTCATTATAGTCATTATCGTCATTATCGTCATTATCGTCATTATCGTCATCATCGTCATCATTGTCATCATCGTCATCATCGTCATCATCCTCATCATCGTCATCATCGTCTTCATCGTCACCATCGTCATCATCGTCATCATCGTCATCATTGTCACCATCGTCGTCATCGTCGTCATCGTCGTCATCGTCATCATCGTCATCATCGTCACCATCGTCGTCATCGTCTTCATCGTCGTCATCGTCGTCATCGTCATCATCGTCATCATCGTCATCATCGTCATCATCGTCATTATCGTCATTATCGTCATTATCGTCATTATCGTCATTATCGGCATTATCGGCATTATCGTCATCATAGTCATTATAGTCATTATCGTCATTATCGTCATTATCGTCATTATCGTCATTATCGTCATCATCGTCATCATCGTCATCATCGTCATCATCGTCATCATCGTCATTATCGTCATCATCGTCATCATCGTCATCATCCTCATCATCGTCACCGTCGTCATCATCGTCATCATCGTCATCATCGTCATCATCGTCATCATCGTCATCATCGTCATCATCGTCATCATCGTCATTATCGTCATTATCGTCATCATCGTCATTATCGTCATTATCGTCATTATCGTCATTATAGTCATTATCGGCATTATCGGCATTATCGGCATTATCGGCATTATCGTCATCATAGTCATTATAGTCATTATCGTCATTATCGTCATTATCGTCATTATCGTCATTATCGTCATCATCGTCATCATCGTCATCATCGTCATCATCGTCATCATCGTCATTATCGTCATCATCGTCATCATCGTCATCATCCTCATCATCGTCACCGCCGTCATCATCGTCATCATCGTCATCATCGTCATCATCGTCATCATCGTCATCATCGTCATCATCGTCATCATCGTCATTATCGTCATTATCGTCATTATCGTCATTATCGTCATTATCGTCATTATCGTCATTATCGTCATTATCGTCATCATCGTCATCATCGTCATCATCGTCATCATCGTCATCATCGTCATCATCGTCATCATCGTCATCATCGTAATCATCGTCATCATCGTCATCATCGTCATCATCGTCATCATCGTCATCATCGTCATCATCGTCATCATCGTCGTCATCGTCGTCATCGTCGTCATCGTCGTCATCGTCATCATCGTCATCATCGTCATCATCGTCATTATCGTCATTATCGTCATTATCGGCATTATCGGCATTATCGGCATTATCGGCATTATCGTCATTATCGGCATTATCGGCATTATCGTCATTATAGTCATTATCGTCGTTATCGTCATTATCGTCATTATCGTCATTATCGTCATTATCGTCATTATCGTCATTATCGTCATTGTCGTCATTATCGTCATTATCGTCATTATCGTCATTATCGTCATTATCGTCATTATCGTCATTATCGTCATTACCGGCATTACCGGCATTATCGACATTATCGGCATTATCGGCATTACCGTCATTACCGTCATTACCGTCATTACCGGCATTACGGTCATTACCGTCATAACCGTCATTACCGTCATTACCGGCATTACCGTCATTACCGTCATTACAGTCATTACCGTCATTAACGTCATTACCGTCATTACCGTCATTACCGTCATTACCGTCATTACCGTCATTATGGTCTTTATTGTCATCATCGTCATCATCGTCATCATCGTCATCATCGTCATCATCGTCATCATCGTCATCATCGTCGTCATCGTCGTCATCGTCGTCATCTTCATCATCGTCATCATCGTCATCATCGTCATTACCGTCATTATCGTCATTATCGTCATTATCGTCATTATCGTCATTATCGTCATTATCGGCATTACCGTCATTATCGTCATTATCGTCATTATCGGCATTATCGTCATTATCGGCATTATCGTCATTATCGTCATTATCGTCATTATCTTCAGTATCGTCATTACCGTCATCATCGTCACCATCGTCACCATCGTCATCATCGTCATCATCGTCATCATCGTCATCATCGTCGTCATCGTCATCATCGTCATCAGCGTCATCATCGTCATCATCCTCATCATCGTCATCATCGTCATCATCGTCACCATCGTCATCATCGTCATCATCGTCATCATTGTCACCATCGTCGTCATCGTCGTCATCGTCGTCATCGTCGTCATCGTCATCATCGTCATCATCGTCATTACCGTCATTACCGGCATTATCGGCATTATCGGCATTACCGTCATTACCGTCATTATCGTCATTATCGGCATTATCGGCATTATAGTCATTACCTTTATTACCGTCATTACCGTCATTACCGTCACCATCGTCGTCATCGTCGTCATCGTCGTCATCGTCGTCATCGTCGTCATCGTCATCATCGTCATTACCGTCATTATCGTCATTATCGTCATTATCGTCATTATCGTCATCATGGTAATCATCGTCATCATCGTCATCATCGTCACCATCGTCATCATCGTCATCATCGTCACCATCGTCGTCATGGTCGTCATCGTCGTCATCGTCGTCATCGTCATCATCGTCATCATCGTCATTACCTTTATTATCGTCATTATCGTCATTATCGGCATTATCGGCATTATCGGCATTATCGTCATTATAGTCATTATAGTCATTATCGTCATTATCGTCATTATCGTCATTATCGTCATCATCGTCATCATCGTCATCATCGTCATCATCGTCATCATCCTCATCATCGTCATCATCGTCTTCATCGTCACCATCGTCATCATCGTCATCATCGTCATCATTGTCACCATCGTCGTCATCGTCGTCATCGTCGTCATCGTCGTCATCGTCATCATCGTCATCATCGTCACCATCGTCGTCATCGTCTTCATCGTCGTCATCGTCGTCATCGTCATCATCGTCATCATCGTCATCATCGTCATCATCGTCATTATCGTCATTATCGTCATTATCGTCATTATCGTCATTATCGGCATTATCGGCATTATCGGCATTACCGTCATTACCGTCATTATCGTCATTATCGGCATTATCGGCATTATCGGCATTATAGTCATTACCTTTATTACCGTCATTACCGTCATTACCGTCACCATCGTCGTCATCGTCGTCATCGTCGTCATCGTCGTCATCGTCGTCATCGTCATCATCGTCATTACCGTCATTATCGTCATTATCGTCATTATCGTCATTATCGTCATTATCGTCATCATGGTAATCATCGTCATCATCGTCATCATCGTCACCATCGTCATCATCGTCATCATCGTCACCATCGTCGTCATGGTCGTCATCGTCGTCATCGTCGTCATCGTCATCATCGTCATCATCGTCATTACCTTTATTATCGTCATTATCGTCATTATCGGCATTATCGGCATTATCGGCATTATCGTCATTATAGTCATTATAGTCATTATCGTCATTATCGTCATTATCGTCATTATCGTCATCATCGTCATCATTGTCATCATCGTCATCATCGTCATCATCCTCATCATCGTCATCATCGTCTTCATCGTCACCATCGTCATCATCGTCATCATCGTCATCATTGTCACCATCGTCGTCATCGTCGTCATCGTCGTCATCGTCATCATCGTCATCATCGTCACCATCGTCGTCATCGTCTTCATCGTCGTCATCGTCGTCATCGTCATCATCGTCATCATCGTCATCATCGTCATCATCGTCATTATCGTAATTATCGTCATTATCGTCATTATCGTCATTATCGGCATTATCGGCATTATCGGCATTATCGGCATTATCGTCATCATAGTCATTATAGTCATTATCGTCATTATCGTCATTATCGTCATTATCGTCATTATCGTCATCATCGTCATCATCGTCATCATCGTCATCATCGTCATCATCGTCATTATCGTCATCATCGTCATCATCGTCATCATCCTCATCATCGTCACCGTCGTCATCATCGTCATCATCGTCATCATCGTCATCATCGTCATCATCGTCATCATCGTCATCATCGTCATCATCGTCATTATCGTCATTATCGTCATCATCGTCATTATCGTCATTATCGTCATTATCGTCATTATAGTCATTATCGGCATTATCGGCATTATCGGCATTATCGGCATTATCGTCATCATAGTCATTATAGTCATTATCGTCATTATCGTCATTATCGTCATTATCGTCATTATCGTCATCATCGTCATCATCGTCATCATCGTCATCATCGTCATCATCGTCATTATCGTCATCATCGTCATCATCGTCATCATCCTCATCATCGTCACCGTCGTCATCATCGTCATCATCGTCATCATCGTCATCATCGTCATCATCGTCATCATCGTCATCATCGTCATCATCGTCATTATCGTCATTATCGTCATTATCGTCATTATCGTCATTATCGTCATTATCGTCATTATCGTCATTATCGTCATCATCGTCATCATCGTCATCATCGTCATCATCGTCATCATCGTCATCATCGTCATCATCGTCATCATCGTAATCATCGTCATCATCGTCATCATCGTCATCATCGTCATCATCGTCATCATCGTCATCATCGTCATCATCGTCGTCATCGTCGTCATCGTCGTCATCGTCGTCATCGTCATCATCGTCATCATCGTCATCATCGTCATTATCGTCATTATCGTCATTATCGGCATTATCGGCATTATCGGCATTATCGGCATTATCGTCATTATCGGCATTATCGGCATTATCGTCATTATAGTCATTATCGTCATTATCGTCATTATCGTCATTATCGTCATTATCGTCATTATCGTCATTATCGTCATTATCGTCATTGTCGTCATTATCGTCATTATCGTCATTATCGTCATTATCGTCATTATCGTCATTATCGTCATTATCGTCATTACCGGCATTACCGGCATTATCGACATTATCGGCATTATCGGCATTACCGTCATTACCGTCATTACCGTCATTACCGGCATTACGGTCATTACCGTCATAACCGTCATTACCGTCATTACCGGCATTACCGTCATTACCGTCATTACAGTCATTACCGTCATTAACGTCATTACCGTCATTACCGTCATTACCGTCATTACCGTCATTACCGTCATTATGGTCTTTATTGTCATCATCGTCATCATCGTCATCATCGTCATCATCGTCATCATCGTCATCATCGTCATCATCGTCGTCATCGTCGTCATCGTCGTCATCTTCATCATCGTCATCATCGTCATCATCGTCATTACCGTCATTATCGTCATTATCGTCATTATCGTCATTATCGTCATTATCGTCATTATCGGCATTACCGTCATTATCGTCATTATCGTCATTATCGGCATTATCGTCATTATCGGCATTATCGTCATTATCGTCATTATCGTCATTATCTTCAGTATCGTCATTACCGTCATCATCGTCATCATCGTCACCATCGTCATCATCGTCATCATCGTCATCATCGTCATCATCGTCATCATCGTCGTCATCGTCATCATCGTCATCAGCGTCATCATCGTCATCATCCTCATCATCGTCATCATCGTCATCATCGTCACCATCGTCATCATCGTCATCATCGTCATCATTGTCACCATCGTCGTCATCGTCGTCATCGTCGTCATCGTCGTCATCGTCATCATCGTCATCATCGTCATTACCGTCATTACCGGCATTATCGGCATTATCGGCATTACCGTCATTACCGTCATTATCGTCATTATCGGCATTATCGGCATTATAGTCATTACCTTTATTACCGTCATTACCGTCATTACCGTCACCATCGTCGTCATCGTCGTCATCGTCGTCATCGTCGTCATCGTCGTCATCGTCATCATCGTCATTACCGTCATTATCGTCATTATCGTCATTATCGTCATTATCGTCATCATGGTAATCATCGTCATCATCGTCATCATCGTCACCATCGTCATCATCGTCATCATCGTCACCATCGTCGTCATGGTCGTCATCGTCGTCATCGTCGTCATCGTCATCATCGTCATCATCGTCATTACCTTTATTATCGTCATTATCGTCATTATCGGCATTATCGGCATTATCGGCATTATCGTCATTATAGTCATTATAGTCATTATCGTCATTATCGTCATTATCGTCATTATCGTCATCATCGTCATCATCGTCATCATCGTCATCATCGTCATCATCCTCATCATCGTCATCATCGTCTTCATCGTCACCATCGTCATCATCGTCATCATCGTCATCATTGTCACCATCGTCGTCATCGTCGTCATCGTCGTCATCGTCGTCATCGTCATCATCGTCATCATCGTCACCATCGTCGTCATCGTCTTCATCGTCGTCATCGTCGTCATCGTCATCATCGTCATCATCGTCATCATCGTCATCATCGTCATTATCGTCATTATCGTCATTATCGTCATTATCGTCATTATCGGCATTATCGGCATTATCGGCATTACCGTCATTACCGTCATTATCGTCATTATCGGCATTATCGGCATTATCGGCATTATAGTCATTACCTTTATTACCGTCATTACCGTCATTACCGTCACCATCGTCGTCATCGTCGTCATCGTCGTCATCGTCGTCATCGTCGTCATCGTCATCATCGTCATTACCGTCATTATCGTCATTATCGTCATTATCGTCATTATCGTCATTATCGTCATCATGGTAATCATCGTCATCATCGTCATCATCGTCACCATCGTCATCATCGTCATCATCGTCACCATCGTCGTCATGGTCGTCATCGTCGTCATCGTCGTCATCGTCATCATCGTCATCATCGTCATTACCTTTATTATCGTCATTATCGTCATTATCGGCATTATCGGCATTATCGGCATTATCGTCATTATAGTCATTATAGTCATTATCGTCATTATCGTCATTATCGTCATTATCGTCATCATCGTCATCATTGTCATCATCGTCATCATCGTCATCATCCTCATCATCGTCATCATCGTCTTCATCGTCACCATCGTCATCATCGTCATCATCGTCATCATTGTCACCATCGTCGTCATCGTCGTCATCGTCGTCATCGTCATCATCGTCATCATCGTCACCATCGTCGTCATCGTCTTCATCGTCGTCATCGTCGTCATCGTCATCATCGTCATCATCGTCATCATCGTCATCATCGTCATTATCGTCATTATCGTCATTATCGTCATTATCGTCATTATCGGCATTATCGGCATTATCGGCATTATCGGCATTATCGTCATCATAGTCATTATAGTCATTATCGTCATTATCGTCATTATCGTCATTATCGTCATTATCGTCATCATCGTCATCATCGTCATCATCGTCATCATCGTCATCATCGTCATTATCGTCATCATCGTCATCATCGTCATCATCCTCATCATCGTCACCGTCGTCATCATCGTCATCATCGTCATCATCGTCATCATCGTCATCATCGTCATCATCGTCATCATCGTCATCATCGTCATTATCGTCATTATCGTCATCATCGTCATTATCGTCATTATCGTCATTATCGTCATTATAGTCATTATCGGCATTATCGGCATTATCGGCATTATCGGCATTATCGTCATCATAGTCATTATAGTCATTATCGTCATTATCGTCATTATCGTCATTATCGTCATTATCGTCATCATCGTCATCATCGTCATCATCGTCATCATCGTCATCATCGTCATTATCGTCATCATCGTCATCATCGTCATCATCCTCATCATCGTCACCGTCGTCATCATCGTCATCATCGTCATCATCGTCATCATCGTCATCATCGTCATCATCGTCATCATCGTCATCATCGTCATTATCGTCATTATCGTCATTATCGTCATTATCGTCATTATCGTCATTATCGTCATTATCGTCATTATCGTCATCATCGTCATCATCGTCATCATCGTCATCATCGTCATCATCGTCATCATCGTCATCATCGTCATCATCGTAATCATCGTCATCATCGTCATCATCGTCATCATCGTCATCATCGTCATCATCGTCATCATCGTCATCATCGTCGTCATCGTCGTCATCGTCGTCATCGTCGTCATCGTCATCATCGTCATCATCGTCATCATCGTCATTATCGTCATTATCGTCATTATCGGCATTATCGGCATTATCGGCATTATCGGCATTATCGTCATTATCGGCATTATCGGCATTATCGTCATTATAG
Source organism: Andrena chrysosceles (assembly GCA_963855975.1). Classification (NCBI taxonomy): domain Eukaryota; kingdom Metazoa; phylum Arthropoda; class Insecta; order Hymenoptera; family Andrenidae; genus Andrena; species Andrena chrysosceles. The sequence goes on from CAWLCU010000594.1 coordinate 621,211, forward strand.
TCATTATCGTCATTATCGTCATTATCGTCATTATCGTCATTATCGTCATTATCGTCATTATCGTCATTATCGTCATTGTCGTCATTATCGTCATTATCGTCATTATCGTCATTATCGTCATTATCGTCATTATCGTCATTATCGTCATTACCGGCATTACCGGCATTATCGACATTATCGGCATTATCGGCATTACCGTCATTACCGTCATTACCGTCATTACCGGCATTACGGTCATTACCGTCATAACCGTCATTACCGTCATTACCGGCATTACCGTCATTACCGTCATTACAGTCATTACCGTCATTAACGTCATTACCGTCATTACCGTCATTACCGTCATTACCGTCATTACCGTCATTATGGTCTTTATTGTCATCATCGTCATCATCGTCATCATCGTCATCATCGTCATCATCGTCATCATCGTCATCATCGTCGTCATCGTCGTCATCGTCGTCATCTTCATCATCGTCATCATCGTCATCATCGTCATTACCGTCATTATCGTCATTATCGTCATTATCGTCATTATCGTCATTATCGTCATTATCGGCATTACCGTCATTATCGTCATTATCGTCATTATCGGCATTATCGTCATTATCGGCATTATCGTCATTATCGTCATTATCGTCATTATCTTCAGTATCGTCATTACCGTCATCATCGTCATCATCGTCACCATCGTCACCATCGTCATCATCGTCATCATCGTCATCATCGTCATCATCGTCGTCATCGTCATCATCGTCATCAGCGTCATCATCGTCATCATCCTCATCATCGTCATCATCGTCATCATCGTCACCATCGTCATCATCGTCATCATCGTCATCATTGTCACCATCGTCGTCATCGTCGTCATCGTCGTCATCGTCGTCATCGTCATCATCGTCATCATCGTCATTACCGTCATTACCGGCATTATCGGCATTATCGGCATTACCGTCATTACCGTCATTATCGTCATTATCGGCATTATCGGCATTATAGTCATTACCTTTATTACCGTCATTACCGTCATTACCGTCACCATCGTCGTCATCGTCGTCATCGTCGTCATCGTCGTCATCGTCGTCATCGTCATCATCGTCATTACCGTCATTATCGTCATTATCGTCATTATCGTCATTATCGTCATCATGGTAATCATCGTCATCATCGTCATCATCGTCACCATCGTCATCATCGTCATCATCGTCACCATCGTCGTCATGGTCGTCATCGTCGTCATCGTCGTCATCGTCATCATCGTCATCATCGTCATTACCTTTATTATCGTCATTATCGTCATTATCGGCATTATCGGCATTATCGGCATTATCGTCATTATAGTCATTATAGTCATTATCGTCATTATCGTCATTATCGTCATTATCGTCATCATCGTCATCATCGTCATCATCGTCATCATCGTCATCATCCTCATCATCGTCATCATCGTCTTCATCGTCACCATCGTCATCATCGTCATCATCGTCATCATTGTCACCATCGTCGTCATCGTCGTCATCGTCGTCATCGTCGTCATCGTCATCATCGTCATCATCGTCACCATCGTCGTCATCGTCTTCATCGTCGTCATCGTCGTCATCGTCATCATCGTCATCATCGTCATCATCGTCATCATCGTCATTATCGTCATTATCGTCATTATCGTCATTATCGTCATTATCGGCATTATCGGCATTATCGGCATTATCGGCATTATCGTCATCATAGTCATTATAGTCATTATCGTCATTATCGTCATTATCGTCATTATCGTCATTATCGTCATCATCGTCATCATCGTCAGCATCGTCATCATCGTCATCATCGTCATTATCGTCATCATCGTCATCATCGTCATCATCCTCATCATCGTCACCGTCGTCATCATCGTCATCATCGTCATCATCGTCATCATCGTCATCATCGTCATCATCGTCATCATCGTCATCATCGTCATTATCGTCATTATCGTCATTATCGTCATTATCGTCATTATCGTCATTATCGTCATTATCGTCATTATCGTCATCATCGTCATCATCGTCATCATCGTCATCATCGTCATCATCGTCATCATCGTCATCATCGTCATCATCGTAATCATCGTCATCATCGTCATCATCGTCGTCATCGTCGTCATCGTCGTCATCGTCGTCATCGTCATCATCGTCATCATCGTCATTACCGTCATTATCGTCATTATCGTCATTATCGTCATTATCGTCATTATCGTCATCATGGTAATCATCGTCATCATCGTCATCATCGTCACCATCGTCATCATCGTCATCATCGTCACCATCGTCGTCATGGTCGTCATCGTCGTCATCGTCGTCATCGTCATCATCGTCATCATCGTCATTACCTTTATTATCGTCATTATCGTCATTATCGGCATTATCGGCATTATCGGCATTATCGTCATTATAGTCATTATAGTCATTATCGTCATTATCGTCATTATCGTCATTATCGTCATCATCGTCATCATCGTCATCATCGTCATCATCCTCATCATCGTCATCATCGTCTTCATCGTCACCATCGTCATCATCGTCATCATCGTCATCATTGTCACCATCGTCGTCATCGTCGTCATCGTCGTCATCGTCGTCATCGTCATCATCGTCATCATCGTCACCATCGTCGTCATCGTCTTCATCGTCGTCATCGTCGTCATCGTCATCATCGTCATTATCGTCATTATCGTCATTATCGGCATTATCGGCATTATCGGCATTATCGGCATTATCGTCATTATCGGCATTATCGGCATTATCGTCATTATAGTCAATATCGTCATTATCGTCATTATCGTCATTATCGTCATTATCGTCATTATCGTCATTATCGTCATTATCGTCATTGTCGTCATTATCGTCATTATCGTCATTATCGTCATTATCGTCATTATCGTCATTATCGTCATTATCGTCATTACCGGCATTACCGGCATTATCGACATTATCGGCATTATCGGCATTACCGTCATTACCGTCATTACCGGCATTACGGTCATTACCGTCATAACCGTCATTACCGTCATTACCGGCATTACCGTCATTACCGTCATTACAGTCATTACCGTCAGTAACGTCATTACCGTCATTACCGTCATTACCTTCATTACCGTCATTATGGTCTTTATTGTCATCATCGTCATCATCGTCATCATCGTCATCATCGTCATCATCGTCATCATCGTCATCATCGTCGTCATCGTCGTCATCGTCGTCATCTTCATCATCGTCATCATCGTCATCATCGTCATTACCGTCATTATCGTCATTAGCGTCATTACCGGCATTACCGTCATTACCGTCTTTATCGTCATTACAGTCATTACCGTCATTAACGTCATTACCGTCATTACCGTCATTACCGTCATTACCGTCATTACCGTCATTATGGTCTTTATCGTCATCATCGTCATCATCGTCATCATCGTCATCATCGTCATCATCGTCATCATCGTCATCATCGTCGTCATCGTCGTCATCGTCGTCATCTTCATCATCGTCATCATCGTCATCATCGTCATTACCGTCATTATCGTCATTATCGTCATTATCGTCATTATCGTCATTATCGTCATTATCGGCAATACCGTCATTATCGTCATTATCGTCATTATCGGCATTATCGTCATTATCGGCATTATCGTCATTATCGTCATTATCGTCATTATCGTCATTATCGGCATTATCGTCATTATCGTCATTATAGTCATTATCGTCATTATCGTCATTATCGTCATTATCGTCATCATCGTCATCATCGTCATAATCGTCATCATCGTAATCATCGTCATCATCGTCATCATCGTCATCATCGTCATCATCGTCATCATCGTCACCATCGTCGTCATCGTCGTCATCGTCGTCATCGTCATCATCGTCATCATCGTCATTACCTTTATTATCGTCATTATCGTCATCATCGTCACCATCGCCATCATCGGCATCATCGTCATCATCGTCATCATCGTCATCATCGTCATCATCGTCATCATCGTCATCATCGTCATCATCGTCACCATCGTCATCATAGTCATCATCGTCATCATCGTCACCATCGTCGTCATCGTCGTCATCGTCGTCATCGTCATCATCGTCACCATCCTCATCATCGTCACCATCGTCGTCATCGTCGTCATCGTCATCATCGTCATCAACCTCATCATCCTCATCATCGTCATCATCGTCATCATCGTCACCATCGTCATCATCGTCATCATCGTCATCATTGTCACCATCGTCGTCATCGTCGTCATCGTCGTCATCGTCGTCATCGTCATCATCGTCATCATCGTCATTACCGTCATTATCGTCATTATCGTCATTATCGTCATTATCGTCATTATCGTCATCATCGTAATCATCGTCATCATCGTCATCATCGTCATCATCGTCACCATCGTCATCATCGTCATCATCGTCACCATCGTCATCATCGTCACCATCGTCGTCATGGTCGTCATCGTCGTCATCGTCGTCATCGTCATCATCGTCATCATCGTCATTACCTTTATTATCGTCATTATCGTCATTATCGGCATTATCGGCATTATCGGCATTATCGTCATTATAGTCATTATAGTCATTATCGTCATTATCGTCGTCATCGTCATCATCGTCACCATCCTCATCATCGTCACCATCGTCGTCATCGTCGTCATCGTCATCATCGTCATCAACCTCATCATCCTCATCATCGTCATCATCGTCATCATCGTCACCATCGTCATCATCGTCATCATCGTCATCATTGTCACCATCGTCGTCATCGTCGTCATCGTCGTCATCGTCGTCATCTTCATCATCGTCATCATCGTCATTACCTTTATTATCGTCATTATCGTCATTATCGGCATTATCGGCATTAGCGGCATTATCGGCATAATCGGCATTATCGTCATTATAATCATTATAGTCATTATCGTCATTATCGTCATTATCGTCATTATCGTCATCATCGTCATCATCGTCATCATCGTCATCATCGTCATTATCGTCATTATCGGCATTATCGTCATTACCGTCATTACCGTCATTACCGTCATTACCGTCATTACCTTTATTACCGTCATTACCGTCATTATCGTCATTATCGTCATTATCGCCATTATCGCCATTATCGTCTTTATCGTCATTATCGTCATTATCGTCATCATTGTCACCATCGTCGTCATCGTCGTCATCGTCGTCATCGTCGTCATCGTCATCATCGTCATCATCGTCATTACCGTCATTATCGTCATTATCGTCATTATCGTCATCATCGTCATCATCGTCATCATCGTCGTCATCGTCATCATCGTCATCATCGTCATCATCGTCATCATCGTCATCATCGTCATTACCGTCATTATCGTCATTATCGTCATTATCGTCATTATCGTCATTATCGTCATTATCGGCATTACCGTCATTATCGTCATTATCGTCATTATCGGCATTATCGTCATTATCGGCATTATCGTCATTATCGTCATTATCGGCATTATCGTCATTATCGTCATTATAGTCATTATCGTCATTATCGTCATTATCGTCATTATCGTCATCATCGTCATCATCGTCATAATCGTCATCATCGTAATCATCGTCATCATCGTCATCATCGTCACCATCGGCATCATCGTCATCATCGTCATCATCGTCATCATCGTCACCATCGTCGTCATCGTCGTCATCGTCGTCATCGTCATCATCGTCATCATCGTCATTACCTTTATTATCGACATTATCGTCATTATCGTCATTATCGTCATTATCGTCATTATAGTCATTATCGTCATTATCGTCATTATCGTCATTACCGGCATTACCGGCATTATCGGCATTATCGGCATTATCGGCATTACCGTCATTACCGTCATTACCGTCAATACCGTCATTACAGTCATTACCGGCATTACCGTCATTACCGTCATTACCGTCATTACAGTCATTACCGTCATTACCGTCATTAACGTCATTACCGTCATTACCGTCATTACCGTCATTACCGCCATTACCGTCATTACCGTCATTATCGTCTTTATCGTCATCATCGTCATCATCGTCATCATCGTCATCATCGTCATCATCGTCACCATCGTCATCATCGTCATCATCGTCATCATCGTCATCATCGTCATCATCGTCATCATCGTAATCATCGTCGTCATCGTCGTCATCTTCATCATCGTCATCATCGTCGTCATCGTCATTATCGTCATTATCGTCATCATCGTCATCATCGTCATCATCGTCATCATCGTCATCATCGTCATAATCGTCATCATCGTCACCACCGTCATCATCGTCATCATCGTCATCATCGTCACCATCGTCATCATCGTCGCCATCGTCGTCATCGTCGTCATCTTCATCATCGTCTTCATCGTCATCATCGTCATGACCGACATTATCGTCATTATCGTCATTATTGTCATTATCGTCATTATCGGCATTATCGGCATTATCGGCATTATGGGCATTATCGTCATTATAGTCATTATAGTCATTATCGTCATTATCGTCATTATCGTCATTATCGTCATCATCGTCATCATCGTCATCTTCGTCACCATCGTCGTCATCGTCGCCATCGTCGTCATCGACATCATCGTCATCATCGTCATTACCTTTATTATCGTCATTATCGGCATTATCGGCATAATCGGCATTATCGGCATTATCGTCATTATAGTCATTATCGTCATTATCGTCATTATCGTCATTATCGTCATCATCGTCATCATCGTCAACATCGTCATCATCGTCATCATTGTCATCATCGTCATCATCGCCATCATCGTCATCATCGTCATCATCGTCACCATCGTCATCATCGTCACCATCGTCACCATCGTCATCATCGTCATCATCGTCACCATCGCCATCATCGGCATCATCGTCATCATCGTCATCATCGTCATCATCGTCATCATCGTCATCATCGTCATCATCGTCATCATCGTCATCATCGTCATCATCGTCATCATCGTCATCATCGTCGTCATCGTCGTCATCGTTGTCATCGTCGTCATCGTCGTCATCGTCATCATTGTAATCATCGTCATAATCGTCATTATCGTCATTATCGTCATTATCGTCATTATCGTTGTCATCGTCGTCATCGTCGTCATCGTCATCATCGTAATCATCGTCATAATCGTCATTATCGTCATTATCGTCATTATCGTCATTATCGTCATTATCGGCATTATCGGCATTATCGGCATTATCGTCATTATCGGCATTATCGGCATTATCGTCATTATAGTCATTATCGTCATTATCGTCATTATCGTCATTATCGTCATTATCGTCATTATCGTCATTATCGTCATTATCGTCATTGTCGTCATTATCGTCATTATCGTCATTATCGTCATTATCGTCATTATCGTCATTATCGTCATTACCGGCATTACCGGCATTATCGGCATTATCGGCATTATCGGCATTACCGTCATTACCGTCATTACCGTCATTACCGGCATTACCGTCATTACCGTCTATACCGTCATTACAGTCATTACCGGCATTACCGTCATTACCGTCATTACCGTCATTACAGTCATTACCGTCATTACCGTCATTAACGTCATTACCGTCATTACCGTCATTACCGTCATTACCGTCATTACCGCCATTACCGTCATTACCGTCATTACCGTCATTATCGTCTTTATCGTCATCATCGTCATCATCGTCATCATCGTCATCATCGTCACCATCGTCATCATCGTCATCATCGTCACCATCGTCATCATCGTGATTACCGTCATTATCGTCATTATCGTCATTATCGTCATTATCGTCATTATCGTCATTATCGTCATTATCGTCATTATCGGCATTATCGGCATTATCGGCATTATCGGCATTATCGTCATTATAGTCATTATAGTCATTATCGTCATTATCGTCATTATCGTCATTATCGTCATCATCGTCATCATCGTCATCATCGTCATCATCGTCATCATTGTCATCATCGTCATCATCGCCATCATCATCATCATCGTCATCATCGTCACCATCGTCATCATCGTCACCATCGTCACCATCGTCATCATCGTCATCATCGTCACCATCGCCATCATCATCATCATCATCATCATCATCATCATCATCATCATCATCATCATCATCATCATCATCATCATCATCATCATCATCATCATCATCATCATCATCATCATCAGCATCATCATCATCATCATCATCATCATCATCATCATCATCATCATCATCATCGTCGTCGTCATCATCGTCATCATCGTCATCATCGTCACCATCGTCATCATCGTCATCATCGTCATCATCGTCACCATCGTCGTCATCGTCGTCATCGTCGTCACCGTCGTCACCGTAATCATCGTCATCATCGTGATTACCGTCATTATCGTCATTATCGTCATTATCGTCATCATCGTCATCGTCGTCATCATCGCCATCATCGTCATCATCGTCATCATCGTCATCATCGTCACCATCGTCATCATCGTCATCATCGTCATCATCGTCACCATCGTCATCATCGTGATTACCGTCATTATCGTCATTATCGTCATTATCGTCATTATCGGCATTATCGTCATTATCGGCATTATCGTCATTATCGTCATTATCGGCATTATCGTCCTTATCGTCATTATAGTCATTATCGTCATTATCGTCATTATCGTCATTATCGTCATCATCGTCATCATCGTCATAATCGTCATCATCGTCATCATCGTCATCATCGTCACCATCGTCATCATCGTCATCATCGTCATCATCGTCACCATCGTCGTCATCGTCGTCATCGTCGTCATCGACATCATCGTCATCATCGTCATTACCTTTATTATCGTCATTATCGGCATTATCGGCATTATCGGCATTATCGGCATTATCGTCATTATAGTAATTATCGTCATTATCGTCATTATCGTCATTATCGTCATCATCGTCATCATCGTCAACATCGTCATCATCGTCATCATTGTCATCATCGTCATCATCGCCATCATCGTCATCATCGTCATCATCGTCACCATCGTCATCATCGTCACCATCGTCACCATCGTCATCATCGTCATCATCGTTACCATCGCCATCATCGGCATCATCGTCATCATCGTCATCATCGTCATCATCGTCATCATCGTCATCATCGTCATCATCGTCATCATCGTCATCATCGTCATCATCGTCATCATCGTCACCATCGTCATCATCGTCATCATCGTCACCATCGTCGTCATCGTCGTCATCGTCGTCATCGTCGTCATCGTCATCATCGTCATCATCGTCATTACCGTCATTATCGTCATTATCGTCATTATCGGCATTATCGTCATTATCGGCATTATCGTCATTATCGTCATTATCGGCATTATCGTCATTATAGTCATTATCGTCATTATCGTCATTATCGTCATTATCGTCATCATCGTCATCATCGTCATAATCGTCATCATCGTAATCATCGTCATCATCGTCATCATCGTCATCACCGTCATCATCGTCATCATCGTCATCATCGTCATCATCGTCATCATCGTCACCATCGTCACCATCGTCATCATCGTCACCATCGTCACCATCGTCATCATCGTCATCATCGTCATCATCGTCACCATCGTCACCATCGTCATCATCGTCATCATCGTCACCACCGTCACCATCGTCATCATCGTCATCATCGTCACCATCGTCGTCATCGTCGTCATCGTCGTCATCGTCGTCATCGTCGTCATCGTCATCATCGTCATCATCGTCATTACCGTCATTATCGTCATTATCGTCATTATCGTCATTATCGTCATTGTCGGCATTATTGGCATTATCGGCATTATCGTCATTATAGTCATTATAGTCATTATCGTCATTATCGTCATTATCGTCATTATCGTCATTATCGTCATTATCGTCATTATCGTCATTATCGTCATTATCGTCATTATCGTCATTATCGTCATTATCGGCATTATCGTCATTATAGTCATTATCGTCATTATCGTCATTATCGTCATTATCATCATCATCGTCATCATCGTCATCATCGTCATCATCGTCATCATCGTCATCATCGTCATCATCGCCATCATCGCCATCATCGTCACCATCGTCACCATCGTCACCATCGTCACCATCGTCATCATCGTCATTATCGTCATTATCGTCATTATCGTCATTATCGTCATTATCGTCACCATCGCCATCATCGTCATCATCGCCATCATCGCCATCATCGTCATCATCGTGATCATCGTGATCATCGTCATAGTCGTCATCATCGTCATCATCGTCATCATCGTCATCATCGTCATCATCGTCATCATCGTCATCATCGTCATCATCGCCATCATCGTCATCATCGTCATTATCGTCATCATCGTCATCATCGTCATCATCGTCATCATCGTCATCATCGTCATCATCGCCATTATCTTCATTACCGGCATTATCGGCATTATCGGCATTATCGGCATTATCGTCATTATCGGCATTATCGGCATTATCGGCATTATCGTCATTATAGTCATTATAGTCATTATCGTCATTATCGTCATTATCGTCATTATCGTCATCATCGTCATCATCGTCATCATCGTGATCATCGTCATCATCGTCATCATCGTCATCATTGTCATCATCGCCATCATCGCCATCATCGTCACCATCGTCACCATCGTCATCATTGTCATCATCGTCATCATCGTCATCATCGTCATCATCGTCAACATCGTCATCATCGTCATTATCGTCATTATCGTCATTATCGTCATTATCGTCACCATCGCCATCATCGTCATCATCACCATCATCGCCATCATCGTCATCATCGTGATCATCGTGATCATCGTCATCATCGTCATCATCGTCATCATCGTCACCATCGTCGTCATCGTCGTCATCGTCGTCATCGTCGTCATCGTCATCATCGTCATCATCGTCTGTTTGGGATTAGCCCAAACGGCCACAGGCCAAGATGGCGCGAGCTCGCTGCCCAAGCCGCGCTCTGTTTGAAATGGCTATCGCGACAAAGCCGCTGTATGCACGATCGCGGTGATGGGATCGGTTGTGCCATCTGTTGACGCGCATCCCAGTCAATTAGACAGCTCTCTCACTTCACCGTGCGGCCGACATTGTTTCGCCGGTGCGGTCCGCGTCTTGCTCAGGGCGAACAGCTGTTGAGTGGGGTGCTGACGTCACAGAATTCGGTGAAACGGCCCGATCCATCACCGCGATCGATCTCTCTTCTAAGAACCGTCGACTTGACAAGTTGTGTTCTCCTCTCTAGCGTGCTTACGCTCTTCTGGAACGTTCCAGTTCTTTCCTATTCGAACTGCTCAGTTCGCGGTCACTTTTCGCGTGCCTTCGCGTCTTAGTTAGTTAAGTGTAGTTAATTAAGTTCTGTGTTAATTATAACCAACCAAATTTGTAATTATTGTGCAACGTTGTGTAAATATAAAGTGTTCGTGACCTTTACTGTTTAAACGTAACGACCGTTCTTCACGTCTTCCTTAACATTTAATTTACACGCTTAAGTAAACCTAAACCTAAATCTACACCGCGAGTGTTAGAAGCTTCACGTTCGCGCTGAAACATTTGGTCCTTCGAGCCGGATAATAATCGTGAGAACTCTCAAGTGATCGGTGCCGGAACCGCGACCACGTGGTGACTACGTCCGCTCTCGACCTCCACGATGGCCGATAAGATTAACGCCCAAATCGAGGTATTCCATCACTTGAGCCGCGTTTACGAAAACCTAAAAAAGAAAGGAAGGGCGAATATTACTAACGGTATGATACAATCGCGGTTGAATATGCTTGACACTTACTGGAAGCAGTTCGAGACCCAGCACGCAGAATTGATGCTGTCCCGAACTGCCAAGCAAGAGAAGCATGAATACTTCACCAAGGACTGCTACAGCATAGCAGAGGAAGCCTTCATGGACCAGCAGGCTCAACTCCTAGACCTGCGAGAAGAAATAGTTGGAACGCTGCCTCATGCTACGAACACGACGTTGCCGTCGGGTCACGTGGAGGGCGGCGAGCTCCGTCACCGAGCGCTATTGCCGCGGATTAACATACCAACGTTTGACGGGCGCTACAGCGAATGGGCATCGTTCCACGATACCTTCGCATCGCTAGTCATCAAGGACACGTCGCTCCATAATGTCGACCGCTTCCACTACCTCCGAGGCTGTTTGAAGGGCGAGGCGGCCGACCTAATACGAAACATCAAAACAACCGAATCAAATTTCAAACGCGCTTGGACGGTGCTCCAAGAGCGCTTCCAAAATAAACGCCGCTTGGTACGCGCACAGCTAACGAGCCTCCTTGACCTCCAGCCCCTCAAGAAGGAATCGTCCGCAGAGTTGAAGCGACTCTATTATGCAACATGGGACGTTGTCGATGCTCTCGCCGATATGGACCGACCAGACCCGACCGATTGGGTCGTCCATTTAACAGTGGAGCGATTGGACCTCCAATCGCGCCGTGAGTGGGAAATTTCGCTCGGATCCACCACTGAGCCCCCTACCTTGGAGGAACTAAAGAAGTTTATTGACTCACGCATCCACAGCGTGGAGGGGCTGGAAGACCGCCAGGGTGAGCGAAGCGCAGAGGTCACCTGCTACAAGCGAACGGGCTCCAAAGCTGCACAGGTGCATCAAGTCGCTGCTGGACGTGGGCCGCCCAAGGCGTGTGACCTGTGCAAGAGCCCGCACTATCTACTTTTCTGCCCACTCTACCAGGAAAAATCGCCCTCAGCCAGAAGGGAGACGCTCACATCGCTCCAACGCTGCCTGAACTGTTTAGGTAAGCATAAAATCGATGACTGTCCTTCTAACAAACGGTGTCAACAGTGTGCAGAAAAACACCATACTTCGATACATGAGACGTTTGACGAGGAACACGACGCGATGGTACAACACGTGACCTCCCACCAAGGCGTGCAACGGACAGTGATACTGGGGACAGCCCCAGTGCGTGCTTATACCCCAGCAGGACAATACACTGTCGTTCGAGCCTTGATCGACCCTGGCAGTGAGGTCTCTCTCATCTCCGATCTGCTCGTCACACAACTTGGCCTCAGTCGACAACGGGCACGCCTTCCGCTGGCTTTCGCGGGCGGCGTGCGTTCACGTAGTACCCGCGGCCTGGTATGGATCGAGGTAGCGGCTGATCAAGCTCGAAGGAGCAGTGTCCGGGTCCCTGCCTTTGCTTTGGCCAATCTGTCGAGCTACAAGCCTCGCACTATACCCGACCTGACTAGCTGGACTCACCTACACGGCCTGCAGTGGGCTGACCCACACCAGGGTAGTCAAGATCCCGTTGAACTGCTACTGGGCGCTGACATATATAATGAGATTCTGATGGACGGTGTTCGCAAAGGCCCTTCGGGCTCGCCATTAGCCCAGGAAACGGTTTTTGGATGGATCCTCACAGGAGGAGTCAAGGGATCCCACACCCATCATCCAGACAAACAGAGTCCTACGGTGCAATTTTGCTCAGTGCATGCTGACTTGACAAAGATGTTGGAACGATTCTGGGAACAGGAAGAAATCCAGGTGATACCCCCTCTGTCACTCGCCGAGCAGGCCTGCGAGGACCATTTCCTCACCACACATCGACGCACTTCTGAGGGCCGGTTCATCGTACGACTCCCCTTCCGGACACATCCGGACCTGGGTGGATCCAAGCCTGCCGCCTTGCGCACTCTGACTTCGATGCAGCGCCGACTTCACGGAGATGCCGGGTTCTACAAAGCCTACAATGACTTCATGCAGGAATATGAGGACCTCGGCCATATGCAACTGACCCACAAGCCCCCAAGTGGCTTGGGGTATTACTTACCTCACCATGGGGTCATGAAGATAGCCAGTACGACGACGAAGCTTCGCGTCGTATTCAATGGCTCCATGCCAACCAGTTCGGGTAAGTCACTGAACGACTTCTTTCATATCGGCGTCAATCTTTTACCAGCACTATCTGACGTCCTGATACGCTGGAGACGCCACCCCATTGCCTTTGTCGCCGATGTGGAGAAGATGTACCGCCAGATTGTGGTACACCCGGACGACTGGGATTTCCAGCGTATACTCTGGAGCAAGGGACCTGGCAAACCAACGAAGGAGTATCAGCTGTGCACCGTAACCTACGGTCTGGCGTGCGCCCCGTACCTCGCCATGCGCTGCATGCAGCAGCTAGCCAAGGATGAGGCCACCAAGTTCCCGGCCGGCTCCCAAACACTACTATCCGACGTATACATGGACGACGTCCTTACTGGTGCCTCTACAGTCGACGAGGCCCGTACCCTCCAAGAAGAACTGGACCTGCTTTGCAAGGCGGGCGGCTTTCGCCTCAGGAAATGGGCATCGAACTCACGAGACCTCTTACGGACTATCTCGACCGATGACCTTGGGACTGCACGCCAATGGGACACAGATACACCCCACAGCGTACTAGGTATCCAGTGGCTCCCAGAGGAGGACCTGTTCCAGATTCGCTGTCTCCAGGGCTGCTCGTCGGCGAGACTCACAAAGCGCATTGCGCTTAGCCAAGCAGCCCAGATCTTCGACCCTTTGGGATGGCTCGCTCCTGTCACAGTCCGCGCCAAGATTTTCTTACAATCGCTTTGGTTACTTAAGATAGACTGGGACGAGCCCCTCCAACGAGTGAGGAACACCTTTGGCGGGACTTCATCGGCAACCTACCGGCACTACGCGACCTCCAGATCCCACGGTGGTTGGGTCTATCCGCTACCCAGCAGACCCTTGAAGTACACGGCTTCTCGGATGCGTCCGAACGGGCTTTCTCGGCTGTGGTCTACCTTAGGATCACCAAGACCAGTGGACAAAGCCAGATTAGTCTTCTCACCGCTAAGACGAAGGTAGCCCCGCTCAAGCGAGTGTCGCTGCCGAGACTTGAGTTGTGCGGTGCTCACCTGCTCACTCGATTGACTTCACGCACTCTCGAGACACTGAGTCTGACGGTTGACGCCGTTCACCTGTGGACCGACTCGTTGGTCACCCTGAGTTGGATTCAATCGCATTCAAGCCGATGGCTGACATACGTCGCTAACCGAGTGGCCGACATCCAACGCACGCTACCCGCAGCTCGGTGGCATCATGTACGTAGTCAGGACAACCCGGCGGATTGTGCCTCCCGGGGATTGTCACCGACGGAGCTTCCCAACCATCCGCTGTGGTGGACTGGACCGACGTGGCTCGCACCCACGGGGGACTGGACCGGCGAGACTGCCCCGACACCCGACCAGGCCTTGGAAGAGCAGCGACAGATCCTACACATCCAGACAGCCCCAGAAAGCGAGGTGAGCTCGTATCTGCTTAGATTTTCAAACTTTCGACATTTACTCAGGGTAACTGCCTGGTGCTACCGATGGCTGCCCAAGCATCAGGGTCCCAGGAAGCCTTACCTAGTCAGTCACGAACTCCAAGAGGCCCGCCATCGACTGGTGCGGCTGGTCCAACAGCCATACTTCGCTGAGGAGATCGCCTGCATTAGGGCCAAGCGGCCTATTCCCAGCCGGAGCCGACTACTGCGCCTCAATCCGTTCCTGGATGAAGACGGCACACTGCGTGTCGGTGGGCGGCTGCAGCATTCCCTGCTCACCTTCAGCCAGAAGCATCCCGCCATTCTGCCAGATGACTCCCATTTGGCCAAACTCTGGGTCGACGAGATACATCGACGCTGTCTGCACGGAGACACCCAGCTCACCTTGGCTACCCTACGCCAGCACTGCTGGATCTTGCGAGGACGACCGATGGTGAAGTCTGCTATCCACCGCTGTCCCACCTGCGTACGGTGGAAGGGTAACAATATGAGTCAGCTTATGGGGAATCTCCCCGCGGTTCGCGTTACCCCCGGCCGGGCGTTTGCGCGCGTGGGCATCGACTATGCCGGCCCTATTCTTCTACGCACTAGTAAAGGGCGCGGCCAACACGCGTATAAGGGCTACATTGCCCTCTTCGTCTGCCTGGTTACAAAGGCAGTCCACTTGGAGGTGGTGTCGGACGGTACGACGGACGCCTTCCTCGCCGCTCTACGACGATTCATCTCCCGACGAGGCCGGTGTAGCCAAATTCTCAGCGACTGCGGCACTGCGTTCGTGGGAGCAGACAGGGAGCTACGGGCACTGCAGCAGGTCCTCAACTCGGGTCAACTCCTTGATGCAGTAGCCTCTGAAGGGATTGAGTGGACCTTCAACCCACCGGCTGCTCCACACTTTGGCGGAATCTGGGAGGCGGCCGTCAAATCCGTCAAATACCACCTCCGCCGCGTAATTAGCGAACATAAACTGACATACGAGGAAATGGCCACGCTACTTACTGAAATCGAGGCGTGTTTAAATTCACGTCCGTTGCTGCCGTTGTCCGACGACCCAGCGGACCTCAATGTACTGACCCCCGGTCACTTCTTAATCGGGGAGGCCCTCAACGCGCTGCCGGAACCAAATTTAGAGGGGCTCTCGGTAAATCGGCTCTCTCGGTGGCAGCTCGTGCAGCAGATGCAGCAGCATTTCTGGAGAGTATGGTCACGCGATTATTTAAACACACTATAAACGCGAGGGAAGTGGACACGACCTCAACCGTCCGTTAAAGTAGGGGACTTGTGTCTAATAAAAAACGAATTGCAGCCCCCTTCCAGGTGGCCACTCGCGCGCGTAGTACAAGTGCATCGGTGCACGGATGGTCTCACACGTGTGGTCACCCTCAAGACAGCACTATCCGAATTTACTCGCCCGATCCATAAAATCATCCTTCTCCCCAGCGACGACGTCGCCGAGACCGCTTCCGAGAACCACTCGAACGACGGCAACAGAAGTCGCGACCTCTCTACACACCAACAATAGCTCGCGTTACACTCAGCGATTCGGTATTACGATCCTATTTCGCTACTTACCGTACCGTTGCTCACCCAATATTCCACGGTCGGTCCAGACCTCGACGTCACTCGATGATACTCCGCGCCCTTCGGCGATAATTTTGCACGTGCAACTAACCATATCGCCTATACTTAAGTACACTGTATTTCTTGCAGACACCCGCAACTACACTACGGGACGATCCCATTCATCCTCGCACGCTTCGATCTCGTCGCCCCAGCTACGTACAATACTGAATGACAGCCTCCGCCAATAAGCGTCTGGCAACATCGTCACGACTGACGAGGCGGGCGGGAATGTTTGGGATTAGCCCAAACGGCCACAGGCCAAGATGGCGCGAGCTCGCTGCCCAAGCCGCGCTCTGTTTGAAATGGCTATCGCGACAAAGCCGCTGTATGCACGATCGCGGTGATGGGATCGGTTGTGCCATCTGTTGACGCGCATCCCAGTCAATTAGACAGCTCTCTCACTTCACCGTGCGGCCGACATTGTTTCGCCGGTGCGGTCCGCGTCTTGCTCAGGGCGAACAGCTGTTGAGTGGGGTGCTGACGTCACAGAATTCGGTGAAACGGCCCGATCCATCACCGCGATCGATCTCTCTTCTAAGAACCGTCGACTTGACAAGTTGTGTTCTCCTCTCTAGCGTGCTTACGCTCTTCTGGAACGTTCCAGATCTTTCCTATTCGAACTGCTCAGTTCGCGGTCACTTTTCGCGTGCCTTCGCGTCTTAGTTAGTTAAGTGTAGTTAATTAAGTTCTGTGTTAATTATAACCAACCAAATTTGTAATTATTGTGCAACGTTGTGTAAATATAAAGTGTTCGTGACCTTTACTGTTTAAACGTAACGACCGTTCCTCTCGTCTTCCTTAACATCTAATTTACACGCTTAAGTAAACCTAAACCTAAATCTACACCGCGAGTGTTAGAAGCTTCACGTTCGCGCTGAAACATCGTCATTACCGTCATTATCGTCATTACCGTCATTATCGGCATTATTGGCATTATCGGCATTATAGTCATTATAGTCATTATCGTCATTATCGTCATTATCGTCATTATCGTCATTATCGTCATTATCGACATTATCGTCATTATCGTCATTATCGTCATTATCGTCATTATCGTCATCATCTCCATCATCGTCATCATCGTCATCATCGTCATCATCGTCATCATCGTCATCATCGTCATCATCGTCATCATCGTCATCATCGTAATCATCGTCACCATTGTCACCATCGTCATCATCGTCATCATCGTCATCATCGTCATCATCGTCGTCATCGTCATCATCGTCATCATCGTCACCATCGTCATCATCGTCATCATCGTCATCATCGTCACCATCGTCGTCATCGTCGTCATCGTCGTCATCGTCACCATCGTCACCATCGTCATCATCGTCATCATCGTCATCATCGTCATCATCGTCATCATCGTCATCATCGTCACCATCGTCACCATCGTCACCATCGTCACCATCGTCACCATCGTCATCATCGTCATCATCGTCATCATCGTCATCATCGTCATCATCGTCATCATCGTCATCATCGTCATTATCGTCATTATCGTCATTATCGTCATTATCGTCATTATCGTCATTATCGTCATTATCGTCATTATCGTCATCATCGTCATCATCGTCATCATCGTCATCATCGTCATCATCGTCATCATCGTCATCATCGTCATCATCGTCATCATCGTCATCATCGTCATCATCGTCATCATCGTCATCATCGTCATCATCGTCATCATCGTCATCATCGTCATCATCGTCATCATCGTCATCATCGTCATCATCGTCATCATCGTCATCATCGTCATTATCGTCATTATCGTCATTATCGTCATTATCGTCATTATCGTCATTATCGTCATCATCGTCATCATCGTCATCATCGTCATCAACGTCATCATCGTCATCATCGTCATCATCGTCATAATCGTCATCATCGTCACCATCGTCATCATCGTCATCATCGTCACCATCGTCATCATCGTCATCATCGTCATCATCGTCATCATCGTCATCATCGTCATAATCGTCATCATCGTCACCATCGTCATCATCGTCATCATCGTCACCATCGTCACCATCGTCACCATCGCCATCATCGTCATCATCGTCATCATCGTCGTCATCTTCATCATCGTCATCATCGTCGTCATCGTCATTACCGTCATTATCGTCATTATCGTCATTATCGTCATTATCGTCATTATCGTCATTATCGGCATTATCGGCATTATCGGCATTATCGTCATTATCGTCATCATCGTCATCATCGTCATCATCGTCATCATCGCCATCATCGTCACCATCGTCACCATCGCCATCATCGTCATCATCGCCATCATCGCCATCATCGTCATCATCGTCATCATCGTCATCATCGTCATCATCGTCATCATCGTCACCATCGTCATCATCGTCATCATCGTCATCATCGTCATCATCGTCGTCATCGTCATCATCGTCATCATCGTCATCATCGTCACCATCGGCACCATCGCCATCATCGTCATCATCGCCATCATCGCCATCATCGTCATCATCGTCATCATCGTCATCATCGTCATCATCGTCATCATCGTCATCATCGTCATCATCGTCATCATCGTCATCATCGTCATCATCGTCATCATCGTCATCATCGTCAACATCGTCATCATCGTCATCATCGTCACCATCGTCATCACCGTCATCATCGTCATCATCGTCATCATCGTTATCATCGTCATCATCGTCATCATCGTCGTCATCGTCGTCATCGTCGTCATCGTCGTCATCGTCGTCATCGTCGTCATCATCGTCATCGTCGTCATCGTCATCATCGTCATTACCGTCATTATCGTCATTATCGTCATTATCGTCATTATCGTCATTATCGTCATTATCGTCATTATCGGCATTATCGGCATTATCGTCATGATAGACATTATAGTCATTATCGGCATTATCGGCATTATGGGCATTATCGTCATTATCGTCATTATCGTCATTATCGTCATTATCGTCATTATCTTCATTATCGTCATTATCGGCATTATCGTCATTATCGGCATTATCGTCATTATCATCATTATAGTCATTATCGTCATTATCGTCATTATCGTCATTATCGTCATCATCGTCATCATCGTCATCATCGTCATCATCGTCATCATCTTCATCATCGTCATCATCGTCATCATCGTCATCATCGTCATCATTGTCATCATCGTCACCATCGTCATCATCGTCATCATCGTCATCATCGTCATCATCGTCGTCATCGTCGTCATCGTCGTCATCGTCGTCATCGTCGTCATCGTCGTCATCGTCGTCATCGTCATCATCATCATTACCGTCATTATCGTCATTATCGTCATTATCGGCATTATTGTCATTATCGGCATTATCGTCATTATCGGCATTATCAGCATTATCGTCATTATCGTCATTATAGTCATCATCGTCATTATCGTCATTATCGTCTTTATCGTCATTATCGTCATTATCGTCATTGTCGTCATTATCGTCATTATCGTCATTATCGTCATTATCGTCATTATCGTCATTATCGTCATCATCGTCATCATCGTTATCATCGTCATCATCGTCATCATCGTCGTCATCGTCGTCATCGTCATCATCATCATTACCGTCATTATCGTCATTATCGTCATTATCGTCATTATCGGCATTATTGTCATTATCAGCATTATCGTCATTATCGGCATTATCAGCATTATCGTCATTATCGTCATTATAGTCATCATCGTCATTATCGTCATTATCGTCATTATCGTCATTATCGTCATTATCGTCATTTTCGTCATTATCGTCATTATCGTCATTATCGTCATTATCGTCATTATCGTCATTATCGGCATTATCGGCATTATCGGCATTATCGTCATTATCGTCATCATCGTCATCATCGTCATCATCGTCATCATCGTCATCATCGCCATCATCGTCACCATCGTCACCATCGCCATCATCGTCATCATCGCCATCATCGCCATCATCGTCATCATCGTCATCATCGTCATCATCGTCATCATCGTCATCATCGTCACCATCGTCATCATCGTCATCATCGTCATCATCGTCGTCATCGTCATCATCGTCATCATCGTCATCATCGTCACCATCGGCACCATCGCCATCATCGTCATCATCGCCATCATCGCCATCATCGTCATCATCGTCATCATCGTCATCATCGTCATCATCGTCATCATCGTCATCATCGTCATCATCGTCATCATCGTCATCATCGTCATCATCGTCATCATCGTCATCATCGTCAACATCGTCATCATCGTCATCATCGTCACCATCGTCATCACCGTCATCATCGTCATCATCGTCATCATCGTTATCATCGTCATCATCGTCATCATCGTCGTCATCGTCGTCATCGTCGTCATCGTCGTCATCGTCGTCATCGTCGTCATCATCGTCATCGTCGTCATCGTCATCATCGTCATTACCGTCATTATCGTCATTATCGTCATTATCGTCATTATCGGCATTATCGGCATTATCGTCATGATAGACATTATAGTCATTATCGGCATTATCGGCATTATCGGCATTATCGGCATTATCGTCATTATCGTCATTATCGTCATTATCGTCATTATCGTCATTATCGTCATTATCTTCATTATCGTCATTATCGGCATTATCGTCATTATCGGCATTATCGTCATTATCATCATTATAGTCATCATCGTCATTATCGTCATTATCGTCATTATCGTCATTATCGTCATTATCGTCATCATCGTCATCATCGTCATCATCGTCATCATCGTCATCATCGTCATCATCGTCATCATCGTCATCATCGTCATCATCGTCATCATCGTCCTCATCGTCGTCATCGTCGTTATCGTCATCATCGTCATCATCGTCATTACCGTCATTATCGTCATTATCGTCATTATCGGCATTATCGGCATTATCGGCATTATCGGCATTATCGGCATTATCGGCATTATCGTTATTATAGTCATTATCGTCATTATCGTCATTATCGTCATTATCGTCATTATCGTCATTATCGTCATTATCGTCATTATCGTCATTATCGTCATTACCGGCAATACCGGCATTATCGGTATTATCGGCATTACCGTCATTACAGTCATTACCGTCATTACCGTCATTACCGTCATTATCGTCATTACCGTCATTACCGTCATTACCGTCATTACCGGCATTACCGGCATTACCGTCATTACCGTCATTACCGGCATTACCGGCATTACCGTCATTACCGTCATCACCGTCATTACCGTCATTACGGTCAATACCGTCATTACCGTCATTACCGTCATTACCGTCATTACCGTCAATACCGTCATTACCGTCATTATCGTCATTATCGTCATTATCGTCATTATCGTCAGTATCGTCATTATCGTCACCATCGCCATCATCGTCACCATCGCTATCATCGTCACCATCGTCATCATCGTCATTATCGTCATCATCGTCATCATCGTCATCATCGTCATCATCGTCATCATCGCCATCATCGTTACCATCGTCACCATCGCCATCATCGTCATCATCGCCATCATCGCCATCATCGTCATCATCGTCATCATCGTCATCATCGTCATCATCGTCATCATCGTCACCATCGTCATCATCGTCATCATCGTCATCATCGTCATCATCGTCATCATCGTCGTCATCGTCATCATCGTCATCATCGTCATCATCGTCACCATCGGCACCATCGCCATCATCGTCATCATCGCCATCATCGCCATCATCGTCATCATCGTCATCATCGTCATCATCGTCATCATCGTCATCATCGTCATCATCGTCATCATCGTCATCATCGTCATCATCGTCATCATCGTCATCATCGTCAACATCGTCATCATCGTCATCATCGTCACCATCGTCATCATCGTCATCATCGTCATCATCGTCATCATCGTTATCATCGTCATCATCGTCATCATCGTCGTCATCGTCGTCATCGTCGTCATCGTCGTCATCGTCGTCATCGTCGTCATCATCGTCATCGTCGTCATCGTCATCATCGTCATTACCGTCATTATCGTCATTATAGTCATTATCGGCATTATCGGCATTATCGGCATTATCGTCATTATCGTCATTATCGTCATTATCGGCATTATTGTCATTATCGGCATTATCGTCATTATCGGCATTATCAGCATTATCGTCATTATCGTCATTATAGTCATCATCGTCATTATCGTCATTATCGTCATTATCGTCATTATCGTCATTATCGTCATTGTCGTCATTATCGTCATTATCGTCATTATCGTCATTATCGTCATTATCGTCATTATGGTCATTATCGTCATTATCGTCATTATCGTCATTATCGTCGTTATCGTCATTACCGACATTACTGGCATTATCGGCATTATCGGCATTACCGTCATTACCGTCATTACCGCCATTACCGTCATTACCGGCATTACCGGCATTACCGTCATTACAGTCATTACCGGCATTACCGGCATTACCGGTATTACCGTCATTACCGTCATTACCGTCATTACCGTCATTACCGTCATTACCGTCATTACCGTCATTACCGTCATTACCGTCATTACCGGCATTACCGTCATTACCGTCATTGCCGTTATTACCGTCATTACCGTCATTACCGTCATTACCGTCATTACCGTCATCACCGTCATCATCGTCATCATCGCCATCATCGCCATCATCGTCATCATCGCCATCATCGTCATCATCGCCATCATCGTCATCATCGTCACCATCATCATCATCATCATCATCGTCAGCATCGTCACCATCGCCATCATCGTCACCATCGTCACCATCGCCATCATCGTCATCATCGCCATCATCGCCATCATCGTCATCATCGTCATCATCGTCATCATCGTCATCATCGTCATCATCGTCATCATCGTCATCATCGTCATCATCGTCATCATCGTCCTCATCGTCGTCATCGTCGTCATCGTCATCATCGTCATCATCGTCATCATCGTCATTACCGTCATTATCGTCATTATCGTCATGATCGTCATTATCGGCATTATCGGCATTATCGGCATTATCGGCATTATCGGCATTATCGTTATTATAGTCATTATCGTCATTATCGTCATTATCGTCATTATCGTCATTCTCGTCATCATCGTCATCATCGTTATTAACGTCATCATCGTCATCATCGTCATCATCGTCATCATCGTCATCATCGTCATCATCGTCATCATTGTCATCATCGTCATCATCGTCATCATCGTCATTTATCGTCATTATCGTCATTATCGTCATCATCGTCATCATCGTTACCATCGTCATCATCGTCATCATCGTCATCATCGTCATCATCGTCACCATCGTCACCATCGTCACCATCGTCACCATCGTCACCATCGTCATCATCGTCACCATCGTCACCATCGCCATCATCGTCACCATCGTCATCATCGCCATCATCGTCACCATCATCATCATCGTCCTCATCGTCGTCATCGTCGTCATCGTCATCATCGTCATCATCGTCATTACCGTCATTATCGTCATTATCGTCATTATCGTCATTATCGGCATTATGGGCATTATCGGCATTATCGGCATTATCGGCATTATCGGCATTATCGTTATTATAGTCATTATCGTCATTATCGTCATTATCGTCATTATCGTCATTATCGTCATTATCGTCATTATCGTCATTATCGTCATTATCGTCATTATCGTCATTACCGGCAATACCGGCATTATCGGTATTATCGGCATTACCGTCATTACAGTCATTACCGTCATTACCGTCATTACCGTCATTATCGTCATTACCGTCATTACCGTCATTACCGTCATTACCGGCATTACCGGCATTACCGTCATTACCGGCATTACCGGCATTACCGTCATTACCGTCATCACCGTCATTACCGTCATTACGGTCAATACCGTCATTACCGTCATTACCGTCATTACCGTCATTACCGTCATTACCGTCATTACCGTCATTATCGTCATTATCGTCATTATCGTCATTATCGTCAGTATCGTCATTATCGTCACCATCGCCATCATCGTCACCATCGCTATCATCGTCACCATCGTCATCATCGTCATCATCGTCATCATCGTCATCATCGTCATCATCGTCATCATCGTCATCATCGTCATCATCGTCATCATCGTAATCATCGTGACCATCGTCATCATCGTCATCATCGTCATCATCGTCATCATCGTCATCATCGTCGTCATCGTCGTCATCGTCGTCATCATCATCATCGTCATCATCGTCATCATCGTCATTATCGTCATTATCGTCATTATCGTCATTATCGGCATTATCGGCATTATCGTCATTATCGTCATTATAGTCATTATCGTCATTATCGTCATTATCGTCATTATCGTCATTATCGTCATTATCGTCATCATCGTCATCATCGTCATCATCGTCATCATCGTCATCATCGTCATCATCGTCATCATCGTCATCATCGTCATTTATCGTCATTATCGTCATTATCGTCATTATCGTCATTATCGTCATTATCGTCATTATCGTCATTATCGTCATCATCGTCATCATCGTCATCATCGTCATCATCGTCATCATCGTCATAATCGTCATCATCGTAATCATCGTCATCATTGTCATCATCGTCATCATCGTCATCATCGTCATCATCGTCATCATCGTCACCATCGTCACCATCGCCATCATCGTCATCATCGTCATCATCGTCGTCATCGTCGTCATCTTCATCATCGTCATCATCGTCGTCATCGTCATTACCGTCATTATCGTCATTATCGTCATTATCGTCATTATCGTCATTATCGGCATTATCGGCATTATCGGCATTATCGTCATTATCGTCATCATCGTCATCATCGTCATCATCGTCATCATCGTCATCATCGCCATCATCGTCACCATCGTCACCATCGTCATAATCGTCATCATCGTAATCATCGTCATCATTGTCATCATCGTCATCATCGTCATCATCGTCATCATCGTCATCATCGTCACCATCGTCACCATCGCCATCATCGTCATCATCGTCATCATCGTCGTCATCGTCGTCATCGCCATCATCGTCATCATCGTCATCATCGTCGTCATCGTCGTCATCTTCATCATCGTCACCATCGTCATTATCGTCATTATCGTCATTATCGTCATTATCGTCATTATCGGCATTATCGGCATTATCGGCATTATCGTCATTATCGTCATCATCGTCATCATCGTCATCATCGTCACCATCGTCACCATCGCCATCATCGTCACCATCGTCATCATCGCCATCATCGCCATCATCGCCAGCATCGCCATCATCGTCATCATCGCATTCATCGTCATTATCGTCATTATCGTCATCATGGTCATCATCGACATCATCGTCATTATCGTCATTATCGTCATTATCGTCATTATCGTCATTATCGTCATTATCGTCATTATCGTCATTATCGTCATTATCGTCATCATCGTCATCATCGTCATCATCGTCATCATCGTCATCATCGTCATCATCGTCATCATCGTCATCATCGTCATCATCGTCCTCATCGTCGTCATCGTCGTCATCGTCATCATCGTCATCATCGTCATTACCGTCATTATCGTCATTATCGTCATTATCGTCATTATCGGCATTATCGGCATTATCGGCATTATCGGCATTATCGGCATTATCGGCATTATCGTTATTATAGTCATTATCGTCATTATCGTCATTATCGTCAGTATCGTCATTATCGTCACCATCGCCATCATCGTCACCATCGCTATCATCGTCACCATCGTCATCATCGTCATCATCGTCATCATCGTCATCATCGTCATCATCGTCATCATCGTCATCATCGTCATCATCGTCATCATCGTAATCATCGTGACCATCGTCATCATCGTCATCATCGTCATCATCGTCATCATCGTCATCATCGTCGTCATCGTCGTCATCGTCGTCATCATCATCATCGTCATCATCGTCATCATCGTCATTATCGTCATTATCGTCATTATCGTCATTATCGGCATTATCGGCATTATCGTCATTATCGTCATTATAGTCATTATCGTCATTATCGTCATTATCGTCATTATCGTCATTATCGTCATTATCGTCATCATCGTCATCATCGTCATCATCGTCATCATCGTCATCATCGTCATCATCGTCATCATCGTCATCATCGTCATTTATCGTCATTATCGTCATTATCGTCATTATCGTCATTATCGTCATTATCGTCATTATCGTCATTATCGTCATCATCGTCATCATCGTCATCATCGTCATCATCGTCATCATCGTCATAATCGTCATCATCGTAATCATCGTCATCATTGTCATCATCGTCATCATCGTCATCATCGTCATCATCGTCATCATCGTCACCATCGTCACCATCGCCATCATCGTCATCATCGTCATCATCGTCGTCATCGTCGTCATCTTCATCATCGTCATCATCGTCGTCATCGTCATTACCGTCATTATCGTCATTATCGTCATTATCGTCATTATCGTCATTATCGGCATTATCGGCATTATCGGCATTATCGTCATTATCGTCATCATCGTCATCATCGTCATCATCGTCATCATCGTCATCATCGCCATCATCGTCACCATCGTCACCATCGTCATAATCGTCATCATCGTAATCATCGTCATCATTGTCATCATCGTCATCATCGTCATCATCGTCATCATCGTCATCATCGTCACCATCGTCACCATCGCCATCATCGTCATCATCGTCATCATCGTCGTCATCGTCGTCATCGCCATCATCGTCATCATCGTCATCATCGTCGTCATCGTCGTCATCTTCATCATCGTCACCATCGTCATTATCGTCATTATCGTCATTATCGTCATTATCGTCATTATCGGCATTATCGGCATTATCGGCATTATCGTCATTATCGTCATCATCGTCATCATCGTCATCATCGTCACCATCGTCACCATCGCCATCATCGTCACCATCGTCATCATCGCCATCATCGCCATCATCGCCAGCATCGCCATCATCGTCATCATCGCATTCATCGTCATTATCGTCATTATCGTCATCATGGTCATCATCGACATCATCGTCATTATCGTCATTATCGTCATTATCGTCATTATCGTCATTATCGTCATTATCGTCATTATCGTCATTATCGTCATTATCGTCATCATCGTCATCATCGTCATCATCGTCATCATCGTCATCATCGTCATCATCGTCATCATCGTCATCATCGTCATCATCGTCCTCATCGTCGTCATCGTCGTCATCGTCATCATCGTCATCATCGTCATTACCGTCATTATCGTCATTATCGTCATTATCGTCATTATCGGCATTATCGGCATTATCGGCATTATCGGCATTATCGGCATTATCGGCATTATCGTTATTATAGTCATTATCGTCATTATCGTCATTATCGTCATTATCGTCATTATCGTCATTATCGTCATTATCGTCATTACCGGCAATACCGGCATTATCGGTATTATCGGCATTACCGTCATTACAGTCATTACCGTCATTACCGTCATTACCGTCATTATCGTCATTACCGTCATTACCGTCATTACCGGCATTACCGGCATTACCGGCATTACCGTCATTACCGTCATTACCGGCATTACCGGCATTACCGTCATTACCGTCATCACCGTCATTACCGTCATTACGGTCAATACCGTCATTACCGTCATTACCGTCATTACCGTCATTACCGTCATTATCGTCATTATCGTCATTATCGTCATTATCGTCAGTATCGTCATTATCGTCACCATCGCCATCATCGTCACCATCGCTATCATCGTCACCATCGTCATCATCGTCATCATCGTCATCATCGTCATCATCGTCATCATCGTCATCATCGTCATCATCGTCATCATCGTCATCATCGTAATCATCGTGACCATCGTCATCATCGTCATCATCGTCATCATCGTCATCATCGTCATCATCGTCGTCATCGTCGTCATCGTCGTCATCATCATCATCGTCATCATCGTCATCATCGTCATTATCGTCATTATCGTCATTATCGTCATTATCGTCATTATCGGCATTATCGGCATTATCGTCATTATCGTCATTATAGTCGTTATCGTCATTATCGTCATTATCGTCATTATCGTCATTATCGTCATTATCGTCATTATCGTCATTATCGTCATTATCGTCATTATCGTCATTATCGTCATTATCGTCATTATCGTCATTATCGTCATTATCGTCATTACCGGCATTACCGGCATTATCGGCATTACCGTCATTACCGTCATTACCGTCATTACCGTCATTACCGTCATTACCGTCATTACCGGGATTACCGTCATTACCGTCATTACCGTCATTACTGGCATTACCATCATTACCGTCATTACCGTCATTACCGTCATTACCGTCATTACCGTCATTACCGTCATTACCGTCATTACCGTCAATACCGTCATTACCGTCATTACCGTCATTACCGTCATTATCGTCATTATCGCCATTATCGCCATTATCGTCATTATCGTCATTATCGCCACCATCGTCATCATCGTCATCATCGTCACCATCGTCACCATCGTCACCATCGCCATCATCGTCACCAACGTCATCATCGTCATCATCTTCATCATCGTCATCATCGACATCATCGCCATCATCGTCATCATCGCCATCATCGCCATCATCGTCATCATCGGCATCATCGTCATCATCGTCATCATCGTCATCATCGTCATCATCGTCATCATCGCCATCATCGCCATCATCGACATCATCGCCATCATCGCCATCATCGTCATCATCGCCATCATCATCATCATCGTCACCATCGTCATCATCGTCATCACTGTCATCATCGTCACCATCGTCATCGTCATCATCGTCATCAACGTCATCATCGTCATCATCGTCATCATCGTCATAATCGTCATCATCGTCACCATCGTCATCATCGTCATCATCGTCACCATCGTCATCATCGTCATCATCGTCATCATCGTCATCATCGTCACCATCGTCATCATCGTCATTACCGGCATTATCGGCATTATCGGCATTACCGTCATTACCGTCATTACCGTCATTACCGTCATTACTGTCATTACCGTCATTACCGGCATTACCGGCATTACCGTCAATACCGTCATTACCATCATTACCGTCATTACCGTCATTATCGTCATTATCGCCATTATCTCCATTATCGTCATTATCGTCATTATCGTCATTATCGTCACCATCGTCACCATCGTCACCATCGTCACCATCGTCACCATCGTCACCATCGCCATCATCGTCACCAACGTCATCATCGTCATCATCGTCATCATCGTCATCATCGACATCATCGCCATCATCGTCATCATTGCCATCATCGCCATCATCGACATCATCGCCATCATCGCCATCATCGTCATCATCGCCATCATCGTCATCATCGTCACCATCGTCATCATCGTCATCATCGTCACCATCGTCACCATCGTCATCATCGTCACCATCGCCATCATCGCCACCATCGTCATCATCGTCATCATCGTCATCATCGCCATCATCGCCATCATCGCCATCATCGTCATCATCGCCATCATCGTCATCATCGTCATCATCGTCATCATCGTCATCATCGCCATCATCGTCATCATCGTCATCATCGTCACATTCATCATCATTATCATCATCGTCAGCATCGTCAGCATCGCCATCATCGTCACCATCGTCACCATCGCCATCATCGTCATCATCGCCATCATCGCCATCATCGTCATCATCGTCATCATCGTCATCATCGTCATCATCGTCATTATCGTCATCATCGTCATCATCGTCCTCATCGTCGTCATCGTCGTCATCGTCATCTTCGTCATCATCGTCATTACCGTCATTATCGTCATTATCGTCATTATCGTCATTATCGTCATTATCGGCATCATCGTCATCATCGCCATCATCGCCATCATCGTCATCATCGTCATCATCGTCATCATCGTCATCATCGTCATCATCGTCATCATCGTCATCATCGTCATCATCGTCATCATCGTCATCATCGTCATCATCGTCATCATCGCCATCATCGCCATCATCGCCATCATCGTCATCATCGCCATCATCGTCATCATCGTCATCATCGTCATCATCGTCATCATCGCCATCATCGTCATCATCGTCATCATCGTCACATTCATCATCATTATCATCATCGTCAGCATCGTCAGCATCGCCATCATCGTCACCATCGTCACCATCGCCATCATCGTCATCATCGCCATCATCGCCATCATCGTCATCATCGTCATCATCGTCATCATCGTCATCATCGTCATTATCGTCATCATCGTCATCATCGTCATCATCGCCATCATCGTCATCATCGTCACCACCGTCATCATCGTCATCATCGTCATCATCGTCATCATCGTCATCATCGTCATCATCGTCATCATCGTCATCATCGTCACCATCGTCACCATCGTCACCATCGTCACCATCGTAACCATCGTCACCATCGTCACCATCGTCATCATCGTCATCATCGTCATCATCGTCATCATCGTCATCATCGTCATCATCGTCATCATCGTCATCATCGTCATCATCGTCATCATCGTCATCATCGTCATCATCGTCATCATCGTCATCATCGTCATCATCGTCATCATCGTCATCATCGTCATCATCGTCATCATCGTCATCATCGTCATCATCGTCATCATCGTCATCATCGTCATCATCGTCACCATCGTCACCATCGTCACCATCGTCACCATCGTCATCATCGTCATCATCGTCATCAACGTCATCATCGTCATCATCGTCATCATCGTCATAATCGTCATCATCGTCACCATCGTCATCATCGTCATCATCGTCACCATCGTCATCATCGTCATCATCGTCATCATCGTCATCATCGTCACCATCGTCACCATCGTCATCATCGTCATTACCGGCATTATCGGCATTATCGGCATTACCGTCATTACCGTCATTACCGTCATTACCGTCATTACTGTCATTACCGTCATTACCGTCATTACCGTCATTACCTTTATTACCGTCATTACGTCATTACCGTAATTATCGTCATTACCGCCATTACCGCCATTATCGCCATTATCGTCATTATCGTCATTATCGTCATTATCGTCAGTATCGTCATTACCGTCATCATCGTCACCATCGTCATCATCGTCATCATCGTCATCATCGTCATCATCGTCGTCATCGTCGTCATCGTCGTCATCGTCGTCATCGTCGCCATCGTCGTCATCGTCATCATCGTCATCATCGTCATTATCGTCATTATCGTCATTATCGTCATTATCGTCATTATAGTCATTATAGTCATTATTGTCATTATCGTCATTATCGTCATTATCGTCATTATCGTCATTATCGTCATCATCGTCATCATCGTCATCATCGTCATCATCGTCATCATCGTAATCATCGTCATCATCGTCATCATCGTCATCATCGTCATCATCATCACCATCGTCATCATCGTCATCATCGTCATCATCGTCATCATCGTCGTCATCGTCGTCATCGTCGTCATCGTCGTCATCGTCGTCATCGTCGTCATCGTCATCATCGTCATCATCGTCATTACCGTCATTATCGTCATTATCGTCATTATCGGCATTATCGTCATTATCGGCATTATCGTCACTATCGGCATTATCGGCATTATCGTCATTATCGTCATTATAGTCATCATCGTCATTATCGTCATTATCGTCATTATCGTCATTATCGTCATTATCGTCATTATCATCATTGTCGTCATTATCGTCATTATCGTCATTATCGTCATTATCGTCATTATCGTCATTATCGTCATTATCGTCATTATGGTCATTATCGTCATTATCGTCGTTATCGACATTACCGACATTACTGGCATTATCGGCATTATCGGCATTACCGTCATTACCGTCATTACCGCCATTACCGTCATTACCGGCATTACCGGCATTACCGTCATTACAGACATTACCGGCATTACCGGCATTACCGGCATTACCGTCATTACCGTCATTACCGTCATTACCGTCATTACCGTCATTACCGCCATTACCGTCATTACCGTCATTACCGTCATTACCGGCATTACCGTCATTACCGTCATTACCGTCATTGCCGTCATTACCGTCATTACCGTCATTACCGTCATTACCGTCATTACCGTCATCATCGTCATCCTCGCCATCATCGCCATCATCGTCATCATCGCCATCATCGCCATCATCGTCATCATCGTCATCATCGTCATCATCGTCATCATCGTCATCATCGTCATCATCGTCATCATCGTCATCATCGTCCTCATCGTCGTCATCGTCGTCATCGTCATCATCGTCATCATCGTCATTACCGTCATTATCGTCATTATCGCCATTATCGTCATTATCGGCATCATCGTCATCATCGCCATCATCGCCATCATCGTCATCATCGTCATCATCGTCATCATCGTCATCATCGTCATCATCGTCATCATCGTCATCATCGTCATCATCGTCATCATCGTCCTCATCGTCGTCATCGTCGTCATCGTCATCATCGTCATCATCGTCATCATCGTTATTACCGTCATTATCGGCATTATCGGCATTATCGGCATTATCGTTATTATAGTCACTATCGTCATTACCGTCATTACCGTCATTACCGTCATCATCGTCATCATCGCCATCATCGCCATCATCGTCATCATCGCCATCATCGCCATCATCGTCATCATCGTCATCATCGTCATCATCGGCATCATCGTCATCATCGTCATCATCGTCATCATCGTCATCATCGTCATCATCGCCATCATCGCCATCATCGACATCATCGCCATCATCGCCATCATCGTCATCATCGCCATCATCGTCATCATCGTCACCATCGTCATCATCGTCATCACTGTCATCATCGTCACCATCGTCATCATCGTCATCATCGTCATCAACGTCATCATCGTCATCATCGTCATTATCGTCATCATCGTCATCATCGTTATTAACGTCATCATCGTCATCATCGTCATCATCGTCATCATCGTCATCATCGTCATCATCGTCCTCATCGTCGTCATCGTCGTCATCGTCATCATCGTCATCATCGTCATTACCGTCATTATCGTCGTCATCGTCGTCATCGTCGTCATCGTCATCATCGTCATCATCGTCATTACCGTCATTATCGTCATTATCGTCATTATCGTCATTATCGGCATCATCGTCATCATCGCCATCATCGCCATCATCGCCATCATCGTCCTCATCGTCGTCATCGTCGTCATCGTCATCATCGTCATCATCGTCATTATCGTCATTATCGTCATTATCGTCATTAACGTCATCATCGTCATCATCGTCATCATCGTCATTATCGTCATTATCGTCATTATCGTCATTATCGTCATTATCGTCATTATCGTCATTACCGGCAATACCGGCATTATCGGTATTATCGGCATTACCGTCATTACAGTCATTACCGTCATTACCGTCATTACCGTCATTATCGTCATTACCGTCATTACCGTCATTACCGTCATTACCGGCATTACCGGCATTACCGTCATTACCGTCATTACCGGCATTACCGGCATTACCGTCATTACCGTCATCACCGTCATTACCGTCATTACGGTCAATACCGTCATTACCGTCATTACCGTCATTACCGTCATTACCGTCATTACCGTCATTACCGTCATTATCGTCATTATCGTCATTATCGTCATTATCGTCAGTATCGTCATTATCGTCACCATCGCCATCATCGTCACCATCGCTATCATCGTCACCATCGTCATCATCGTCATCATCGTCATCATCGTCATCATCGTCATCATCGTCATCATCGTCATCATCGTCATCATCGTCATCATCGTCATCATCGTAATCATCGTGACCATCGTCATCATCGTCATCATCGTCATCATCGTCATCATCGTCATCATCGTCGTCATCGTCGTCATCGTCGTCATCATCATCATCGTCATCATCGTCATCATCGTCATTATCGTCATTATCGTCATTATCGTCATTATCGGCATTATCGGCATTATCGTCATTATCGTCATTATAGTCATTATCGTCATTATCGTCATTATCGTCATTATCGTCATTATCGTCAATATCGTCATTATCGTCATCATCGTCATCATCGTCATCATCGTCATCATCGTCATCATCGTCATCATCGTCATCATCGTCATCATCGTCATTTATCGTCATTATCGTCATTATCGTCATTATCGTCATTATCGTCATTATCGTCATCATCGTCATCATCGTCATCATCGTCATCATCGTCATCATCGTCATCATCGTCATAATCGTCATCATCGTAATCATCGTCATCATCGTCATCATCGTCATCATCGTCACCATCGTCACCATCGCCATCATCGTCATCATCGTCATCATCGTCATCATCGTCATCATCGTCATCATCGCCATCATCGCCATCATCGACATCATCGCCATCATCGCCATCATCGTCATCATCGCCATCATCGTCATCATCGTCACCATCGTCATCATCGTCATCACTGTCATCATCGTCACCATCGTCATCATCGTCATCATCGTCATCAACGTCATCATCGTCATCATCGTCATTATCGTCATCATCGTCATCATCGTTATTAACGTCATCATCGTCATCATCGTCATCATCGTCATCATCGTCATCATCGTCATCATCGTCCTCATCGTCGTCATCGTCGTCATCGTCATCATCGTCATCATCGTCATTACCGTCATTATCGTCGTCATCGTCGTCATCGTCGTCATCGTCATCATCGTCATCATCGTCATTACCGTCATTATCGTCATTATCGTCATTATCGTCATTATCGGCATCATCGTCATCATCGCCATCATCGCCATCATCGCCATCATCGTCCTCATCGTCGTCATCGTCGTCATCGTCATCATCGTCATCATCGTCATTATCGTCATTATCGTCATTATCGTCATTAACGTCATCATCGTCATCATCGTCATCATCGTCATTATCGTCATTATCGTCATTATCGTCATTATCGTCATTATCGTCATTATCGTCATTACCGGCAATACCGGCATTATCGGTATTATCGGCATTACCGTCATTACAGTCATTACCGTCATTACCGTCATTACCGTCATTATCGTCATTACCGTCATTACCGTCATTACCGTCATTACCGGCATTACCGGCATTACCGTCATTACCGTCATTACCGGCATTACCGGCATTACCGTCATTACCGTCATCACCGTCATTACCGTCATTACGGTCAATACCGTCATTACCGTCATTACCGTCATTACCGTCATTACCGTCATTACCGTCATTACCGTCATTATCGTCATTATCGTCATTATCGTCATTATCGTCAGTATCGTCATTATCGTCACCATCGCCATCATCGTCACCATCGCTATCATCGTCACCATCGTCATCATCGTCATCATCGTCATCATCGTCATCATCGTCATCATCGTCATCATCGTCATCATCGTCATCATCGTCATCATCGTCATCATCGTAATCATCGTGACCATCGTCATCATCGTCATCATCGTCATCATCGTCATCATCGTCATCATCGTCGTCATCGTCGTCATCGTCGTCATCATCATCATCGTCATCATCGTCATCATCGTCATTATCGTCATTATCGTCATTATCGTCATTATCGGCATTATCGGCATTATCGTCATTATCGTCATTATAGTCATTATCGTCATTATCGTCATTATCGTCATTATCGTCATTATCGTCATTATCGTCATTATCGTCATCATCGTCATCATCGTCATCATCGTCATCATCGTCATCATCGTCATCATCGTCATCATCGTCATCATCGTCATTTATCGTCATTATCGTCATTATCGTCATTATCGTCATTATCGTCATTATCGTCATCATCGTCATCATCGTCATCATCGTCATCATCGTCATCATCGTCATCATCGTCATAATCGTCATCATCGTAATCATCGTCATCATCGTCATCATCGTCATCATCGTCACCATCGTCACCATCGCCATCATCGTCATCATCGTCATCATCGTCGTCATCGTCGTCATCTTCATCATCGTCATCATCATCGTCATCGTCATTACCGTCATTATCGTCATTATCATCATTATCGTCATTATCGTCATTATCGGCATTATCGGCATTATCGGCATTATCGTCATTATCGTCATCATCGTCATCATCGTCATCATCGTCATCATCGTCATCATCGTCATCATCGCCATCATCGTCACCATCGTCACCATCGCCATCATCGTAATCATCGCCATCATCGCCATCATCGTCATCATCGTCATCATCGTCATCATCGTCATCATCGTCATCATCGTCACCATCGTCATCATCGTCATCATCGTCATCATCGTCACCAACGTCACCATCGTCACCATCGTCACCATCGTCACCATCGTCACCATCGCCATCATCGTCACCATCGTCATCATCGCCATCATCGCCATCATCGCCAGCATCGCCATCATCGTCATCATCGCCATCATCGTCATTATCGTCATTATCGTCATTATCGTCATTATCGTCATTATCGTCATTATCGTCATTATCGTCATCATCGTCATCATCGACATCATCGTCATTATCGTCATTATCGTAATTATCGTCATAATCGTCATCATCGTCATCATCGTCATCATCGTCACCATCGTCATCATCGTCATCATCGTCACCATCGTCACCATCGTCATCATCGTCATTACCGGCATTATCGGCATTATCGGCATTACCGTCATTACCGTCATTACCGTCATTACCGTCATTACTGTCATTACCGTCATTACCGGCATTACCGGCATTACCGTCAATACCGTCATTACCATCATTACCGTCATTACCGTCATTATCGTCATTATTGCCATTATCGCCATTATCGTCATTATCGTCATTATCGTCACCATCGTCATCATCGTCATCATCGTCACCATCGTCACCATCGTCACCATCGCCATCATCGTCACCAACGTCATCATCGTCATCATCGTCATCATCGTCATCATCGTCATCATCGTCATCATCGTCATCATCGTCATCATCGTCATCATCGTCATCATCGTCATCATCGTCATCATCGTCATTATCGTCATCATCGTCATCATCGTCATCATCGTCATTATCGTCATTATCGTCATTATCGTCATTATCGTCATTATCGTCATTATCGTCATTATCGTCATTAACGTCATCATCGTCATCATCGTCATCATCGTCATTATCGTCATTATCGTCATTATCGTCATTATCGTCATTATCGTCATTATCGTCATTACCGGCAATACCGGCATTATCGGTATTATCGGCATTACCGTCATTACAGTCATTACCGTCATTACCGTCATTACCGTCATTACCGTCATTACCGTCATTACCGGCATTACCGGCATTACCGTCATTACCGTCATTACCGGCATTACCGGCATTACCGTCATTACCGTCATCACCGTCATTACCGTCATTACGGTCAATACCGTCATTACCGTCATTACCGCCATTACCGTCATTACCGTCATTACCGTCATTACCGGCATTACCGGCATTACCGTCATTACCGTCATTACCGGCATTACCGGCATTACCGTCATTACCGTCATCACCGTCATTACCGTCATTACGGTCAATACCGTCATTACCGTCATTACCGCCATTACCGTCATTACCGTCATTACCGTCATTATCGTCATTATCGTCATTATCGTCATTATCGTCAGTATCGTCATTATCGTCACCATCGCCATCATCGTCACCATCGCTATCATCGTCACCATCGTCATCATCGTCATCATCGTCATCATCGTCATCATCGTCATCATCGTCATTATCGTCATTATCGTCATTATCGTCATTATCGTCATTATCGTCATTATCGTCATTATCGTCATTAACGTCATCATCGTCATCATCGTCATCATCGTCATTATCGTCATTATCGTCATTATCGTCATTATCGTCATTATCGTCATTACCGGCAATACCGGCATTATCGGTATTATCGGCATTACCGTCATTACAGTCATTACCGTCATTACCGACATTACCGTCATTACCGTCATTACCGTCATTACCGTCATTACCGGCATTACCGGCATTACCGTCATTACCGTCATTACCGGCATTACCGGCATTACCGTCATTACCGTCATCACCGTCATTACCGTCATTACGGTCAATACCGTCATTACCGTCATTACCGCCATTACCGTCATTACCGTCATTACCGTCATTATCGTCATTATCGTCATTATCGTCATTATCGTCAGTATCGTCATTATCGTCACCATCGCCATCATCGTCACCATCGCTATCATCGTCACCATCGTCATCATCGTCATCATCGTCATCATCGTCATCATCGTCATCATCGTCATCATCGTCATCATCGTCATCATCGTAATCATCGTGACCATCGTCATCATCGTCATCATCGTCATCATCGTCATCATCGTCATCATCGTCGTCATCGTCGTCATCGTCGTCATCATCATCATCGTCATCATCGTCATCATCGTCATTATCGTCATTATCGTCATTATCGTCATTATCGGCATTATCGGCATTATCGTCATTATCGTCATTATAGTCATTATCGTCATTATCGTCATTATCGTCATTATCGTCATTATCGTCATTATCGTCATCATCGTCATCATCGTCATCATCGTCATCATCGTCATCATCGTCATCATCGTCATCATCGTCATTTATCGTCATTATCGTCATTATCGTCATTATCGTCATTATCGTCATCATCGTCATCATCGTCACCATCGTCACCATCGTCACCATCGCCATCATCGTCACCAACGTCATCATCGTCATCATCGTCATCATCGTCATCATCGACATCATCGCCATCATCGTCATCATCGCCATCATCGCCATCATCGTCATCATCGGCATCATCGTCATCATCGCCATCATCGTCACCATCGTCACCATCGCCATCATCGTCATCATCGCCATCATCGCCATCATCGTCATCATCGTCATCATCGTCATCATCGTCATCATCGTCATCATCGTCACCATCGTCATCATCGTCATCATCGTCATCATCGTCATCATCGTCATCATCGTCGTCATCGTCATCATCGTCATCATCGTCATCATCGTCACCATCGGCACCATCGCCATCATCGTCATCATCGCCATCATCGCCATCATCGTCATCATCGTCATCATCGTCATCATCGTCATCATCGTCATCATCGTCATCATCGTCATCATCGTCATCATCGTCATCATCGTCATCATCGTCATCATCGTCATCATCGTCAACATCGTCATCATCGTCATCATCGTCACCATCGTCATCATCGTCATCATCGTCATCATCGTCATCATCGTTATCATCGTCATCATCGTCATCATCGTCGTCATCGTCGTCATCGTCGTCATCGTCGTCATCGTCGTCATCGTCGTCATCATCGTCATCGTCGTCATCGTCATCATCGTCATTACCGTCATTATCGTCATTATAGTCATTATCGGCATTATCGGCATTATCGGCATTATCGGCATTATCGTCATTATCGTCATTATCGTCATTATCGTCATTATCGTCATTATCGTCATTATCTTCATTATCGTCATTATCGGCATTATCGTCATTATCGGCATTATCGTCATTATCATCATTATAGTCATTATCGTCATTATCGTCATTATCGTCATCATCGTCATCATCGTCATCATCGTCATCATCGTCATCATCGTCATCATCGTCATCATCGTCATCATTGTCATCATCGTCATCATCGTCATCATCGTCATCATCGTCATCATCGTCATCATCGTCATTATCGTCATTATCGTCATTATCGGCATTATCGTCATTATCGGCATTATCGGCATTATCATCATTATAGTCATTATCGTCATTATCGTCATCATCGTCATCATCGTCACCATCGTCATCATCGTCATCATCGTCATCATCGTCATCATCGTCGTCATCGTCGTCATCGTCATCATCGTCATCATCGTCATCATCGTCATCATCGTCCTCATCGTCGTCATCGTCGTCATCGTCACCATCATCATTACCGTCATTATCGTCATTATCGTCATTATCGTCATTATCGGCATTATTGTCATTATCGGCATTATCGTCATTATCGGCATTATCAGCATTATCGTCATTATCGTCATTATAGTCATCATCGTCATTATCGTCATTATCGTCATTATCGTCATTATCGTCATTATCGTCATTGTCGTCATTATCGTCATTATCGTCATTATCGTCATTATCGTCATTATCGTCATTATGGTCATTATCGTCATTATCGTCATTATCGTCATTATCGTCGTTATCGTCATTACCGACATTACTGGCATTATCGGCATTATCGGCATTACCGTCATTACCGTCATTACCGCCATTACCGTCATTACCGGCATTACCGGCATTACCGTCATTACAGTCATTACCGGCATTACCGGCATTACCGGTATTACCGTCATTACCGTCATTACCGTCATTACCGTCATTACCGTCATTACCGTCATTACCGTCATTACCGTCATTACCGTCATTACCGGCATTACCGTCATTACCGTCATTGCCGTTATTACCGTCATTACCGTCATTACCGTCATTACCGTCATTACCGTCATCACCGTCATCATCGTCATCATCGCCATCATCGCCATCATCGTCATCATCGCCATCATCGTCATCATCGTCACCATCATCATCATCATCATCATCGTCAGCATCGTCACCATCGCCATCATCGTCACCATCGTCACCATCGCCATCATCGTCATCATCGCCATCATCGCCATCATCGTCATCATCGTCATCATCGTCATCATCGTCATCATCGTCATCATCGTCATCATCGTCATCATCGTCATCATCGTCATCATCGTCCTCATCGTCGTCATCGTCGTCATCGTCATCATCGTCATCATCGTCATCATCGTCATTACCGTCATTATCGTCATTATCGTCATGATCGTCATTATCGGCATTATCGGCATTATCGGCATTATCGGCATTATCGGCATTATCGTTATTATAGTCATTATCGTCATTATCGTCATTATCGTCATTATCGTCATTCTCGTCATCATCGTCATCATCGTTATTAACGTCATCATCGTCATCATCGTCATCATCGTCATCATCGTCATCATCGTCATCATCGTCATCATTGTCATCATCGTCATCATCGTCATCATCGTCATTTATCGTCATTATCGTCATTATCGTCATCATCGTCATCATCGTCACCATCGTCATCATCGTCATCATCGTCATCATCGTCATCATCGTCACCATCGTCACCATCGTCACCATCGCCACCATCGTCACCATCGTCATCATCGTCACCATCGTCACCATCGCCATCATCGTCACCATCGTCATCATCGCCATCATCGTCACCATCATCATCATCGTCCTCATCGTCGTCATCGTCGTCATCGTCATCATCGTCATCATCGTCATTACCGTCATTATCGTCATTATCGTCATTATCGTCATTATCGGCATTATGGGCATTATCGGCATTATCGGCATTATCGGCATTATCGGCATCATCGTTATTATAGTCATTATCGTCATTATCGTCATTATCGTCATTATCGTCATTATCGTCATTATCGTCATTATCGTCATTATCGTCATTATCGTCATTATCGTCATTACCGGCAATACCGGCATTATCGGTATTATCGGCATTACCGTCATTACAGTCATTACCGTCATTACCGTCATTATCGTCATTACCGTCATTACCGTCATTACCGTCATTACCGGCATTACCGGCATTACCGTCATTACCGGCATTACCGGCATTACCGTCATTACCGTCATCACCGTCATGACCGTCATTACGGTCAATACCGTCATTACCGTCATTACCGTCATTACCGTCATTACCGTCATTACCGTCATTACCGTCATTATCGTCATTATCGTCATTATCGTCATTATCGTCAGTATCGTCATTATCGTCACCATCGCCATCATCGTCACCATCGCTATCATCGTCACCATCGTCATCATCGTCATCATTGTCATCATCGTCATCATCGTCATCATCGTCATCATCGTCATCATCGTCATCATCGTCATCATCGTCATCATCGTAATCATCGTGACCATCGTCATCATCGTCATCATCGTCATCATCGTCATCATCGTCATCATCGTCGTCATCGTCGTCATCGTCGTCATCATCATCATCGTCATCATCGTCATCATCGTCATTATCGTCATTATCGTCATTATCGTCATTATCGGCATTATCGGCATTATCGTCATTATCGTCATTATAGTCATTATCGTCATTATCGTCATTATCGTCATTATCGTCATTATCGTCATTATCGTCATCATCGTCATCATCGTCATCATCGTCATCATCGTCATCATCGTCATCATCGTCATCATCGTCATCATCGTCATTTATCGTCATTATCGTCATTATCGTCATTATCGTCATTATCGTCATTATCGTCATTATCGTCATCATCGTCATCATCGTCATCATCGTCATAATCGTCATCATCGTAATCATCGTCATCATTGTCATCATCGTCATCATCGTCATCATCGTCATCATCGTCACCATCGTCACCATCGCCATCATCGTCATCATCGTCATCATCGTCGTCATCGTCATCATCGCCATCATCGCCATCATCGTCATCATCGTCATCATCGTCATCATCGTCATCATCGTCACCATCGTCATCATCGTCATCATCGTCATCATCGTCATCATCGTCATCATCGTCATCATCGTCGTCATCGTCATCATCGTCATCATCGTCATCATCGTCACCATCGGCACCATCGCCATCATCGTCATCATCGCCATCATCGCCATCATCGTCATCATCGTCATCATCGTCATCATCGTCATCATCGTCATCATCGTCATCATCGTCATCATCGTCATCATCGTCATCATCGTCATCATCGTCATCATCGTCATCATCGTCAACATCGTCATCATCGTCATCATCGTCACCATCGTCATCATCGTCATCATCGTCATCATCGTCATCATCGTCATTATCGTCATTATCGTCATTATCGTCATTATCGGCATTATCGGCATTATCGTCATTATCGTCATTATAGTCATTATCGTCATTATCGTCATTATCGTCATTATCGTCATTATCGTCATTATCGTCATCATCGTCATCATCGTCATCATCGTCATCATCGTCATCATCGTCATCATCGTCATCATCGTCATTTATCGTCATTATCGTCATTATCGTCATTATCGTCATTATCGTCATCATCGTCATCATCGTCACCATCGTCACCATCGTCACCATCGCCATCATCGTCACCAACGTCATCATCGTCATCATCGTCATCATCGTCATCATCGACATCATCGCCATCATCGTCATCATCGCCATCATCGCCATCATCGTCATCATCGGCATCATCGTCATCATCGCCATCATCGTCACCATCGTCACCATCGCCATCATCGTCATCATCGCCATCATCGCCATCATCGTCATCATCGTCATCATCGTCATCATCGTCATCATCGTCACCATCGTCATCATCGTCATCATCGTCATCATCGTCATCATTGTCATCATCGTCATCATCGTCATCATCGTCATCATCGTCATCATCGTCATCATCGTCATCATCGTAATCATCGTGACCATCGTCATCATCGTCATCATCGTCATCATCGTCATC
The DNA here is from genome assembly GCA_963855975.1 of Andrena chrysosceles. Lineage (NCBI taxonomy): Eukaryota > Metazoa > Arthropoda > Insecta > Hymenoptera > Andrenidae > Andrena > Andrena chrysosceles. The sequence continues at coordinate 665,895 of CAWLCU010000594.1, forward strand.
ATCGTCATCATCGTCGTCATCGTCGTCATCGTCGTCATCATCATCATCGTCATCATCGTCATCATCGTCATTATCGTCATTATCGTCATTATCGTCATTATCGGCATTATCGGCATTATCGTCATTATCGTCATTATAGTCATTATCGTCATTATCGTCATTATCGTCATTATCGTCATTATCGTCATTATCGTCATCATCGTCATCATCGTCATCATCGTCATCATCGTCATCATCGTCATCATCGTCATCATCGTCATCATCGTCATTTATCGTCATTATCGTCATTATCGTCATTATCGTCATTATCGTCATTATCGTCATTATCGTCATCATCGTCATCATCGTCATCATCGTCATCATCGTCATCATCGTCATAATCGTCATCATCGTAATCATCGTCATCATTGTCATCATCGTCATCATCGTCATCATCGTCATCATCGTCACCATCGTCACCATCGCCATCATCGTCATCATCGTCATCATCGTCGTCATCGTCATCATCGCCATCATCGCCATCATCGTCATCATCGTCATCATCGTCATCATCGTCATCATCGTCACCATCGTCATCATCGTCATCATCGTCATCATCGTCATCATCGTCATCATCGTCATCATCGTCGTCATCGTCATCATCGTCATCATCGTCATCATCGTCACCATCGGCACCATCGCCATCATCGTCATCATCGCCATCATCGCCATCATCGTCATCATCGTCATCATCGTCATCATCGTCATCATCGTCATCATCGTCATCATCGTCATCATCGTCATCATCGTCATCATCGTCATCATCGTCATCATCGTCATCATCGTCAACATCGTCATCATCGTCATCATCGTCACCATCGTCATCATCGTCATCATCGTCATCATCGTCATCATCGTCATTATCGTCATTATCGTCATTATCGTCATTATCGGCATTATCGGCATTATCGTCATTATCGTCATTATAGTCATTATCGTCATTATCGTCATTATCGTCATTATCGTCATTATCGTCATTATCGTCATCATCGTCATCATCGTCATCATCGTCATCATCGTCATCATCGTCATCATCGTCATCATCGTCATTTATCGTCATTATCGTCATTATCGTCATTATCGTCATTATCGTCATCATCGTCATCATCGTCACCATCGTCACCATCGTCACCATCGCCATCATCGTCACCAACGTCATCATCGTCATCATCGTCATCATCGTCATCATCGACATCATCGCCATCATCGTCATCATCGCCATCATCGCCATCATCGTCATCATCGGCATCATCGTCATCATCGCCATCATCGTCACCATCGTCACCATCGCCATCATCGTCATCATCGCCATCATCGCCATCATCGTCATCATCGTCATCATCGTCATCATCGTCATCATCGTCACCATCGTCATCATCGTCATCATCGTCATCATCGTCATCATCGTCATCATCGTCGTCATCGTCATCATCGTCATCATCGTCATCATCGTCACCATCGGCACCATCGCCATCATCGTCATCATCGCCATCATCGCCATCATCGTCATCATCGTCATCATCGTCATCATCGTCATCATCGTCATCATCGTCATCATCGTCATCATCGTCATCATCGTCATCATCGTCATCATCGTCATCATCGTCATCATCGTCAACATCGTCATCATCGTCATCATCGTCACCATCGTCATCATCGTCATCATCGTCATCATCGTCATCATCGTTATCATCGTCATCATCGTCATCATCGTCGTCATCGTCGTCATCGTCGTCATCGTCGTCATCGTCGTCATCGTCGTCATCATCGTCATCGTCGTCATCGTCATCATCGTCATTACCGTCATTATCGTCATTATAGTCATTATCGGCATTATCGGCATTATCGGCATTATCGGCATTATCGTCATTATCGTCATTATCGTCATTATCGTCATTATCGTCATTATCGTCATTATCTTCATTATCGTCATTATCGGCATTATCGTCATTATCGGCATTATCGTCATTATCATCATTATAGTCATTATCGTCATTATCGTCATTATCGTCATCATCGTCATCATCGTCATCATCGTCATCATCGTCATCATCGTCATCATCGTCATCATCGTCATCATTGTCATCATCGTCATCATCGTCATCATCGTCATCATCGTCATCATCGTCATCATCGTCATTATCGTCATTATCGTCATTATCGGCATTATCGTCATTATCGGCATTATCGGCATTATCATCATTATAGTCATTATCGTCATTATCGTCATCATCGTCATCATCGTCACCATCGTCATCATCGTCATCATCGTCATCATCGTCATCATCGTCGTCATCGTCGTCATCGTCATCATCGTCATCATCGTCATCATCGTCATCATCGTCCTCATCGTCGTCATCGTCGTCATCGTCACCATCATCATTACCGTCATTATCGTCATTATCGTCATTATCGTCATTATCGGCATTATTGTCATTATCGGCATTATCGTCATTATCGGCATTATCAGCATTATCGTCATTATCGTCATTATAGTCATCATCGTCATTATCGTCATTATCGTCATTATCGTCATTATCGTCATTATCGTCATTGTCGTCATTATCGTCATTATCGTCATTATCGTCATTATCGTCATTATCGTCATTATGGTCATTATCGTCATTATCGTCATTATCGTCATTATCGTCGTTATCGTCATTACCGACATTACTGGCATTATCGGCATTATCGGCATTACCGTCATTACCGTCATTACAGTCATTACCGGCATTACCGGCATTACCGGTATTACCGTCATTACCGTCATTACCGTCATTACCGTCATTACCGTCATTACCGTCATTACCGTCATTACCGTCATTACCGTCATTACCGGCATTACCGTCATTACCGTCATTGCCGTTATTACCGTCATTACCGTCATTACCGTCATTACCGTCATTACCGTCATCACCGTCATCATCGTCATCATCGCCATCATCGCCATCATCGTCATCATCGCCATCATCGTCATCATCGTCACCATCATCATCATCATCATCATCGTCAGCATCGTCACCATCGCCATCATCGTCACCATCGTCACCATCGCCATCATCGTCATCATCGCCATCATCGCCATCATCGTCATCATCGTCATCATCGTCATCATCGTCATCATCGTCATCATCGTCATCATCGTCATCATCGTCATCATCGTCATCATCGTCCTCATCGTCGTCATCGTCGTCATCGTCATCATCGTCATCATCGTCATCATCGTCATTACCGTCATTATCGTCATTATCGTCATGATCGTCATTATCGGCATTATCGGCATTATCGGCATTATCGGCATTATCGGCATTATCGGCATTATCGGCATTATCGTTATTATAGTCATTATCGTCATTATCGTCATTATCGTCATTATCGTCATTCTCGTCATCATCGTCATCATCGTTATTAACGTCATCATCGTCATCATCGTCATCACCGTCATCATCGTCATCATCGTCATCATCGTCATCATTGTCATCATCGTCATCATCGTCATCATCGTCATTTATCGTCATTATCGTCATTATCGTCATCATCGTCATCATCGTCACCATCGTCATCATCGTCATCATCGTCATCATCGTCATCATCGTCACCATCGTCACCATCGTCACCATCGTCACCATCGTCACCATCGTCATCATCGTCACCATCGTCACCATCGCCATCATCGTCACCATCGTCATCATCGCCATCATCGTCACCATCATCATCATCGTCCTCATCGTCGTCATCGTCGTCATCGTCATCATCGTCATCATCGTCATTACCGTCATTATCGTCATTATCGTCATTATCGTCATTATCGGCATTATGGGCATTATCGGCATTATCGGCATTATCGGCATTATCGGCATTATCGTTATTATAGTCATTATCGTCATTATCGTCATTATCGTCATTATCGTCATTATCGTCATTATCGTCATTATCGTCATTATCGTCATTATCGTCATTATCGTCATTACCGGCAATACCGGCATTATCGGTATTATCGGCATTACCGTCATTACAGTCATTATCGTCATTACCGTCATTACCGTCATTACCGTCATTACCGGCATTACCGGCATTACCGTCATTACCGGCATTACCGGCATTACCGTCATTACCGTCATCACCGTCATTACCGTCATTACGGTCAATACCGTCATTACCGTCATTACCGTCATTACCGTCATTACCGTCATTACCGTCATTACCGTCATTATCGTCATTATCGTCATTATCGTCATTATCGTCAGTATCGTCATTATCGTCACCATCGCCATCATCGTCACCATCGCTATCATCGTCACCATCGTCATCATCGTCATCATCGTCATCATCGTCATCATCGTCATCATCGTCATCATCGTCATCATCGTCATCATCGTCATCATCGTAATCATCGTGACCATCGTCATCATCGTCATCATCGTCATCATCGTCATCATCGTCATCATCGTCGTCATCGTCGTCATCGTCGTCATCATCATCATCGTCATCATCGTCATCATCGTCATTATCGTCATTATCGTCATTATCGTCATTATCGGCATTATCGGCATTATCGTCATTATCGTCATTATAGTCATTATCGTCATTATCGTCATTATCGTCATTATCGTCATTATCGTCATTATCGTCATCATCGTCATCATCGTCATCATCGTCATCATCGTCATCATCGTCATCATCGTCATCATCGTCATCATCGTCATCATCGTCATCATCGTCATTTATCGTCATTATCGTCATTATCGTCATTATCGTCATTATCGTCATTATCGTCATTATCGTCATCATCGTCATCATCGTCATCATCGTCATCATCGTCATCATCGTCATAATCGTCATCATCGTAATCATCGTCATCATTGTCATCATCGTCATCATCGTCATCATCGTCATCATCGTCACCATCGTCACCATCGCCATCATCGTCATCATCGTCATCATCGTCGTCATCGTCGTCATCTTCATCATCGTCATCATCGTCGTCATCGTCATTACCGCCATTATCGTCATTATCGTCATTATCGTCATTATCGTCATTATCGTCATTATCGTCATTATCGGCATTATCGGCATTATCGGCATTATCGTCATTATCGTCATCATCGTCATCATCGTCATCATCGTCATCATCGTCATCATCGCCATCATCGTCACCATCGCCATCATCGTCATCATCGCCATCATCGCCATCATCGTCATCATCGTCATCATCGACATCATCGTCATCATCGTCATCATCGTCACCATCGTCATCATCGTCATCATCGTCATCATCGTCATCATCGTCACCATCGTCACCATCGTCACCATCGTCACCATCGTCACCATCGTCATCATCGTCACCATCGTCACCATCGCCATCATCGTCACCATCGTCATCATCGCCATCATCGCCATCATCGCCAGCATCGCCATCATCGTCATCATCGCATTCATCGTCATTATCGTCATTATCGTCATTATCGTCATTACCGTCATTATCGTCATTATCGTCATTATCGTCATCATGGTCATCATCGACATCATCGTCATTATCGTCATTATCGTCATTATCGTCATTATCGTCATTATCGTCATTATCGTCATTATCGTCATTATCGTCATTATCGTCATCATCGTCATCATCGTCATCATCGTCATCATCGTCATCATCGTCCTCATCGTCGTCATCGTCGTCATCGTCATCATCGTCATCATCGTCATTACCGTCATTATCGTCATTATCGTCATTATCGTCATTATCGGCATTATCGGCATTATCGGCATTATCGGCATTATCGGCATTATCGGCATTATCGTTATTATAGTCATTATCGTCATTATCGTCATTATCGTCATTATCGTCATTATCGTCATTATCGTCATTATCGTCATTATCGGCATTATCGTCATTACCGGCAATACCGGCATTATCGGTATTATCGGCATTACCGTCATTACAGTCATTACCGTCATTACCGTCAATACCGTCATTATCGTCATTACCGTCATTACCGTCATTACCGGCATTACCGGCATTACCGGCATTACCGTCATTACCGTCATTACCGGCATTACCGGCATTACCGTCATTACCGTCATCACCGTCATTACCGTCATTACGGTCAATACCGTCATTACCGTCATTACCGTCATTACCGTCATTACCGTCATTATCGTCATTATCGTCATTATCGTAATTATCGTCATTATCGTCATTATCGTCATTATCGTCAGTATCGTCATTATCGTCACCATCGCCATCATCGTCACCATCGCTATCATCGTCACCATCGTCATCATCGTCATCATCGTCATCATCGTCATCATCGTCATCATCGTCATCATCGTCATCATCGTCATCATCGTCATCATCGTCATCATCGTCATCATCGTAATCATCGTGACCATCGTCATCATCGTCATCATCGTCATCATCGTCATCATCGTCATCATCGTCGTCATCGTCGTCATCGTCGTCATCATCATCATCGTCATCATCGTCATCATCGTCATTATCGTCATTATCGTCATTATCGTCATTATCGTCATTATCGGCATTATCGGCATTATCGTCATTATCGTCATTATAGTCGTTATCGTCATTATCGTCATTATCGTCATTATCGTCATTATCGTCATTATCGTCATTATCGTCGTTATCGTCATTATCGTCATTATCGTCATTATCGTCATTATCGTCATTATCGTCATTATCGTCATTATCGTCATTACCGGCATTACCGGCATTATCGGCATTACCGTCATTACCGTCATTACCGTCATTACCGTCATTACCGTCATTACCGTCATTACCGGGATTACCGTCATTACCGTCATTACCGTCATTACTGGCATTACCATCATTACCGTCATTACCGTCATTACCGTCATTACCGTCATTACCGTCATTACCGTCATTACCGTCATTACCGTCATTACCGTCAATACCGTCATTACCGTCATTACCGTCATTACCGTCATTACCGTCATTATCGTCATTATCGCCATTATCGCCATTATCGTCATTATCGTCATTATCGTCACCATCATCATCATCGTCATCATCGTCACCATCGTCACCATCGTCACCATCGCCATCATCGTCACCAACGTCATCATCGTCATCATCGTCATCATCGTCATCATCGACATCATCGCCATCATCGTCATCATCGCCATCATCGCCATCATCGTCATCATCGGCATCATCGTCATCATCGTCATCATCGTCATCATCGTCATCATCGTCATCATCGCCATCATCGCCATCATCGACATCATCGCCATCATCGCCATCATCGTCATCATCGCCATCATCGTCATCATCGCCACCATCGTCATCATCGTCATCACTGTCATCATCGTCACCATCGTCATCGTCATCATCGTCATCAACGTCATCATCGTCATCATCGTCATCATCGTCATAATCGTCATCATCGTCACCATCGTCATCATCGTCATCATCGTCACCATCGTCATCATCGTCATCATCGTCATCATCGTCATCATCGTCACCATCGTCATCATCGTCATTACCGGCATTATCGGCATTATCGGCATTACCGTCATTACCGTCATTACCGTCATTACCGTCATTACTGTCATTACCGTCATTACCGGCATTACCGGCATTACCGTCAATACCGTCATTACCATCATTACCGTCATTACCGTCATTATCGTCATTATCGCCATTATCTCCATTATCGTCATTATCGTCATTATCGTCACCATCGTCACCATCGTCATCATCGTCACCATCGTCACCATCGTCACCATCGTCACCATCGCCATCATCGTCACCAACGTCATCATCGTCATCATCGTCATCATCGTCATCATCGACTTCATCGCCATCATCGTCATCATTGCCATCATCGCCATCATTGACATCATCGCCATCATCGCCATCATCGTCATCATCGCCATCATCGTCATCATCGTCACCATCGTCATCATTATCATCATCGTCAGCATCGTCAGCATCGCCATCATCGTCACCATCGTCACCATCGCCATCATCGTCATCATCGCCATCATCGCCATCATCGTCATCATCGTCATCATCGTCATCATCGTCATCATCGTCATCATCGTCATTATCGTCATCATCGTCATCATCGTCCTCATCGTCGTCATCGTCGTCATCGTCATCATCGTCATCATCGTCATTACCGTCATTATCGTCATTATCGTCATTATCGTCATTATCGTCATTATCGGCATCATCGTCATCATCGCCATCATCGCCATCATCGTCATCATCGTCATCATCGTCATCATCGTCATCATCGTCATCATCGTCATCATCGTCATCATCGTCATCATCGTCCTCATCGTCGTCATCGTCGTCATCGTCATCATCCTCATCATCGTCATTACCGTCATTATCGTCATTATCGTCATTATCGTCATTATCGGCATTATCGGCATTATCGGCATTATCGGCATTATCGTTATTATAGTCATTATCGTCATTATCGTCATTATCGTCATTATCGTCATTATCGTCATTATCGTCATTATCGTCATTATCGTCATTATCGTCATTATCGTCATTATCGTCATTATCGTCATTATCGTCATTATCGTCATTATCGTCATTATCGTCATTATCGTCATTATCGTCATTACCGGCAATACCGGTATTATCGGCATTACCGTCATTACAGTCATTACCGTCATTACCGTCATTACCGTCATTATCGTCATTACCGTCATTACCGTCATTACCGTCATTACCGGCATTACCGTCATTACCGTCATTACCGTCATTACCGGCATTACCGGCATTACCGTCATTACCGTCATCACCGTCATTACCGTCATTACGGTCAATACCGTCATTACCGTCATTACCGTCATTACCGTCATTACCGTCATTACCGTCATTACCGCCATTATCGTCATTATCGTCATTATCGTCATTATCGTCAGTATCGTCATTATCGTCACCATCGCCATCATCGTCACCATCGCTATCATCGTCACCATCGTCATCATCGTCATCATCGTCATCATCGTCATCATCGTCATCATCATCATCATCGTCATCATCGTCATCATCGTAATCATCGTCATCATCGTCATCATCGTCATCATCGTCACCATCGTCACCATCGTCATCATCGTCATCATCGTCACCATCGTCACCATCGTCACCATCGTCACCATCGTCATCATCGTCATCATCGTCATCAACGTCATCATCGTCATCATCGTCGTCATCGTCGTCATCGTCGTCATCATCATCATCGTCATCATCGTCATCATCGTCATTATCGTCATTATCGTTATTATCGTCATTATCGGCATTATCGGCATTATCGTCAATATCGTCATTATCGTCATTATAGTCATTATCGTCATTATCGTCATTATCGTCATTATCGTCATTATCGTCATTATCGTCATTATCGTCATTATCGTCATTATCGTCATTATCGTCATTATCGTCATTAACGGCATTACCGGCATTATCGGCATTACCGTCATTTCCGTCATTACCGTCATTACCGTCATTACCGTCATTACCGTCATTACCGTCATTACCGGGATTACCGTCATTACCGTCATTACCGTCATTACTGGCATTACCGTCATTACCGTCATTACCGGCATTACCGTCATTACCGTCATTACCGTCATTACCGTCATTACCGTCATTACCGTCATTACCGTCAATACCGTCATTACCGTCATTACCGTCATTACCGTCATTACCGTCATTACCGTCATTACCGTCTTTATCGTCATTATCGTCATTATCGCCGTTATCGCCATTATCGTCATTATCGTCATTATCGTCACCATCGTCATCATCGTCATCATCGTCACCATCGTCACCATCGTCACCATCGCCATCATCGTCACCAACGTCATCATCGTCATCATCGTCATCATCGTCATCATCGACATCATCGTCATCATCGCCATCATCGCCATCATCGTCATCATCGGCATCATCGTCATCATCGTCTTCATCGTCATCATCGTCATCATCGTCATCATCGCCATCATCGCCATCATCGACATCATCGCCATCATCGCCATCATCGTCATCATCGCCATCATCGTCATCATCGTCACCATCGTCATCATCGTCATCATCGTCATCATCGTCATCATCGTCATCATCGTCATCATCGTCATCATCGTCATCATCGTCACCATCGTCACCATCGTCACCATCGTCACCATCGTAACCATCGTCACCATCGTCACCATCGTCATCATCGTCATCATCGTCATCATCGTCATCATCGTCATCATCGTCATCATCGTCATCATCGTCATCATCGTCATCATCGTCATCATCGTCATCATCGTCATCATCGTCATCATCGTCATCATCGTCATCATCGTCATCATCGTCATCATCGTCATCATCGTCATCATCGTCATCATCGTCATCATCGTCATCATCGTCACCATCGTCACCATCGTCACCATCGTCACCATCGTCATCATCGTCATCATCGTCATCAACGTCATCATCGTCATCATCGTCATCATCGTCATAATCGTCATCATCGTCACCATCGTCATCATCGTCATCATCGTCACCATCGTCATCATCGTCATCATCGTCATCATCGTCGTCATCGTCGTCATCGTCGCCATCGTCGTCATCGTCATCATCGTCATCATCGTCATTATCGTCATTATCGTCATTATCGTCATTATCGTCATTATAGTCATTATAGTCATTATTGTCATTATCGTCATTATCGTCATTATCGTCATTATCGTCATTATCGTCATCATCGTCATCATCGTCATCATCGTCATCATCGTCATCATCGTAATCATCGTCATCATCGTCATCATCGTCATCATCGTCATCATCATCACCATCGTCATCATCGTCATAATCGTCATCATCGTCGTCATCGTCGTCATCGTCGTCATCGTCGTCATCGTCGTCATCGTCGTCATCGTCATCATCGTCATCATCGTCATTACCGTCATTATCGTCATTATCGTCATTATCGGCATTATCGTCATTATCGGCATTATCGTCACTATCGGCATTATCGGCATTATCGTCATCATCGTCATCATCGTCATCATCGTCATCATCGTCATCATCGTCATCATCGTCATCATCGTCATCATCGTCATCATCGTCATCATCGTCATCATCGTCATCATCGTCATCATCGTCATCATCGTCACCATCGTCACCATCGTCACCATCGTCACCATCGTCATCATCGTCATCATCGTCATCAACGTCATCATCGTCATCATCGTCATCATCGTCATAATCGTCATCATCGTCACCATCGTCATCATCGTCATCATCGTCACCATCGTCATCATCGTCATCATCGTCATCATCGTCGTCATCGTCGTCATCGTCGCCATCGTCGTCATCGTCATCATCGTCATCATCGTCATTATCGTCATTATCGTCATTATCGTCATTATCGTCATTATAGTCATTATAGTCATTATTGTCATTATCGTCATTATCGTCATTATCGTCATTACCGTCATTACCGTCATTACCGGCATTACCGTCATTACCGTCATTACCGTCATTGCCGTCATTACCGTCATTACCGTCATTATCGTCATTACCGTCATTTCCGTCATTACCGTCATTACCGGCATTACCGGCATTACCGTCATTACCGTCATTACCGGCATTACCGGCATTACCGTCATTACCGTCATTACCGTCATCACCGTCATTACCGTCATTACGGTCAATACTGTCATTACCGTCATTACCGTCATTACCGTCATTACCGTCATTACCGTCAATATCGTCATTATCGTCATTATCGTCATTATCGTCAGTATCGTCATTATCGTCACCATCGCCATCATCGTCACCATCGCTATCATCGTCACCATCGTCATCATCGTCATCATCGTCATCATCGTCATCATCGTCATCATCGTCATCATCGTCATCATCGTCATCATCGTCATCATCGTCATCATCGTCATCATCGTAATCATCGTGACCATCGTCATCATCGTCATCATCGTCATCATCGTCATCATCGTCATCATCGTCGTCATCGTCGTCATCGTCGTCATCATCATCATCGTCATCATCGTCATCATCGTCATTATCGTCATTATCGTCATTATCGTCATTATCGGCATTATCGGCATTATCGTCATTACCGTCATTATAGTCATTATCGTCATTATCGTCATTATCGTCATTATCGTCATTATCGTCATTATCGTCATCATCGTCATCATCGTCATCATCGTCATCATCGTCATCATCGTCATCATCGTCATCATCGTCATCATCGTCATTTATCGTCATTATCGTCATTATCGTCATTATCGTCATTATCGTCATTATCGTCATCATCGTCATCATCGTCATCATCGTCATCATCGTCATCATCGTCATCATCGTCATAATCGTCATCATCGTAATCATCGTCATCATCGTCATCATCGTCATCATCGTCACCATCGTCACCATCGCCATCATCGTCATCATCGTCATCATCGTCGTCATCGTCGTCATCTTCATCATCGTCATCATCATCGTCATCGTCATTACCGTCATTATCGTCATTATCATCATTATCGTCATTATCGTCATTATCGGCATTATCGGCATTATCGGCATTATCGTCATTATCGTCATCATCGTCATCATCGTCATCATCGTCATCATCGTCATCATCGTCATCATCGCCATCATCGTCACCATCGTCACCATCGCCATCATCGTAATCATCGCCATCATCGCCATCATCGTCATCATCGTCATCATCGTCATCATCGTCATCATCGTCATCATCGTCACCATCGTCATCATCGTCATCATCGTCATCATCGTCACCAACGTCACCATCGTCACCATCGTCACCATCGTCACCATCGTCACCATCGCCATCATCGTCACCATCGTCATCATCGCCATCATCGCCATCATCGCCAGCATCGCCATCATCGTCATCATCGCCATCATCGTCATTATCGTCATTATCGTCATTATCGTCATTATCGTCATTATCGTCATTATCGTCATTATCGTCATCATCGTCATCATCGACATCATCGTCATTATCGTCATTATCGTAATTATCGTCATAATCGTCATCATCGTCATCATCGTCATCATCGTCACCATCGTCATCATCGTCATCATCGTCATCATCGTCATCATCGTCACCATCGTCACCATCGTCATCATCGTCATTACCGGCATTATCGGCATTATCGGCATTACCGTCATTACCGTCATTACCGTCATTACCGTCATTACTGTCATTACCGTCATTACCGGCATTACCGGCATTACCGTCAATACCGTCATTACCATCATTACCGTCATTACCGTCATTATCGTCATTATTGCCATTATCGCCATTATCGTCATTATCGTCATTATCGTCACCATCGTCATCATCGTCATCATCGTCACCATCGTCACCATCGTCACCATCGTCACCATCGCCATCATCGTCACCAACGTCATCATCGTCATCATCGTCTTCATCGTCATCATCGTCATCATCGTCATCATCGTCATCATCGTCATCATCGTCATCATCGTCATCATCGTCATCATCGTCATCATCGTCATTATCGTCATCATCGTCATCATCGTCATCATCGTCATTATCGTCATTATCGTCATTATCGTCATTATCGTCATTATCGTCATTATCGTCATTATCGTCATTAACGTCATCATCGTCATCATCGTCATCATCGTCATTATCGTCATTATCGTCATTATCGTCATTATCGTCATTATCGTCATTATCGTCATTATCGTCATTACCGGCAATACCGGCATTATCGGTATTATCGGCATTACCGTCATAACAGTCATTACCGTCATTACCGTCATTACCGTCATTATCGTCATTACCGTCATTACCGTCATTACCGTCATTACCGGCATTACCGGCATTACCGTCATTACCGTCATTACCGGCATTACCGGCATTACCGGCATTACCGTCATTACCGTCATCACCGTCATTACCGTCATTACGGTCAATACCGTCATTACCGTCATTACCGCCATTACCGTCATTACCGTCATTACCGTCATTATCGTCATTATCGTCATTATCGTCATTATCGTCAGTATCGTCATTATCGTCACCATCGCCATCATCGTCACCATCGCTATCATCGTCACCATCGTCATCATCGTCATCATCGTCATCATCGTCATCATCGTCATCATCGTCATCATCGTCACCATCGTCATCATCGTCATCATCGTCATCATCGTCACCAACGTCACCATCGTCACCATCGTCACCATCGTCACCATCGTCACCATCGCCATCATCGTCACCATCGTCATCATCGCCATCATCGCCATCATCGCCAGCATCGCCATCATCGTCATCATCGCCATCATCGTCATCATCGTCACCATCGTCACCATCGCCATCATCGTCATCATCGTCATCATCGTCGACATCGTCGTCATCTTCATCATCGTCATCATCGTCGTCATCGTCGTCATCGTCGTCATCATCATCATCGTCATCATCGTCATCATCGTCATTATCGTCATTATCGTCATTATCGTCATTATCGGCATTATCGGCATTATCGTCATTATCGTCATTATAGTCATTATCGTCATTATCGTCATTATCGTCATTATCGTCATTATCGTCATTATCGTCATCATCGTCATCATCGTCATCATCGTCATCATCGTCATCATCGTCATCATCGTCATCATCGTCATCATCGTCATTTATCGTCATTATCGTCATTATCGTCATTATCGTCATTATCGTCATTATCGTCATCATCGTCGTCATCGTCATCATCGTCATCATCGTCATCATCGTCATCATCGTCATAATCGTCATCATCGTAATCATCGTCATCATCGTCATCATCGTCATCATCGTCATCATCGTCACCATCGTCACCATCGCCATCATCGTCATCATCGTCATCATCGTCGACATCGTCGTCATCTTCATCATCGTCATCATCGTCGTCATCGTCATTACCGTCATTATCGTCATTATCGTCATTATCGTCATTATCGTCATTATCGTCATTATCGGCATTATCGGCATTATCGGCATTATCGTCATTATCGTCATCATCGTCATCATCGTCATCATCGTCATCATCGTCATCATCGCCATCATCGTCACCATCGTCACCATCGCCATCATCGTAATCATCGCCATCATCGCCATCATCGTCATCATCGTCATCATCGTCATCATCGTCATCATCGTCATCATCGTCACCATCGTCATCATCGTCATCATCGTCATCATCGTCACCAACGTCACCATCGTCACCATCGTCACCATCGTCACCATCGTCACCATCGCCATCATCGTCACCATCGTCATCATCGCCATCATCGCCATCATCGCCAGCATCGCCATCATCGTCATCATCGCCATCATCGTCATTATCGTCATTATCGTCATTATCGTCATTATCGTCATTATCGTCATTATCGTCATTATCGTCATCATCGTCATCATCGACATCATCGTCATTATCGTCATTATCGTCATTATCGTCATAATCGTCATCATCGTCATCATCGTCATCATCGTCACCATCGTCATCATCGTCATCATCGTCATCATCGTCACCATCGTCACCATCGTCATCATCGTCATTACCGGCATTATCGGCATTATCGGCATTACCGTCATTACCGTCATTACCGTCATTACCGTCATTTATGTCATTACCGTCATTACCGGCATTACCGGCATTACCGTCAATACCGTCATTACCATCATTACCGTCATTACCGTCATTATCGTCATTATCGCCATTATCGCCATTATCGTCATTATCGTCATTATCGTCACCATCGTCATCATCGTCATCATCGTCACCATCGTCACCATCGTCACCATCGCCATCATCGTCACCAACGTCATCATCGTCATCATCGTCATCATCGTCATCATCGACATCATCGCCATCATCGTCATCATCGCCATCATCGCCATCATCGTCATCATCGGCATCATCGTCATCATCGTCATCATCGTCATCATCGTCATCATCGTCATCATCGCCATCATCGCCATCATCGACATCATCGCCATCATCGCCATCATCGTCATCATCGCCATCATCGTCATCATCGTCACCATCGTCATCATCGTCATCATCGTCACCATCGTCACCATCGTCATCATCGTCACCATCGCCATCATCGCCACCATCGTCATCATCGTCATCATCGTCATCATCGCCATCATCGCCATCATCGCCATCATCGTCATCATCGCCATCATCGTCATCATCGTCATCATCGTCATCATCGTCATCATCGCCATCATCGTCATCATCGTCATCATCGTCATCATCGTCACCATCGCCATCATCGTCACCATCGTCACCATCGCCATCATCGTCATCATCGCCATCATCGCCATCATCGTCACCATTGTTATCATCGTCATCATCGTCACCATCGTCACAATCGTCATCATCGTCATCATCGTCATCATCGTCATCATCGTCATCATCGTCATCATCGTCATCATCGTCATCATCGTCATCATCGTCATCATCGTCGTCATCGTCGTCATCGTCGTCATCGTCGTCATCGTCGTCATCGTCGTCATCGTCATCATCGTCATTACCGTCATTATCGTCATTATCGTCATTATCGTCATTATCGTCATTATCGGCATTATCGGCATTATCGGCATTATCGGCATTATCGTCAGGATAGACATTATAGTCATTATCGGCATTATCGGCATTATCGTCATTATCGTCAATATCGTCATCATCGTCATTATCGTCATTATCGTCATTATCGGCATTATCGTCATTATCGGCATTATCGGCATTATCATCATTATAGTCATTATCGTCATTATCGTCATCATCGTCATCATCGTCACCATCGTCATCATCGTCATCATCGTCATCATCGTCGTCATCGTCGTCATCGTCGTCATCATCGTCATCATCGTCATCATCGTCATCATCGTCATCATCGTCATCATCGTCATCATCGTCATCATCGTCATCATCGTCATCATCGTCATCATTGTCATCATCGTCACCATCGTCATCATCGTCATCATCGTCATCATCGTCATCATCGTCATCATCGTCATCATCGTCATCATCGTCATGATCGTCATCATCGTCATCATCGTAATCATCGTGACCATCGTCATCATCGTCATCATCGTCATCATCGTCATCATCGTCATCATCGTCGTCATCGTCGTCATCGTCGTCATCATCATCATCGTCATCATCGTCATCATCGTCATTATCGTCATTAACGTCATTATCGTCATTATCGGCATTATCGGCATTATCGTCATTATCGTCATTATAGTCATTATCGTCATTATCGTCATTATCGTCATTATCGTCATTATCGTCATTATCGTCATCATCGTCATCATCGTCATCATCGTCATCATCGTCATCATCGTCATCATCGTCATCATCGTCATCATCGTCATTTATCGTCATTATCGTCATTATCGTCATTATCGTCATTATCGTCATTATCGTCATCATCGTCGTCATCGTCATCATCGTCATCATCGTCATCATCGTCATCATCGTCATAATCGTCATCATCGTAATCATCGTCATCATCGTCATCATCGTCATCATCGTCATCATCGTCACCATCGTCACCATCGCCATCATCGTCATCATCGTCATCATCGTCGACATCGTCGTCATCTTCATCATCGTCATCATCGTCGTCATCGTCATTACCGTCATTATCGTCATTATCGTCATTATCGTCATTATCGTCATTATCGTCATTATCGGCATTATCGGCATTATCGGCATTATCGTCATTATCGTCATCATCGTCATCATCGTCATCATCGTCATCATCGTCATCATCGCCATCATCGTCACCATCGTCACCATCGCCATCATCGTAATCATCGCCATCATCGCCATCATCGTCATCATCGTCATCATCGTCATCATCGTCATCATCGTCATCATCGTCACCATCGTCATCATCGTCATCATCGTCATCATCGTCACCAACGTCACCATCGTCACCATCGTCACCATCGTCACCATCGTCACCATCGCCATCATCGTCACCATCGTCATCATCGCCATCATCGCCATCATCGCCAGCATCGCCATCATCGTCATCATCGCCATCATCGTCATTATCGTCATTATCGTCATTATCGTCATTATCGTCATTATCGTCATTATCGTCATTATCGTCATCATCGTCATCATCGACATCATCGTCATTATCGTCATTATCGTCATTATCGTCATAATCGTCATCATCGTCATCATCGTCATCATCGTCACCATCGTCATCATCGTCATCATCGTCATCATCGTCACCATCGTCACCATCGTCATCATCGTCATTACCGGCATTATCGGCATTATCGGCATTACCGTCATTACCGTCATTACCGTCATTACCGTCATTTATGTCATTACCGTCATTACCGGCATTACCGGCATTACCGTCAATACCGTCATTACCATCATTACCGTCATTACCGTCATTATCGTCATTATCGCCATTATCGCCATTATCGTCATTATCGTCATTATCGTCACCATCGTCATCATCGTCATCATCGTCACCATCGTCACCATCGTCACCATCGCCATCATCGTCACCAACGTCATCATCGTCATCATCGTCATCATCGTCATCATCGACATCATCGCCATCATCGTCATCATCGCCATCATCGCCATCATCGTCATCATCGGCATCATCGTCATCATCGTCATCATCGTCATCATCGTCATCATCGCCATCATCGCCATCATCGACATCATCGCCATCATCGCCATCATCGTCATCATCGCCATCATCGTCATCATCGTCACCATCGTCATCATCGTCATCATCGTCACCATCGTCACCATCGTCATCATCGTCACCATCGCCATCATCGCCACCATCGTCATCATCGTCATCATCGTCATCATCGCCATCATCGCCATCATCGCCATCATCGTCATCATCGCCATCATCGTCATCATCGTCATCATCGTCATCATCGTCATCATCGCCATCATCGTCATCATCGTCATCATCGTCATCATCGTCACCATCGCCATCATCGTCACCATCGTCACCATCGCCATCATCGTCATCATCGCCATCATCGCCATCATCGTCACCATCGTTATCATCGTCATCATCGTCACCATCGTCACAATCGTCATCATCGTCATCATCGTCATCATCGTCATCATCGTCATCATCGTCATCATCGTCATCATCGTCATCATCGTCATCATCGTCATCATCGTCATCATCGTCACCATCGTCATCATCGTCATCATCGTCATCATCGTCATCATCGTCATCATCGTCATCATCGTCATCATCGTCGTCATCGTCGTCATCGTCGTCATCGTCGTCATCGTCGTCATCGTCGTCATCGTCGTCATCGTCATCATCGTCATTACCGTCATTATCGTCATTATCGTCATTATCGTCATTATCGTCATTATCGGCATTATCGGCATTATCGGCATTATCGGCATTATCGTCAGGATAGACATTATAGTCATTATCGGCATTATCGGCATTATCGTCATTATCGTCAATATCGTCATCATCGTCATTATCGTCATTATCGTCATTATCGGCATTATCGTCATTATCGGCATTATCGGCATTATCATCATTATAGTCATTATCGTCATTATCGTCATCATCGTCATCATCGTCACCATCGTCATCATCGTCATCATCGTCATCATCGTCGTCATCGTCGTCATCGTCGTCATCATCGTCATCATCGTCATCATCGTCATCATCGTCATCATCGTCATCATCGTCATCATCGTCATCATCGTCATCATCGTCATCATCGTCATCATTGTCATCATCGTCATCATCGTCATCATCGTCATCATCGTCATCATCGTCATTATCGTCATTATCGTCATTATCGGCATTATCGTCATATTCGGCATTATCGGCATTATCATCATTATAGTCATTATCGTCATTATCGTCATCATCGTCATCATCGTCACCATCGTCATCATCGTCATCATCGTCATCATCGTCGTCATCGTCGTCATCGTCGTCATCGTCGTCATCGTCGTCATCGTCGTCATCGTCGTCATCGTCATCATCATCATTACCGTCATTATCGTCATTATCGTCATTATCGTCATTATCGGCATTATTGTCATTATCGGCATTATCGTCATTATCGGCATTATCAGCATTATCGTCATTATCGTCATTATAGTCATCATCGTCATCATCGTCATTATCGTCATTATCGTCATTATCGTCATTATCGTCATTATCGTCATTGTCGTCATTATCGTCATTATCGTCATTATCGTCATTATCGTCATTATCGTCATTATCGTCATTATCGTCATTATGGTCATTATCGTCATTATCGTCATTATCGTCATTATCGTCGTTATCGTCATTACCGACATTACTGGCATTATCGGCATTATCGGCATTACCGTCATTACCGTCATTACCGCCATTACCGTCATTACCGGCATTACCGGCATTACCGTCATTACAGTCATTACCGGCATTACCGGCATTACCGGCATTACCGTCATTACCGTCATTACCGTCATTACCGTCATTACCGTCATTACCGTCATTACCGTCATTACCGGCATTACCGTCATTACCGTCATTGCCGTTATTACCGTCATTACCGTCATTACCGTCATTACCGTCATTACCGTCATCACCGTCATCATCGTCATCATCGCCATCATCGTCACCATCGCCATCATCGTCATCATCGTCATCATCGTCATCATCGCCATCATCGCCATCATCGTCATCATCGCCATCATCGTCATCATCGTCACCATCATCATCATCGTCATTTATCGTCATTTATCGTCATTATCGTCATTATCGTCATTATCGTCATTATCGTCATTATCGTCATCATCGTCATCATCGTCATCATCGTCATCATCGTCAGCATCGTCACCATCGCCATCATCGTCACCATCGTCACCATCGCCATCATCGTCATCATCGCCATCATCGTCATCATCGTTATCATCGTCATCATCGTCATCATCGCCATCATCGTCATCATCGCCATCATCGCCATCATCGTCATCATCGTCATCATCGTCATCATCGTCATCATCGTCATCATCGTCACCATCGTCATCATCGTCATCATCGTCATCATCGTCATCATCGTCACCATCGTCACCATCGTCACCATCGTCACCATCGTCATCATCGTCACCATCGTCACCATCGCCATCATCGTCACCATCGTCATCATCGCCATCATCGCCATCATCGCCAGCATCGCCATCATCGTCATCATCGCCATCATCGTCATTATCGTCATTATCGTCATTATCGTCATTATCGTCATTAACGTCATTATCGTCATTATCGTCATTATCGTCATTATCGTCATTATCGTCATTATCGTCATTATCGTCATTATCGTCATTATCGTCATCATCGTCATCATCGTCATCATCGTCATCATCGTCATCATCGTCATCATCGTCATTTATCGTCATTATCGTCATTATCGTCATTATCGTCATTATCGTCATTATCGTCATCATCGTCATCATCGTCATCATCGTCATCATCGTTATCATCGTCATCATCGTCATCATCGTCATAATCGTCATCATCGTAATCATCGTCATCATCGTCATCATCGTCATCATCGTCATCATCGTCATCATCGTCACCATCGTCACCATCGCCATCATCGTCATCATCGTCATCATCGTCGTCATCGTCGTCATCTTCATCATCGTCATCATCGTCGTCATCGTCATTACCGTCATTATCGTCATTATCGTCATTATCGTCATTATCGTCATTATCGTCATTATCGGCATTATCGGCATTATCGGCATTATCGTCATCATCGTCATCATCGTCATCATCGTCATCATCGTCATCATCGTCATCATCGCCATCATCGTCACCATCGTCACCATCGCCATCATCGTCATCATCGCCATCATCGCCATCATCGTCATCATCGTCATCATCGACATCATCGTCATCATCGTCATCATCGTCACCATCGTCATCATCGTCATCATCGTCATCATCGTCATCATCGTCACCATCGTCACCATCGTCACCATCGTCACCATCGTCATCATCGTCACCATCGCCATCATCGTCACCATCGTCATCATCGCCATCATCGCCATCATCGCCAGCATCGCCATCATCGTCATCATCGCCATCATCGTCATTATCGTCATTATCGTCATTATCGTCATTACCGTCATTATCGTCATTATCGTCATTATCGTCATCATGGTCATCATCGACATCATCGTCATTATCGTCATTATCGTCATTATCGTCATTATCGTCATTATCGTCATTATCGTCATTATCGTCATTATCGTCATTATCGTCATCATCGTCATCATCGTCATCATCGTCATCATCGTCATCATCGTCATCATCGTCATCATCGTCATCATCGTCATCATCGTCCTCATCGTCATCATCGTCGTCATCGTCATCATCGTCATCATCGTCATTACCGTCATTATCGTCATTATCGTCATTATCGTCATTATCGTCATTATCGGCATTATCGGCATTATCGGCATTATCGGCATTATCGGCATTATCGTTATTATAGTCATTATCGTCATTATCGTCATTATCGTCATTATCGTTATCATCGTCATCATCGTCACCATCGTCACAATCGTCATCATCGTCATCATCGTCATCATCGTCATCATCGTCATCATCGTCATCATCGTCATCATCGTCATCATCGTCATCATCGTCATCATCGTCCTCATCGTCGTCATCGTCGTCATCGTCATCATCGTCATCATCGTCATCATCGTTATTACCGTCATTATCGGCATTATCGGCATTATCGGCATTATCGGCATTATCGTTATTATAGTCATTATCGTCATTACCGTCATTACCGTCATTACCGTCATCATCATCATCATCGCCATCTTCGCCATCATCGTCATCATCGCCATCATCGCCATCATCGTCATCATCGTCATCATCGTCATCATCGGCATCATCGTCATCATCGTCATCATCGTCATCATCGTCATCATCGTCATCATCGCCATCATCGCCATCATCGACATCATCGCCATCATCGCCATCATCGTCATCATCGCCATCATCGTCATCATCGTCACCATCGTCATCATCGTCATCACTGTCATCATCGTCACCATCGTCATCATCGTCATCATCGTCATCAACGTCATCATCGTCATCATCGTCATTATCGTCATCATCGTCATCATCGTTATTAACGTCATCATCGTCATCATCGTCATCATCGTCATCATCGTCATCATCGTCATCATCGTCATTTATCGTCATTATCGTCATTATCGTCATTATCGTCATTATCGTCATCATCGTCATCATCGTCATCATCGTCATCATCGTCATCATCGTCATCATCGTCATCATCGTCATAATCGTCATCATCGTAATCATCGTCATCATCGTCATCATCGTCATCATCGTCACCATCGTCACCATCGCCGTCATCGTCATCATCGTCATCATCGTCGTCATCGTCGTCATCTTCATCATCGTCATCATCATCGTCATCGTCATTACCGTCATTATCGTCATTATCATCATTATCGTCATTATCGTCATTATCGGCATTATCGGCATTATCGGCATTATCGTCATTATCGTCATCATCGTCATCATCGTCATCATCGTCATCATCGTCATCATCGTCATCATCGCCATCATCGTCACCATCGTCACCATCGCCATCATCGTAATCATCGCCATCATCGCCATCATCGTCATCGTCGTCATCATCGTCATCATCGTCATCATCGTCATCATCGTCACCATCGGCATCATCGTCATCATCGTCATCATCGTCATCATCGTCATCATCGTCATCATCGCCATCATCGCCATCATCGACATCATCGCCATCATCGCCATCATCGTCATCATCGCCATCATCGTCATCATCGTCACCATCGTCATCATCGTCATCACTGTCATCATCGTCACCATCGTCATCATCGTCATCATCGTCATCAACGTCATCATCGTCATCATCGTCATTATCGTCATCATCGTCATCATCGTTATTAACGTCATCATCGTCATCATCGTCATCATCGTCATCATCGTCATCATCGTCATCATCGTCATTTATCGTCATTATCGTCATTATCGTCATTATCGTCATTATCGTCATTATCGTCATCATCGTCATCATCGTCATCATCGTCATCATCGTCATCATCGTCATCATCGTCATAATCGTCATCATCGTAATCATCGTCATCATCGTCATCATCGTCATCATCGTCACCATCGTCACCATCGCCATCATCGTCATCATCGTCATCATCGTCGTCATCGTCGTCATCTTCATCATCGTCATCATCATCGTCATCGTCGTCATCGTCATCATCGTCATCATCGTCATCATCGTTATTACCGTCATTATCGGCATTATCGGCATTATCGGCATTATCGGCATTATCGTTATTATAGTCATTATCGTCATTACCGTCATTACCGTCATTACCGTCATCATCGTCATCATCGCCATCATCGCCATCATCGTCATCATCGCCATCATCGCCATCATCGTCATCATCGTCATCATCGTCATCATCGGCATCATCGTCATCATCGTCATCATCGTCATCATCGTCATCATCGTCATCATCGCCATCATCGCCATCATCGACATCATCGCCATCATCGCCATCATCGTCATCATCGCCATCATCGTCATCATCGTCACCATCGTCATCATCGTCATCACTGTCATCATCGTCACCATCGTCATCATCGTCATCATCGTCATCAACGTCATCATCGTCATCATCGTCATTATCGTCATCATCGTCATCATCGTTATTAACGTCATCATCGTCATCATCGTCATCATCGTCATCATCGTCATCATCGTCATCATCGTCATTTATCGTCATTATCGTCATTATCGTCATTATCGTCATTATCGTCATTATCGTCATCATCGTCATCATCGTCATCATCGTCATCATCGTCATCATCGTCATCATCGTCATAATCGTCATCATCGTAATCATCGTCATCATCGTCATCATCGTCATCATCGTCACCATCGTCACCATCGCCATCATCGTCATCATCGTCATCATCGTCGTCATCGTCGTCATCTTCATCATCGTCATCATCATCGTCATCGTCATTACCGTCATTATCGTCATTATCATCATTATCGTCATTATCGTCATTATCGGCATTATCGGCATTATCGGCATTATCGTCATTATCGTCATCATCGTCATCATCGTCATCATCGTCATCATCGTCATCATCGTCATCATCGCCATCATCGTCACCATCGTCACCATCGCCATCATCGTAATCATCGCCATCATCGCCATCATCGTCATCATCGTCATCATCGTCATCATCGTCATCATCGTCATCATCGTCACCATCGTCATCATCGTCATCATCGTCATCATCGTCACCAACGTCAACATCGTCACCATCATCACCATCGTCACCATCGTCACCATCGCCATCATCGTCACCATCGTCATCATCGCCATCATCGCCATCATCGCCAGCATCGCCATCATCGTCATCATCGCCATCATCGTCATTATCGTCATTATCGTCATTATCGTCATTATCGTCATTATCGTCATTATCGTCATTATCGTCATTATCGTCATTATCGTCATCATCGTCATCATCGACATCATCGTCATTATCGTCATTATCGTAATTATCGTCATAATCGTCATCATCGTCATCATCGTCATCATCGTCACCATCGTCATCATCGTCATCATCGTCATCATCGTCATCATCGTCACCATCGTCACCATCGTCATCATCGTCATTACCGGCATTATCGGCATTATCGGCATTACCGTCATTACCGTCATTACCGTCATTACCGTCATTACTGTCATTACCGTCATTACCGGCATTACCGGCATTACCGTCAATACCGTCATTACCATCATTACCGTCATTACCGTCATTATCGTCATTATTGCCATTATCGCCATTATCGTCATTATCGTCATTATCGTCACCATCGTCATCATCGTCATCATCGTCACCATCGTCACCATCGTCACCATCGTCACCATCGCCATCATCGTCACCAACGTCATCATCGTCATCATCGTCATCATCGTCATCATCGTCATCATCGTCATCATCGTCATCATCGTCATCATCGTCATCATCGTCATCATCGTCATTATTGTCATCATCGTCATCATCGTCATCATCGTCATTATCGTCATTATCGTCATTATCGTCATTATCGTCATTATCGTCATTATCGTCATTATCGTCATTAACGTCATCATCGTCATCATCGTCATCATCGTCATTATCGTCATTATCGTCATTATCGTCATTATCGTCATTATCGTCATTATCGTCATTACCGGCAATACCGGCATTATCGGTATTATCGGCATTACCGTCATTACAGTCATTACCGTCATTACCGTCATTACCGTCATTATCGTCATTACCGTCATTACCGTCATTACCGGCATTACCGGCATTACCGTCATTACCGTCATTACCGTCATTACCGGCATTACCGTCATTACCGTCATCACCGTCATTACCGTCATTACGGTCAATACCGTCATTACCGTCATTACCGCCATTACCGTCATTACCGTCATTACCGTCATTATCGTCATTATCGTCATTATCGTCATTATCGTCAGTATCGTCATTATCGTCACCATCGCCATCATCGTCACCATCGCTATCATCGTCACCATCGTCATCATCGTCATCATCGTCATCATCGTCATCATCGTCATCATCGTCATCATCGTCATCATCGTCATCATCGTCATCATCGTAATCATCGTGACCATCGTCATCATCGTCATCATCGTCATCATCGTCATCATCGTCATCATCGTCGTCATCGTCGTCATCGTCGTCATCATCATCATCGTCATCATCGTCATCATCGTCATTATCGTCATTATCGTCATTATCGTCATTATCGGCATTATCGTCATTATCGTCATTATAGTCATTATCGTCATTATCGTCATTATCGTCATTATCGTCATTATCGTCATTATCGTCATCATCGTCATCATCGTCATCATCGTCATCATCGTCATCATCGTCATCATCGTCATCATCGTCATCATCGTCATTTATCGTCATTATCGTCATTATCGTCATTATCGTCATTATCGTCATTATCGTCATCATCGTCGTCATCGTCATCATCGCCATCATCGTCATCATCGTCATCATCGTCATAATCGTCATCATCGTAATCATCGTCATCATCGTCATCATCGTCATCATCGTCATCATCGTCACCATCGTCACCATCGCCATCATCGTCATCATCGTCATCATCGTCGTCATCGTCGTCATCTTCATCATCGTCATCATCGTCGCCATCGTCATTACCGTCATTATCGTCATTATCGTCATTATCGTCATTATCGTCATTATCGGCATTATCGGCATTATCGGCATTATCGTCATTATCGTCATCATCGTCATCATCGTCATCATCGTCATCATCGTCATCATCGCCATCATCGTCACCATCGTCACCATCGCCATCATCGTAATCATCGCCATCATCGCCATCATCGTCATCATCGTCATCATCGTCATCATCGTCATCATCGTCATCATCGTCACCATCGTCATCATCGTCATCATCGTCATCATCGTCACCAACGTCACCATCGTCACCATCGTCACCATCGTCACCATCGTCACCATCGCCATCATCGTCACCATCGTCATCATCGCCATCATCGCCATCATCGCCAGCATCGCCATCATCGTCATCATCGCCATCATCGTCATTATCGTCATTATCGTCATTATCGTCATTATCGTCATTATCGTCATTATCGTCATTATCGTCATCATCGTCATCATCGACATCATCGTCATTATCGTCATTATCGTCATTATCGTCATAATCGTCATCATCGTCATCATCGTCATCATCGTCACCATCGTCATCATCGTCATCATCGTCATCATCGTCATCATCGTCACCATCGTCACCATCGTCATCATCGTCATTACCGGCATTATCGGCATTATCGGCATTACCGTCATTACCGTCATTACCGTCATTACCGTCATTTATGTCATTACCGTCATTACCGGCATTACCGGCATTACCGTCAATACCGTCATTACCATCATTACCGTCATTACCGTCATTATCGTCATTATCGCCATTATCGCAATTATCGTCATTATCGTCATTATCGTCACCATCGTCATCATCGTCATCATCGTCACCATCGTCACCATCGTCACCATCGCCATCATCGTCACCAACGTCATCATCGTCATCATCGTCATCATCGTCATCATCGACATCATCGCCATCATCGTCATCATCGCCATCATCGCCATCATCGTCATCATCGGCATCATCGTCATCATCGTCATCATCGTCATCATCGTCATCATCGTCATCATCGCCATCATCGCCATCATCGACATCATCGCCATCATCGCCATCATCGTCATCATCGCCATCATCGTCATCATCGTCACCATCGTCATCATCGTCATCATCGTCACCATCGTCACCATCGTCATCATCGTCACCATCGCCATCATCGCCACCATCGTCATCATCGTCATCATCGTCATCATCGTCATCATCGCCATCATCGCCATCATCGTCATCATCGCCATCATCGTCATCATCGTCATCATCGTCATCATCGTCATCATCGCCATCATCGTCACCATCGTCATCATCGTCATCATCGTCACCATCGTCACCATCGTCACCATCGCCATCATCGTCACCAACGTCATCATCGTCATCATCGTCATCATCGTCATCATCGTCATCATCGTCATCATCGTCACCATCGTCATCATCGTCATCATCGTCATCATCGTCATCATCGTCATCATCGTCATCATCGTCGTCATCGTCGTCATCGTCGTCATCGTCGTCATCGTCGTCATCGTCGTCATCGTCATCATCGTCATTACCGTCATTATCGTCATTATCGTCATTATCGTCATTATCGTCATTATCGTCATTATCGGCATTATCGGCATTATCGGCATTATCGGCATTATCGTCATGATAGACATTATAGTCATTATCGGCATTATCGGCATTATCGTCATTATCGTCATTATCGTCATCATCGTCATTATCGTCATTATCGTCATTATCGGCATTATCGTCATTATCGGCATTATCGGCATTATCATCATTATAGTCATTATCGTCATTATCGTCATCATCGTCATCATCGTCACCATCGTCATCATCGTCATCATCGTCATCATCGTCGTCATCGTCGTCATCGTCGTCATCATCGTCATCATCGTCATCATCGTCATCATCGTCATCATCGTCATCATCGTCATCATCGTCATCATCGTCATCATTGTCATCATCGTCATCATCGTCATCATCGTCATCATCGTCATCATCGTCATCATCGTCATTATCGTCATTATCGTCATTATCGGCATTATCGTCATTATCGGCATTATCGGCATTATCATCATTATAGTCATTATCGTCATTATCGTCATCATCGTCATCATCGTCACCATCGTCATCATCGTCATCGTCGTCATCATCGTCGTCATCGTCGTCATCGTCGTCATCGTCGTCATCGTCGTCATCGTCGTCATCGTCATCATCATCATTACCGTCATTATCGTCATTATCGTCATTATCGTCATTATCGGCATTATTGTCATTATCGGCATTATCGTCATTATCGGCATTATCAGCATTATCGTCATTATCGTCATTATAGTCATCATCGTCATTATCGTCATTATCGTCATTATCGTCATTATCGTCATTATCGTCATTATCGTCATTGTCGTCATTATCGTCATTATCGTCATTATCGTCATTATCGTCATTATCGTCATTATCGTCATTATCGTCATTATGGTCATTATCGTCATTATCGTCATTATCGTCATTATCGTCGTTATCGTCATTACCGACATTACTGGCATTATCGGCATTATCGGCATTACCGTCATTACCATCATTACCGCCATTACCGGCATTACCGGCATTACCGTCATTACAGTCATTACCGGCATTACCGGCATTACCGGCATTACCGTCATTACCGTCATTACCGTCATTACCGTCATTACCGTCATTACCGTCATTACCGTCATTACCGTCATTACCGTCATTGCCGTTATTACCGTCATTACCGTCATTACCGTCATTACCGTCATTACCGTCATCACCGTCATCATCGTCATCATCGCCATCATCGTCACCATCGCCATCATCGTCATCATCGTCATCATCGTCATCATCGCCATCATCGCCATCATCGTCATCATCGCCATCATCGTCATCATCGTCACCATCATCATCATCGTCATTTATCGTCATTATCGTCATTATCGTCATTATCGTCATTATCGTCATTATCGTCATTATCGTCATTATCGGCATTATCGGCATTATCGGCATTATCGTCATTATCGTCATCATCGTCATCATCGTCATCATCGTCATCATCGTCATCATCGTCATCATCGCCATCATCGTCACCATCGTCACCACCGCCATCATCGTCATCATCGCCATCATCGCCATCATCGTCATCATCGTCATCATCGTCATCATCGTCATCATCGTCATTTATCGTCATTATCGTCATTATCGTCATTATCGTCATTATCGTCATTATCGTCATCATCGTCGTCATCGTCATCATCGTCATCATCGTCATCATCGTCATCATCGTCATAATCGTCATCATCGTAATCATCGTCATCATCGTCATCATCGTCGTCATCTTCATCATCGTCATCATCGTCGTCATCGTCATTACCGTCATTATCGTCATTATCGTCATTATCGTCATTATCGTCATTATCGTCATTATCGGCATTATCGGCATTATCGGCATTATCGTCATTATCGTCATCATCGTCATCATCGTCATCATCGTCATCATCGTCATCATCGCCATCATCGTCACCATCGTCACCATCGCCATCATCGTAATCATCGCCATCATCGCCATCATCGTCATCATCGTCATCATCGTCATCATCGTCATCATCGTCATCATCGTCACCATCGTCATCATCGTCATCATCGTCATCATCGTCACCAACGTCACCATCGTCACCATCGTCACCATCGTCACCATCGTCACCATCGCCATCATCGTCACCATCGTCATCATCGCCATCATCGCCATCATCGCCAGCCTCGCCATCATCGTCATCATCGCCATCATCGTCATTATCGTCATTATCGTCATTATCGTCATTATCGTCATTATCGTCATTATCGTCATTATCGTCATCATCGTCATCATCGACATCATCGTCATTATCGTCATTATCGTCATTATCGTCATAATCGTCATCATCGTCATCATCGTCATCATCGTCACCATCGTCATCATCGTCATCATCGTCATCATCGTCATCATCGTCACCATCGTCACCATCGTCATCATCGTCATTACCGGCATTATCGGCATTATCGGCATTACCGTCATTACCGTCATTACCGTCATTACCGTCATTTATGTCATTACCGTCATTACCGGCATTACCGGCATTACCGTCAATACCGTCATTACCATCATTACCGTCATTACCGTCATTATCGTCATTATCGCCATTATCGCCATTATCGTCATTATCGTCATTATCGTCACCATCGTCATCATCGTCATCATCGTCACCATCGTCACCATCGTCACCATCGTCATCATCGTCACCATCGCCATCATCGTCATCATCGCCATCATCGCCATCATCGCCATCATCGACATCATCGCCATCATCGCCATCATCGTCATCATCGCCATCATCGTCATCATCGTCACCATCGTCATCATCGTCATCATCGTCACCATCGTCACCATCGTCATCATCGTCACCATCGCCATCATCGCCACCATCGTCATCATCGTCATCATCGTCATCATCGCCATCATCGCCATCATCGCCATCATCGTCATCATCGCCATCATCGTCATCATCGTCATCATCGTCATCATCGTCATCATCGCCATCATCGTCATCATCGTCATCATCGTCATCATCGTCACCATCGCCATCATCGTCACCATCGTCACCATCGCCATCATCGTCATCATCGCCATCATCGCCATCATCGTCACCATCGTTATCATCGTCATCATCGTCACCATCGTCACAATCGTCATCATCGTCATCATCGTCATCATCGTCATCATCGTCATCATCGTCATCATCGTCATCATCGTCATCATCGTCATCATCGTCACCATCGTCATCATCGTCATCATCGTCATCATCGTCATCATCGTCATCATCGTCATCATCGTCATCATCGTCGTCATCGTCGTCATCGTCGTCATCGTCGTCATCGTCGTCATCGTCGTCATCGTCATCATCGTCATTACCGTCATTATCGTCATTATCGTCATTATCGTCATTATCGTCATGATAGACATTATAGTCATTATCGGCATTATCGGCATTATCGTCATTATCGTCATTATCGTCATCATCGTCATTATCGTCATTATCGTCATTATCGGCATTATCGTCATTATCGGCATTATCGGCATTATCATCATTATAGTCATTATCGTCATTATCGTCATCATCGTCATCATCGTCACCATCGTCATCATCGTCATCATCGTCATCATCGTCGTCATCGTCGTCATCGTCGTCATCATCGTCATCATCGTCATCATCGTCATCATCGTCATCATCGTCATCATCGTCATCATCGTCATCATCGTCATCATCGTCATCATCGTCATCATTGTCATCATCGTCATCATCGTCATCATCGTCATCATCGTCATCATCGTCATCATCGTCATTATCGTCATTATCGTCATTATCGGCATTATCGTCATTATCGGCATTATCGGCATTATCATCATTATAGTCATTATCGTCATTATCGTCATCATCGTCATCATCGTCACCATCGTCATCATCGTCATCATCGTCATCATCGTCGTCATCGTCGTCATCGTCGTCATCGTCGTCATCGTCGTCATCGTCGTCATCGTCGTCATCGTCATCATCATCATTACCGTCATTATCGTCATTATCGTCATTATCGTCATTATCGGCATTATTGTCATTATCGGCATTATCGTCATTATCGGCATTATCAGCATTATCGTCATTATCGTCATTATAGTCATCATCGTCATTATCGTCATTATCGTCATTATCGTCATTATCGTCATTATCGTCATTATCGTCATTATCGTCATTATCGTCATTATCGTCATTATCGTCATTATCGTCATTATCGTCATTATGGTCATTATCGTCATTATCGTCATTATCGTCATTATCGTCGTTATCGTCATTACCGACATTACTGGCATTATCGGCATTATCGGCATTACCGTCATTACCATCATTACCGCCATTACCGTCATTACCGGCATTACCGGCATTACCGTCATTACAGTCATTACCGGCATTACCGGCATTACCGGCATTACCATCATTACCGTCATTACCGTCATTACCGTCATTACCGTCATTACCGTCATTACCGTCATTACCGTCATTACCGGCATTACCGTCATTACCGTCATTGCCGTTATTACCGTCATTACCGTCATTACCGTCATTACCGTCATTACCGTCATCACCGTCATCATCGTCATCATCGCCATCATCGTCACCATCGCCATCATCGTCATCATCGTCATCATCGTCATCATCGCCATCATCGCCATCATCGTCATCATCGCCATCATCGTCATCATCGTCACCATCATCATCATCGTCATTTATCGTCATTATCGTCATTATCGTCATTATCGTCATTATCGTCATTATCGTCATCATCGTCATCATCGTCATCATCGTCATCATCGTCACCATCGCCATCATCGTCACCATCGTCACCATCGCCATCATCGTCATCATCGCCATCATCGCCATCATCGTCATCATCGTCATCATCGTCATCATCGTCATCATCGTCATCATCGTCATCATCGTCATCATCGTCATCATCGTCATCATCGTCATCATCGTCATCATCGTCCTCATCGTCGTCATCGTCGTCATCGTCATCATCGTCATCATCGTCATCATCGTCATTACCGTCATTATCGTCATTATCGTCATTATCGTCATTATCGGCATTATCGGCATTATCGGCATTATCGGCATTATCGGCATTATCGTTATTATAGTCATTATCGTCATTATCGTCATTATCGTCATTCTCGTCATCATCGTCATCATCGTTATTAACGTCATCATCGTCATCATCGTCATCATCGTCATCATCGTCATCATCGTCATCATCGTCATCATCGTCATCATCGTCATCATCGTCATTTATCGTCATTATCGTCATTATCGTCATTATCGTCATTATCGTCATTATCGTCATCATCGTCATCATCGTCATCATCGTCATAATCGTCATCATCGTAATCATCGTCATCATCGTCATCATCGTCATCATCGTCATCATCGTAATCATCGTCATCATCGTCATCATCGTCATCATCGTCATCATCGTCATCATCGTCACCATCGTCACCATCGCCATCAACGTCATCATCGTCATCATCGTCGTCATCGTCGTCATCTTCATCATCGTCATCATCGTCGTCATCGTCATTACCGTCATTATCGTCATTATCGTCATTATCGTCATTATCGTCATTATCGGCATTATCGGCATTATCGGCATTATCGTCATTATCGTCATCATCGTCATCATCGTCATCATCGTCATCATCGTCATCATCGTCATCATCGCCATCATCGTCACCATCGTCACCACCGCCATCATCGTCATCATCGCCATCATCGCCATCATCGTCATCATCGTCATCATCGTCATCATCGTCATCATCGTCATCATCGTCACCATCGTCATCATCGTCATCATCGTCATCATCGTCATCATCGTCACCATCGTCACCATCGTCACCATCGTCACCATCGTCATCATCGTCACCATCGTCACCATCGCCATCATCGTCACCATCGTCATCATCGCCATCATCGCCATCATCGCCAGCATCGCCATCATCGTCATCATCGCCATCATCGTCATTATCGTCATTATCGTCATTATCGTCATTATCGTCATTATCGTCATTATCGTCATTATCGTCATTATCGTCATTATCGTCATTATCGTCATTATCGTCATTATCGTCATTATCGTCATCATCGTCATCATCGTCATCATCGTCATCATCGTCATCATCGTCATCATCGTCATTTATCGTCATTATCGTCATTATCGTCATTATCGTCATTATCGTCATTATCGTCATCATCGTCATCATCGTCATCATCGTCATCATCGTCATCATCGTCATCATCGTCATCATCGTCATAATCGTCATCATCGTAATCATCGTCATCATCGTCATCATCGTCATCATCGTCATCATCGTCATCATCGTCACCATCGTCACCATCGCCATCATCGTCATCATCGTCATCATCGTCGTCATCGTCGTCATCTTCATCATCGTCATCATCGTCGTCATCGTCATTACCGTCATTATCGTCATTATCGTCATTATCGTCATTATCGTCATTATCGTCATTATCGGCATTATCGGCATTATCGGCATTATCGTCATCATCGTCATCATCGTCATCATCGTCATCATCGTCATCATCGTCATCATCGCCATCATCGTCACCATCGTCACCATCGCCATCATCGTCATCATCGCCATCATCGCCATCATCGTCATCATCGTCATCATCGACATCATCGTCATCATCGTCATCATCGTCACCATCGTCATCATCGTCATCATCGTCATCATCGTCATCATCGTCACCATCGTCACCATCGTCACCATCGTCACCATCGTCACCATCGTCATCATCGTCACCATCGCCATCATCGTCACCATCGTCATCATCGCCATCATCGCCATCATCGCCAGCATCGCCATCATCGTCATCATCGCCATCATCGTCATTATCGTCATTATCGTCATTATCGTCATTACCGTCATTATCGTCATTATCGTCATCATCGTCATCATCGTCATCATCGTCAGCATCGTCACCATCGCCATCATCGTCACCATCGTCACCATCGCCATCATCGTCATCATCGTCATCATCGTCATCATCGTCATCATCGTCATCATCGTCATCATCGTCATAATCGTCATCATCGTCATCATCGTCATCATCGTCATCATCGTCATCATCGTCATCATCGTCATCATCGTCATCATCGTCCTCATCGTCGTCATCGTCGTCATCGTCATCATCGTCATCATCGTCATCATCGTCATTACCGTCATTATCGTCATTATCGTCATTATCGTCATTATCGGCATTATCGGCATTATCGGCATTATCGGCATTATCGGCATTATCGTTATTATAGTCATTATCGTCATTATCGTCATTATCGTCATTCTCGTCATCATCGTCATCATCGTTATTAACGTCATCATCGTCATCATCGTCATCATCGTCATCATCGTCATCATCGTCATCATCGTCATCATCGTCATCATCGTCATCATCGTCATCATCGTCATTTATCGTCATTATCGTCATTATCGTCATTATCGTCATTATCGTCATTATCGTCATCATCGTCATCATCGTCATCATCGTCATCATCGTCACCATCGTCACCATCGTCACCATCGTCATCATCGTCACCATCGCCATCATCGTCACCATCGTCATCATCGCCATCATCGCCATCATCGCCAGCATCGCCATCATCGTCATCATCGCCATCATCGTCATTATCGTCATTATCGTCATTATCGTCATTACCGTCATTATCGTCATTATCGTCATCATCGTCATCATCGTCATCATCGTCATCATCGTCAGCATCGTCACCATCGCCATCATCGTCACCATCGTCACCATCGCCATCATCGTCATCATCGCCATCATCGCCATCATCGTCATCATCGTCATCATCGTCATCATCGTCATCATCGTCATCATCGTCATCATCGTCATCATCGTCATCATCGTCATCATCGTCATCATCGTCATCATCGTCATCATCGTCCTCATCGTCGTCATCGTCGTCATCGTCATCATCGTCATCATCGTCATCATCGTCATTACCGTCATTATCGTCATTATCGTCATTATCGTCATTATCGGTATTATCGGCATTATCGGCATTATCGGCATTATCGGCATTATCGTTATTATAGTCATTATCGTCATTATCGTCATTATCGTCATTCTCGTCATCATCGTCATCATCGTTATTAACGTCATCATCGTCATCATCGTCATCATCGTCATCATCGTCATCATCGTCATCATCGTCATCATCGTCATCATCGTCATCATCGTCATCATCGTCATTTATCGTCATTATCGTCATTATCGTCATTATCGTCATTATCGTCATTATCGTCATCATCGTCATCATCGTCATCATCGTCATCATCGTCATCATCGTCATAATCGTCATCATCGTAATCATCGTCATCATCGTCATCATCGTCATCATCGTCATCATCGTAATCATCGTCATCATCGTCATCATCGTCATCATCGTCATCATCGTCATCATCGTCACCATCGTCACCATCGCCATCATCGTCATCATCGTCATCATCGTCGTCATCGTCGTCATCTTCATCATCGTCATCATCGTCGTCATCGTCATTACCGTCATTATCGTCATTATCGTCATTATCGTCATTATCGTCATTATCGGCATTATCGGCATTATCGGCATTATCGTCATTATCGTCATCATCGTCATCATCGTCATCATCGTCATCATCGTCATCATCGTCATCATCGCCATCATCGTCACCATCGTCACCACCGCCATCATCGTCATCATCGCCATCATCGCCATCATCGTCATCATCGTCATCATCGTCATCATCGTCATCATCGTCATCATCGTCACCATCGTCATCATCGTCATCATCGTCATCATCGTCATCATCGTCACCATCGTCACCATCGTCACCATCGTCACCATCGTCATCATCGTCACCATCGTCACCATCGCCATCATCGTCACCATCGTCATCATCGCCATCATCGCCATCATCGCCAGCATCGCCATCATCGTCATCATCGCCATCATCGTCATTATCGTCATTATCGTCATTATCGTCATTATCGTCATTATCGTCATTATCGTCATTATCGTCATTATCGTCATTATCGTCATTATCGTCATTATCGTCATTATCGTCATTATCGTCATCATCGTCATCATCGTCATCATCGTCATCATCGTCATCATCGTCATCATCGTCATTTATCGTCATTATCGTCATTATCGTCATTATCGTCATTATCGTCATTATCGTCATCATCGTCATCATCGTCATCATCGTCATCATCGTCATCATCGTCATCATCGTCATCATCGTCATAATCGTCATCATCGTAATCATCGTCATCATCGTCATCATCGTCATCATCGTCATCATCGTCATCATCGTCACCATCGTCACCATCGCCATCATCGTCATCATCGTCATCATCGTCGTCATCGTCGTCATCTTCATCATCGTCATCATCGTCGTCATCGTCATTACCGTCATTATCGTCATTATCGTCATTATCGTCATTATCGTCATTATCGGCATTATCGGCATTATCGGCATTATCGGCATTATCGTCATCATCGTCATCATCGTCATCATCGTCATCATCGTCATCATCGTCATCATCGCCATCATCGTCACCATCGTCACCATCGCCATCATCGTCATCATCGCCATCATCGCCATCATCGTCATCATCGTCATCATCGACATCATCGTCATCATCGTCATCATCGTCACCATCGTCATCATCGTCATCATCGTCATCATCGTCATCATCGTCACCATCGTCACCATCGTCACCATCGTCACCATCGTCATCATCGTCACCATCGCCATCATCGTCACCATCGTCATCATCGCCATCATCGCCATCATCGCCAGCATCGCCATCATCGTCATCATCGCCATCATCGTCATTATCGTCATTATCGTCATTATCGTCATTACCGTCATTATCGTCATTATCGTCATTATCGTCATCATGGTCATCATCGACATCATCGTCATTATCGTCATTATCGTCATTATCGTCATTATCGTCATTATCGTCATTATCGTCATTATCGTCATTATCGTCATTATCGTCATCATCGTCATCATCGTCATCATCGTCATCATCGTCATCATCGTCATCATCGTCATCATCGTCATCATCGTCATCATCGTCATCATCGTCATCATCGTCCTCATCGTCGTCATCGTCGTCATCGTCATCATCGTCATCATCGTCATTACCGTCATTATCGTCATTATCGTCATTATCGGCATTATCGGCATTATCGGCATTATCGGCATTATCGGCATTATCGGCATTATCGTTATTATAGTCATTATCGTCATTATCGTCATTATCGTCATTATCGCCATTATCGTCATTATCGTCATTATCGTCATTACCGGCAATACCGGCATTATCCGTATTATCGGCATTACCGTCATTACAGTCATTACCGTCATTACCGTCATTACCGTCATTATCGTCATTACCGTCATTACCGTCATTACCGGCATTACCGGCATTACCGGCATTACCGTCATTACCGTCATTACCGGCATTACCGGCATTACCGTCATTACCGTCATCACCGTCATTACCGTCATTACGGTCAATACCGTCATTACCGTCATTACCGTCATTACCGTCATTACCGTCATTATCGTCATTATCGTCATTATCGTCATTATCGTCACCATCGCCATCATCGTCACCATCGCTATCATCGTCACCATCGTCATCATCGTCATCATCGTCATCATCTTCATCATCGTCATCATCGTCATCATCGTCATCATCGTCATCATCGTCATCATCGTCATCATCGTCATCATCGTCATCATCGTCATCATCGTAATCATCGTGACCATCGTCATCATCGTCATCATCGTCATCATCGTCATCATCGTCGTCATCGTCGTCATCGTCGTCATCATCATCATCGTCATCATCGTCATCATCGTCATTATCGTCATTATCGTCATTATCGTCATTATCGGCATTATCGGCATTATCGTCATTATCGTCATTATAGTCGTTATCGTCATTATCGTCATTATCGTCATTATCGTCATTATCGTCATTATCGTCATTATCGTCATTATCGTCATTATCGTCATTATCGTCATTACCGGCATTACCGGCATTATCGGCATTACCGTCATTACCGTCATTACCGTCATTACCGTCATTACCGTCATTACCGTCATTACCGTCATTACCGTCATTACCGGGATTACCGTCATTACCGTCATTACCGTCATTACTGGCATTACCGTCATCACCGTCATTACCGTCATTACCGTCATTACCGTCATTACCGTCATTACCGTCATTACCGTCAATACCGTCATTACCGTCATTACCGTCATTACCGTCATTACCGTCATTATCGTCATTATAGTCATTATCGCCATTATCGCCATTATCGTCATTATCGTCATTATCGTCACCATCGTCATCATCGTCATCATCGTCACCATCGTCACCATCGTCACCATCGCCATCATCGTCACCAACGTCATCATCGTCATCATCGTCATCATCGACATCATCGCCATCATCGTCATGATCGCCATCATCGCCATCATCGTCATCATCGGCATCATCGTCATCATCGTCATCATCGTCATCATCGTCATCATCGTCATCATCGCCATCATCGCCATCATCGACATCATCGCCATCATCGCCATCATCGTCATCATCGCCATCATCGTCATCATCGTCACCATCGTCATCATCGTCATCACTGTCATCATCGTCACCATCGTCATCATCGTCATCATCGTCATCAACGTCATCATCGTCATCATCGTCATCATCGTCATAATCGTCATCATCGTCACCATCGTCATCATCGTCATCATCGTCACCATCGTCATCATCGTCATCATCGTCATCATCGTCATCATCGTCACCATCGTCACCATCGTCATCATAGTCATTACCGGCATTATCGGCATTATCGGCATTACCGTCATTACCGTCATTACCGTCATTACCGTCATTACTGTCATTACCGTCATTACCGGCATTACCGGCATTACCGTCAATACCGTCATTACCATCATTACCGTCATTACCGTCATTATCGTCATTATCGCCATTATCGCCATTATCGTCATTATCGTCATTATCGTCATTATCGTCACCATCGTCACCATCGTCATCATCGTCACCATCGTCACCATCGTCACCATCGTCACCATCGCCATCATCGTCACCAACGTCATCATCGTCATCATCGTCATCATCGTCATCATCGACATCATCGCCATCATCGTCATCATCGCCATCATCGCCATCATCGACATCATCGCCATCATCGCCATCATCGTCATCATCGCCATCATCGTCATCATCGTCACCATCGTCATCATCGTCATCATCGTCACCATCGTCACCATCGTCATCATCGTCACCATCGCCATCATCGCCACCATCGTCATCATCGTCATCATCGCCATCATCGCCATCATCGCCATCATCGTCATCATCGCCATCATCGTCATCATCGTCATCATCGTCATCATCGTCATCATCGCCATCATCGTCATCATCGTCATCATCGTCATCATCGTCATCATCGTCACCATCGTCACCATCGCCATCATCGTCATCATCGCCATCATCGCCATCATCGTCACCATCGTCATCATCGTCATCATCGTCACCATCGTCACAATCGTCATCATCGTCATCATCGTCATCATCGTCATCATCGTCATCATCGTCATCATCGTCATCATCGTCACCATCGTCATCATCGTCATCATCGTCATCATCGTCATCATCGTCATCATCGTCATCATCGTCATCATCGTCATCATCGTCGTCATCGTCGTCATCGTCGTCATTGTCGTCATCGTCGTCATCGTCATCATCGTCATTACCGTCATTATCGTCATTATCGTCATTATCGTCATTATCGGCATTATCGGCATTATCGGCATTATCGGCATTATCGTCATGATAGACATTATAGTCATTATCGGCATTATCGGAATTATCGTCATTATCGTCATTATCGTCATTATCGTCATTATCGTCATTATCGTCATTATCGTCATTATCGTCATTATCTTCATTATCGTCATTATCGGCATTATCGTCATTATCGGCATTATCGTCATTATCATCATTATAGTCATTATCGTCATTATCGTCATTATCGTCATTATCGTCATCATCGTCATCATCGTCATCATCGTCATCATCGTCATCATCGTCATCATCGTCATCATCGGCACCATCGCCTTTATCGTCATCATCGTCATCATCGTCATCATCGTCATCATCGTCATCATCGTCATCATCGTCATCATCGTGATCATCGTCATCATCGTCATCATCGTCATCATCGTCATCATCGTCATCATCGTCATCATCGTCATCATCGTCATCATCGTCGTCATCGTCGTCATCGTCGTCATCGTCATCATCGCCATCATCGCCATCATCGTCATCATCGTCATCATCGTCATCATCGTCATCATCGTCATCATCGTCATCATCGTCATCATCGTCATCATCGTCATCATCGTCGTCATCGTCGTCATCGTCATCATCGTCATCATCGTCATCATCGTCATCATCGTCATCATCGTCATCATCGTCATTATCGTCATCATCCTCATTATCGTCATTATCGTCATTATCGGCATTATCGTCATTATCGTCATCATCGTCATCATCGTCATCATCGTCATCATCGTCATCATCGACATCATGGACATTATCGTCATTATCGTCATTATCGTCATTATCGTCATTACCGTCATTACCGTCATTACCGTCATTACCGTCATTACTGTGATTACCGTCATTACCGACATTACCGTCATTACCGTCATTACCGTCATTACCGTCATCACCGTCATTACCGTCATTACGGTCATTACCGTCATTACCATCATTATCGTCATTATCGTCATTATCGTCATTATCGTCATTATCGTCAGTATCGTCATTATCGTCATTATCGTCATTATCGTCATTATCGTCATTATCGTCATTATCGTCATTATCGGCATTATCGGCATTATCGGCATTACCGTCATTACCGTCATTACCGTCATTACTGTCATTACCGGCATTACCGCCATTATCGCCATTATCGTCATTATCGTCATTATCGTCATTATCGTCAGTATCGTCATTACCGTCATCATCGTCACCATCGTCTTCATCGTCATCATCGTCGTCATCGTCGTCATCGTCGTCATCGTCGCCATCGTCGTCTTCGTCATCATCGTCATCATCGTCATTATCGTCATTATCGTCATTATCGTCATTATAGTCATTATAGTCATTATTGTCATTATCGTCATTATCGTCATTATCGTCATTATCGTCATTATCGTCATTATCGTCATCATCGTCATCATCGTCATCATCGTCATCATCGTCATCATCGTCATCATCGTAATCATCGTCATCATCGTCATCATCGTCATCATCGTCATCATCGTCACCATCGTCATCATCGTCATCATCGTCATCATCGTCATCATCGTCGTCATCGTCGTCATCGTCGTCATCGTCGTCATCGTCGTCATCGTCATCATCGTCATGATCGTCATTACCGTCATTATCGTCATTATCGTCATTATCGTCATTATCGGCATTATCGTCATTATCGGCATTATCGTCACTATCGGCATTATCGGCATTATCGTCATTATCGTCATTATAGTCATCATCGTCATTATCGTCATTATCGTCATTATCGTCATTATCGTCATTATCATCATTGTCGTCATTACCGTCATTACAGTCATTACCGGCATTACCGGCATTACCGGCATTACCGTCATTACCGTCATTACCGTCATTACCGTCATTACCGTCATTACCGTCATTACCGTCATTACCGTCATTACCGCCATTACCGTCGTTACCGTCATTACCGTCATTACCGGCATTACCGTCATTACCGTCATTACCGTCATTGCCGTCATTACCGTCATTACCGTCATTGCCGTCATTACCGTCATTACCGTCATTACCGTCATTACCGTCATCATCGTCATCATCGCCATCATCGCCATCATCGTCATCATCGTCATCATCGTCACCATCATCATCATTATCATCATCGTCAGCATCGTCAGCATCGCCATCATCGTCACCATCGTCACCATCGCCATCATCGTCATCATCGCCATCATCGCCATCATCGTCATCATCGTCATCATCGTCATCATCGTCATCATCGTCATTATCGTCATCATCGTCATCATCGTCCTCATCGTCGTCATCGTCGTCATCGTCATCATCGTCATCATCGTCATTACCGTCATTATCGTCATTATCGTCATTATCGTCATTATCGTCATTATCGGCATCATCGTCATCATCGCCATCATCG
The DNA here is from genome assembly GCA_963855975.1 of Andrena chrysosceles. Lineage (NCBI taxonomy): Eukaryota > Metazoa > Arthropoda > Insecta > Hymenoptera > Andrenidae > Andrena > Andrena chrysosceles. Next base: position 710,327 of record CAWLCU010000594.1, read on the forward strand.
CCATCATCGTCATCATCGTCATCATCGTCATCATCGTCATTATCGTCATTATCGTCATTATCGTCATTATCGTCATTATCGTCATTACCGGCATTACCGGCATTACCGTCATTACCGTCATCACCGTCATTACCGTCATTACGGTCAATACCGTCATTACCGTCATTACCGTCATTACCGTCATTATCGTCATTATCGTCATTATCGTCATTATCGTCAGTATCGTCATTATCGTCACCATCGCTATCATCGTCACCATCGTCATCATCGTCATCATCGTCATCATCGTCATCATCGTCATCATCGTCATCATCGTCATCATCGTCATCATCGTCATCATCGTCATCATCGTCATCATCGTCATCATCGTAATCATCGTGACCATCGTCATCATCGTCATCATCGTCATCATCGTCATCATCGTCGTCATCGTCGTCATCGTCGTCATCATCATCATCGTCATCATCGTCATCATCGTCATTATCGTCATTACCGTCATTACCGTCATTACCGTCATTACCGTCATTACCGTCATTACCGTCATTACCGTCATTACCGGGATTACCGTCATTACCGTCATTACCGTCATTACTGGCATTACCGTCATTACCGTCATTACCGTCATTACCGTCATTACCGTCATTACCGTCATTACCGTCATTACCGTCAATACCGTCATTACCGTCATTACCGTCATTACCGTCATTATCGTCATTATCGTCATTATCGCCATTATCGCCATTATCGTCATTATCGTCATTATCGTCACCATCGTCATCATCGTCATCATCGTCACCATCGTCACCATCGTCACCATCGCCATCATCGTCACCAACGTCATCATCGTCATCATCGTCATCATCGACATCATCGCCATCATCGTCATGATCGCCATCATCGCCATCATCGTCATCATCGGCATCATCGTCATCATCGTCATCATCGTCATCATCGTCATCATCGTCATCATCGCCATCATCGCCATCATCGACATCATCGCCATCATCGCCATCATCGTCATCATCGCCATCATCGTCATCATCGTCACCATCGTCATCATCGTCATCACTGTCATCATCGTCACCATCGTCATCATCGTCATCATCGTCATCAACGTCATCATCGTCATCATCGTCATCATCGTCATAATCGTCATCATCGTCACCATCGTCATCATCGTCATCATCGTCACCATCGTCATCATCGTCATCATCGTCATCATCGTCATCATCGTCACCATCGTCACCATCGTCATCATAGTCATTACCGGCATTATCGGCATTATCGGCATTACCGTCATTACCGTCATTACCGTCATTACCGTCATTACTGTCATTACCGTCATTACCGGCATTACCGGCATTACTGTCAATACCGTCATTACCATCATTACCGTCATTACCGTCATTATCGTCATTATCGCCATTATCGCCATTATCGTCATTATCGTCATTATCGTCATTATCGTCACCATCGTCACCATCGTCATCATCGTCATTATCGTCATTAACGTCATCATCGTCACCATCGCCATCATCGTCACCAACGTCATCATCGTCATCATCGTCATCATCGTCATCATCGACATCATCGCCATCATCGTCATCATCGCCATCATCGCCATCATCGACATCATCGCCATCATCGCCATCATCGTCATCATCGCCATCATCGTCATCATCGTCACCATCGTCATCATCGTCATTATCGTCATTATCGTCATCATCGGCATCATCGTCATCATCGCCATCATCGCCATCATCGTCATCATCGTCATCATCGTCATCATCGTCATTATCGTCATTATCGTCATTATCGTCATCATCGTCATCATCGTCATCATCGTCATCATCGTCATCATCGTCATCATCGTAATCATCGTCACCATCGTCATCATCGTCATCATCGTCATCATCGTCACCATCGTCATCATCGTCATCATCGTCGTCATCGTCGTCATCGTCGTCATCGTCGTCATCGTCGTCATCATCATCATCGTCATGATCGTCATTACCGTCATTATCGTCATTATCGTCATTATCGTCATTATCGGCATTATCGTCATTATCGGCATTATCGTCACTATCGGCATTATCGGCATTATCGTCATTATCGTCATTATAGTCATCATCGTCATTATCGTCATTATCGTCATTATCGTCATTATCGTCATTATCATCATTGTCGTCATTACCGTCATTACAGTCATTACCGGCATTACCGGCATTACCGGCATTACCGTCATTACCGTCATTACCGTCATTACCGTCATTACCGTCATTACCGTCATTACCGTCATTACCGTCATTACCGCCATTACCGTCGTTACCGTCATTACCGTCATTACCGGCATTACCGTCATTACCGTCATTACCGTCATTGCCGTCATTACCGTCATTACCGTCATTGCCGTCATTACCGTCATTACCGTCATTACCGTCATTACCGTCATCATCGTCATCATCGCCATCATCGCCATCATCGTCATCATCGTCATCATCGTCACCATCATCATCATTATCATCATCGTCAGCATCGTCAGCATCGCCATCATCGTCACCATCGTCACCATCGCCATCATCGTCATCATCGCCATCATCGCCATCATCGTCATCATCGTCATCATCGTCATCATCGTCATCATCGTCATTATCGTCATCATCGTCATCATCGTCCTCATCGTCGTCATCGTCGTCATCGTCATCATCGTCATCATCGTCATTACCGTCATTATCGTCATTATCGTCATTATCGTCATTATCGTCATTATCGGCATCATCGTCATCATCGCCATCATCGCCATCATCGTCATCATCGTCATCATCGTCATCATCGTCATTATCGTCATTATCGTCATTATCGTCATTATCGTCATTATCGTCATTACCGGCATTACCGGCATTACCGTCATTACCGTCATCACCGTCATTACCGTCATTACGGTCAATACCGTCATTACCGTCATTACCGTCATTACCGTCATTACCGTCATTATCGTCATTATCGTCATTATCGTCATTATCGTCATTATCGTCATTATCGTCAGTATCGTCATTATCGTCACCATCGCCATCATCGTCACCATCGCTATCATCGTCACCATCGTCATCATCGTCATCATCGTCATCATCGTCATCATCGTCATCATCGTCATCATCGTCATCATCGTCATCATCGTCATCATCGTCATCATCGTCATCATCGTCATCATCGTCATCATCGTCATCATCGTAATCATCGTGACCATCGTCATCATCGTCATCATCGTCATCATCGTCATCATCGTCGTCATCGTCGTCATCGTCGTCATCATCATCATCGTCATCATCGTCATCATCGTCATTATCGTCATTACCGTCATTACCGTCATTACCGTCATTACCGTCATTACCGTCATTACCGTCATTACCGTCATTACCGGGATTACCGTCATTACCGTCATTACCGTCATTACTGGCATTACCGTCATTACCGTCATTACCGTCATTACCGTCATTACCGTCATTACCGTCATTACCGTCATTACCGTCAATACCGTCATTACCGTCATTACCGTCATTACCGTCATTATCGTCATTATCGTCATTATCGCCATTATCGCCATTATCGTCATTATCGTCATTATCGTCACCATCGTCATCATCGTCATCATCGTCACCATCGTCACCATCGTCACCATCGCCATCATCGTCACCAACGTCATCATCGTCATCATCGTCATCATCGACATCATCGCCATCATCGTCATGATCGCCATCATCGCCATCATCGTCATCATCGGCATCATCGTCATCATCGTCATCATCGTCATCATCGTCATCATCGTCATCATCGCCATCATCGCCATCATCGACATCATCGCCATCATCGCCATCATCGTCATCATCGCCATCATCGTCATCATCGTCACCATCGTCATCATCGTCATCACTGTCATCATCGTCACCATCGTCATCATCGTCATCATCGTCATCAACGTCATCATCGTCATCATCGTCATCATCGTCATAATCGTCATCATCGTCACCATCGTCATCATCGTCATCATCGTCACCATCGTCATCATCGTCATCATCGTCATCATCGTCATCATCGTCACCATCGTCACCATCGTCATCATAGTCATTACCGGCATTATCGGCATTATCGGCATTACCGTCATTACCGTCATTACCGTCATTACCGTCATTACTGTCATTACCGTCATTACCGGCATTACCGGCATTACCGTCAATACCGTCATTACCATCATTACCGTCATTACCGTCATTATCGTCATTATCGCCATTATCGCCATTATCGTCATTATCGTCATTATCGTCATTATCGTCACCATCGTCACCATCGTCATCATCGTCATTATCGTCATTAACGTCATCATCGTCACCATCGCCATCATCGTCACCAACGTCATCATCGTCATCATCGTCATCATCGTCATCATCGACATCATCGCCATCATCGTCATCATCGCCATCATCGCCATCATCGACATCATCGCCATCATCGCCATCATCGTCATTATCGTCATTATCGTCACCATCGTCATCATCGTCATCATCGTCACCATCGTCACCATCGTCACCATCGCCATCATCGTCACCAACGTCATCATCGTCATCATCGTCATCATCGACATCATCGCCATCATCGTCATGATCGCCATCATCGCCATCATCGTCATCATCGGCATCATCGTCATCATCGTCATCATCGTCATCATCGTCATCATCGTCATCATCGCCATCATCGCCATCATCGACATCATCGCCATCATCGCCATCATCGTCATCATCGCCATCATCGTCATCATCGTCACCATCGTCATCATCGTCATCACTGTCATCATCGTCACCATCGTCATCATCGTCATCATCGTCATCAACGTCATCATCGTCATCATCGTCATCATCGTCATAATCGTCATCATCGTCACCATCGTCATCATCGTCATCATCGTCACCATCGTCATCATCGTCATCATCGTCATCATCGTCATCATCGTCACCATCGTCACCATCGTCATCATAGTCATTACCGGCATTATCGGCATTATCGGCATTACCGTCATTACCGTCATTACCGTCATTACCGTCATTACTGTCATTACCGTCATTACCGGCATTACCGGCATTACCGTCAATACCGTCATTACCATCATTACCGTCATTACCGTCATTATCGTCATTATCGCCATTATCGCCATTATCGTCATTATCGTCATTATCGTCATTATCGTCACCATCGTCACCATCGTCATCATCGTCATTATCGTCATTAACGTCATCATCGTCACCATCGCCATCATCGTCACCAACGTCATCATCGTCATCATCGTCATCATCGTCATCATCGACATCATCGCCATCATCGTCATCATCGCCATCATCGCCATCATCGACATCATCGCCATCATCGCCATCATCGTCATCATCGCCATCATCGTCATCATCGTCACCATCGTCATCATCGTCATCATCGTCACCATCGTCACCATCGTCATCATCGTCACCATCGCCATCATCGCCACCATCGTCATCATCGTCATCATCGTCATCATCGCCATCATCGCCATCATCGCCATCATCGTCATCATCGCCATCATCGTCATCATCGTCATCATCGTCATCATCGTCATCATCGCCATCATCGTCATCATCGTCATCATCGTCATCATCGTCATCATCGTCACCATCGTCACCATCGCCATCATCGTCATCATCGTCACCATCGCCATCATCGTCATCATCGCCATCATCGCCATCATCGTCACCATCGTCATCATCGTCATCATCGTCACCATCGTCACAATCGTCATCATCGTCATCATCGTCATCATCGTCATCATCGTCATCATCGTCATCATCGTCATCATCGTCACCATCGTCATCATCGTCATCATCGTCATCATCGTCATCATCGTCATCATCGTCATCATCGTCATCATCGTCATCATCGTCGTCATCGTCGTCATCGTCGTCATCGTCGTCATCGTCGTCATCGTCATCATCGTCATTACCGTCATTATCGTCATTATCGTCATTATCGTCATTATCGGCATTATCGGCATTATCGGCATTATCGTCATGATAGACATTATAGTCATTATCGGCATTATCGGAATTATCGTCATTCTCGTCATTCTCGTCATTATCGTCATTATCGTCATTATCGTCATTATCGTCATTATCTTCATTATCGTCATTATCGGCATCATCGTCATCATCGTCATCATCGTCATCATCGGCACCATCGCCTTTATCGTCATCATCGGCATCATCGTCATCATCGTGATCATCGTCATCATCGTCATCATCGTGATCATCGTGATCATCGTCATCATCGTCATCATCGTCATCATCGTCATCATCGTCATCATCGTCATCATCGTCATCATCGTCATCATCGTCGTCATCGTCGTCATCGTCATCATCGTCATCATCGTCATCATCGTCATCATCGTCATCATCGTCATTATCGTCATCATCCTCATTATCGTCATTATCGTCATTATCGGCATTATCGTCATTATCGTCATCATCGTCATCATCGTCATCATCGTCATCATCGTCATCATCGACATCATGGACATTATCGTCATTATCGTCATTATCGTCATTATCGTCATTACCGTCATTACCGTCATTACCGTCATTACTGTGATTACCGTCATTACCGTCATTACCGACATTACCGTCATTACTGTCATTACCGTCATCACCGTCATTACCGTCATTACGGTCATTACCGTCATTACCATCATTACCGTCATTATCGTCATTATCGTCATTATCGTCATTATCGTCATTATCGTCAGTATCGTCATTATCGTCATTATCGTCATTATCGTCATTATCGTCATTATCGTCATTATCGTCATTATCGTCATTATCGGCATTATCGGCATTATCGGCATTACCGTCATTACCGTCATTACCGTCATTACTGTCATTACCGGCATTACCGCCATTATCGCCATTATCGTCATTATCGTCATTATCGTCATTATCGTCAGTATCGTCATTACCGTCATCATCGTCACCATCGTCTTCATCGTCATCATCGTCGTCATCGTCGTCATCGTCGTCATCGTCGCCATCGTCGTCTTCGTCATCATCGTCATCATCGTCATTATCGTCATTATCGTCATTATCGTCATTATAGTCATTATAGTCATTATTGTCATTATCGTCATTATCGTCATTATCGTCATTATCGTCATTATCGTCATTATCGTCATCATCGTCATCATCGTCATCATCGTCATCATCGTCATCATCGTCATCATCGTAATCATCGTCATCATCGTCATCATCGTCATCATCGTCATCATCGTCACCATCGTCATCATCGTCATCATCGTCATCATCGTCATCATCGTCGTCATCGTCGTCATCGTCGTCATCGTCGTCATCGTCGTCACCGTCATCATCGTCATGATCGTCATTACCGTCATTATCGTCATTATCGTCATTATCGTCATTTTCGGCATTATCGTCATTATCGGCATTATCGTCACTATCGGCATTATCGGCATTATCGTCATTATCGTCATTATAGTCATCATCGTCATTATCGTCATTATCGTCATTATCGTCATTATCGTCATTATCATCAATGTCGTCATTACCGTCATTACAGTCATTACCGGCATTACCGGCATTACCGGCATTACCGTCATTACCGTCATTACCGTCATTACCGTCATTACCGTCATTACCGTCATTACCGCCATTACCGTCGTTACCGTCATTACCGTCATTACCGGCATTACCGTCATTACCGTCATTACCGTCATTACCGTCATTGCCGTCATTACCGTCATTACCGTCATTGCCGTCATTACCGTCATTACCGTCATTACCGTCATCATCGTCATCATCGCCATCATCGCCATCATCGCCATCATCGTCATCATCGTCATCATCGTCACCATCATCATCATTATCATCATCGTCAGCATCGTCAGCATCGCCATCATCGTCACCATCGTCACCATCGCCATCATCGTCATCATCGCCATCATCGCCATCATCGTCATCATCGTCATCATCGTCATCATCGTCATCATCGTCATTATCGTCATCATCGTCATCATCGTCCTCATCGTCGTCATCGTCGTCATCGTCATCATCTTCATCATCGTCATTACCGTCATTATCGTCATTATCGTCATTATCGTCATTATCGTCATTATCGGCATCATCGTCATCATCGCCATCATCGCCATCATCGTCATCATCGTCATCATCGTCATCATCGTCATCATCGTCATCATCGTCATCATCGTCATCATCGTCCTCATCGTCGTCATCGTCGTCATCGTCATCATCGTCATCATCATCATTATCGTCATTATCGTCATTATCGTCATTATCGTCATTATCGGCATTATCGGCATTATCGGCATTATCGGCATTATCGTTATTATAGTCATTATCGTCATTATCGTCATTATCGTCATTATCGTCATTATCGTCATTATCGTCATTATCGTCATTATCGTCATTATCGTCATTATCGTCATTATCGTCATTACCGTCATCACCGTCATTACCGTCATTACGGTCATTACCGTCATTACCGTCATTACCGTCATTACCGTCATTACCGTCATTACCGTCATTACCGTCATTACCGTCATTACCGTCATTATCGTCATTATCGTCATTATCGTCATTATCGTCATTATCGTCATTATCGTCATTATCGTCATTATCGTCATTATCGTCAGTATCGTCATTATCGTCACCATCGCCATCATCGTCACCATCGCTATCATCGTCACCATCGTCATCATCGTCATCATCGTCATCATCGTCATCATCGTCATCATCGTCATCATCGTCATCATCGTCATCATCGTCATCATCGTCATCATCGTAATCATCGTGACCATCGTCATCATCGTCATCATCGTCATCATCGTCATCATCGTCATCATCGTCGTCATCGTCGTCATCGTCGTCATCATCATCATCGTCATCATCGTCATCATCGTCATTATCGTCATTATCGTCATTATCGTCATTATCGGCATTATCGGCATTATCGTCATTATCGTCATTATAGTCGTTATCGTCATTATCGTCATTATCGTCATTATCGTCATTATCGTCATTATCGTCATTATCGTCATTATCGTCATTATCGTCATTACCGGCATTACCGGCATTATCGGCATTACCGTCATTACCGTCATTACCGTCATTACCGTCATTACCGTCATTACCGTCATTACCGTCATTACCGTCATTACCGGGATTACCGTCATTACCGTCATTACCGTCATTACTGGCATTACCGTCATTACCGTCATTACCGTCATTACCGTCATTACCGTCATTACCGTCATTACCGTCATTACCGTCAATACCGTCATTACCGTCATTATCGTCATTATCGTCATTATCGTCATTATCGTCATTATCGTCATTATCGTCATTATCGTCATTATCGTCAGTATCGTCATTATCGTCACCATCGCCATCATCGTCACCATCGCTATCATCGTCACCATCGTCATCATCGTCATCATCGTCATCATCGTCATCATCGTCATCATCGTCATCATCGTCATCATCGTCATCATCGTCATCATCGTCATCATCGTGACCATCGTCATCATCGTCATCATCGTCATCATCGTCATCATCGTCATCATCGTCGTCATCGTCGTCATCGTCGTCATCATCATCATCGTCATCATCGTCATCATCGTCATTATCGTCATTATCGTCATTATCGTCATTATCGGCATTATCGGCATTATCGTCATTATCGTCATTATAGTCGTTATCGTCATTATCGTCATTATCGTCATTATCGTCATTATCGTCATTATCGTCATTATCGTCATTATCGTCATTATCGTCATTACCGGCATTACCGGCATTATCGGCATTACCGTCATTACCGTCATTACCGTCATTACCGTCATTACCGTCATTACCGTCATTACCGTCATTACCGTCATTACCGGGATTACCGTCATTACCGTCATTACCGTCATTACTGGCATTACCGTCATTACCGTCATTACCGTCATTACCGTCATTATCGTCATCATCGTCATCATCGTCATCATCGTCATCATCGTCATCATCGTCATCATCGTCATCATCGGCACCATCGCCTTTATCGTCATCATCGTCATCATCGTCATCATCGTCATCATCGTCATCATCGTCATCATCGGCACCATCGCCTTTATCGTCATCATCGTCATCATCGTCATCATCGTCATCATCGTCATCATCGTCATCATCGTCATCATCGTGATCATCGTCATCATCGTCATCATCGTCATCATCGTCATCATCGTCATCATCGTCATCATCGTCATCATCGTCATCATCGTCATCATCGTCATCATCGTCATCATCGTCATCATCGTCATCATCGTCATTATCGTCATTATCGTCATTATCGTCATTATCGGCATTATCGGCATTATCGGCATTATCGTCATTATAGTCATTATCGTCATTATCGTCATTATCGGCATTATCGTCATTATCGTCATTATAGTCATTATCGTCATTATCGCCATTATCGTCATTATCGTCATTATCGTCATTATCGTCATTACCGTTATTATCGGCATTATCGTCATTACCGTCATTACCGTCATTACTGTGATTACCGTCATTACCGTCATTACCGACATTACCGTCATTACCGTCATTACCGTCATTACCGTCATCACCGTCATTACCGTCATTACGGTCATTACCGTCATTACCATCATTACCGTCATTATCGTCATTATCGTCATTATCGTCATTATCGTCATTATCGTCAGTATCGTCATTATCGTCATTATCGTCATTATCGTCATTATCGTCATTATCGTCATTACTGTCATTACCGGCATTACCGGCACTACCGGCATTACCGTCATTACCGCCATTACCGTCATTACCGTCATTACCGTCATTACAGTCATTACCGTCATTACCGTCATTACCGTCATTACCTTTATTACCGTCATTACCGTCATTACCGTCATTATCGTCATTACCGCCATTACCGCCATTATCGCCATTATCGTCATTATGGTCATTATCGTCATTATCGTCAGTATCGTCATTACCGTCATCATCGTCACCATCGTCATCATCGTCATCATCGTCATTATCGTCATTATCGTCATCATCGTCATCATCGTCATCATCGTCATCATCGTCATCATCGTCATCATCGTAATCATCGTCATCATCGTCATCATCGTCATCATCGTCATCATCGTCACCATCGTCATCATCGTCATCATCGTCATCATCGTCATCATCGTCGTCATCGTCGTCACCGTCGTCATCGTCGTCATCGTCATCATCGTCATCATCGTCATCATCGTCATCATCGTCATCATCGTCATCATCGTCGTCATCGTCGTCATCGTCATCATCGTCATCATCGTCATCATCGTCATCATCGTCATCATCGTCATTATCGTCATCATCCTCATTATCGTCATTATCGTCATTATCGGCATTATCGTCATTATCGTCATCATCGTCATCATCGTCATCATCGTCATCATCGTCATCATCGACATCATGGACATTATCGTCATTATCGTCATTATCGTCATTATCGTCATTACCGTCATTACCGTCATTACCGTCATTACTGTGATTACCGTCATTACCGTCATTACCGACATTACCGTCATTACCGTCATTACCGTCATTACCGTCATCACCGTCATTACCGTCATTACGGTCATTACCGTCATTACCATCATTACCGTCATTATCGTCATTATCGTCATTATCGTCATTATCGTCATTATCGTCAGTATCGTCATTATCGTCATTATCGTCATTATCGTCATTATCGTCATTATCGTCATTATCGGCATTATCGGCATTATCGGCATTACCGTCATTACCGTCATTACCGTCATTACTGTCATTACCGGCATTACCGCCATTATCGCCATTATCGTCATTATCGTCATTATCGTCATTATCGTCAGTATCGTCATTACCGTCATCATCGTCACCATCGTCTTCATCGTCATCATCGTCGTCATCGTCGTCATCGTCGTCATCGTCGCCATCGTCGTCTTCGTCATCATCGTCATCATCGTCATTATCGTCATTATCGTCATTATCGTCATTATAGTCATTATAGTCATTATTGTCATTATCGTCATTATCGTCATTATCGTCATTATCGTCATTATCGTCATTATCGTCATCATCGTCATCATCGTCATCATCGTCATCATCGTCATCATCGTCATCATCGTAATGATCGTCATCATCGTCATCATCGTCATCATCGTCATCATCGTCACCATCGTCATCATCGTCATCATCGTCATCATCGTCATCATCGTCGTCATCGTCGTCATCGTCGTCATCGTCGTCATCGTCGTCACCGTCATCATCGTCATGATCGTCATTACCGTCATTATCGTCATTATCGTCATTATCGTCATTATCGGCATTATCGTCATTATCGGCATTATCGTCACTATCGGCATTATCGGCATTATCGTCATTATCGTCATTATAGTCATCATCGTCATTATCGTCATTATCGTCATTATCGTCATTATCGTCATTATCATCATTGTCGTCATTACCGTCATTACAGTCATTACCGGCATTACCGGCATTACCGGCATTACCGTCATTACCGTCATTACCGTCATTACCGTCATTACCGTCATTACCGTCATTACCGCCATTACCGTCGTTACCGTCATTACCGTCATTACCGGCATTACCGTCATTACCGTCATTACCGTCATTGCCGTCATTACCGTCATTACCGTCATTGCCGTCATTACCGTCATTACCGTCATTACCGTCATTACCGTCATCATCGTCATCATCGCCATCATCGCCATCATCGCCATCATCGTCATCATCGTCATCATCGTCACCATCATCATCATTATCATCATCGTCAGCATCGTCAGCATCGCCATCATCGTCACCATCGTCACCATCGCCATCATCGTCATCATCGCCATCATCGCCATCATCGTCATCATCGTCATCATCGTCATCATCGTCATCATCGTCATTATCGTCATCATCGTCATCATCGTCCTCATCGTCGTCATCGTCGTCATCGTCATCATCGTCATCATCGTCATTACCGTCATTATCGTCATTATCGTCATTATCGTCATTATCGTCATTATCGGCATCATCGTCATCATCGCCATCATCGCCATCATCGTCATCATCGTCATCATCGTCATCATCGTCATCATCGTCATCATCGTCATCATCGTCATCATCGTCCTCATCGTCGTCATCGTCGTCATCGTCATCATCGTCATCATCATCATTATCGTCATTATCGTCATTATCGTCATTATCGTCATTATCGGCATTATCGGCATTATCGGCATTATCGGCATTATCGTTATTATAGTCATTATCGTCATTATCGTCATTATCGTCATTATCGTCATTATCGTCATTATCGTCATTATCGTCATTATCGTCATTATCGTCATTATAGTCATTATCGTCATTATCGTCATTACCGTCATCACCGTCATTACCGTCATTACGGTCAATACCGTCATTACCGTCATTACCGTCATTACCGTCATTACCGTCATTACCGTCATTACCGTCATTACCGTCATTACCGTCATTATCGTCATTATCGTCATTATCGTCATTATCGTCATTATCGTCATTATCGTCATTATCGTCAGTATCGTCATTATCGTCACCATCGCCATCATCGTCACCATCGCTATCATCGTCACCATCGTCATCATCGTCATCATCGTCATCATCGTCATCATCGTCATCATCGTCATCATCGTCATCATCGTCATCATCGTCATCATCGTCATCATCGTAATCATCGTGACCATCGTCATCATCGTCATCATCGTCATCATCGTCATCATCGTCATCATCGTCGTCATCGTCGTCATCGTCGTCATCATCATCATCGTCATCATCGTCATCATCGTCATTATCGTCATTATCGTCATTATCGTCATTATCGGCATTATCGGCATTATCGTCATTATCGTCATTATAGTCGTTATCGTCATTATCGTCATTATCGTCATTATCGTCATTATCGTCATTATCGTCATTATCGTCATTATCGTCATTATCGTCATTATCGTCATTATCGTCATTACCGGCATTACCGGCATTATCGGCATTACCGTCATTACCGTCATTACCGTCATTACCGTCATTACCGTCATTACCGTCATTACCGTCATTCCCGGGATTACCGTCATTACCGTCATTACCGTCATTACTGGCATTACCGTCATTACCGTCATTACCGTCATTACCGTCATTACCGTCATTACCGTCATTACCGTCATTACCGTCAATACCGTCATTACCGTCATTACCGTCATTACCGTCATTACCGTCATTATCGTCATTATCGTCATTATCGCCATTATCGCCATTATCGTCATTATCGTCATTATCGTCACCATCGTCATCATCGTCATCATCGTCACCATCGTCACCATCGTCACCATCGCCATCATCGTCACCAACGTCATTATCGTCATCATCGTCATCATCGTCATCATCGACATCATCGCCATCATCGTCATGATCGCCATCATCGCCATCATCGTCATCATCGGCATCATCGTCATCATCGTCATCATCGTCATCATCGTCATCATCGTCATCATCGCCATCATCGCCTTCATCGACATCATCGCCATCATCGCCATCATCGTCATCATCGCCATCATCGTCATCATCGTCACCATCGTCATCATCGTCATCACTGTCATCATCGTCACCATCGTCATCATCGTCATCATCGTCATCAACGTCATCATCGTCATCATCGTCATCATCGTCATAATCGTCAACATCGTCACCATCGTCATCATCGTCATTACCGGCATTATCGGCATTATCGGCATTACCGTCATTACCGTCATTACCGTCATTACCGTCATTACTGTCATTACCGTCATTACCGGCATTACCGGCATTACCGTCAATACCGTCATTACCATCATTACCGTCATTACCGTCATTATCGTCACCATCGTCACCATCGTCATCATCGTCACCATCGTCACCATCGTCACCATCGTCACCATCGCCATCATCGTCACCAACGTCATCATCGTCATCATCGTCATCATCGTCATCATCGACATCATCGCCATCATCGTCATCATCGCCATCATCGCCATCATCGACATCATCGCCATCATCGCCATCATCGTCATCATCGCCATCATCGTCATCATCGTCACCATCGTCATCATCGTCATCATCGTCACCATCGTCACCAACGTCATCATCGTCACCATCGCCATCATCGCCACCATCGTCATCATCGTCATCATCGTCATCATCGCCATCATCGCCATCATCGCCATCATCGTCATCATCGCCATCATCGTCATCATCGTCATCATCGTCATCATCGTCATCATCGCCATCATCGTCATCATCGTCATCATCGTCATCATCGTCATCATCGTCACCATCGTCACCATCGCCATCATCGTCACCATCGTCACCATCGCCATCATCGTCATCATCGCCATCATCGCCATCATCGTCACCATCGTCATCATCGTCATCATCGTCACCATCGTCACCATCGTCATCATCGTCATCATCGTCATCATCGTCATCATCGTCATCATCGTCATCATCGTCATCATCGTCACCATCGTCATCATCGTCATCATCGTCATCATCGTCATCATCGTCATCATCGTCATCATCGTCATCATCGTCGTCATCGTCGTCATCGTCGTCATCGTCGTCATCGTCGTCATCGTCATCATCGTCATTACCGTCATTATCGTCATTATCGTCATTATCGTCATTATCGGCATTATCGGCATTATCGTCATGATAGACATTATAGTCATTATCGGCATTATCGGCATTATCGTCATTATCGTCATTATCGTCATTATCGTCATTATCGTCATTATCGTCATTATCTTCATTATCGTCATTATCGGCATTATCGTCATTATCGGCATTATCGTCATTATCATCATTATAGTCATTATCGTCATTATCGTCATTATCGTCATCATCGTCATCATCGTCATCATCGTCATCATCGTCATCATCGTCATCATCGTCATCTTCGGCACCATCGCCTTTATCGTCATCATCGTCATCATCGTCATCATCGTCATCATCGTCATCATCGTCATCATCGGCACCATCGCCTTTATCGTCATCATCGTCATCATCGTCATCATCGTCATCATCGTCATCATCGTCATCATCGTCATCATCGTGATCATCGTCATCATCGTCATCATCGTCATCATCGTCATCATCGTCATCATCGTCATCATCGTCATCATCGTCATCATCGTCATCATCGTCATCATCGTCATCATCGTCATCATCGTCATTATCGTCATTATCGTCATTATCGTCATTATCGGCATTATCGGCATTATCGGCATTATCGTCATTATAGTCATTATCGTCATTATCGTCATTATCGGCATTATCGTCATTATCGTCATTATAGTCATTATCGTCATTATCGCCATTATCGTCATTATCGTCATTATCGTCATTATCGGCATTATCGGCATTACCGTCATTACCGTCATTACCGTCATTACTGTGATTACCGTCATTACCGTCATTACCGTCATTACCGTCATTATCGTCATTATCGTCATTATCGCCATTATCGCCATTATCGTCATTATCGTCATTATCGTCACCATCGTCATCATCGTCATCATCGTCACCATCGTCACCATCGTCACCATCGCCATCATCGTCACCAACGTCATCATCGTCATCATCGTCATCATCGTCATCATCGACATCATCGCCATCATCGTCATGATCGCCATCATCGCCATCATCGCCATTATCGCCATTATCGTCATTATCGTCATTATCGTCACCATCGTCATCATCGTCATCACTGTCATCATCGTCACCATCGTCATCATCGTCATCATCGTCACCAACGTCATCATCGTCATCATCGTCATCATCGTCATAATCGTCATCATCGTCACCATCGTCATCATCGTCATTACCGTCATTATCGGCATTATCGGCATTACCGTCATTACCGTCATTACCGTCATTACCGTCATTACTGTCATTACCGTCATTACCGGCATTACCGGCATTACCGTCAATACCGTCATTACCATCATTACCGTCATTACCGTCATTATCGTCATTATCGCCATTATCGCCATTATCGTCATTATCGTCATTATCGTCACCATCGTCACCATCGTCATCATCGTCACCATCGTCGCCATCGTCACCATCGTCACCATCGCCATCATCGTCACCAACGTCATCATCGTCATCATCGTCATCATCGTCATCATCGACATCATCGCCATCATCGTCATCATCGCCATCATCGCCATCATCGACATCATCGCCATCATCGCCATCATCGTCATCATCGCCATCATCGTCATCATCGTCACCATCGTCATCATCGTCATCATCGTCACCATCGTCACCAACGTCATCATCGTCACCATCGCCATCATCGCCACCATCGTCATCATCGTCATCATCGTCATCATCGCCATCATCGCCATCATCGCCATCATCGTCATCATCGCCATCATCGTCATCATCGTCATCATCGTCATCATCGTCATCATCGCCATCATCGTCATCATCGTAATCATCGTCATCATCGTCATCATCGTCATCATCGTCATCATCGTCACCATCGTCATCATCGTCATCATCGTCATCATCGTCATCATCGTCGTCATCGTCGTCATCGTCGTCATCGTCGTCATCGTCGTCACCGTCATCATCGTCATGATCGTCATTACCGTCATTATCGTCATTATCGTCATTATCGTCATTATCGGCATTATCGTCATTATCGGCATTATCGTCACTATCGGCATTATCGGCATTATCGTCATTATCGTCATTATAGTCATCATCGTCATTATCGTCATTATCGTCATTATCGTCATTATCGTCATTATCATCATTGTCGTCATTACCGTCATTATCGTCATCATCGTCATCATCGTCATCATCGTCATCATCGTCATCATCGTCATCATAGTCATCATCGTCACCATCGTCATCATCGTCACCATCGTCACCATCGTCATCATCGTCACCATCGTCACCATCGCCATCATCGGCATCATCGTCATCATCGTCATCATCGTCATCATCGTCATCATCGTCACCATCGGCACCATCGCCATCATCGTCATCATCGCCATCATCGCCATCATCGTCATCATCGTCATCATCGTCATCATCGTCATCATCGTCATCATCGTCATCATCGTCATCATCGTCATCATCGTCATCATCGTCATTATCGTCATCATCGTCATCATCGTCATCATCGTCATCATCGTCACCATCGTCATCATCGTCATCATCGTCATCATCGTCATCATCGTCATCATCGTCATCATCGTCATCATCGTCATTATCGTCATTATCGTCATTATCGGCATTATCGGCATTATCGGCATTATCGTCATTATAGTCATTATCGTCATTATCGTCATTATCGGCATTATCGTCATTATCGTCATTATCGTCATTATCGTCATTATCGTCATTATCGTCATTATCGTCATTATCGTCATTATCGTCATTATCGTCATTATCGTCGTTATCGTCATTACCGACATTACTGGCATTATCGGCATTATCGGCATTACCGTCATTACCGTCATTACCGCCATTACCGTCATTACCGGCATTACCGGCATTACCGTCATTACAGTCATTACCGGCATTACCGGCATTACCGGCATTACCGTCATTACCATCATTACCGTCATTACCGTCATTACCGTCATTACCGTCATTACCGTCATTACCGGCATTACCGTCATTACCGTCATTACCGTCATTGCCGTCATTACCGTCATTACCGTCATTACCGTCATTACCGTCATCATCGTCATCATCGCCATCATCGCCATCATCGTCATCATCGTCATCATCGTCACCATCATCATCATTATCATCATCGTCAGCATCGTCAGCATCGCCATCATCGTCACCATCGTCACCATCGCCATCATCGTCATCATCGTCATCATCGTCATCATCGTCATTATCGTCATCATCGTCATCATCGTCCTCATCGTCGTCATCGTCGTCATCGTCATCATCGTCATCATCGTCATTACCGTCATTATCGTCATTATCGTCATTATCGTCATTATCGTCATCATCGTCATCATCGTCATCATCGTCATCATCGTCATCATCGTCATCATCGTCCTCATCGTCGTCATCGTCGTCATCGTCATCATCGTCATCATCGTCATTATCGTCATTATCGTCATTATCGTCATTATCGTCATCATCGTCATCATCGTCATCATCGTCATCATCGTCATCATCGTCATCATCATCATCATCGTCATCATCGTCATCATCGTCATTATCGTCATTATCGTCATTATCGGCATTATCGGCATTATCGGCATTATCGTCATTATAGTCATTATCGTCATTATCGTCATTATCGGCATTATCGTCATTATCGTCATTATCGTCATTATCGTCATTATCGTCATTATCGTCATCATCGTCATCATCGTCATCATCGTCATCATCGTCATCATCGTCATCATCGTCATCATCGGCACCATCGCCTTTATCGTCATCATCGTCATCATCGTCATCATCGTCATCATCGTCATCATCGTCATCATCGTCATCATCGTCATCATCGTCATCATCGTAATCATCGTCATCATCGTCATCATCGTCATCATCGTCATCATCGTCACCATCGTCATCATCGTCATCATCGTCATCATCGTCATCATCGTCGTCATCGTCGTCATCGTCGTCATCGTCGTCATCGTCGTCATCGTCATCATCGTCATCATCGTCATTACCGTCATTATCGTCATTATCGTCATTATCGTCATTATCGGCATTATCGTCATTACCGTCATTATCGTCATCATCGTCATCATCGTCATCATCGTCATCATCGTCATCATCGTCATCATAGTCATCATCGTCACCATCGTCATCATCGTCACCATCGTCACCATCGTCATCATCGTCACCATCGTCACCATCGCCATCATCGGCATCATCGTCATCATCGTCATCATCGTCATCATCGTCATCATCGTCACCATCGGCACCATCGCCATCATCGTCATCATCGCCATCATCGCCATCATCGTCATCATCGTCATCATCGTCATCATCGTCATCATCGTCATCATCGTCATCATCGTCATCATCGTCATCATCGTCATCATCGTCATTATCGTCATCATCGTCATCATAGTCATCATCGTCACCATCGTCATCATCGTCACCATCGTCACCATCGTCATCATCGTCACCATCGCCATCATCGCCATCATCGTCATCATCGTCATCATCGTCATCATCGTCATCATCGTCATCATCGTCATCATCGTCATCATCGTCATCATCGTCATCATCGTCATTATCGTCATCATCGTCATCATCGTCATCATCGTCATCATCGTCACCATCGTCATCATCGTCATCATCGTCATCATCGTCATCATCGTCATCATCGTCATCATCGTCATCATCGTCATTATCGTCATTATCGTCATTATCGGCATTATCGGCATTATCGGCATTATCGTCATTATAGTCATTATCGTCATTATCGTCATTATCGGCATTATCGTCATTATCGTCATTATCGTCATTATCGTCATTATCGTCATTATCGTCATTATCGTCATTATCGTCATTATCGTCATTATCGTCATTATCGTCGTTATCGTCATTACCGACATTACTGGCATTATCGGCATTATCGGCATTACCGTCATTACCGTCATTACCGCCATTACCGTCATTACCGGCATTACCGGCATTACCGTCATTACAGTCATTACCGGCATTACCGGCATTACCGGCATTACCGTCATTACCATCATTACCGTCATTACCGTCATTACCGTCATTACCGTCATTACCGTCATTACCGGCATTACCGTCATTACCGTCATTACCGTCATTGCCGTCATTACCGTCATTACCGTCATTACCGTCATTACCGTCATCATCGTCATCATCGCCATCATCGCCATCATCGTCATCATCGTCATCATCGTCACCATCATCATCATTATCATCATCGTCAGCATCGTCAGCATCGCCATCATCGTCACCATCGTCACCATCGCCATCATCGTCATCATCGTCATCATCGTCATCATCGTCATTATCGTCATCATCGTCATCATCGTCCTCATCGTCGTCATCGTCGTCATCGTCATCATCGTCATCATCGTCATTACCGTCATTATCGTCATTATCGTCATTATCGTCATTATCATCATCATCGTCATCATCGTCATCATCGTCATCATCGTCATCATCGTCATCATCGTCCTCATCGTCGTCATCGTCGTCATCGTCATCATCGTCATCATCGTCATTATCGTCATTATCGTCATTATCGTCATTATCGTCATCATCGTCATCATCGTCATCATCGTCATCATCGTCATCATCGTCATCATCGTCATCATCGTCATCATCGTCATCATCGTCATTATCGTCATTATCGTCATTATCGGCATTATCGGCATTATCGGCATTATCGTCATTATAGTCATTATCGTCATTATCGTCATTATCGGCATTATCGTCATTATCGTCATTATCGTCATTATCGTCATTATCGTCATTATCGTCATCATCGTCATCATCGTCATCATCGTCATCATCGTCATCATCGTCATCATCGTCATCATCGGCACCATCGCCTTTATCGTCATCATCGTCATCATCGTCATCATCGTCATCATCGTCATCATCGTCATCATCGTCATCATCGTCATCATCGTCATCATCGTAATCATCGTCATCATCGTCATCATCGTCATCATCGTCATCATCGTCACCATCGTCATCATCGTCATCATCGTCATCATCGTCATCATCGTCGTCATCGTCGTCATCGTCGTCATCGTCGTCATCGTCGTCATCGTCATCATCGTCATCATCGTCATTACCGTCATTATCGTCATTATCGTCATTATCGTCATTATCGGCATTATCGTCATTACCGTCATTATCGTCATCATCGTCATCATCGTCATCATCGTCATCATCGTCATCATCGTCATCATAGTCATCATCGTCACCATCGTCATCATCGTCACCATCGTCACCATCGTCATCATCGTCACCATCGTCACCATCGCCATCATCGGCATCATCGTCATCATCGTCATCATCGTCATCATCGTCATCATCGTCACCATCGGCACCATCGCCATCATCGTCATCATCGCCATCATCGCCATCATCGTCATCATCGTCATCATCGTCATCATCGTCATCATCGTCATCATCGTCATCATCGTCATCATCGTCATCATCGTCATCATCGTCATTATCGTCATCATCGTCATCATAGTCATCATCGTCACCATCGTCATCATCGTCACCATCGTCACCATCGTCATCATCGTCACCATCGTCACCATCGCCATCATCGGCATCATCGTCATCATCGTCATCATCGTCATCATCGTCACCATCGGCACCATCGCCATCATCGTCATCATCGCCATCATCGCCATCATCGTCATCATCGTCATCATCGTCATCATCGTCATCATCGTCGTCATCGTCGTCATCGTCGTCATCGTCGTCATCGTCGTCATCGTCATCATCGTCATCATCGTCATTACCGTCATTATCGTCATTATCGTCATTATCGTCATTATCGGCATTATCGTCATTACCGTCATTATCGTCATCATCGTCATCATCGTCATCATCGTCATCATCGTCATCATCGTCATCATAGTCATCATCGTCACCATCGTCATCATCGTCACCATCGTCACCATCGTCATCATCGTCACCATCGTCACCATCGCCATCATCGGCATCATCGTCATCATCGTCATCATCGTCATCATCGTCATCATCGTCACCATCGGCACCATCGCCATCATCGTCATCATCGCCATCATCGCCATCATCGTCATCATCGTCATCATCGTCATCATCGTCATCATCGTCATCATCGTCATCATCGTCATCATCGTCATCATCGTCATCATCGTCATTATCGTCATCATCGTCATCATCGTCATCATCGTCATCATCGTCACCATCGTCATCATCGTCATCATCGTCATCATCGTCATCATCGTCATCATCGTCATCATCGTCATCATCGTCATTATCGTCATTATCGTCATTATCGGCATTATCGGCATTATCGGCATTATCGTCATTATAGTCATTATCGTCATTATCGTCATTATCGGCATTATCGTCATTATCGTCATTATCGTCATTATCGTCATTATCGTCATTATCGTCATTATCGTCATTATCGTCATTATCGTCATTATCGTCATTATCGTCGTTATCGTCATTACCGACATTACTGGCATTATCGGCATTATCGGCATTACCGTCATTACCGTCATTACCGCCATTACCGTCATTACCGGCATTACCGGCATTACCGTCATTACAGTCATTACCGGCATTACCGGCATTACCGGCATTACCGTCATTACCATCATTACCGTCATTACCGTCATTACCGTCATTACCGTCATTACCGTCATTACCGGCATTACCGTCATTACCGTCATTACCGTCATTGCCGTCATTACCGTCATTACCGTCATTACCGTCATTACCGTCATCATCGTCATCATCGCCATCATCGCCATCATCGTCATCATCGTCATCATCGTCACCATCATCATCATTATCATCATCGTCAGCATCGTCAGCATCGCCATCATCGTCACCATCGTCACCATCGCCATCATCGTCATCATCGTCATCATCGTCATCATCGTCATTATCGTCATCATCGTCATCATCGTCCTCATCGTCGTCATCGTCGTCATCGTCATCATCGTCATCATCGTCATTACCGTCATTATCGTCATTATCGTCATTATCGTCATTATCGTCATCATCGTCATCATCGTCATCATCGTCATCATCGTCATCATCGTCATCATCGTCCTCATCGTCGTCATCGTCGTCATCGTCATCATCGTCATCATCGTCATTATCGTCATTATCGTCATTATCGTCATTATCGTCATCATCGTCATCATCGTCATCATCGTCATCATCGTCATCATCGTCATCATCGTCATCATCGTCATCATCGGCACCATCGCCTTTATCGTCATCATCGTCATCATCGTCATCATCGTCATCATCGTCATCATCGTCATCATCGGCACCATCGCCTTTATCGTCATCATCGTCATCATCGTCATCATCGTCATCATCGTCATCATCGTCATCATCGTCATCATCGTGATCATCGTCATCATCGTCATCATCGTCATCATCGTCATCATCGTCATCATCGTCATCATCGTCATCATCGTCATCATCGTCATCATCGTCATCATCGTCATCATCGTCATCATCGTCATTATCGTCATCATCCTCATCATCGTCATCATCGTCATCATCGTCATCATCGTCATCATCGTCATCATCGTCATTATCGTCATCATCGTCATCATCGTCATCATCGTCATCATCGTCACCATCGTCATCATCGTCATCATCGTCATCATCGTCATCATCGTCATCATCGTCATCATCGTCATCATCGTCATTATCGTCATTATCGTCATTATCGGCATTATCGGCATTATCGGCATTATCGTCATTATAGTCATTATCGTCATTATCGTCATTATCGGCATTATCGTCATTATCGTCATTATCGTCATTATCGTCATTATCGTCATTATCGTCATCATCGTCATCATCGTCATCATCGTCATCATCGTCATCATCGTCATCATCGTCATCATCGTCATCATCGGCACCATCGCCTTTATCGTCATCATCGTCATCATCGTCATCATCGTCATCATCGTCATCATCGTCATCATCGTC
This sequence comes from Andrena chrysosceles, assembly GCA_963855975.1. Lineage (NCBI taxonomy): Eukaryota > Metazoa > Arthropoda > Insecta > Hymenoptera > Andrenidae > Andrena > Andrena chrysosceles. The sequence goes on from CAWLCU010000594.1 coordinate 735,205, forward strand.
ATCATCGTCATCATCGTCATCATCGTCATCATCGTAATCATCGTCATCATCGTCATCATCGTCATCATCGTCATCATCGTCACCATCGTCATCATCGTCATCATCGTCATCATCGTCATCATCGTCGTCATCGTCGTCATCGTCGTCATCGTCGTCATCGTCGTCATCGTCATCATCGTCATCATCGTCATTATCGTCATTATCGTCATTATCGTCATTATCGGCATTATCGTCATTATCGGCATTATCGTCACTATCGGCATTATCGGCATTATCGTCATTATCGTCATTATAGTCATCATCGTCATTATCGTCATTATCGTCATTATCGTCATTATCGTCATTATCATCATTGTCGTCATTACCGTCATTACAGTTATTACCGGCATTACCGGCATTACCGGCATTACCGTCATTACCGTCATTACCGTCATTACCGTCATTACCGTCATTACCGTCATTACCGCCATTACCGTCGTTACCGTCATTACCGTCATTACCGGCATTACCGTCATTACCGTCATTACCGTCATTGCCGTCATTACCGTCATTACCGTCATTACCGTCATTACCGTCATTACCGTCATTACCGTCATCATCGTCATCATCGCCATCATCGCCATCATCGTCATCATCGCCATCATCGTCATCATCGTCACCATCATCATCATCATCTTCATCGTCAGCATCGTCACCATCGCCATCATCGTCACCATCGTCACCATCGCCATCATCGTCATCATCGCCATCATCGTCATCATCGTCATCATCGTCATCATCGTCATTATCGTCATCATCCTCATCATCGTCATCGTCGTCATCATCGTCATCATCGTCATCATCGTCATCATCGTCATCATCGTCATCATCGTCATCATCGTCATCATCGTCATCATCGACATCATCGATATTATCGTCATTATCGTCATTATCGTCATTATCGTCATTATAGTCATTATCGTCATTATCGTCATTATCGTCATTATCGTCATTATCGTCATTATCGTCATTATCGTCATTATCGTCATTATCGTCATTATCGTCATTATCGGCTTTATCGTCATTATCATCATTATAGTCATTATCGTCATTATCGTCATTATCGTCATTATCGTCATCATCGTCATCATCGTCATCATCGTCATCATCGTCATCATCGTCATCATAGTCATCATCGTCACCATCGTCATCATCGTCACCATCGTCACCATCGTCATCATCGTCACCATCGTCACCATCGCCATCATCGGCATCATCGTCATCATCGTCATCATCGTCATCATCGTCATCATCGTCACCATCGGCACCATCGCCATCATCGTCATCATCGCCATCATCGCCATCATCGTCATCATCGTCATCATCGTCATCATCGTCATCATCGTCATCATCGTCATCATCGTCATCATCGTCATCATCGTCATCATCGTCATTATCGTCATCATCGTCATCATCGTCATCATCGTCATCATCGTCACCATCGTCATCATCGTCATCATCGTCATCATCGTCATCATCGTCATCATCGTCATCATCGTCATCATCGTCATTATCGTCATTATCGTCATTATCGGCATTATCGGCATTATCGGCATTATCGTCATTATAGTCATTATCGTCATTATCGTCATTATCGGCATTATCGTCATTATCGTCATTATCGTCATTATCGTCATTATCGTCATTATCGTCATTATCGTCATTATCGTCATTATGGTCATTATCGTCATTATCGTCATTATCGTCATTATCGTCGTTATCGTCATTACCGACATTACTGGCATTATCGGCATTATCGGCATTACCGTCATTACCGTCATTACCGCCATTACCGTCATTACCGGCATTACCGGCATTACCGTCATTACAGTCATTACCGGCATTACCGGCATTACCGGCATTACCGTCATTACCATCATTACCGTCATTACCGTCATTACCGTCATTACCGTCATTACCGTCATTACCGGCATTACCGTCATTACCGTCATTACCGTCATTGCCGTCATTACCGTCATTACCGTCATTACCGTCATTACCGTCATCATCGTCATCATCGCCATCATCGCCATCATCGTCATCATCGTCATCATCGTCACCATCATCATCATTATCATCATCGTCAGCATCGTCAGCATCGCCATCATCGTCACCATCGTCACCATCGCCATCATCGTCATCATCGTCATCATCGTCATCATCGTCATTATCGTCATCATCGTCATCATGGTCCTCATCGTCGTCATCGTCGTCATCGTCATCATCGTCATCATCGTCATTACCGTCATTATCGTCATTATCGTCATTATCGTCATTATCGTCATTATCGGCATCATCTTCATCATCGCGATCATCGCCATCATCGTCATCATCGTCATCATCGTCATCATCGTCATCATCGTCATCATCGTCATCATCGTCATCATCGTCCTCATCGTCGTCATCGTCGTCATCGTCATCATCGTCATCATCGTCATTATCGTCATTATCGTCATTATCGTCATTATCGTCATTATCGGCATTATCGGCATTACCGGCATTATCGTTATTATAGTCATTATCGTCATTATCGTCATTATCGTCATTATCGTCATTATCGTCATTATCGTCATTATCGTCATTATCGTCATTATCGTCATTATCGTCATTATCGTCATTATCGTCATTATCGTCATTACCGGCAATACCGGTATTATCGGCATTACCGTCATTACAGTCATTACCGTCATTACCGTCATTACCGTCATTATCGTCATTACCGTCATTACCGTCATTACCGTCATTACCGGCATTACCGTCATTACCGTCATTACCGTCATTACCGTCATTACCGTCATTACCGTCATTACCGTCATTACCGTCAATACCGTCATTACCGTCATTACCGTCATTACCGTCATTACCGTCTTTATCGTCATTATCGTCATTATCGCCATTATCGCCATTATCGTCATTATCGTCATTATCGTCACCATCGTCATCATCGTCATCATCGTCACCATCGTCACCATCGTCACCATCGCCATCATCGTCACCAACGTCATCATCGTCATCATCGTCTTCATCGTCATCATCGACATCATCGCCATCATCGTCATCATCGCCATCATCGCCATCATCGTCATCATCGGCATCATCGTCATCATCGTCATCATCGTCATCATCGTCATCATCGCCATCATCGCCATCATCGACATCATCGCCATCATCGCCATCATCGTCATCATCGCCATCATCGTCATCATCGTCACCATCGTCATCATCGTCATCATCGTCATCATCGTCATCATCGTCATCATCGTCATCATCGTCATCATCGTCATCATCGTCATCATCGTCATCATCGTCATCATCGTCATCATCGTCATCATCGTCATCATCGTCACCATCGTCACCATCGTAACCATCGTCACCATCGTCATCTTCGTCATCATCGTCATCATCGTCATCATCGTCATCATCGTCATCATCGTCATCATCGTCATCATCGTCATCATCGTCATCATCGTCATCATCGTCATCATCGTCATCATCGTCATCATCGTCATCATCGTCATCATCGTCATCATCGTCATCATCGTCATCATCGTCATCATCGTCATCATCGTCACCATCGTCACCATCGTCACCATCGTCACCATCGTCATCATCGTCATCAACGTCATCATCGTCATCATCGTCATCATCGTCATAATCGTCATCATCGTCACCATCGTCATCATCGTCATCATCGTCACCATCGTCATCATCGTCATCATCGTCATCATCGTCATCATCGTCACCATCGTCACCATCGTCATCATCGTCATTACCGGCATTATCGGCATTATCGGCATTACCGTCATTACCGTCATTACCGTCATTACCGTCATTACTGTCATTACCGTCATTACCGGCATTACCGGCATTACCGTCAATACCGTCATTACCATCATTACCGTCATTACCGTCATTACCGTCATTATCGTCATTATCGTCATTATCGCCATTATCGCCATTATCGTCATTATCGTCATTATCGTCACCATCGTCATCATCGTCATCATCGTCACCATCGTCACCATCGTCACCATCGTCACCATCGCCATCATCGTCACCAACGTCACCATCGTCATCATCGTCATCATCGTCATCATCGACATCATCGCCATCATCGTCATCATCGCCATCATCGCCATTATCGTCATCATCGGCATCATCGTCGTCATCGTCGTCATCATCGTCATCGTCGTCATCGTCGTCATCGTCGTCATCGTCATCATCGTCATTACCGTCATTATCGTCATTATCGTCATTATCGTCATTATCGCCATTATCGCCATTATCGTCATTATCGTCATTATCGTCACCATCGTCCTCATCGTCATCATCGTCACCATCGTCACCATCGTCACCATCGTCACCATCGCCATCATCGTCACCAACGTCACCATCGTCATCATCGTCATCATCGTCATCATCGACATCATCGCCATCATCGTCATCATCGCCATCATCGCCATTATCGTCATCATCGGCATCATCGTCATCATCGTCATCATCGTCATCATCGTCATCATCGTCATCATCGCCATCATCGCCATCATCGACATCATCGCCATCATCGCCATCATCGTCATCATCGCCATCATCGCCATCATCGTCATCAGCGTCACCATCGTCATCATCGTCATCATCGTCACCATCGTCACCATCGTCATCATCGTCACCATCGCCATCATCGCCACCATCGTCATCATCGTCATCATCGTCATCATCGCCATCATCGCCATCATCGATATCATCGTCATCATCGTCATCATCGACATCATCGTCATCATCGTCATCATCGCCATCATCGTCATCATCGTCATCATCGTCATCATCGTCATCATCGTCACCATCGTCACCATCGCCATCATCATCACCATCGTCACCATCGCCATCATCGTCATCATCGCCATCATCGCCATCATCGTCACCATCGTCATCATCGTCATCATCGTCACCATCGTCACCATCGTCATCATCGTCATCATCGTCATCATCGTCATCATCGTCATCATCGTCATCATCGTCATCATCGTCATCATCGTCATCATCGTCATCATCGTCACCATCGTCATCATCGTCATCATCGTCATCATCGTCATCATCGTCATCATCGTCATCATCGTCATCATCGTCGTCATCGTCGTCATCATCGTCATCGTCGTCATCGTCGTCATCGTCGTCATCGTCATCATCGTCATTACCGTCATTATCGTCATTATCGTCATTATCGTCATTATCGTCATTATCGGCATTACCGGCATTATCGGCATTATCGTCATGATAGACATTATCGGCATTATCGGCATTATCGTCATTATCGTCATTATCGTCATTATCGTCATTATCTTCATTATCGTCATTATCGGCATTATCGTCATTATCGGCATTATCGTCATTATCGTCATTATCGTCATTATCATCATTGTCGTCATTATCGTCATCATCGTCATCATCGTCATCATCGTCATCATCGTCGTCATCGTCGTCATCGTCGTCATCGTCGTCATCGTCGTCATCGTCGTCATCGTCATCATCGTCATCATCGTCATTACCGTCATTATCGTCATTATCGTCATTATCGGCATTATCGTCATCATCGTCATCATCGCCATCATCGCCATCATCGTCATCATCGCCATCATCGCCATCATCGTCATCATCGTCATCATCGTCATCATCGTCATCATCGTCATCATCGTCATCATCGTCATCATCGTCCTCATCGTCGTCATCGTCGTCATCGTCATCATCGTCATCATCGTCATCATCGTCATCATCGTCATCATCGTCGTCATTGTCGTCATCGTCGTCATCGTCGTCATCGTCGCCATCGTCGTCATCGTCATCATCGTCATCATCGTCGTCATCGTCGTCATCGTCGTCATCGTCGCCATCGTCGTCATCGTCATCATCGTCATCATCGTCATTATCGTCATTATCGTCATTATCGTCATTATCGTCATTATGGTCATTATCGTCATTATCGTCGTTATCGACATTACCGACATTACTGGCATTATCGGCATTATCGGCATTATCGGCATTACCGTCATTACCGTCATTACCGCCATTACCGTCATTACCGGCATTACCGGCATTACCGTCATTACAGTCATTACCGGCATTACCGGCATTACCGGCATTACCGTCATTACCGTCATTACCGTCATTACCGTCATTACCGTCATTACCGTCATTACCGTCATTACCGCCATTACCGTCATTACCGATATTACCGTCATTACCGTCATTACCGTCATTGCCGTCATTACCGTCATTACCGTCATTACCGTCATTACCGTCATTACCGTCATCATCGTCATCATCGCCATCATCGCCATCATCGTCATCATCGCCATCATCGTCATCATCGTCATCATCGTCATCATCGTCATCATCGTCATCATCGTCATCATCGTCATCATCGTCCTCATCGTCGTCATCGTCGTCATCGTCATCATCGTCATCATCGTCATTACCGTCATTATCGTCATTATGGTCATTATCGCCATTATCGTCATTATCGGCATCATCGTCATCATCGCCATCATCGCCATCATCGTCATCATCGTCATCATCGTCATCATCGTCATCATCGTCATCATCGTCATCATCGTCATCATCGTCATCATCGTCATCATCGTCCTCATCGTCGTCATCGTCGTCATCGTCATCATCGTCATCATCGTCATCATCGTTATTACCGTCATTATCGGCATTATCGGCATTATCGGCATTATCGGCATTATCGTTATTATAGTCATTATCGTCATTATCGTCATTATCGTCATCATCGTCATCATCGTTATTAACGTCATCATCGTCATCATCGTCATCATCGTCATCATCGTCATCATCGTCATCATCGTCATCATCGTCATCATCGTCCTCATCGTCGTCATCGTCGTCATCGTCATCATCGTCATCATCGTCATTACCGTCATTATCGTCATTATCGTCATTATAGTCATTATCGTCATTATCGGCATCATCGTCATCATCGCCATCAGCGCCATCATCGTCATCATCGTCATCATCGTCATCATCGTCATCATCGTCATCATCGTCATCATCGTTATCATCGTCCTCATCGTCGTCATCGTCGTCATCGTCATCATCGTCATCATCGTCATTATCGTCATTATCGTCATTATCGTCATTATCGTCATTATCGGCATTATCGGCATTATCGGCATTATCGGCATTATCGTTATTATAGTCATTATCGTCATTATCGTCATTATCGTCATTATCGTCATTATCGTCATTATCGTCATTATCGTCATTATCGTCATTATCGTCATTATCGTCATTATCGTCATTATCGTCATTATCGTCATTATCGTCATTATCGTCATTATCGTCATTATCGTCATTATCGTCATTATCGTCATTACCGGCAATACCGGTATTATCGGCATTACCGTCATTACAGTCATTACCGTCATTACCGTCATTACCGTCATTATCGTCATTACCGTCATTACCGTCATTACCGTCATTACCGGCATTACCGTCATTACCGGCATTACCGTCATTACCGTCATTACCGTCATTTCCGTCATTACCGTCATTACCGTCAATACCGTCATTACCGTCATTACCGTCATTACCGTCTTTATCGTCATTATCGTCATTATCGCCATTATCGCCATTATCGTCATTATCGTCATTATCGTCACCATCGTCATCATCGTCATCATCGTCACCATCGTCACCATCGTCACCATCGCCATCATCGTCACCAACGTCATCATCGTCATCATCGTCATCATCGTCATCATCGACATCATCGCCATCATCGTCATCATCGCCATCATCGCCATCATCGTCATCATCGGCATCATCGTCATCATCGTCATCATCGTCATCATCGTCATCATCGTCACCATCGTCACCATCGTCACCATCGTCATCATCGTCATCAACGTCATCATCGTCATCATCGTCATCATCGTCATAATCGTCATCATCGTCACCATCGTCATCATCGTCATCATCGTCACCATCGTCATCATCGTCATCATCGTCATCATCGTCATCATCGTCACCATCGTCACCATCGTCATCATCGTCATTACCGGCATTATCGGCATTATCGGCATTACCGTCATTACCGTCATTACCGTCATTACCGTCATTACTGTCATTACCGTCATTACCGGCATTACCGGCATTACCGTCAATACCGTCATTACCATCATTACCGTCATTACCGTCATTACCGTCATTATCGTCATTATCGTCATTATCGCCATTATCGCCATTATCGTCATTATCGTCATTATCGTCACCATCGTCATCATCGTCATCATCGTCACCATCGTCACCATCGTCACCATCGTCACCATCGCCATCATCGTCACCAACGTCACCATCGTCATCATCGTCATCATCGTCATCATCGACATCATCGTCATCATCGCCATCATCGCCATTATCGTCATCATCGGCATCATCGTCATCATCGTCATCATCGTCATCATCGTCATCATCGTCATCATCGCCATCATCGCCATCATCGACATCATCGCCATCATCGCCATCATCGCCATCATCGTCATCATCGCCATCATCGTTATCAGCGTCACCATCGTCATCATCGTCATCATCGTCACCATCGTCACCATCGTCATCATCGTCACCATCCTCATCATCGTCATCATCGTCACCATCGTCACCATCGTCACCATCGTCACCATCGCCATCATCGTCACCAACGTCATCATCGTCATCATCGTCATCATCGTCATCATCGACATCATCGCCATCATCGTCATCATCGCCATCATCGCCATTATCGTCATCATCGGCATCATCGTCATCATCGTCATCATCGTCATCATCGTCATCATCGTCATCATCGCCATCATCGCCATCATCGACATCATCGCCATCATCGCCATCATCGTCATCATCGCCATCATCGTCATCAGCGTCACCATCGTCATCATCGTCATCATCGTCATCATAGTCATCATCGTCACCATCGTCATCATCGTCACCATCGTCACCATCGTCATCATCGTCACCATCGTCACCATCGCCATCATCGGCATCATCGTCATCATCGTCATCATCGTCATCATCGTCATCATCGTCACCATCGGCACCATCGCCATCATCGTCATCATCGCCATCATCGCCATCATCGTCATCATCGTCATCATCGTCATCATCGTCATCATCGTCATCATCGTCATCATCGTCATCATCGTCATCATCGTCATCATCGTCATTATCGTCATCATCGTCATCATCGTCATCATCGTCATCATCGTCACCATCGTCATCATCGTCATCATCGTCATCATCGTCATCATCGTCATCATCGTCATCATCGTCATCATCGTCATTATCGTCATTATCGTCATTATCGGCATTATCGGCATTATCGGCATTATCGTCATTATAGTCATTATCGTCATTATCGTCATTATCGGCATTATCGTCATTATCGTCATTATCGTCATTATCGTCATTATCGTCATTATCGTCATTATCGTCATTATCGTCATTATGGTCATTATCGTCATTATCGTCATTATCGTCATTATCGTCGTTATCGTCATTACCGACATTACTGGCATTATCGGCATTATCGGCATTACCGTCATTACCGTCATTACCGCCATTACCGTCATTACCGGCATTACCGGCATTACCGTCATTACAGTCATTACCGGCATTACCGGCATTACCGGCATTACCGTCATTACCATCATTACCGTCATTACCGTCATTACCGTCATTACCGTCATTACCGTCATTACCGGCATTACCGTCATTACCGTCATTACCGTCATTGCCGTCATTACCGTCATTACCGTCATTACCGTCATTACCGTCATCATCGTCATCATCGCCATCATCGCCATCATCGTCATCATCGTCATCATCGTCACCATCATCATCATTATCATCATCGTCAGCATCGTCAGCATCGCCATCATCGTCACCATCGTCACCATCGCCATCATCGTCATCATCGTCATCATCGTCATCATCGTCATTATCGTCATCATCGTCATCATGGTCCTCATCGTCGTCATCGTCGTCATCGTCATCATCGTCATCATCGTCATTACCGTCATTATCGTCATTATCGTCATTATCGTCATTATCGTCATTATCGGCATCATCGTCATCATCGCCATCATCGCCATCATCGTCATCATCGTCATCATCGTCATCATCGTCATCATCGTCATCATCGTCATCATCGTCATCATCGTCCTCATCGTCGTCATCGTCGTCATCGTCATCATCGTCATCATCGTCATTATCGTCATTATCGTCATTATCGTCATTATCGTCATTATCGGCATTATCGGCATTACCGGCATTATCGTTATTATAGTCATTATCGTCATTATCGTCATTATCGTCATTATCGTCATTATCGTCATTATCGTCATTATCGTCATTATCGTCATTATCGTCATTATCGTCATTATCGTCATTACCGGCAATACCGGTATTATCGGCATTACCGTCATTACAGTCATTACCGTCATTACCGTCATTACCGTCATTATCGTCATTACCGTCATTACCGTCATTACCGTCATTACCGGCATTACCGTCATTACCGTCATTACCGTCATTACCGTCATTACCGTCATTACCGTCATTACCGTCATTACCGTCAATACCGTCATTACCGTCATTACCGTCATTACCGTCATTACCGTCTTTATCGTCATTATCGTCATTATCGCCATTATCGCCATTATCGTCATTATCGTCATTATCGTCACCATCGTCATCATCGTCATCATCGTCACCATCGTCACCATCGTCACCATCGCCATCATCGTCACCAACGTCATCATCGTCATCATCGTCTTCATCGTCATCATCGACATCATCGCCATCATCGTCATCATCGCCATCATCGCCATCATCGTCATCATCGGCATCATCGTCATCATCGTCATCATCGTCATCATCGTCATCATCGCCATCATCGCCATCATCGACATCATCGCCATCATCGCCATCATCGTCATCATCGCCATCATCGTCATCATCGTCACCATCGTCATCATCGTCATCATCGTCATCATCGTCATCATCGTCATCATCGTCATCATCGTCATCATCGTCATCATCGTCATCATCGTCATCATCGTCATCATCGTCATCATCGTCATCATCGTCATCATCGTCACCATCGTCACCATCGTAACCATCGTCACCATCGTCATCTTCGTCATCATCGTCATCATCGTCATCATCGTCATCATCGTCATCATCGTCATCATCGTCATCATCGTCATCATCGTCATTATCGTCATCATCGTCATCATCGTCATCATCGTCATCATCGTCATCATCGTCATCATCGTCATCATCGTCATCATCGTCATCATCGTCATCATCGTCATCATCGTCACCATCGTCACCATCGTCACCATCGTCACCATCGTCATCATCGTCATCAACGTCATCATCGTCATCATCGTCATCATCGTCATAATCGTCATCATCGTCACCATCGTCATCATCGTCATCATCGTCACCATCGTCATCATCGTCATCATCGTCATCATCGTCATCATCGTCACCATCGTCACCATCGTCATCATCGTCATTACCGGCATTATCGGCATTATCGGCATTACCGTCATTACCGTCATTACCGTCATTACCGTCATTACTGTCATTACCGTCATTACCGGCATTACCGGCATTACCGTCAATACCGTCATTACCATCATTACCGTCATTACCGTCATTACCGTCATTATCGTCATTATCGTCATTATCGCCATTATCGCCATTATCGTCATTATCGTCATTATCGTCACCATCGTCATCATCGTCATCATCGTCACCATCGTCACCATCGTCACCATCGTCACCATCGCCATCATCGTCACCAACGTCACCATCGTCATCATCGTCATCATCGTCATCATCGACATCATCGCCATCATCGTCATCATCGCCATCATCGCCATTATCGTCATCATCGGCATCATCGTCATCATCGTCATCATCGTCATCATCGTCATCATCGTCATCATCGTCATCATCGCCATCATCGACATCATCGCCATCATCGCCATCATCGTCATCATCGCCATCATCGTCATCAGCGTCACCATCGTCATCATCGTCATCATCGTCACCATCGTCACCATCGTCATCATCGTCACCATCGCCATCATCGCCACCATCGTCATCATCGTCATCATCGTCACCATCGCCATCATCGCCATCATCGATATCATCGTCATCATCGCCATCATCGTCATCATCGACATCATCGTCATCATCGTCATCATCGCCATCATCGTCATCATCGTCATCATCGTCATCATCGTCATCATCGTCACCATCGTCACCATCGCCATCATCATCACCATCGTCACCATCGCCATCATCGTCATCATCGCCATCATCGCCATCATCGTCACCATCGTCATCATCGTCATCATCGTCACCATCGTCACCATCGTCATCATCGTCATCATCGTCATCATCGTCATCATCGTCATCATCGTCATCATCGTCATCATCGTCATCATCGTCATCATCGTCATCATCGTCATCATCGTCACCATCGTCATCATCGTCATCATCGTCATCATCGTCATCATCGTCATCATCGTCATCATCGTCATCATCGTCGTCATCGTCGTCATCATCGTCATCGTCGTCATCGTCGTCATCGTCGTCATCGTCATCATCGTCATTACCGTCATTATCGTCATTATCGTCATTATCGTCATTATCGCCATTATCGCCATTATCGTCATTATCGTCATTATCGTCACCATCGTCCTCATCGTCATCATCGTCACCATCGTCACCATCGTCACCATCGTCACCATCGCCATCATCGTCACCAACGTCACCATCGTCATCATCGTCATCATCGTCATCATCGACATCATCGCCATCATCGTCATCATCGCCATCATCGCCATTATCGTCATCATCGGCATCATCGTCATCATCGTCATCATCGTCATCATCGTCATCATCGTCATCATCGCCATCATCGCCATCATCGACATCATCGCCATCATCGCCATCATCGTCATCATCGCCATCATCGCCATCATCGTCATCAGCGTCACCATCGTCATCATCGTCATCATCGTCACCATCGTCACCATCGTCATCATCGTCACCATCGCCATCATCGCCACCATCGTCATCATCGTCATCATCGTCATCATCGCCATCATCGCCATCATCGATATCATCGTCATCATCGTCATCATCGACATCATCGTCATCATCGTCATCATCGCCATCATCGTCATCATCGTCATCATCGTCATCATCGTCATCATCGTCACCATCGTCACCATCGCCATCATCATCACCATCGTCACCATCGCCATCATCGTCATCATCGCCATCATCGCCATCATCGTCACCATCGTCATCATCGTCATCATCGTCACCATCGTCACCATCGTCATCATCGTCATCATCGTCATCATCGTCATCATCGTCATCATCGTCATCATCGTCATCATCGTCATCATCGTCATCATCGTCATCATCGTCACCATCGTCATCATCGTCATCATCGTCATCATCGTCATCATCGTCATCATCGTCATCATCGTCATCATCGTCGTCATCGTCGTCATCATCGTCATCGTCGTCATCGTCGTCATCGTCGTCATCGTCATCATCGTCATTACCGTCATTATCGTCATTATCGTCATTATCGTCATTATCGTCATTATCGGCATTACCGGCATTATCGGCATTATCGTCATGATAGACATTATCGGCATTATCGGCATTATCGTCATTATCGTCATTATCGTCATTATCGTCATTATCTTCATTATCGTCATTATCGGCATTATCGTCATTATCGGCATTATCGTCATTATCATCATTATAGTCATTATCGTCATTATCGTCATTATCGTCATTATCGTCATCATCGTCATCATCGTCATCATCGTCATCATCGTCATCATCGCCATCATCGCCATCATCGTCATCATCGCCATCATCGTCATCATCGTCATCATCGCCATCATCGCCATCATCGATATCATCGTCATCATCGCCATCATCGTCATCATCGACATCATCGTCATCATCGTCATCATCGTCATCATCGCCATCATCGTCACCAACGTCATCATCGTCATCATCGTCATCATCGTCATCATCGCCATCATCGTCATCATCGCCATCATCGCCATCATCGTCATCATCGGCATCATCGTCATCATCGTCATCATCGTCATCATCGTCATCATCGTCATCATCGCCATCATCGCCATCATCGACATCATCGCCATCATCGCCATCATCGTCATCATCGCCATCATCGTCATCATCGTCATCATCGTCATCATCGCCATCATCGCCATCATCGATATCATCGTCATCATCGCCATCATCGTCATCATCGACATCATCGTCATCATCGTCATCATCGCCATCATCGTCATCATCGTCATCATCGTCATCATCGTCATCATCGTCACCATCGTCACCATCGCCATCATCATCACCATCGTCACCATCGCCATCATCGTCATCATCGCCATCATCGCCATCAGCGTCACCATCGTCATCATCGTCATCATCGTCATCATCGTCATCATCGTCATCATCGTCATCATCGTCATCATCGCCATCATCGCCATCATCGATATCATCGTCATCATCGCCATCATCGTCATCATCGACATCATCGTCATCATCGTCATCATCGTCATCATCGCCATCATCGTCACCAACGTCATCATCGTCATCATCGTCATCATCGTCATCATCGCCATCATCGTCATCATCGCCATCATCGCCATCATCGTCATCATCGGCATCATCGTCATCATCGTCATCATCGTCATCATCGTCATCATCGTCATCATCGCCATCATCGCCATCATCGACATCATCGCCATCATCGCCATCATCGTCATCATCGCCATCATCGTCATCATCGTCATCATCGTCATCATCGCCATCATCGCCATCATCGATATCATCGTCATCATCGCCATCATCGTCATCATCGACATCATCGTCATCATCGTCATCATCGCCATCATCGTCATCATCGTCATCATCGTCATCATCGTCATCATCGTCACCATCGTCACCATCGCCATCATCATCACCATCGTCACCATCGCCATCATCGTCATCATCGCCATCATCGCCATCAGCGTCACCATCGTCATCATCGTCATCATCGTCATCATCGTCATCATCGTCATCATCGTCATCATCGTCATCATAGTCATCATCGTCACCATCGTCATCATCGTCACCATCGTCACCATCGTCATCATCGTCACCATCGTCACCATCGCCATCATCGGCATCATCGTCATCATCGTCATCATCGTCATCATCGTCATCATCGTCACCATCGGCACCATCGCCATCATCGTCATCATCGCCATCATCGCCATCATCGTCATCATCGTCATCATCGTCATCATCGTCATCATCGTCATCATCGTCATCATCGTCATCATCGTCATCATCGTCATCATCGTCATTATCGTCATCATCGTCATCATCGTCATCATCGTCATCATCGTCACCATCGTCATCATCGTCATCATCGTCATCATCGTCATCATCGTCATCATCGTCATCATCGTCATCATCGTCATTATCGTCATTATCGTCATTATCGGCATTATCGGCATTATCGGCATTATCGTCATTATAGTCATTATCGTCATTATCGTCATTATCGGCATTATCGTCATTATCGTCATTATCGTCATTATCGTCATTATCGTCATTATCGTCATTATCGTCATTATCGTCATTATCGTCATTATCGTCATTATCGTCGTTATCGTCATTACCGACATTACTGGCATTATCGGCATTATCGGCATTACCGTCATTACCGTCATTACCGCCATTACCGTCATTACCGGCATTACCGGCATTACCGTCATTACAGTCATTACCGGCATTACCGGCATTACCGGCATTACCGTCATTACCATCATTACCGTCATTACCGTCATTACCGTCATTACCGTCATTACCGTCATTACCGGCATTACCGTCATTACCGTCATTACCGTCATTGCCGTCATTACCGTCATTACCGTCATTACCGTCATTACCGTCATCATCGTCATCATCGCCATCATCGCCATCATCGTCATCATCGTCATCATCGTCACCATCATCATCATTATCATCATCGTCAGCATCGTCAGCATCGCCATCATCGTCACCATCGTCACCATCGCCATCATCGTCATCATCGTCATCATCGTCATCATCGTCATTATCGTCATCATCGTCATCATCGTCCTCATCGTCGTCATCGTCGTCATCGTCATCATCGTCATCATCGTCATTACCGTCATTATCGTCATTATCGTCATTATCGTCATTATCGTCATCATCGTCATCATCGTCATCATCGTCATCATCGTCATCATCGTCATCATCGTCCTCATCGTCGTCATCGTCGTCATCGTCATCATCGTCATCATCGTCATTATCGTCATTATCGTCATTATCGTCATTATCGTCATCATCGTCATCATCGTCATCATCGTCATCATCGTCATCATCGTCATCATCGTCATCATCGTCATCATCGGCACCATCGCCTTTATCGTCATCATCGTCATCATCGTCATCATCGTCATCATCGTCATCATCGTCATCATCGGCACCATCGCCTTTATCGTCATCATCGTCATCATCGTCATCATCGTCATCATCGTCATCATCGTCATCATCGTCATCATCGTGATCATCGTCATCATCGTCATCATCGTCATCATCGTCATCATCGTCATCATCGTCATCATCGTCATCATCGTCATCATCGTCATCATCGTCATCATCGTCATCATCGTCATCATCGTCATTATCGTCATCATCCTCATCATCGTCATCATCGTCATCATCGTCATCATCGTCATCATCGTCATCATCGTCATTATCGTCATCATCGTCATCATCGTCATCATCGTCATCATCGTCACCATCGTCATCATCGTCATCATCGTCATCATCGTCATCATCGTCATCATCGTCATCATCGTCATCATCGTCATTATCGTCATTATCGTCATTATCGGCATTATCGGCATTATCGGCATTATCGTCATTATAGTCATTATCGTCATTATCGTCATTATCGGCATTATCGTCATTATCGTCATTATCGTCATTATCGTCATTATCGTCATTATCGTCATCATCGTCATCATCGTCATCATCGTCATCATCGTCATCATCGTCATCATCGTCATCATCGTCATCATCGGCACCATCGCCTTTATCGTCATCATCGTCATCATCGTCATCATCGTCATCATCGTCATCATCGTCATCATCGTCATCATCGTCATCATCGTCATCATCGTCATCATCGTAATCATCGTCATCATCGTCATCATCGTCATCATCGTCATCATCGTCACCATCGTCATCATCGTCATCATCGTCATCATCGTCATCATCGTCGTCATCGTCGTCATCGTCGTCATCGTCGTCATCGTCGTCATCGTCATCATCGTCATCATCGTCATTATCGTCATTATCGTCATTATCGTCATTATCGGCATTATCGTCATTATCGGCATTATCGTCACTATCGGCATTATCGGCATTATCGTCATTATCGTCATTATAGTCATCATCGTCATTATCGTCATTATCGTCATTATCGTCATTATCGTCATTATCATCATTGTCGTCATTACCGTCATTACAGTTATTACCGGCATTACCGGCATTACCGGCATTACCGTCATTACCGTCATTACCGTCATTACCGTCATTACCGTCATTACCGTCATTACCGCCATTACCGTCGTTACCGTCATTACCGTCATTACCGGCATTACCGTCATTACCGTCATTACCGTCATTGCCGTCATTACCGTCATTACCGTCATTACCGTCATTACCGTCATTACCGTCATTACCGTCATCATCGTCATCATCGCCATCATCGCCATCATCGTCATCATCGCCATCATCGTCATCATCGTCACCATCATCATCATCATCTTCATCGTCAGCATCGTCACCATCGCCATCATCGTCACCATCGTCACCATCGCCATCATCGTCATCATCGCCATCATCGTCATCATCGTCATCATCGTCATCATCGTCATTATCGTCATCATCCTCATCATCGTCATCGTCGTCATCATCGTCATCATCGTCATCATCGTCATCATCGTCATCATCGTCATCATCGTCATCATCGTCATCATCGTCATCATCGACATCATCGATATTATCGTCATTATCGTCATTATCGTCATTATCGTCATTATAGTCATTATCGTCATTATCGTCATTATCGTCATTATCGTCATTATCGTCATTATCGTCATTATCGTCATTATCGTCATTATCGTCATTATCGTCATTATCGGCTTTATCGTCATTATCATCATTATAGTCATTATCGTCATTATCGTCATTATCGTCATTATCGTCATCATCGTCATCATCGTCATCATCGTCATCATCGTCATCATCGTCATCATAGTCATCATCGTCACCATCGTCATCATCGTCACCATCGTCACCATCGTCATCATCGTCACCATCGTCACCATCGCCATCATCGGCATCATCGTCATCATCGTCATCATCGTCATCATCGTCATCATCGTCACCATCGGCACCATCGCCATCATCGTCATCATCGCCATCATCGCCATCATCGTCATCATCGTCATCATCGTCATCATCGTCATCATCGTCATCATCGTCATCATCGTCATCATCGTCATCATCGTCATCATCGTCATTATCGTCATCATCGTCATCATCGTCATCATCGTCATCATCGTCACCATCGTCATCATCGTCATCATCGTCATCATCGTCATCATCGTCATCATCGTCATCATCGTCATCATCGTCATTATCGTCATTATCGTCATTATCGGCATTATCGGCATTATCGGCATTATCGTCATTATAGTCATTATCGTCATTATCGTCATTATCGGCATTATCGTCATTATCGTCATTATCGTCATTATCGTCATTATCGTCATTATCGTCATTATCGTCATTATCGTCATTATGGTCATTATCGTCATTATCGTCATTATCGTCATTATCGTCGTTATCGTCATTACCGACATTACTGGCATTATCGGCATTATCGGCATTACCGTCATTACCGTCATTACCGCCATTACCGTCATTACCGGCATTACCGGCATTACCGTCATTACAGTCATTACCGGCATTACCGGCATTACCGGCATTACCGTCATTACCATCATTACCGTCATTACCGTCATTACCGTCATTACCGTCATTACCGTCATTACCGGCATTACCGTCATTACCGTCATTACCGTCATTGCCGTCATTACCGTCATTACCGTCATTACCGTCATTACCGTCATCATCGTCATCATCGCCATCATCGCCATCATCGTCATCATCGTCATCATCGTCACCATCATCATCATTATCATCATCGTCAGCATCGTCAGCATCGCCATCATCGTCACCATCGTCACCATCGCCATCATCGTCATCATCGTCATCATCGTCATCATCGTCATTATCGTCATCATCGTCATCATGGTCCTCATCGTCGTCATCGTCGTCATCGTCATCATCGTCATCATCGTCATTACCGTCATTATCGTCATTATCGTCATTATCGTCATTATCGTCATTATCGGCATCATCTTCATCATCGCGATCATCGCCATCATCGTCATCATCGTCATCATCGTCATCATCGTCATCATCGTCATCATCGTCATCATCGTCATCATCGTCCTCATCGTCGTCATCGTCGTCATCGTCATCATCGTCATCATCGTCATTATCGTCATTATCGTCATTATCGTCATTATCGTCATTATCGGCATTATCGGCATTACCGGCATTATCGTTATTATAGTCATTATCGTCATTATCGTCATTATCGTCATTATCGTCATTATCGTCATTATCGTCATTATCGTCATTATCGTCATTATCGTCATTATCGTCATTATCGTCATTATCGTCATTATCGTCATTACCGGCAATACCGGTATTATCGGCATTACCGTCATTACAGTCATTACCGTCATTACCGTCATTACCGTCATTATCGTCATTACCGTCATTACCGTCATTACCGTCATTACCGGCATTACCGTCATTACCGTCATTACCGTCATTACCGTCATTACCGTCATTACCGTCATTACCGTCATTACCGTCAATACCGTCATTACCGTCATTACCGTCATTACCGTCATTACCGTCTTTATCGTCATTATCGTCATTATCGCCATTATCGCCATTATCGTCATTATCGTCATTATCGTCACCATCGTCATCATCGTCATCATCGTCACCATCGTCACCATCGTCACCATCGCCATCATCGTCACCAACGTCATCATCGTCATCATCGTCTTCATCGTCATCATCGACATCATCGCCATCATCGTCATCATCGCCATCATCGCCATCATCGTCATCATCGGCATCATCGTCATCATCGTCATCATCGTCATCATCGTCATCATCGCCATCATCGCCATCATCGACATCATCGCCATCATCGCCATCATCGTCATCATCGCCATCATCGTCATCATCGTCACCATCGTCATCATCGTCATCATCGTCATCATCGTCATCATCGTCATCATCGTCATCATCGTCATCATCGTCATCATCGTCATCATCGTCATCATCGTCATCATCGTCATCATCGTCATCATCGTCATCATCGTCACCATCGTCACCATCGTAACCATCGTCACCATCGTCATCTTCGTCATCATCGTCATCATCGTCATCATCGTCATCATCGTCATCATCGTCATCATCGTCATCATCGTCATCATCGTCATCATCGTCATCATCGTCATCATCGTCATCATCGTCATCATCGTCATCATCGTCATCATCGTCATCATCGTCATCATCGTCATCATCGTCATCATCGTCATCATCGTCACCATCGTCACCATCGTCACCATCGTCACCATCGTCATCATCGTCATCAACGTCATCATCGTCATCATCGTCATCATCGTCATAATCGTCATCATCGTCACCATCGTCATCATCGTCATCATCGTCACCATCGTCATCATCGTCATCATCGTCATCATCGTCATCATCGTCACCATCGTCACCATCGTCATCATCGTCATTACCGGCATTATCGGCATTATCGGCATTACCGT
This sequence comes from Andrena chrysosceles, assembly GCA_963855975.1. Classification (NCBI taxonomy): domain Eukaryota; kingdom Metazoa; phylum Arthropoda; class Insecta; order Hymenoptera; family Andrenidae; genus Andrena; species Andrena chrysosceles. Next base: position 756,408 of record CAWLCU010000594.1, read on the forward strand.
CATTACCGTCATTACCGTCATTACCGTCATTACTGTCATTACCGTCATTACCGGCATTACCGGCATTACCGTCAATACCGTCATTACCATCATTACCGTCATTACCGTCATTACCGTCATTATCGTCATTATCGTCATTATCGCCATTATCGCCATTATCGTCATTATCGTCATTATCGTCACCATCGTCATCATCGTCATCATCGTCACCATCGTCACCATCGTCACCATCGTCACCATCGCCATCATCGTCACCAACGTCACCATCGTCATCATCGTCATCATCGTCATCATCGACATCATCGCCATCATCGTCATCATCGCCATCATCGCCATTATCGTCATCATCGGCATCATCGTCGTCATCGTCGTCATCATCGTCATCGTCGTCATCGTCGTCATCGTCGTCATCGTCATCATCGTCATTACCGTCATTATCGTCATTATCGTCATTATCGTCATTATCGCCATTATCGCCATTATCGTCATTATCGTCATTATCGTCACCATCGTCCTCATCGTCATCATCGTCACCATCGTCACCATCGTCACCATCGTCACCATCGCCATCATCGTCACCAACGTCACCATCGTCATCATCGTCATCATCGTCATCATCGACATCATCGCCATCATCGTCATCATCGCCATCATCGCCATTATCGTCATCATCGGCATCATCGTCATCATCGTCATCATCGTCATCATCGTCATCATCGTCATCATCGCCATCATCGCCATCATCGACATCATCGCCATCATCGCCATCATCGTCATCATCGCCATCATCGCCATCATCGTCATCAGCGTCACCATCGTCATCATCGTCATCATCGTCACCATCGTCACCATCGTCATCATCGTCACCATCGCCATCATCGCCACCATCGTCATCATCGTCATCATCGTCATCATCGCCATCATCGCCATCATCGATATCATCGTCATCATCGTCATCATCGACATCATCGTCATCATCGTCATCATCGCCATCATCGTCATCATCGTCATCATCGTCATCATCGTCATCATCGTCACCATCGTCACCATCGCCATCATCATCACCATCGTCACCATCGCCATCATCGTCATCATCGCCATCATCGCCATCATCGTCACCATCGTCATCATCGTCATCATCGTCACCATCGTCACCATCGTCATCATCGTCATCATCGTCATCATCGTCATCATCGTCATCATCGTCATCATCGTCATCATCGTCATCATCGTCATCATCGTCATCATCGTCACCATCGTCATCATCGTCATCATCGTCATCATCGTCATCATCGTCATCATCGTCATCATCGTCATCATCGTCGTCATCGTCGTCATCATCGTCATCGTCGTCATCGTCGTCATCGTCGTCATCGTCATCATCGTCATTACCGTCATTATCGTCATTATCGTCATTATCGTCATTATCGTCATTATCGGCATTACCGGCATTATCGGCATTATCGTCATGATAGACATTATCGGCATTATCGGCATTATCGTCATTATCGTCATTATCGTCATTATCGTCATTATCTTCATTATCGTCATTATCGGCATTATCGTCATTATCGGCATTATCGTCATTATCGTCATTATCGTCATTATCATCATTGTCGTCATTATCGTCATCATCGTCATCATCGTCATCATCGTCATCATCGTCGTCATCGTCGTCATCGTCGTCATCGTCGTCATCGTCGTCATCGTCGTCATCGTCATCATCGTCATCATCGTCATTACCGTCATTATCGTCATTATCGTCATTATCGGCATTATCGTCATCATCGTCATCATCGCCATCATCGCCATCATCGTCATCATCGCCATCATCGCCATCATCGTCATCATCGTCATCATCGTCATCATCGTCATCATCGTCATCATCGTCATCATCGTCATCATCGTCCTCATCGTCGTCATCGTCGTCATCGTCATCATCGTCATCATCGTCATCATCGTCATCATCGTCATCATCGTCGTCATTGTCGTCATCGTCGTCATCGTCGTCATCGTCGCCATCGTCGTCATCGTCATCATCGTCATCATCGTCGTCATCGTCGTCATCGTCGTCATCGTCGCCATCGTCGTCATCGTCATCATCGTCATCATCGTCATTATCGTCATTATCGTCATTATCGTCATTATCGTCATTATGGTCATTATCGTCATTATCGTCGTTATCGACATTACCGACATTACTGGCATTATCGGCATTATCGGCATTATCGGCATTACCGTCATTACCGTCATTACCGCCATTACCGTCATTACCGGCATTACCGGCATTACCGTCATTACAGTCATTACCGGCATTACCGGCATTACCGGCATTACCGTCATTACCGTCATTACCGTCATTACCGTCATTACCGTCATTACCGTCATTACCGTCATTACCGCCATTACCGTCATTACCGATATTACCGTCATTACCGTCATTACCGTCATTGCCGTCATTACCGTCATTACCGTCATTACCGTCATTACCGTCATTACCGTCATCATCGTCATCATCGCCATCATCGCCATCATCGTCATCATCGCCATCATCGTCATCATCGTCATCATCGTCATCATCGTCATCATCGTCATCATCGTCATCATCGTCATCATCGTCCTCATCGTCGTCATCGTCGTCATCGTCATCATCGTCATCATCGTCATTACCGTCATTATCGTCATTATGGTCATTATCGCCATTATCGTCATTATCGGCATCATCGTCATCATCGCCATCATCGCCATCATCGTCATCATCGTCATCATCGTCATCATCGTCATCATCGTCATCATCGTCATCATCGTCATCATCGTCATCATCGTCATCATCGTCCTCATCGTCGTCATCGTCGTCATCGTCATCATCGTCATCATCGTCATCATCGTTATTACCGTCATTATCGGCATTATCGGCATTATCGGCATTATCGGCATTATCGTTATTATAGTCATTATCGTCATTATCGTCATTATCGTCATCATCGTCATCATCGTTATTAACGTCATCATCGTCATCATCGTCATCATCGTCATCATCGTCATCATCGTCATCATCGTCATCATCGTCATCATCGTCCTCATCGTCGTCATCGTCGTCATCGTCATCATCGTCATCATCGTCATTACCGTCATTATCGTCATTATCGTCATTATAGTCATTATCGTCATTATCGGCATCATCGTCATCATCGCCATCAGCGCCATCATCGTCATCATCGTCATCATCGTCATCATCGTCATCATCGTCATCATCGTCATCATCGTTATCATCGTCCTCATCGTCGTCATCGTCGTCATCGTCATCATCGTCATCATCGTCATTATCGTCATTATCGTCATTATCGTCATTATCGTCATTATCGGCATTATCGGCATTATCGGCATTATCGGCATTATCGTTATTATAGTCATTATCGTCATTATCGTCATTATCGTCATTATCGTCATTATCGTCATTATCGTCATTATCGTCATTATCGTCATTATCGTCATTATCGTCATTATCGTCATTATCGTCATTATCGTCATTATCGTCATTATCGTCATTATCGTCATTATCGTCATTATCGTCATTATCGTCATTACCGGCAATACCGGTATTATCGGCATTACCGTCATTACAGTCATTACCGTCATTACCGTCATTACCGTCATTATCGTCATTACCGTCATTACCGTCATTACCGTCATTACCGGCATTACCGTCATTACCGGCATTACCGTCATTACCGTCATTACCGTCATTTCCGTCATTACCGTCATTACCGTCAATACCGTCATTACCGTCATTACCGTCATTACCGTCTTTATCGTCATTATCGTCATTATCGCCATTATCGCCATTATCGTCATTATCGTCATTATCGTCACCATCGTCATCATCGTCATCATCGTCACCATCGTCACCATCGTCACCATCGCCATCATCGTCACCAACGTCATCATCGTCATCATCGTCATCATCGTCATCATCGACATCATCGCCATCATCGTCATCATCGCCATCATCGCCATCATCGTCATCATCGGCATCATCGTCATCATCGTCATCATCGTCATCATCGTCATCATCGTCACCATCGTCACCATCGTCACCATCGTCATCATCGTCATCAACGTCATCATCGTCATCATCGTCATCATCGTCATAATCGTCATCATCGTCACCATCGTCATCATCGTCATCATCGTCACCATCGTCATCATCGTCATCATCGTCATCATCGTCATCATCGTCACCATCGTCACCATCGTCATCATCGTCATTACCGGCATTATCGGCATTATCGGCATTACCGTCATTACCGTCATTACCGTCATTACCGTCATTACTGTCATTACCGTCATTACCGGCATTACCGGCATTACCGTCAATACCGTCATTACCATCATTACCGTCATTACCGTCATTACCGTCATTATCGTCATTATCGTCATTATCGCCATTATCGCCATTATCGTCATTATCGTCATTATCGTCACCATCGTCATCATCGTCATCATCGTCACCATCGTCACCATCGTCACCATCGTCACCATCGCCATCATCGTCACCAACGTCACCATCGTCATCATCGTCATCATCGTCATCATCGACATCATCGTCATCATCGCCATCATCGCCATTATCGTCATCATCGGCATCATCGTCATCATCGTCATCATCGTCATCATCGTCATCATCGTCATCATCGCCATCATCGCCATCATCGACATCATCGCCATCATCGCCATCATCGCCATCATCGTCATCATCGCCATCATCGTTATCAGCGTCACCATCGTCATCATCGTCATCATCGTCACCATCGTCACCATCGTCATCATCGTCACCATCCTCATCATCGTCATCATCGTCACCATCGTCACCATCGTCACCATCGTCACCATCGCCATCATCGTCACCAACGTCATCATCGTCATCATCGTCATCATCGTCATCATCGACATCATCGCCATCATCGTCATCATCGCCATCATCGCCATTATCGTCATCATCGGCATCATCGTCATCATCGTCATCATCGTCATCATCGTCATCATCGTCATCATCGCCATCATCGCCATCATCGACATCATCGCCATCATCGCCATCATCGTCATCATCGCCATCATCGTCATCAGCGTCACCATCGTCATCATCGTCATCATCGTCATCATAGTCATCATCGTCACCATCGTCATCATCGTCACCATCGTCACCATCGTCATCATCGTCACCATCGTCACCATCGCCATCATCGGCATCATCGTCATCATCGTCATCATCGTCATCATCGTCATCATCGTCACCATCGGCACCATCGCCATCATCGTCATCATCGCCATCATCGCCATCATCGTCATCATCGTCATCATCGTCATCATCGTCATCATCGTCATCATCGTCATCATCGTCATCATCGTCATCATCGTCATCATCGTCATTATCGTCATCATCGTCATCATCGTCATCATCGTCATCATCGTCACCATCGTCATCATCGTCATCATCGTCATCATCGTCATCATCGTCATCATCGTCATCATCGTCATCATCGTCATTATCGTCATTATCGTCATTATCGGCATTATCGGCATTATCGGCATTATCGTCATTATAGTCATTATCGTCATTATCGTCATTATCGGCATTATCGTCATTATCGTCATTATCGTCATTATCGTCATTATCGTCATTATCGTCATTATCGTCATTATCGTCATTATGGTCATTATCGTCATTATCGTCATTATCGTCATTATCGTCGTTATCGTCATTACCGACATTACTGGCATTATCGGCATTATCGGCATTACCGTCATTACCGTCATTACCGCCATTACCGTCATTACCGGCATTACCGGCATTACCGTCATTACAGTCATTACCGGCATTACCGGCATTACCGGCATTACCGTCATTACCATCATTACCGTCATTACCGTCATTACCGTCATTACCGTCATTACCGTCATTACCGGCATTACCGTCATTACCGTCATTACCGTCATTGCCGTCATTACCGTCATTACCGTCATTACCGTCATTACCGTCATCATCGTCATCATCGCCATCATCGCCATCATCGTCATCATCGTCATCATCGTCACCATCATCATCATTATCATCATCGTCAGCATCGTCAGCATCGCCATCATCGTCACCATCGTCACCATCGCCATCATCGTCATCATCGTCATCATCGTCATCATCGTCATTATCGTCATCATCGTCATCATGGTCCTCATCGTCGTCATCGTCGTCATCGTCATCATCGTCATCATCGTCATTACCGTCATTATCGTCATTATCGTCATTATCGTCATTATCGTCATTATCGGCATCATCGTCATCATCGCCATCATCGCCATCATCGTCATCATCGTCATCATCGTCATCATCGTCATCATCGTCATCATCGTCATCATCGTCATCATCGTCCTCATCGTCGTCATCGTCGTCATCGTCATCATCGTCATCATCGTCATTATCGTCATTATCGTCATTATCGTCATTATCGTCATTATCGGCATTATCGGCATTACCGGCATTATCGTTATTATAGTCATTATCGTCATTATCGTCATTATCGTCATTATCGTCATTATCGTCATTATCGTCATTATCGTCATTATCGTCATTATCGTCATTATCGTCATTATCGTCATTACCGGCAATACCGGTATTATCGGCATTACCGTCATTACAGTCATTACCGTCATTACCGTCATTACCGTCATTATCGTCATTACCGTCATTACCGTCATTACCGTCATTACCGGCATTACCGTCATTACCGTCATTACCGTCATTACCGTCATTACCGTCATTACCGTCATTACCGTCATTACCGTCAATACCGTCATTACCGTCATTACCGTCATTACCGTCATTACCGTCTTTATCGTCATTATCGTCATTATCGCCATTATCGCCATTATCGTCATTATCGTCATTATCGTCACCATCGTCATCATCGTCATCATCGTCACCATCGTCACCATCGTCACCATCGCCATCATCGTCACCAACGTCATCATCGTCATCATCGTCTTCATCGTCATCATCGACATCATCGCCATCATCGTCATCATCGCCATCATCGCCATCATCGTCATCATCGGCATCATCGTCATCATCGTCATCATCGTCATCATCGTCATCATCGCCATCATCGCCATCATCGACATCATCGCCATCATCGCCATCATCGTCATCATCGCCATCATCGTCATCATCGTCACCATCGTCATCATCGTCATCATCGTCATCATCGTCATCATCGTCATCATCGTCATCATCGTCATCATCGTCATCATCGTCATCATCGTCATCATCGTCATCATCGTCATCATCGTCATCATCGTCATCATCGTCACCATCGTCACCATCGTAACCATCGTCACCATCGTCATCTTCGTCATCATCGTCATCATCGTCATCATCGTCATCATCGTCATCATCGTCATCATCGTCATCATCGTCATCATCGTCATTATCGTCATCATCGTCATCATCGTCATCATCGTCATCATCGTCATCATCGTCATCATCGTCATCATCGTCATCATCGTCATCATCGTCATCATCGTCATCATCGTCACCATCGTCACCATCGTCACCATCGTCACCATCGTCATCATCGTCATCAACGTCATCATCGTCATCATCGTCATCATCGTCATAATCGTCATCATCGTCACCATCGTCATCATCGTCATCATCGTCACCATCGTCATCATCGTCATCATCGTCATCATCGTCATCATCGTCACCATCGTCACCATCGTCATCATCGTCATTACCGGCATTATCGGCATTATCGGCATTACCGTCATTACCGTCATTACCGTCATTACCGTCATTACTGTCATTACCGTCATTACCGGCATTACCGGCATTACCGTCAATACCGTCATTACCATCATTACCGTCATTACCGTCATTACCGTCATTATCGTCATTATCGTCATTATCGCCATTATCGCCATTATCGTCATTATCGTCATTATCGTCACCATCGTCATCATCGTCATCATCGTCACCATCGTCACCATCGTCACCATCGTCACCATCGCCATCATCGTCACCAACGTCACCATCGTCATCATCGTCATCATCGTCATCATCGACATCATCGCCATCATCGTCATCATCGCCATCATCGCCATTATCGTCATCATCGGCATCATCGTCATCATCGTCATCATCGTCATCATCGTCATCATCGTCATCATCGTCATCATCGCCATCATCGACATCATCGCCATCATCGCCATCATCGTCATCATCGCCATCATCGTCATCAGCGTCACCATCGTCATCATCGTCATCATCGTCACCATCGTCACCATCGTCATCATCGTCACCATCGCCATCATCGCCACCATCGTCATCATCGTCATCATCGTCACCATCGCCATCATCGCCATCATCGATATCATCGTCATCATCGCCATCATCGTCATCATCGACATCATCGTCATCATCGTCATCATCGCCATCATCGTCATCATCGTCATCATCGTCATCATCGTCATCATCGTCACCATCGTCACCATCGCCATCATCATCACCATCGTCACCATCGCCATCATCGTCATCATCGCCATCATCGCCATCATCGTCACCATCGTCATCATCGTCATCATCGTCACCATCGTCACCATCGTCATCATCGTCATCATCGTCATCATCGTCATCATCGTCATCATCGTCATCATCGTCATCATCGTCATCATCGTCATCATCGTCATCATCGTCATCATCGTCACCATCGTCATCATCGTCATCATCGTCATCATCGTCATCATCGTCATCATCGTCATCATCGTCATCATCGTCGTCATCGTCGTCATCATCGTCATCGTCGTCATCGTCGTCATCGTCGTCATCGTCATCATCGTCATTACCGTCATTATCGTCATTATCGTCATTATCGTCATTATCGCCATTATCGCCATTATCGTCATTATCGTCATTATCGTCACCATCGTCCTCATCGTCATCATCGTCACCATCGTCACCATCGTCACCATCGTCACCATCGCCATCATCGTCACCAACGTCACCATCGTCATCATCGTCATCATCGTCATCATCGACATCATCGCCATCATCGTCATCATCGCCATCATCGCCATTATCGTCATCATCGGCATCATCGTCATCATCGTCATCATCGTCATCATCGTCATCATCGTCATCATCGCCATCATCGCCATCATCGACATCATCGCCATCATCGCCATCATCGTCATCATCGCCATCATCGCCATCATCGTCATCAGCGTCACCATCGTCATCATCGTCATCATCGTCACCATCGTCACCATCGTCATCATCGTCACCATCGCCATCATCGCCACCATCGTCATCATCGTCATCATCGTCATCATCGCCATCATCGCCATCATCGATATCATCGTCATCATCGTCATCATCGACATCATCGTCATCATCGTCATCATCGCCATCATCGTCATCATCGTCATCATCGTCATCATCGTCATCATCGTCACCATCGTCACCATCGCCATCATCATCACCATCGTCACCATCGCCATCATCGTCATCATCGCCATCATCGCCATCATCGTCACCATCGTCATCATCGTCATCATCGTCACCATCGTCACCATCGTCATCATCGTCATCATCGTCATCATCGTCATCATCGTCATCATCGTCATCATCGTCATCATCGTCATCATCGTCATCATCGTCATCATCGTCACCATCGTCATCATCGTCATCATCGTCATCATCGTCATCATCGTCATCATCGTCATCATCGTCATCATCGTCGTCATCGTCGTCATCATCGTCATCGTCGTCATCGTCGTCATCGTCGTCATCGTCATCATCGTCATTACCGTCATTATCGTCATTATCGTCATTATCGTCATTATCGTCATTATCGGCATTACCGGCATTATCGGCATTATCGTCATGATAGACATTATCGGCATTATCGGCATTATCGTCATTATCGTCATTATCGTCATTATCGTCATTATCTTCATTATCGTCATTATCGGCATTATCGTCATTATCGGCATTATCGTCATTATCATCATTATAGTCATTATCGTCATTATCGTCATTATCGTCATTATCGTCATCATCGTCATCATCGTCATCATCGTCATCATCGTCATCATCGCCATCATCGCCATCATCGTCATCATCGCCATCATCGTCATCATCGTCATCATCGCCATCATCGCCATCATCGATATCATCGTCATCATCGCCATCATCGTCATCATCGACATCATCGTCATCATCGTCATCATCGTCATCATCGCCATCATCGTCACCAACGTCATCATCGTCATCATCGTCATCATCGTCATCATCGCCATCATCGTCATCATCGCCATCATCGCCATCATCGTCATCATCGGCATCATCGTCATCATCGTCATCATCGTCATCATCGTCATCATCGTCATCATCGCCATCATCGCCATCATCGACATCATCGCCATCATCGCCATCATCGTCATCATCGCCATCATCGTCATCATCGTCATCATCGTCATCATCGCCATCATCGCCATCATCGATATCATCGTCATCATCGCCATCATCGTCATCATCGACATCATCGTCATCATCGTCATCATCGCCATCATCGTCATCATCGTCATCATCGTCATCATCGTCATCATCGTCACCATCGTCACCATCGCCATCATCATCACCATCGTCACCATCGCCATCATCGTCATCATCGCCATCATCGCCATCAGCGTCACCATCGTCATCATCGTCATCATCGTCACCATCGTCACCATCGTCATCATCGTCATCATCGTCATCATCGTCATCATCGTCATCATCGTCATCATCGTCATCATCGTCATCATCGTCATCATCGTCATCATCGTCACCATCGTCATCATCGTCATCATCGTCATCATCGTCATCATCGTCATCATCGTCATCATCGTCATCATCGTCGTCATCGTCGTCATCATCGTCATCGTCGTCATCGTCGTCATCGTCGTCATCGTCATCATCGTCATTACCGTCATTATCGTCATTATCGTCATTATCGTCACCATCGTCATCATCGTCATCATCGTCACCATCGTCACCATCGTCATCATCGTCACCATCGCCATCATCGTCACCATCGTCATCATCGTCATCATCGTCATCATCGCCATCATCGCCATCATCGATATCATCGTCATCATCGTCATCATCGACATCATCGTCATCATCGCCATCATCGTCATCATCGTCATCATCGTCATCATCGTCACCATCGTCACCATCGCCATCATCATCACCATCGTCACCATCGCCATCATCGTCATCATCGCCATCATCGCCATCATCGTCACCATCGTCATCATCGTCATCATCGTCACCATCGTCACCATCGTCATCATCGTCATCATCGTCATCATCGTCATCATCGTCATCATCGTCATCATCGTCATCATCGTCATCATCGTCACCATCGTCATCATCGTCATCATCGTCATCATCGTCATCATCGCCATCATCGTCATCATCGTCATCATCGTCATCATCGTCATCATCGTCACCATCGTCACCATCGCCATCATCATCACCATCGTCACCATCGCCATCATCGTCATCATCGCCATCATCGCCATCAGCGTCACCATCGTCATCATCGTCATCATCGTCACCATCGTCACCATCGTCATCATCGTCATCATCGTCATCATCGTCATCATCGTCATCATCGTCATCATCGTCATCATCGTCATCATCGTCATCATCGTCATCATCGTCACCATCGTCATCATCGTCATCATCGTCATCATCGTCATCATCGTCATCATCGTCATCATCGTCATCATCGTCGTCATCGTCGTCATCATCGTCATCGTCGTCATCGTCGTCATCGTCATCATCGTCATTACCGTCATTATCGTCATTATCGTCATTATCGTCATTATCGTCATTATCGGCATTATCGGCATTATCGGCATTATCGTCATGATAGACATTATAGTCATTATCGGCATTATCGGCATTATCGTCATTATCGTCATTATCGTCATTATCGTCATTATCTTCATTATCGTCATTATCGGCATTATCGTCATTATCGGCATTATCGTCATTATCATCATTATAGTCATTATCGTCATTATCGTCATTATCGTCATTATCGTCATCATCGTCATCATCGTCATCATCGTCATCATCGTCATCATCGGCACCATCGCCATCATCGTCATAATCGTCATCATCGTCATCATCGTCATCATCGTCATCATCGTCACCATCGTCATCATCGTCATCATCGTCATCATCGTCATCATCGTCGTCATCGTCGTCATCGTCGTCATCGTCGTCATCGTCGCCATCGTCGTCATCGTCATCATCGTCATCATCGTCATTATCGTCATTATCGTCATTATCGTCATTATCGTCATTATAGTCATTATAGTCATTATTGTCATTATCGTCATTATCGTCATTATCGTCATTATCGTCATTATCGTCATCATCGTCATCATCGTCATCATCGTCATCATCGTCATCATCGTCATCATCGTAATCATCGTCATCATCGTCATCATCGTCATCATCGTCACCATCGTCATCATCGTCATCATCGTCATCATCGTCATCATCGTCGTCATCGTCGTCATCGTCGTCATCGTCGTCATCGTCGTCATCGTCGTCATCGTCATCATCGTCATCATCGTCATTACCGTCATTATCGTCATTATCGTCATTATCGGCATTATCGTCATTATCGGCATTATCGTCACTATCGGCATTATCGGCATTATCGTCATTATCGTCATTATAGTCATCATCGTCATTATCGTCATTATCGTCATTATCGTCATTATCGTCATTATCGTCATTATCATCATTGTCGTCATTATCGTCATTATCGTCATTATCGTCATTATCGTCATTATCGTCATTATCGTCATTATCGTCATTATCGTCATTATCGTCATTATCATCATTGTCGTCATTATCGTCATCATCGTCATCATCGTCATCATCGTCATCATCGTCGTCATCGTCGTCATCGTCGTCATCGTCGTCATCGTCGTCATCGTCGTCATCGTCATCATCGTCATCATCGTCATTACCGTCATTATCGTCATTATCGTCATTATCGGCATTATCGTCATCATCGTCATCATCGCCATCATCGCCATCATCGTCATCATCGCCATCATCGCCATCATCGTCATCATCGTCATCATCGTCATCATCGTCATCATCGTCATCATCGTCATCATCGTCATCATCGTCCTCATCGTCGTCATCGTCGTCATCGTCATCATCGTCATCATCGTCATCATCGTCATCATCGTCATCATCGTCGTCATCGTCGTCATCGTCGTCATCGTCGTCATCGTCGCCATCGTCGTCATCGTCATCATCGTCATCATCGTCATTATCGTCATTATCGTCATTATCGTCATTATCGTCATTATGGTCATTATCGTCATTATCGTCGTTATCGACATTACCGACATTACTGGCATTATCGGCATTATCGGCATTATCGGCATTACCGTCATTACCGTCATTACCGCCATTACCGTCATTACCGGCATTACCGGCATTACCGTCATTACAGTCATTACCGGCATTACCGGCATTACCGGCATTACCGTCATTACCGTCATTACCGTCATTACCGTCATTACCGTCATTACCGTCATTACCGTCATTACCGCCATTACCGTCATTACCGATATTACCGTCATTACCGTCATTACCGTCATTGCCGTCATTACCGTCATTACCGTCATTACCGTCATTACCGTCATTACCGTCATCATCGTCATCATCGCCATCATCGCCATCATCGTCATCATCGCCATCATCGTCATCATCGTCATCATCGTCATCATCGTCATCATCGTCATCATCGTCATCATCGTCATCATCGTCCTCATCGTCGTCATCGTCGTCATCGTCATCATCGTCATCATCGTCATTACCGTCATTATCGTCATTATGGTCATTATCGCCATTATCGTCATTATCGGCATCATCGTCATCATCGCCATCATCGCCATCATCGTCATCATCGTCATCATCGTCATCATCGTCATCATCGTCATCATCGTCATCATCGTCATCATCGCCATCATCGTCATCATCGTCATCATCGTCATCATCGTCATCATCGTCACCATCGTCACCATCGCCATCATCATCACCATCGTCACCATCGCCATCATCGTCATCATCGCCATCATCGCCATCAGCGTCACCATCGTCATCATCGTCATCATCGTCACCATCGTCACCATCGTCATCATCGTCATCATCGTCATCATCGTCATCATCGTCATCATCGTCATCATCGTCATCATCGTCATCATCGTCATCATCGTCATCATCGTCACCATCGTCATCATCGTCATCATCGTCATCATCGTCATCATCGTCATCATCGTCATCATCGTCATCATCGTCGTCATCGTCGTCATCATCGTCATCGTCGTCATCGTCGTCATCGACATCATCGTCATTACCGTCATTATCGTCATTATCGTCATTATCGTCATTATCGTCATTATCGGCATTATCGGCATTATCGGCATTATCGTCATGATAGACATTATAGTCATTATCGGCATTATCGGCATTATCGTCATTATCGTCATTATCTTCATTATCGTCATTATCGGCATTATCGTCATTATCGGCATTATCGTCATTATCATCATTATAGTCATTATCGTCATTATCGTCATTATCGTCATTATCGTCATCATCGTCATCATCGTCATCATCGTCATCATCGTCATCATCGGCACCATCGCCATCATCGTCATAATCGTCATCATCGTCATCATCGTCATCATCGTCATCATCGTCACCATCGTCATCATCGTCATCATCGTCATCATCGTCATCATCGTCGTCATCGTCGTCATCGTCGTCATCGTCGTCATCGTCGCCATCGTCGTCATCGTCATCATCGTCATCATCGTCATTATCGTCATTATCGTCATTATCGTCATTATCGTCATTATAGTCATTATAGTCATTATTGTCATTATCGTCATTATCGTCATTATCGTCATTATCGTCATTATCGTCATCATCGTCATCATCGTCATCATCGTCATCATCGTCATCATCGTCATCATCGTAATCATCGTCATCATCGTCATCATCGTCATCATCGTCACCATCGTCATCATCGTCATCATCGTCATCATCGTCATCATCGTCGTCATCGTCGTCATCGTCGTCATCGTCGTCATCGTCGTCATCGTCGTCATCGTCATCATCGTCATCATCGTCATTACCGTCATTATCGTCATTATCGTCATTATCGGCATTATCGTCATTATCGGCATTATCGTCACTATCGGCATTATCGGCATTATCGTCATTATCGTCATTATAGTCATCATCGTCATTATCGTCATTATCGTCATTATCGTCATTATCGTCATTATCGTCATTATCATCATTGTCGTCATTATCGTCATTATCGTCATTATCGTCATTATCGTCATTATCGTCATTATCGTCATTATCGTCATTATCGTCATTATCGTCATTATCATCATTGTCGTCATTATCGTCATCATCGTCATCATCGTCATCATCGTCATCATCGTCGTCATCGTCGTCATCGTCGTCATCGTCGTCATCGTCGTCATCGTCGTCATCGTCATCATCGTCATCATCGTCATTACCGTCATTATCGTCATTATCGTCATTATCGGCATTATCGTCATCATCGTCATCATCGCCATCATCGCCATCATCGTCATCATCGCCATCATCGCCATCATCGTCATCATCGTCATCATCGTCATCATCGTCATCATCGTCATCATCGTCATCATCGTCATCATCGTCCTCATCGTCGTCATCGTCGTCATCGTCATCATCGTCATCATCGTCATCATCGTCATCATCGTCATCATCGTCGTCATCGTCGTCATCGTCGTCATCGTCGTCATCGTCGCCATCGTCGTCATCGTCATCATCGTCATCATCGTCATTATCGTCATTATCGTCATTATCGTCATTATCGTCATTATGGTCATTATCGTCATTATCGTCGTTATCGACATTACCGACATTACTGGCATTATCGGCATTATCGGCATTATCGGCATTACCGTCATTACCGTCATTACCGCCATTACCGTCATTACCGGCATTACCGGCATTACCGTCATTACAGTCATTACCGGCATTACCGGCATTACCGGCATTACCGTCATTACCGTCATTACCGTCATTACCGTCATTACCGTCATTACCGTCATTACCGTCATTACCGCCATTACCGTCATTACCGATATTACCGTCATTACCGTCATTACCGTCATTGCCGTCATTACCGTCATTACCGTCATTACCGTCATTACCGTCATTACCGTCATCATCGTCATCATCGCCATCATCGCCATCATCGTCATCATCGCCATCATCGTCATCATCGTCATCATCGTCATCATCGTCATCATCGTCATCATCGTCATCATCGTCATCATCGTCCTCATCGTCGTCATCGTCGTCATCGTCATCATCGTCATCATCGTCATTACCGTCATTATCGTCATTATGGTCATTATCGCCATTATCGTCATTATCGGCATCATCGTCATCATCGCCATCATCGTCATCATCGTCATCATCGTCATCATCGTCATCATCGTCATCATCGTCATCATCGTCATCATCGTCCTCATCGTCGTCATCGTCGTCATCGTCATCATCGTCATCATCGTCATCATCGTTATTACCGTCATTATCGGCATTATCGGCATTATCGGCATTATCGGCATTATCGTTATTATAGTCATTATCGTCATTATCGTCATTATCGTCATCATCGTCATCATCGTTATTAACGTCATCATCGTCATCATCGTCATCATCGTCATCATCGTCATCATCGTCATCATCGTCATCATCGTCATCATCGTCCTCATCGTCGTCATCGTCGTCATCGTCATCATCGTCATCATCGTCATTACCGTCATTATCGTCATTATCGTCATTATAGTCATTATCGTCATTATCGGCATCATCGTCATCATCGCCATCAGCGCCATCATCGTCATCATCGTCATCATCGTCATCATCGTCATCATCGTCATCATCGTCATCATCGTTATCATCGTCCTCATCGTCGTCATCGTCGTCATCGTCATCATCGTCATCATCGTCATTATCGTCATTATCGTCATTATCGTCATTATCGTCATTATCGGCATTATCGGCATTATCGGCATTATCGGCATTATCGTTATTATAGTCATTATCGTCATTATCGTCATTATCGTCATTATCGTCATTATCGTCATTATCGTCATTATCGTCATTATCGTCATTATCGTCATTATCGTCATTATCGTCATTATCGTCATTATCGTCATTATCGTCATTATCGTCATTATCGTCATTATCGTCATTACCGGCAATACCGGTATTATCGGCATTACCGTCATTACAGTCATTACCGTCATTACCGTCATTACCGTCATTATCGTCATTACCGTCATTACCGTCATTACCGTCATTACCGGCATTACCGTCATTACCGGCATTACCGTCATTACCGTCATTACCGTCATTTCCGTCATTACCGTCATTACCGTCAATACCGTCATTACCGTCATTACCGTCATTACCGTCTTTATCGTCATTATCGTCATTATCGCCATTATCGCCATTATCGTCATTATCGTCATTATCGTCACCATCGTCATCATCGTCATCATCGTCACCATCGTCACCATCGTCACCATCGCCATCATCGTCACCAACGTCATCATCGTCATCATCGTCATCATCGTCATCATCGACATCATCGCCATCATCGTCATCATCGCCATCATCGCCATCATCGTCATCATCGGCATCATCGTCATCATCGTCATCATCGTCATCATCGTCATCATCGTCACCATCGTCACCATCGTCACCATCGTCATCATCGTCATCAACGTCATCATCGTCATCATCGTCATCATCGTCATAATCGTCATCATCGTCACCATCGTCATCATCGTCATCATCGTCACCATCGTCATCATCGTCATCATCGTCATCATCGTCATCATCGTCACCATCGTCACCATCGTCATCATCGTCATTACCGGCATTATCGGCATTATCGGCATTACCGTCATTACCGTCATTACCGTCATTACCGTCATTACTGTCATTACCGTCATTACCGGCATTACCGGCATTACCGTCAATACCGTCATTACCATCATTACCGTCATTACCGTCATTACCGTCATTATCGTCATTATCGTCATTATCGCCATTATCGCCATTATCGTCATTATCGTCATTATCGTCACCATCGTCATCATCGTCATCATCGTCACCATCGTCACCATCGTCACCATCGTCACCATCGCCATCATCGTCACCAACGTCACCATCGTCATCATCGTCATCATCGTCATCATCGACATCATCGTCATCATCGCCATCATCGCCATTATCGTCATCATCGGCATCATCGTCATCATCGTCATCATCGTCATCATCGTCATCATCGTCATCATCGCCATCATCGCCATCATCGTCATCATCGTCACCATCGTCACCATCGTCATCATCGTCACCATCCTCATCATCGTCATCATCGTCACCATCGTCACCATCGTCACCATCGTCACCATCGCCATCATCGTCACCAACGTCATCATCGTCATCATCGTCATCATCGTCATCATCGACATCATCGCCATCATCGTCATCATCGCCATCATCGCCATTATCGCCATCATCGCCATCATCGTCATCATCGCCATCATCGTTATCAGCGTCACCATCGTCATCATCGTCATCATCGTCACCATCGTCACCATCGTCATCATCGTCACCATCCTCATCATCGTCATCATCGTCACCATCGTCACCATCGTCACCATCGTCACCATCGCCATCATCGTCACCAACGTCACCATCGTCATCATCGTCATCATCGTCATCATCGACATCATCGTCATCATCGCCATCATCGCCATTATCGTCATCATCGGCATCATCGTCATCATCGTCATCATCGTCATCATCGTCATCATCGTCATCATCGCCATCATCGCCATCATCGTCATCATCGTCACCATCGTCACCATCGTCATCATCGTCACCATCCTCATCATCGTCATCATCGTCACCATCGTCACCATCGTCACCATCGTCACCATCGCCATCATCGTCACCAACGTCATCATCGTCATCATCGTCATCATCGACATCATCGCCATCATCGCCATTATCGTCATCATCGCCATCATCGCCATCATCGCCATCATCGTCATCATCGCCATCATCGTTATCAGCGTCACCATCGTCATCATCGTCATCATCGTCACCATCGTCACCATCGTCATCATCGTCACCATCCTCATCATCGTCATCATCGTCACCATCGTCACCATCGTCACCATCGTCACCATCGCCATCATCGTCACCAACGTCATCATCGTCATCATCGTCATCATCGTCATCATCGACATCATCGCCATCATCGTCATCATCGCCATCATCGCCATTATCGTCATCATCGGCATCATCGTCATCATCGTCATCATCGTCATCATCGTCATCATCGTCATCATCGCCATCATCGCCATCATCGACATCATCGCCATCATCGCCATCATCGTCATCATCGCCATCATCGTCATCAGCGTCACCATCGTCATCATCGTCATCATCGTCATCATCGCCACCATCGTCATCATCGTCATCATCGTCATCATCGTCATCATCGTCATCATCGTCATCATCGCCATCATCGTCATCATCGTCACCAACGTCACCATCGTCATCATCGTCATCATCGTCATCATCGACATCATCGTCATCATCGCCATCATCGCCATTATCGTCATCATCGGCATCATCGTCATCATCGTCATCATCGTCATCATCGTCATCATCGTCATCATCGCCATCATCGCCATCATCGTCATCATCGTCACCATCGTCACCATCGTCATCATCGTCACCATCCTCATCATCGTCATCATCGTCACCATCGTCACCATCGTCACCATCGTCACCATCGCCATCATCGTCACCAACGTCATCATCGTCATCATCGTCATCATCGTCATCATCGACATCATCGCCATCATCGTCATCATCGCCATCATCGCCATTATCGCCATCATCGCCATCATCGTCATCATCGCCATCATCGCCATCATCGCCATCATCGTCATCATCGCCATCATCGTTATCAGCGTCACCATCGTCATCATCGTCATCATCGTCACCATCGTCACCATCGTCATCATCGTCACCATCCTCATCATCGTCATCATCGTCACCATCGTCACCATCGTCACCATCGTCACCATCGCCATCATCGTCACCAACGTCATCATCGTCATCATCGTCATCATCGTCATCATCGACATCATCGCCATCATCGTCATCATCGCCATCATCGCCATTATCGTCATCATCGGCATCATCGTCATCATCGTCATCATCGTCATCATCGTCATCATCGTCATCATCGCCATCATCGCCATCATCGACATCATCGCCATCATCGCCATCATCGTCATCATCGCCATCATCGTCATCAGCGTCACCATCGTCATCATCGTCATCATCGTCATCATCGCCACCATCGTCATCATCGTCATCATCGTCATCATCGCCATCATCGCCATCATCGATATCATCGTCATCATCGACATCATCGCCATCATCGCCATCATCGTCATCATCGTCATTACCGTCATTATCGTCATTATCGTCATTATCGTCATTATCGGCATCATCGTCATCATCGCCATCATCGCCATCATCGTCATCATCGTCATCATCGTCATCATCGTCATCATCGTCATCATCGTCATCATCGTCATCATCGTCCTCATCGTCGTCATCGTCGTCATCGTCATCATCGTCATCATCGTCATCATCGTCATCATCGTCATCATCGTCCTCATCGTCGTCATCGTCATCATCGGCATCATCGTCATCATCGTCATCATCGTCATCATCGCCATCATCGCCATCATCGACATCATCGCCATCATCGCCATCATCGTCATCATCGCCATCATCGTTATCAGCGTCACCATCGTCATCATCGTCATCATCGTCACCATCGTCACCATCGTCATCATCGTCACCATCGCCATCATCGCCACCATCGTCATCATCGTCATCATCGCCATCATCGTCATCATCGTCATCATCGTCATCATCGTCATCATCGTCACCATCGTCACCATCGCCATCATCATCACCATCGTCACCATCGCCATCATCGTCATCATCGCCATCATCGCCATCATCGTCACCATCGTCATCATCGTCATCATCGTCACCATCGTCACCATCGTCATCATCGTCATCATCGTCATCATCGTCATCATCGTCATCATCGTCATCATCGTCATCATCGTCATCATCGTCACCATCGTCATCATCGTCATCATCGTCATCATCGTCATCATCGTCATCATCGTCATCATCGTCATCATCGTCGTCATCGTCGTCATCATCGTCATCGTCGTCATCGTCGTCATCGTCGTCATCGTCATCATCGTCATTACCGTCATTATCGTCATTATCGTCATTATCGTCATTATCGTCATTATCGTCATTATCGGCATTATCGGCATTATCGGCATTATCGTCATGATAGACATTATAGTCATTATCGGCATTATCGGCATTATCGTCATTATCGTCATTATAGTCATTATCTTCATTATCGTCATTATCGGCATTATCGTCATTATCGGCATTATCGTCATTATCATCATTATAGTCATTATCGTCATTATCGTCATTATCGTCATTATCGTCATCATCGTCATCATCGTCATCATCGTCATCATCGTCATCATCGGCACCATCGCCATCATCGTCATAATCGTCATCATCGTCATCATCGTCATCATCGTCATCATCGTCATCATCGTCATCATCGTCATCATCGTGATCATCGTCATCATCGTCATCATCGTCATCATCGTCATCATCGTCATCATCGTCATCATCGTCATCATCGTCCTCATCGTCGTCATCGTCGTCATCGTCATCATCGTCATCATCGTCATTACCGTCATTATCGTCATTATCGTCATTATCGTCATTATCGGCATCATCGTCATCATCGCCATCATCGCCATCATCGTCATCATCGTCATCATCGTCATCATCGTCATCATCGTCATCATCGTCATCATCGTGATCATCGTCATCATCGTCATCATCGTCATCATCGTCATCATCGTCATCATCGCCATCATCGCCATCATCGATATCATCGTCATCATCGTCATCATCGTCATCATCGTCATCATCGTCATCATCGTCATCATCGGCACCATCGCCATCATCGTCATAATCGTCATCATCGTCATCATCGTCATCATCGTCATCATCGTCATCATCGTCATCATCGTCATCATCGTGATCATCGTCATCATCGTCATCATCGTCATCATCGTCATCATCGTCATCATCGTCATCATCGTCATTATCGTCATCATCCTCATCATCGTCATCATCGTCATCATCGTCATCATCGTCATCATCGTCATCATCGTCATCATCGTCACCATCGTCACCATCGCCATCATCGGCATCATCGTCATCATCGTCTTCATCGTCATCATCGTCATCATCGTCACCATCGGCACCATCGCCATCATCGTCATCATCGCCATCATCGCCATCATCGTCATCATCGTCATCATCGCCATCATCGTCACCAACGTCATCATCGTCATCATCGTCATCATCGTCATCATCGTCATCATCGTCATCATCGTCGTCATCATCGTCATCGTCGTCATCGTCGTCATCGTCGTCATCGTCATCATCGTCATTACCGTCATTATCGTCATTATCGTCATTATCTTCATTATCGACATTATCGGCATTATCGTCATTATCGTCATTATCATCATTATAGTCATTATCGTCATTATCGTCATTATCGTCATTATCGTCATCATCGTCATCATCGTCATCATCGTCATCATCGTCATCATCGGCACCATCGCCATCATCGTCATAATCGTCATCATCGTCATCATCGTCATCATCGTCATCATCGTCACCATCGTCATCATCGTCATCATCGTCATCATCGTCATCATCGTCGTCATCGTCGTCATCGTCGTCATCGTCGTCATCGTCGCCATCGTCGTCATCGTCATCATCGTCATCATCGTCATTATCGTCATTATCGTCATTATCGTCATTATCGTCATTGTAGTCATTATAGTCATTATTGTCATTATCGTCATTATCGTCATTATCGTCATTATCGTCATCATCGTCATCATCGTCATCATCGTCATCATCGTCATCATCGTCATCATCGTAATCATCGTCATCATCGTCATCATCGTCATTTATCGTCATTATCGTCATTATCGTCATTATCGTCATTATCGTCATTATCGTCATTATCGTCATTATCGTCATCATCGTCATCATCGTCATCATCGTCATAATCGTCATCATCGTAATCATCGTCATCATCGTCATCATCGTCATCATCGTCATCATCGTCATCATCGTCACCATCGTCACCATCGCCATCATCGTCATCATCGTCATCATCGTCGTCATCGTCGTCATCTTCATCATCGTCATCATCGTCGTCATCGTCATCATCGTCATCATCGTCGTCATCGTCGTCATCGTCGTCATCGTCATCATCGCCATGATCGCCATCATCGTCATCATCGTCATCATCGTCATCATCGTCATCATCGTCATCATCGTCATCATCGTCATCATCGTCATCATCGTCATCATCGTCATTATCGTCATTATCGTCATTATCGTCATTATCGGCATTATCGGCATTATCGGCATTATCGTCATTATAGCCATTATCGTCATTATCGTCATTATCGGCATTATCGTCATTATCGTCATTATAGACATTATCGTCATTATCGCCATTATCGTCATTATCGTCATTATCGTCATTATCGTCATTACCGGCATTATCGGCATTATCGGCATTACCGTCATTACCGTCATTACCGTCATTACTATGATTACCGTCATTACCGTCATTACCGACATTACCGTCATTACCGTCATTACCGTCATTACCGTCATCACCGTCATTACCGTCATTACGGTCATTACCGTCATTACCGTCATTACCGTCATTATCGTCATTATCGGCATTATCGTCATTATCGTCATTATCGTCAGTATCGTCATTATCGTCATTATCGACATTATCGTCATTATCGTCATTATCGTCATTATCGTCATTATCGGCATTATCGGCATTATCGGCATTACCGTCATTACCGTCATTACCGTCATTACTGTCATTACCGGCATTACCGGCACTACCGGCATTACCGTCATTACCGCCATTACCGTCATTACCGTCATTACCGTCATTACCGTCATTACCGTCATTACCGTCATTACCTTTATTACCGTCATTACCGTCATTACCGTCATTATCGTCATTACCGCCATTACCGCCATCATCGTCATCATCGTCATCATCGTCATCATCGTCATCATCGTCATCATCGTCATCATCGTCATTATCGTCATCATCCTCATCATCGTCATCATCGTCATCCTCGTCATCATCGTCATCATCGTCATCATCGTCATCATCGTCATCATCGTCATCATCGTCATCATCGTCATCATCGACATCATCGACATTATCGTCATTATCGTCATTATCGTCATTATCGTCATTATAGTCATTATCGTCATTATCGTCATTATCGTCATTATCGTCATTATCGCCATTACCGTCATTACCGGCATTACCGGCATTACCGTCATTACAGTCATTACCGGCATTACCGGCATTACCGTCATTACCGTCATTACCGTCATTACCGCCATTACCGTCATTACCGTCATTACCGGCATTACCGTCATTCCCGTCATTACCGTCATTGCCGTCATTACCGTCATTACCGTCATTACCGTCATTACCGTCATTACCGTCATCATCGTCATCATCGCCATCATCGCCATCATCGTCATCATCGCCATCATCGCCATCATCGTCATCATCGTCCTCATCGTCGTCATCGTCGTCATCGTCATCATCGTCATCATCGTCATTACCGTCATTATCGTCATTATCGTCATTATCGTCATTATCGGCATCATCGTCATCATCGCCATCATCGCCATCATCGCCATCATCGTCATCATCGTCATCATCGTCATCATCGTCATCATCGTCATCATCGTCATCATCGTCATCATCGTCATCATCGTCATCATCGTCATCATCGTCATCATCGTCATCATCGTCATCATCGTCATCATCGTCATCATCGTCCTCATCGTCGTCATCGTCGTCATCGTCATCATCGTCATCATCGTCATCATCGTTATTACCGTCATTATCGGCATTATCGGCATTATCGGCATTATCGGCATTATCGTTATTATAGTCATTATCGTCATTATCGTCATCATCGTCATCATCGTTATTAACGTCATCATCGTCATCATCGTCATCATCGTCATCATCGTCATCATCGTCATCATCGTCATCATCGTCATCATCGTCATCATCGTCATCATCGTCATCATCGTCCTCATCGTCGTCATCGTCGTCATCGTCATCATCGTCATCATCGTCATTACCGTCATTATCGTCATTATCGTCATTATCGTCATTATCGGCATCATCGTCATCATCGCCATCATCGCCATCATCGCCATCATCGTCATCATCGTCATCATCGTCATCATCGTCATCATCGTCATCATCGTCATCATCGTCATCATCGTCATCATCGTCATCATCGTCATCATCGTCATTATCGTCATCATCGTCATCATCGTCATCATCGTCATTACCGTCATTATCGTCATTATCGTCATTATCGTCATTATCGTCATTATCGTCATTATCGTCATTATCGTCATTAACGTCATCATCGTCATCATCGTCATCATCGTCATTATCGTCATTATCGTCATTATCGTCATTATCGTCATTATCGTCATTATCGTCATTATCGTCATTATCGTCATTATCGTCATTATCGTCATCATCGTCATCATCGTCATCATCGTCATCATCGTCATCATCGTCATCATCGTCATCATCGTCATCATCGTCATCATCGTCATCATCGTCATCATCGTCATCATCGTCATCATCGTCATTATCGTCATTATCGGCATTATCGGCAGTATCGTCATCATCGCCATCATCGCCATCATCGTCATCATCGTCATCATCGTCATCATCGTCATCATCGTCATCATCGTCATCATCGTCATCATCGTCATCATCGTCATCATCGTCATCATCGTCATTATCGTCATCATCGTCATCATCGTCATCATCGTCATTACCGTCATTATCGTCATTATCGTCATTATGGTCATTATCGTCATTATCGTCGTTATCGTCATTACCGACATTACTGGCATTATCGGCATTATCGGCATTACCGCCATTACCGTCATTACCGGCATTACCGGCATTACCGTCATTACAGTCATTACCGGCATTACCGGCATTACCGTCATTACCGTCATTACCGTCATTACCGCCATTACCGTCATTACCGTCATTACCGGCATTACCGTCATTCCCGTCATTACCGTCATTGCCGTCATTACCGTCATTACCGTCATTACCGTCATTACCGTCATTACCGTCATCATCGTCATCATCGCCATCATCGCCATCATCGTCATCATCGCCATCATCGCCATCATCGTCATCATCGTCATCATCGTCATCATCGTCATCATCGTCATCATCGTCCTCATCGTCGTCATCGTCGTCATCGTCATCATCGTCATCATCGTCATTACCGTCATTATCGTCATTATCGTCATTATCGTCATTATCGTCATTATCGGCATCATCGTCATCATCGCCATCATCGCCATCATCGTCATCATCGTCATCATCGTCATCATCGTCATCATCGTCATCATCGCCATCATCGTCATCAGCGTCACCATCGTCATCATCGTCATCATCGTCATCATCGTCACCATCGTCACCATCGTCATCATCGTCACCATCGCCATCATCGCCACCATCGTCATCATCGTCATCATCGTCATCATCGTCATCATCGTCATCATCGTCATCATCGTCATTATCGTCATCATCGTCATCATCGTCATCATCGTCATTACCGTCATTATCGTCATTATCGTCATTATGGTCATTATCGTCATTATCGTCGTTATCGTCATTACCGACATTACTGGCATTATCGGCATTATCGGCATTACCGCCATTACCGTCATTACCGGCATTACCGGCATTACCGTCATTACAGTCATTACCGGCATTACCGGCATTACCGTCATTACCGTCATTACCGTCATTACCGCCATTACCGTCATTACCGTCATTACCGGCATTACCGTCATTCCCGTCATTACCGTCATTGCCGTCATTACCGTCATTACCGTCATTACCGTCATTACCGTCATTACCGTCATCATCGTCATCATCGCCATCATCGCCATCATCGTCATCATCGCCATCATCGCCATCATCGTCATCATCGTCATCATCGTCATCATCGTCATCATCGTCATCATCGTCCTCATCGTCGTCATCGTCGTCATCGTCATCATCGTCATCATCGTCATTACCGTCATTATCGTCATTATCGTCATTATCGTCATTATCGTCATTATCGGCATCATCGTCATCATCGCCATCATCGCCATCATCGTCATCATCGTCATCATCGTCATCATCGTCATCATCGTCATCATCGTCATCATCGTCATCATCGTCATTATCGTCATCATCGTCATCATCGTCATCATCGTCATCATCGTCACCATCATCATCATCGTCATCATCGTCATCATCGTCATCATCGTCATCATCGTCATCATCGTCATCATCGTCATCATCGTCATTATCGTCATTATCGTCATTATCGGCATTATCGGCATTATCGGCATAATCGGCATTATCGTCATTATAGTCATTATAGTCATTATCGTCATTATCGTCATTATCGGCATTATCGGCATTATCGTCATTATCGTCATTATCGTCATCATCGCCATCATCGCCATCATCGTCATCATCGTCATCATCGTCATCATCGTCATCATCGTCATCATCGTCATCATCGTCATTATCGTCATCATCGTCATCATCGTCATCATCGTCATCATCGTCACCATCATCATCATCGTCATCATCGTCATCATCGTCATCATCGTCATCATCGTCATCATCGTCATCATCGTCATCATCGTCATTATCGTCATTATCGTCATTATCGGCATTATCGGCATTATCGGCATAATCGGCATTATCGTCATTATAGTCATTATAGTCATTATAGTCATTATCGTCATTATCGTCATTATCGGCATTATCGGCATTATCGTCATTATCGTCATTATCGTCATTATCGTCATCATCGTCACCATCGTCACCATCGTCATCATCGTCATTACCGGCATTATCGGCATTATCGGCATTACCGTCATTACCGTCATTACCGTCATTACTGTCATTACCGTCATTACCGGCATTACCGGCATTACCGTCAATACCGTCATTACCATCATTACCGTCATTACCGTCATTACCGTCATTATCGTCATTATCGTCATTATCGCCATTATCGCCATTATCGTCATTATCGTCATTATCGTCTCCATCCTCATCATCGTCATCATCGTCACCATCGTCACCATCGTCACCATCGTCACCATCGCCATCATCGTCACCAACGTCACCATCGTCATCATCGTCATCATCGTCATCATCGACATCATCGCCATCATCGTCATCATCGCCATCATCGCCATCATCGTCATCAGCGTCACCATCGTCATCATCGTCATCATCGTCATCATCGTCACCATCGTCACCATCGTCATCATCGTCACCATCGCCATCATCGCCACCATCGTCATCATCGTCATCATCGTCATCATCGCCATCATCGCCATCATCGATATCATCGTCATCATCGTCATCATCGTCATCATCGTCATCATCGTCATCATCGTCATCATCGGCACCATCGCCATCATCGTCATAATCGTCATCATCGTCATCATCGTCATCATCGTCATCATCGTCATCATCGTCATCATCGTGATCATCGTCATCATCGTCATCATCGTCATCATCGTCATCATCGTCATCATCGTCATCATCGTCATTATCGTCATCATCCTCATCATCGTCATCATCGTCATCATCGTCATCATCGTCATCATCGTCATCATCGTCATCATCGTCACCATCGTCACCATCGCCATCATCGGCATCATCGTCATCATCGTCTTCATCGTCATCATCGTCATCATCGTCACCATCGGCACCATCGCCATCATCGTCATCATCGCCATCATCGCCATCATCGTCATCATCGTCATCATCGCCATCATCGTCACCAACGTCATCATCGTCATCATCGTCATCATCGTCATCATCGTCATCATCGTCATCATCGTCGTCATCATCGTCATCGTCGTCATCGTCGTCATCGTCGTCATCGTCATCATCGTCATTACCGTCATTATCGTCATTATCGTCATTATCGTCATTTTCGTCATTATCGGCATTATCGGCATTATCGGCATTATCGTCATGATAGACATTATAGTCATTATCGGCATTATCGGCATTATCGTCATTATCGTCATTATCGTCATTATCGTCATTATCTTCATTATCGACATTATCGGCATTATCGTCATTATCGTCATTATCATCATTATAGTCATTATCGTCATTATCGTCATTATCGTCATTATCGTCATCATCGTCATCATCGTCATCATCGTCATCATCGTCATCATCGGCACCATCGCCATCATCGTCATAATCGTCATCATCGTCATCATCGTCATCATCGTCATCATCGTCACCATCGTCATCATCGTCATCATCGTCATCATCGTCATCATCGTCGTCATCGTCGTCATCGTCGTCATCGTCGTCATCGTCGCCATCGTCGTCATCGTCATCATCGTCATCATCGTCATTATCGTCATTATCGTCATTATCGTCATTATCGTCATTATAGTCATTATAGTCATTATTGTCATTATCGTCATTATCGTCATTATCGTCATTATCGTCATCATCGTCATCATCGTCATCATCGTCATCATCGTCATCATCGTCATCATCGTAATCATCGTCATCATCGTCATCATCGCCATTTATCGTCATTATCGTCATTATCGTCATTATCGTCATTATCGTCATTATCGTCATTATCGTCATTATCGTCATTATCGTCATTATCGTCATCATCGTCATCATCGTCATCATCGTCATAATCGTCATCATCGTAATCATCGTCATCATCGTCATCATCGTCATCATCGTCATCATCGTCATCATCGTCACCATCGTCACCATCGCCATCATCGTCATCATCGTCATCATCGTCGTCATCGTCGTCATCCTCATCATCGTCATCATCGTCGTCATCGTCATCATCGTCTTCATCGTCGTCATCGTCGTCATCGTCGTCATCGTCATCATCGCCATGATCGCCATCATCGTCATCATCGTCATCATCGTCATCATCGTCATCATCGTCATCATCGTCATCATCGTCATCATCGTCATCATCGTCATCATCGTCATTATCGTCATTATCGTCATTATCGTCATTATCGGCATTATCGGCATTATCGGCATTATCGTCATTATAGTCATTATCGTCATTATCGTCATTATCGGCATTATCGTCATTATCGTCATTATAGTCATTATCGTCATTATCGCCATTATCGTCATTATCGTCATTATCGTCATTATCGTCATTACCGGCATTATCGGCATTATCGGCATTACCGTCATTACCGTCATTACCGTCATTACTATGATTACCGTCATTACCGTCATTACCGACATTACCGTCATTACCGTCATTACCGTCATTACCGTCATCACCGTCATTACCGTCATTACGGTCATTACCGTCATTACCGTCATTACCGTCATTATCGTCATTATCGTCATTATCGTCATTATCGTCATTATCGTCAGTATCGTCATTATCGTCATTATCGACATTATCGTCATTATCGTCATTATCGTCATTATCGTCATTATCGGCATTATCGGCATTATCGGCATTACCGTCATTACCGTCATTACCGTCATTACTGTCATTACCGGCATTACCGGCACTACCGGCATTACCGTCATTACCGCCATTACCGTCATTACCGTCATTACCGTCATTACCGTCATTACCGTCATTACCGTCATTACCTTTATTACCGTCATTACCGTCATTACCGTCATTATCGTCATTACCGCCATTACCGCCATCATCGTCATCATCGTCATCATCGTCATCATCGTCATCATCGTCATCATCGTCATCATCGTCATTATCGTCATCATCCTCATCATCGTCATCATCGTCATCCTCGTCATCATCGTCATCATCGTCATCATCGTCATCATCGTCATCATCGTCATCATCGTCATCATCGTCATCATCGACATCATCGACATTATCGTCATTATCGTCATTATCGTCATTATCGTCATTATAGTCATTATCGTCATTATCGTCATTATCGTCATTATCGTCATTATCGCCATTACCGTCATTACCGGCATTACCGGCATTACCGTCATTACAGTCATTACCGGCATTACCGGCATTACCGTCATTACCGTCATTACCGTCATTACCGCCATTACCGTCATTACCGTCATTACCGGCATTACCGTCATTCCCGTCATTACCGTCATTGCCGTCATTACCGTCATTACCGTCATTACCGTCATTACCGTCATTACCGTCATCATCGTCATCATCGCCATCATCGCCATCATCGTCATCATCGCCATCATCGCCATCATCGTCATCATCGTCCTCATCGTCGTCATCGTCGTCATCGTCATCATCGTCATCATCGTCATTACCGTCATTATCGTCATTATCGTCATTATCGTCATTATCGGCATCATCGTCATCATCGCCATCATCGCCATCATCGTCATCATCGTCATCATCGTCATCATCGTCATCATCGTCATCATCGTCATCATCGTCATCATCGTCATCATCGTCATCATCGTCATCATCGTCATCATCGTCATCATCGTCATCATCGTCATCATCGTCCTCATCGTCGTCATCGTCGTCATCGTCATCATCGTCATCATCGTCATCATCGTTATTACCGTCATTATCGGCATTATCGGCATTATCGGCATTATCGGCATTATCGGCATTATCGTTATTATAGTCATTATCGTCATTATCGTCATCATCGTCATCATCGTTATTAACGTCATCATCGTCATCATCGTCATCATCGTCATCATCGTCATCATCGTCATCATCGTCATCATCGTCATCATCGTCCTCATCGTCGTCATCGTCGTCATCGTCATCATCGTCATCATCGTCATTACCGTCATTATCGTCATTATCGTCATTATCGTCATTATCGGCATCATCGTCATCATCGCCATCATCGCCATCATCGCCATCATCGTCATCATCGTCATCATCGTCATCATCGTCATCATCGTCATCATCGTCATCATCGTCATCATCGTCATCATCGTCATTATCGTCATCATCGTCATCATCGTCATCATCGGCATTACCGTCATTATCGTCATTATCGTCATTATCGTCATTATCGTCATTATCGTCATTATCGTCATTAACGTCATCATCGTCATCATCGTCATCATCGTCATTATCGTCATTATCGTCATTATCGTCATTATCGTCATTATCGTCATTATCGTCATTATCGTCATTATCGTCATTATCGTCATTATCGTCATCATCGTCATCATCGTCATCATCGTCATCATCGTCATCATCGTCATCATCGTCATCATCGTCATCATCGTCATCATCGTCATCATCGTCATCATCGTCATCATCGTCATTATCGTCATTATCGTCATTATCGGCATTATCGGCATTATCGGCATAATCGGCATTATCGTCATTATAGTCATTATAGTCATTATCGTCATTATCGTCATTATCGGCATTATCGGCTTTATCGTCATTATCGTCATTATCGTCATTATCGTCATCATCGTCACCATCGTCACCATCGTCATCATCGTCATTACCGGCATTATCGGCATTATCGGCATTACCGTCATTACCGTCATTACCGTCATTACCGTCATTACTGTCATTACCGTCATTACCGGCATTACCGGCATTACCGTCAATACCGTCATTACCATCATTACCGTCATTACCGTCATTACCGTCATTATCGTCATTATCGTCATTATCGCCATTATCGCCATTATCGTCATTATCGTCATTATCGTCACCATCCTCATCATCGTCATCATCGTCACCATCGTCACCATCGTCACCATCGTCACCATCGCCATCATCGTCACCAACGTCACCATCGTCATCATCGTCATCATCGTCATCATCGACATCATCGCCATCATCGTCATCATCGTCATCATCGTCATCATCGTCATCATCGTCATCATCGCCATCATCGCCATCATCGACATCATCGCCATCATCGCCATCATCGTCATCATCGCCATCATCGTCATCAGCGTCACCATCGTCATCATCGTCATCATCGTCATCATCGTCACCATCGTCACCATCGTCATCATCGTCACCATCGCCATCATCGCCACCATCGTCATCATCGTCATCATCGTCATCATCGCCATCATCGCCATCATCGATATCATCGTCATCATCGTCATCATCGTCATCATCGTCATCATCGTCATCATCGTCATCATCGGCACCATCGCCATCATCGTCATAATCGTCATCATCGTCATCATCGTCATCATCGTCATCATCGTCATCATCGTCATCATCGTGATCATCGTCATCATCGTCATCATCGTCATCATCGTCATCATCGTCATCATCGTCATCATCGTCATTATCGTCATCATCCTCATCATCGTCATCATCGTCATCATCGTCATCATCGTCATCATCGTCATCATCGTCATCATCGTCACCATCGTCACCATCGCCATCATCGGCATCATCGTCATCATCGTCTTCATCGTCATCATCGTCATCATCGTCACCATCGGCACCATCGCCATCATCGTCATCATCGCCATCATCGCCATCATCGTCATCATCGTCATCATCGCCATCATCGTCACCAACGTCATCATCGTCATCATCGTCATCATCGTCATCATCGTCATCATCGTCATCATCGTCGTCATCATCGTCATCGTCGTCATCGTCGTCATCGTCGTCATTTTCGTCATTATCGGCATTATCGGCATTATCGGCATTATCGTCATGATAGACATTATAGTCATTATCGGCATTATCGGCATTATCGTCATTATCGTCATTATCGTCATTATCGTCATTATCTTCATTATCGACATTATCGGCATTATCGTCATTATCGTCATTATCATCATTATAGTCATTATCGTCATTATCGTCATTATCGTCATTATCGTCATCATCGTCATCATCGTCATCATCGTCATCATCGTCATCATCGGCACCATCGCCATCATCGTCATAATCGTCATCATCGTCATCATCGTCATCATCGTCATCATCGTCACCATCGTCATCATCGTCATCATCGTCATCATCGTCATCATCGTCGTCATCGTCGTCATCGTCGTCATCGTCGTCATCGTCGCCATCGTCGTCATCGTCATCATCGTCATCATCGTCATTATCGTCATTATCGTCATTATCGTCATTATAGTCATTATAGTCATTATTGTCATTATCGTCATTATCGTCATTATCGTCATTATCGTCATCATCGTCATCATCGTCATCATCGTCATCATCGTCATCATCGTCATCATCGTCATCATCGTCATCATCGTCATCATCGTCATCATCGTCATCATCGTAATCATCGTCATCATCGTCATCATCGTCATTTATCGTCATTATCGTCATTATCGTCATTATCGTCATTATCGTCATTATCGTCATTATCGTCATTATCGTCATTATCGTCATTATCGTCATCATCGTCATCATCGTCGTCATCGTCATCATCGTCATCATCGTCGTCATCGTCGTCATCGTCGTCATCGTCATCATCGCCATGATCGCCATCATCGTCATCATCGTCATCATCGTCATCATCGTTATCATCGTCATCATCGTCATCATCGTCATCATCGTCATCATCGTCATCATCGTCATTATCGTCATTATCGTCATTATCGTCATTATCGGCATTATCGGCATTATCGGCATTATCGTCATTATAGTCATTATCGTCATTATCGTCATTATCGGCATTATCGTCATTATCGTCATTATAGTCATTATCGTCATTATCGCCATTATCGTCATTATCGTCATTATCGTCATTATCGTCATTACCGGCATTATCGGCATTATCGGCATTACCGTCATTACCGTCATTACCGTCATTACTATGATTACCGTCATTACCGTCATTACCGACATTACCGTCATTACCGTCATTACCGTCATTACCGTCATCACCGTCATTACCGTCATTACGGTCATTACCGTCATTACCGTCATTACCGTCATTATCGTCATTATCGTCATTATCGTCATTATCGTCATTATCGTCAGTATCGTCATTATCGTCATTATCGACATTATCGTCATTATCGTCATTATCGTCATTATCGTCATTATCGGCATTATCGGCATTATCGGCATTACCGTCATTACCGTCATTACCGTCATTACTGTCATTACCGGCATTACCGGCACTACCGGCATTACCGTCATTACCGCCATTACCGTCATTACCGTCATTACCGTCATTACCGTCATTACCGTCATTACCTTTATTACCGTCATTACCGTCATTACCGTCATTATCGTCATTACCGCCATTACCGCCATCATCGTCATCATCGTCATCATCGTCATCATCGTCATCATCGTC
Organism: Andrena chrysosceles; assembly: GCA_963855975.1. Lineage (NCBI taxonomy): Eukaryota > Metazoa > Arthropoda > Insecta > Hymenoptera > Andrenidae > Andrena > Andrena chrysosceles. Next base: position 792,262 of record CAWLCU010000594.1, read on the forward strand.
ATCATCGTCATCATCGTCATTATCGTCATCATCCTCATCATCGTCATCATCGTCATCCTCGTCATCATCGTCATCATCGTCATCATCGTCATCATCGTCATCATCGTCATCATCGTCATCATCGTCATCATCGACATCATCGACATTATCGTCATTATCGTCATTATCGTCATTATCGTCATTATAGTCATTATCGTCATTATCGTCATTATCGTCATTATCGTCATTATCGCCATTACCGTCATTACCGGCATTACCGGCATTACCGTCATTACAGTCATTACCGGCATTACCGGCATTACCGTCATTACCGTCATTACCGTCATTACCGCCATTACCGTCATTACCGTCATTACCGGCATTACCGTCATTCCCGTCATTACCGTCATTGCCGTCATTACCGTCATTACCGTCATTACCGTCATTACCGTCATTACCGTCATCATCGTCATCATCGCCATCATCGCCATCATCGTCATCATCGCCATCATCGCCATCATCGTCATCATCGTCCTCATCGTCGTCATCGTCGTCATCGTCATCATCGTCATCATCGTCATTACCGTCATTATCGTCATTATCGTCATTATCGTCATTATCGGCATCATCGTCATCATCGCCATCATCGCCATCATCGCCATCATCGTCATCATCGTCATCATCGTCATCATCGTCATCATCGTCATCATCGTCATCATCGTCATCATCGTCATCATCGTCATCATCGTCATCATCGTCATCATCGTCATCATCGTCATCATCGTCATCATCGTCCTCATCGTCGTCATCGTCGTCATCGTCATCATCGTCATCATCGTCATCATCGTTATTACCGTCATTATCGGCATTATCGGCATTATCGGCATTATCGGCATTATCGTTATTATAGTCATTATCGTCATTATCGTCATCATCGTCATCATCGTTATTAACGTCATCATCGTCATCATCGTCATCATCGTCATCATCGTCATCATCGTCATCATCGTCATCATCGTCATCATCGTCATCATCGTCCTCATCGTCGTCATCGTCGTCATCGTCATCATCGTCATCATCGTCATTACCGTCATTATCGTCATTATCGTCATTATCGTCATTATCGGCATCATCGTCATCATCGCCATCATCGCCATCATCGTCATCATCGTCATCATCGTCATCATCGTCCTCATCGTCGTCATCGTCGTCATCGTCATCATCGTCATCATCGTCATCATCGTTATTACCGTCATTATCGGCATTATCGGCATTATCGGCATTATCGGCATTATCGTTATTATAGTCATTATCGTCATTATCGTCATCATCGTCATCATCGTTATTAACGTCATCATCGTCATCATCGTCATCATCGTCATCATCGTCATCATCGTCATCATCGTCATCATCGTCATCATCGTCATCATCGTCCTCATCGTCGTCATCGTCGTCATCGTCATCATCGTCATCATCGTCATTACCGTCATTATCGTCATTATCGTCATTATCGTCATTATCGGCATCATCGTCATCATCGCCATCATCGCCATCATCGCCATCATCGTCATCATCGTCATCATCGTCATCATCGTCATCATCGTCATCATCGTCATCATCGTCATCATCGTCATCATCGTCATCATCGTCATCATCGTCATTATCGTCATCATCGTCATCATCGTCATCATCGTCATTACCGTCATTATCGTCATTATCGTCATTATCGTCATTATCGTCATTATCGTCATTATCGTCATTAACGTCATCATCGTCATCATCGTCATCATCGTCATTATCGTCATTATCGTCATTATCGTCATTATCGTCATTATCGTCATTATCGTCATTATCGTCATTATCGTCATTATCGTCATTATCGTCATCATCGTCATCATCGTCATCATCGTCATCATCGTCATCATCGTCATCATCGTCATCATCGTCATCATCGTCATCATCGTCATCATCGTCATCATCGTCATCATCGTCATTATCGTCATTATCGGCATTATCGGCAGTATCGTCATCATCGCCATCATCGCCATCATCGTCATCATCGTCATCATCGTCATCATCGTCATCATCGTCATCATCGTCATCATCGTCATCATCGTCATCATCGTCATCATCGTCATCATCGTCATTATCGTCATCATCGTCATCATCGTCATCATCGTCATTACCGTCATTATCGTCATTATCGTCATTATGGTCATTATCGTCATTATCGTCGTTATCGTCATTACCGACATTACTGGCATTATCGGCATTATCGGCATTACCGCCATTACCGTCATTACCGGCATTACCGGCATTACCGTCATTACAGTCATTACCGGCATTACCGGCATTACCGTCATTACCGTCATTACCGTCATTACCGCCATTACCGTCATTACCGTCATTACCGGCATTACCGTCATTCCCGTCATTACCGTCATTGCCGTCATTACCGTCATTACCGTCATTACCGTCATTACCGTCATTACCGTCATCATCGTCATTATCGTCATTATCGTCATTATCGTCATTATCGGCATCATCGTCATCATCGCCATCATCGCCATCATCGTCATCATCGTCATCATCGTCATCATCGTCATCATCGTCATCATCGTCATCATCGTCATCATCGTCATTATCGTCATCATCGTCATCATCGTCATCATCGTCATCATCGTCACCATCATCATCATCGTCATCATCGTCATCATCGTCATCATCGTCATCATCGTCATCATCGTCATCATCGTCATCATCGTCATTATCGTCATTATCGTCATTATCGGCATTATCGGCATTATCGGCATAATCGGCATTATCGTCATTATAGTCATTATAGTCATTATCGTCATTATCGTCATTATCGGCATTATCGGCATTATCGTCATTATCGTCATTATCGTCATTATCGTCATTATCGTCATTATCGTCATTATCGTCATTATCGTCATTATGGTCATTATCGTCATTATCGTCATTATAGTCGTTATCGTCATTACCGACATTACTGGCATTATCGGCATTATCGGCATTACCGCCATTACCGTCATTACCGCCATTACCGTCATTACCGGCATTACCGGCATTACCGTCATTACAGTCATTACCGGCATTACCGGCATTACCGGCATTACCGTCATTACCATCATTACCGTCATTACCGTCATTACCGTCATTACCGTCATTACCGTCATTACCGTCATTACCGTCATTACCGGCATTACCGTCATTACCGTCATTACCGTCATTGCCGTCATTACCGTCATTACCGTCATTACCGTCATTACCGTCATCATCGTCATCATCGCCATCATCGCCATCATCGTCATCATCGTCATCATCGTCATCATCGTCACCATCATCATCATTATCATCATCGTCAGCATCGTCAGCATCGCCATCATCGTCACCATCGTCACTATCGCCATCATCGTCATCATCGCCATCATCGCCATCATCGTCATCATCGTCATCATCGTCATCATCGTCATCATCGTCATCATCGTCATCATCGTCATCATCGTCCTCATCGTCGTCATCGTCGTCATCGTCATCATCGTCATCATCGTCATTACCGTCATTATCGTCATTATCGTCATTATCGGCATCATCGTCATCATCGCCATCATCGCCATCATCGTCATCATCGTCATCATCGTCATCATCGTCATTATCGTCATCATCGTCATCATCGTCATCATCGTCATCATCGTCATCATCGTCATCATCGTCATCATCGTCATCATCGTCATCATCGTCATCATCGTCATCATCGTCACCATCGTCACCATCGTCACCATCGTCACCATCGTCACCATCGTCACCATCGCCATCATCGTCATCATCGCCATCATCGCCATCATCGTCATCATCGTCATCATCGTCATCATCGTCATCATCGTCATCATCGTCATCATCGTCATCATCGTCCTCATCGTCGTCATCGTCGTCATCGTCATCATCGTCATCATCGTCATTACCGTCATTATCGTCATTATCGTCATTATCGTCATTATCGTCATTATCGGCATCATCGTCATCATCGCCATCATCGCCATCATCGTCATCATCGTCATCATCGTCGTCATCGTCATCATCGTCATCATCGTCATCATCGTCATCATCGTCCTCATCGTCGTCATCGTCGTCAACGTCATCATCGTCATCATCGTCATCATCGTCATCATCGTCATCATCGACATCATCGTGATCATCGTCATCATCGTCATCATCGTCATCATCGTCATCATCGTCATCATCGTCATTATCGTCATTATCGTCATTATCGTCATTATCGTCATTATAGTCATTATCGTCAATATCGTCATTATCGTCATTATCGTCATTATCGTCATTATCGTCATTATCGTCATTATCGTCATTATCGTCATTATCGTCATTATCGGCATTATCGTCATTATCATCATTATAGTCATTATCGTCATTATCGTCATTATCGTCATTATCGTCATCATCGTCATCATCGTCATCATCGTCATCATCGTCATCATCGTCATCATCGTCATCATCGTCATCATAGTCATCATCGTCATCATCGTCATCATCGTCACCATCGTCACCATCGTCATCATCGTCACCAACGTCACCATCGCCATCATCGGCATCATCGTCATCATCGTCATCATCGTCATCATCGTCATCATCGTCACCATCGGCACCATCGCCATCATCGTCATCATCGCCATCATCGCCATCATCGTCATCATCGTCATCATCGTCATCATCGTCATCATCGTCATCATCGTCATCATCGTCATCATCGTCATCATCGTCATCATCGTCATCATCGTCATCATCGTCATTATCGTCATCATCGTCATCATCGTCATCATCGTCATCATCGTCACCATCGTCATCATCGTCATCATCGTCATCATCGTCATCATCGTCATCATCGTCATCATCGTCATCATCGTCATCATCGTCATTATCGTCATTATCGTCATTATCGGCATTATCGGCATTATCGGCATTATCGGCATTATCGTCATTATAGTCATTATAGTCATTATCGTCATTATCGTCATTATCGGCATTATCGTCATTATCGTCATTATCGTCATTATCGTCATCATCGTCATCATCGTCATCATCGTCATCATCGTCATCATCGTCATTATCGTCATTATCGTCGTTATCGTCATTATCGGCATTATCGGCATTATCGGCATTATCGGCATTATCGTCATTATAGTCATTATAGTCATTATCGTCATTATCGTCATTATCGGCATTATCGTCATTATCGTCATTATCGTCATTATCGGCATTATCGTCATTATCGTCATTATCGTCATTATAGTCATTATCGTCATTATCGTCATTATCGTCATTATCGTCATTATCGTCATTATCGTCATTATCGTCATTATCGTCATTATCGTCATTATCGTCATTAACGGCATTACCGGCATTATCGGCATTAACGTCATTACCGTCATTACCGTCATTACCGTCATTACCGTCATTACCGTCATTACCGTCATTACCGTCATTACCGGGATTACCGTCATTACCGTCATTACCGTCATTACTGGCATTACCGTCATTACCGTCATTACCGGCATTACCGTCATTACCGTCATTACCGTCATTACCGTCATTACCGTCAATACCGTCATTACCGTCATTACCGTCATTACCGTCATTATCGTCATTATCGTCATTATCGCCATTATCGCCATTACCGTCATTATCGTCATTATCGTCACCATCGTCATCATCGTCATCATCGTCACCATCGTCACCATCGTCACCATCGCCATCATCGTCACCAACGTCATCATCGTCATCATCGTCATCATCGTCATCATCGACATCATCGCCGTCATCGTCATCATCGCCATCATCGCCATCATCGTCATCATCGGCATCATCGTCATCATCGTCCTCATCGTCATCATCGTCATCATCGTCATCATCGTCATCATCGCCATCATCGCCATCATCGACATCATCGCTATCATCGTCATCATCGTCATTATCGTCATTATCGTCATTATCGTCATTATCGTCATTATCGTCATTACCGGCAATACCGGCATTATCGGTATTATCGGCATTACCGTCATTACAGTCATTACCGTCATTACCGTCATTACCGTCATTATCGTCATTACCGTCATTACCGTCATTACCGTCATTACCGGCATTACCGTCATTACCGTCATTACCGTCATTACCGTCATTACCGGCATTACCGTCATTACCGTCATCACCGTCATTACCGTCATTACGGTCAATACCGTCATTACCGTCATTACCATCATTACCGTCATTACCGTCATTACCGTCATTACCGTCATTATCGTCATTATCGTCATTATCGTCATTATCGTCAGTATCGTCATTATCGTCACCATCGCCATCATCGTCACCATCGCTATCATCGTCACCATCGTCACCATCGCTATCATCGTCACCATCGTCATCATCGTCATCATCGTCATCATCGTCATCATCGTCATCATCGTCATTATCGTCATCATCGTCATCATCGTCATCATCGTAATCATCGTCATCATCGTCATCATCGTCATCATCGTCACCATCGTCACCATCGTCATCATCGTCATCATCGTCACCATCGTCACCATCGTCACCATCGTCACCTTCGTCATCATCGTCATCATCGTCATCATCGTCATCATCGTCATCATCGTCGTCATCGTCGTCATCGTCGTCATCATCATCATCGTCATCATCGTCATCATCGTCATTATCGTCATTATCGTCATTATCGTCATTATCGTCATTATCGTCATTATCGTCATTATAGTCATTATCGTCATTATCGTCATTATCGTCATTATCGTCATTATCGTCATTATCGTCATTATCGTCATTATCGTCATTATCGTCATTATCGTCATTGTCGTCATTATCGTCATTAACGGCATTACCGGCATTATCGGCATTACCGTCATTACCGTCATTACCGTCATTACCGTCATTACCGTCATTACCGTCATTACCGGGATTACCGTCATTACCGTCATTACCGTCATTACTGGCATTACCGTCATTACCGTCATTACCGGCATTACCGTCATTACCGTCATTACCGTCATTACCGTCATTACCGTCAATACCGTCATTACCGTCATTACCGTCATTACCGTCATTATCGTCATTATCGTCATTATCGCCATTATCGCCATTACCGTCATTATCGTCATTATCGTCACCATCGTCATCATCGTCATCATCGTCACCATCGTCACCATCGTCACCATCGCCATCATCGTCACCAACGTCATCATCGTCATCATCGTCATCATCGTCATCATCGACATCATCGCCATCATCGTCATCATCGCCATCATCGCCATCATCGTCATCATCGGCATCATCGTCATCATCGTCATCATCGTCATCATCGTCATCATCGTCATCATCGCCATCATCGCCATCATCGACATCATCGCTATCATCGTCATCATCGTCATCATCGTCATCATCGTCATCATCGTCATCATCGCCATCATCGCCATCATCGACATCATCGCCATCATCGCCATCATCGTCATCATCGTCATCATTGTCATCATCGTCATCATCGTAATCATCGTCATCATCGTCATCATCGTCATCATCGTCACCATCGTCACCATCGTCATCATCGTCATCATCGTCACCATCGTCACCATCGTCACCATCGACACCATCGTCATCATCGTCATCATCGTCATCATCGTCATCATCGTCATCATCGTCGTCATCGTCGTCATCGTCGTCATCATCATCATCGTCATCATCGTCATCATCGTCATCATCGTCATTATCGTCATTATCGTCATTATCGTCATTATCGGCATTATCGTCATTATCGTCATTATCGTCATTATAGTCATTATCGTCATTATCGTCATTATCGTCATTATCGTCATTATCGTCATTATCGTCATTATCGTCATTATCGTCATTATCGTCATTATCGTCATTATCGTCATTATCGTCATTAACGGCATTACCGGCATTATCGGCATTAACGTCATTACCGTCATTACCGTCATTACCGTCATTACCGTCATTACCGTCATTACCGTCATTACCGTCATTACCGGGATTACCGTCATTACCGTCATTACCGTCATTACTGGCATTACCGTCATTACCGTCATTACCGGCAGTACCGTCATTACCGTCATTACCGTCATTACCGTCATTACCGTCAATACCGTCATTACCGTCATTACCGTCATTACCGTCATTATCGTCATTATCGTCATTATCGCCATTATCGCCATTACCGTCATTATCGTCATTATCGTCACCATCGTCATCATCGTCATCATCGTCACCATCGTCACCATCGTCACCATCGCCATCATCGTCACCAACGTCATCATCGTCATCATCGTCATCATCGTCATCATCGACATCATCGCCGTCATCGTCATCATCGCCATCATCGCCATCATCGTCATCATCGGCATCATCGTCATCATCGTCATCATCGTCATCATCGTCATCATCGTCATCATCGTCATCATCGCCATCATCGACATCATCGACATCATCGCTATCATCGTCATCATCGTCATTATCGTCATTATCGTCATTATCGTCATTATCGTCATTATCGTCATTACCGGCAATACCGGCATTATCGGTATTATCGGCATTACCGTCATTACAGTCATTACCGTCATTACCGTCATTACCGTCATTATCGTCATTACCGTCATTACCGTCATTACCGTCATTACCGGCATTACCGTCATTACCGTCATTACCGTCATTACCGTCATTACCGGCATTACCGTCATTACCGTCATCACCGTCATTACCGTCATTACGGTCAATACCGTCATTACCGTCATTACCATCATTACCGTCATTACCGTCATTACCGTCATTACCGTCATTATCGTCATTATCGTCATTATCGTCAGTATCGTCATTATCGTCACCATCGCCATCATCGTCACCATCGCTATCATCGTCACCATCGTCACCATCGCTATCATCGTCACCATCGTCATCATCGTCATCATCGTCATCATCGTCATCATCGTCATCATCGTCATTATCGTCATCATCGTCATCATCGTCATCATCGTAATCATCGTCATCATCGTCATCATCGTCATCATCGTCACCATCGTCACCATCGTCATCATCGTCATCATCGTCACCATCGTCACCATCGTCACCATCGTCACCTTCGTCATCATCGTCATCATCGTCATCATCGTCATCATCGTCATCATCGTCGTCATCGTCGTCATCGTCGTCATCATCATCATCGTCATCATCGTCATCATCGTCATTATCGTCATTATCGTCATTATCGTCATTATCGTCATTATCGTCATTATCGTCATTATAGTCATTATCGTCATTATCGTCATTATCGTCATTATCGTCATTATCGTCATTATCGTCATTATCGTCATTATCGTCATTATCGTCATTATCGTCATTGTCGTCATTATCGTCATTAACGGCATTACCGGCATTATCGGCATTACCGTCATTACCGTCATTACCGTCATTACCGTCATTACCGTCATTACCGTCATTACCGGGATTACCGTCATTACCGTCATTACCGTCATTACTGGCATTACCGTCATTACCGTCATTACCGGCATTACCGTCATTACCGTCATTACCGTCATTACCGTCATTACCGTCAATACCGTCATTACCGTCATTACCGTCATTACCGTCATTATCGTCATTATCGTCATTATCGCCATTATCGCCATTACCGTCATTATCGTCATTATCGTCACCATCGTCATCATCGTCATCATCGTCACCATCGTCACCATCGTCACCATCGCCATCATCGTCACCAACGTCATCATCGTCATCATCGTCATCATCGTCATCATCGACATCATCGCCATCATCGTCATCATCGCCATCATCGCCATCATCGTCATCATCGGCATCATCGTCATCATCGTCATCATCGTCATCATCGTCATCATCGTCATCATCGCCATCATCGCCATCATCGACATCATCGCTATCATCGTCATCATCGTCATCATCGTCATCATCGTCATCATCGTCATCATCGCCATCATCGCCATCATCGACATCATCGCCATCATCGCCATCATCGTCATCATCGTCATCATTGTCATCATCGTCATCATCGTAATCATCGTCATCATCGTCATCATCGTCATCATCGTCACCATCGTCACCATCGTCATCATCGTCATCATCGTCACCATCGTCACCATCGTCACCATCGACACCATCGTCATCATCGTCATCATCGTCATCATCGTCATCATCGTCATCATCGTCGTCATCGTCGTCATCGTCGTCATCATCATCATCGTCATCATCGTCATCATCGTCATCATCGTCATTATCGTCATTATCGTCATTATCGTCATTATCGGCATTATCGTCATTATCGTCATTATCGTCATTATAGTCATTATCGTCATTATCGTCATTATCGTCATTATCGTCATTATCGTCATTATCGTCATTATCGTCATTATCGTCATTATCGTCATTATCGTCATTATCGTCATTAACGGCATTACCGGCATTATCGGCATTAACGTCATTACCGTCATTACCGTCATTACCGTCATTACCGTCATTACCGTCATTACCGTCATTACCGTCATTACCGGGATTACCGTCATTACCGTCATTACCGTCATTACTGGCATTACCGTCATTACCGTCATTACCGGCAGTACCGTCATTACCGTCATTACCGTCATTACCGTCATTACCGTCAATACCGTCATTACCGTCATTACCGTCATTACCGTCATTATCGTCATTATCGTCATTATCGCCATTATCGCCATTACCGTCATTATCGTCATTATCGTCACCATCGTCATCATCGTCATCACCGTCACCATCGTCACCATCGTCACCATCGCCATCATCGTCACCAACGTCATCATCGTCATCATCGTCATCATCGTCATCATCGACATCATCGCCGTCATCGTCATCATCGCCATCATCGCCATCATCGTCATCATCGGCATCATCGTCATCATCGTCATCATCGTCATCATCGTCATCATCGTCATCATCGTCATCATCGCCATCATCGACATCATCGACATCATCGCTATCATCGTCATCATCGTCATTATCGTCATTATCGTCATTATCGTCATTATCGTCATTATCGTCATTACCGGCAATACCGGCATTATCGGTATTATCGGCATTACCGTCATTACAGTCATTACCGTCATTACCGTCATTACCGTCATTATCGTCATTACCGTCATTACCGTCATTACCGTCATTACCGGCATTACCGTCATTACCGTCATTACCGTCATTACCGTCATTACCGGCATTACCGTCATTACCGTCATCACCGTCATTACCGTCATTACGGTCAATACCGTCATTACCGTCATTACCATCATTACCGTCATTACCGTCATTACCGTCATTACCGTCATTATCGTCATTATCGTCATTATCGTCAGTATCGTCATTATCGTCACCATCGCCATCATCGTCACCATCGCTATCATCGTCACCATCGTCACCATCGCTATCATCGTCACCATCGTCATCATCGTCATCATCGTCATCATCGTCATCATCGTCATCATCGTCATCATCGTCATCATCGTCATCATCGTCATCATCGTCATCATCGTAATCATCGTCATCATCGTCATCATCGTCATCATCGTCACCATCGTCACCATCGTCATCATCGTCATCATCGTCACCATCGTCACCATCGTCACCATCGTCACCTTCGTCATCATCGTCATCATCGTCATCATCGTCATCATCGTCATCATCGTCGTCATCGTCGTCATCGTCGTCATCATCATCATCGTCATCATCGTCATCATCGTCATTATCGTCATTATCGTCATTATCGTCATTATCGGCATTATCGTCATTATCGTCATTATCGTCATTATAGTCATTATCGTCATTATCGTCATTATCGTCATTATCGTCATTATCGTCATTATCGTCATTATCGTCATTATCGTCATTATCGTCATTATCGTCATTATCGTCATTGTCGTCATTATCGTCATTAATGGCATTACCGGCATTATCGGCATTACCGTCATTACCGTCATTACCGTCATTACCGTCATTACCGTCATTACCGTCATTACCGTCATTACCGGGATTACCGTCATTACCGTCATTACCGTCATTACTGGCATTACCGTCATTACCGTCATTACCGGCATTACCGTCATTACCGTCATTACCGTCATTACCGTCATTACCGTCAATACCGTCATTACCGTCATTACCGTCATTACCGTCATTATCGTCATTATCGCCATTATCGCCATTACCGTCATTATCGTCATTATCGTCACCATCGTCATCATCGTCATCATCGTCACCATCGTCACCATCGTCACCATCGCCATCATCGTCACCAACGTCATCATCGTCATCATCGTCATCATCGTCATCATCGACATCATCGCCATCATCGTCATCATCGCCATCATCGCCATCATCGTCATCATCGGCATCATCGTCATCATCGTCATCATCGTCATCATCGTCATCATCGTCATCATCGCCATCATCGCCATCATCGACATCATCGCCATTATCGTCATCATCGTCATCATCGTCATCATCGTCATCATCGTCATCATCGCCATCATCGCCATCATCGACATCATCGCCATCATCGCCATCATCGTCATCATCGCCATCATCGTCATCATCGTCACCATCGTCATCATCGTCATCATCGTCATCATCGTCATCATCGTCATCATCGTCATCATCGTCATCATCGTCATCATCGTCACCATCGTCACCATCGTCACCATCGTCACCATCTTCACCATCGTTATCATCGTCATCATCGTCACCATCGTCATCATCCTCATCATCGTCATCATCGTCACCATCGTCACCATCGTCATCATCGTCATTACCGGCATTATCGGCATTATCGGCATTACCGTCATTACCGTCATTACCGTCATTACCGTCATTACCGTCATTACTGTCATTACCGTCATTACCGGCATTACCGGCATTACCGTCAATACCGTCATTACCGTCATTACCGTCATTACCGTCATTACCGTCATTATCGTCATTATCGTCATTATCGACACCATCGTCATCATCGTCATCATCGTCACCATCGTCACCATCGTCACCATCGCCATCATTGTCACCATCGTCACCATCGTCACCATCGTCACCATCGTCACCATCGTCACCATCGTCACCATCGTCACCATCGTCACCATCGTCATCATCGTCATCATCGTCATCATCGTCATCATCGTCATCATCGTCATCATCGTCATCATCGTCATCATCGTCATCATCGTCATCATCGTCATCATCGTCATCATCGTCATCATCGTCATCATCGTCATCATCGTCATCATCGTCACCATCGTCACCATCGTCACCATCGTCACCATCGTCATCATCGTCATCATCGTCATCATCGTCATCATCGTCATCATCGTCGTCATCGTCGTCATCGTCGTCATCGTCATCATCGTCATCATCGTCATCATCGTCATTATCGTCATTATCGTCATTATCGTCATTATCGGCATTATCGTCATTATCGTCATTATCGTCATTATAGTCATTATCGTCATTATCGTCATTATCGTCATTATCGTCATTATCGTCATTATCGTCATTATCGTCATTATCGTCATTATCGTCATTATCGTCATTATCGTCATTATCGTCAATGTCGGCATTATCGTCATTAACGGCATTACCGGCATTATCGGCATTACCGTCATTACCGTCATTACCGTCATTACCGTCATTACCGTCATTACCGTCATTACCGTCATTACCGGGATTACCGTCATTACCGTCATTACTGGCATTACTGGCATTACCGTCATTACCGTCATTACCGGCATTACCGTCATTACCGTCATTACCGTCATTACCGTCATTACCGTCAATACCGTCATTACCGTCATTACCGTCATTATCGTCATTATCGTCATTATCGCCATTATCGCCATTACCGTCATTATCGTCATTATCGTCATTATCGTCATCATCGTCATCATCGTCACCATCGTCACCATCGTCACCATCATCATCATCGTCACCAACGTCATCATCGTCATCATCGTCATCATCGTCATCATCGTCATCATCGACATCATCGTCATCATCGTCATCATCGCCATCATCGCCATCATCGTCATCATCGGCATCATCGTCATCATCGTCATCATCGTCATCATCGTCATCATCGTCATCATCGCCATCATCGCCATCATCGACATCATCGCCATCATCGTCATCATCGTCATCATCGTCATCATCGTTATCATCGTCATCATCGCCATCATCGCCATCATCGACATCATCGCCATCATCGCCATCATCGTCATCATCGCCATCATCGTCATCATCGTCACCATCGTCATCATCGTCATCATCGTCATCATCGTCATCATCGTCATCATCGTCATCATCGTCATCATCGTCATCATCGTCATCATCGTCACCATCGTCACCATCGTCACCATCGTCACCATCGTCACCATCGTTATCATCGTCATCATCGTCACCATCGTCATCATCGTCATCATCGTCATCATCGTCACCATCGTCACCATCATCATCATCGTCATTACCGGCATTATCGGCATTATCGGCATTACCGTCATTACCGTCATTACCGTCATTACCGTCATTACCGTCATTACTGTCATTACCGTCATTACCGGCATTACCGGCATTACCGTCAATACCGTCATTACCGTCATTACCGTCATTACCGTCATTACCGTCATTATCGTCATTATCGTCATTATCGTCACCATCGTCATCATCGTCATCATCGTCACCATCGTCACCATCGTCACCATCGCCATCATTGTCACCAACGTCATCATCGTCATCATCGTCATCATCGTCATCATCGACATCATCGCCATCATCGTCATCATCGCCATCATCGCCATCATCGTCATCATCGGCATCATCGTCATCATCGTCACCATCGTCACCATCGTCACCATCGTAACCATCGTCACCATCGTCACCATCGTCACCATCGTCATCATCGTCATCATCGTCATCATCGTCATCATCGTCATCATCGTCATCATCGTCATCATCGTCATCATCGTCATCATCGTCATCATCGTCGTCATCGTCGTCATCGTCGTCATCGTCATCATCGTCATCATCGTCATCATCGTCATTATCGTCATTATCGTCATTATCGTCATTATCGGCATTATCGTCATTATCGTCATTATCGTCATTATAGTCATTATCGTCATTATCGTCATTATCGTCATTATCGTCATTATCGTCATTATCGTCATTATCGTCATTATCGTCATTATCGTCATTATCGTCATTGTCGTCATTATCGTCATTAACGGCATTACCGGCATTATCGGCATTACCGTCATTACCGTCATTACCGTCATTACCGTCATTACCGTCATTACCGTCATTACCGTCATTACCGTCATTACCGTCATTACCGGGATTACCGTCATTACCGTCATTACTGGCATTACTGGCATTACCGTCATTACCGTCATTACCGGCATTACCGTCATTACCGTCATTACCGTCATTACCGTCATTACCGTCAATACCGTCATTACCGTCATTACCGTCATTATCGTCATTATCGTCATTATCGCCATTATCGCCATTACCGTCATTATCGTCATTATCGTCATTATCGTCATCATCGTCATCATCGTCACCATCGTCACCATCGTCACCATCATCATCATCGTCACCAACGTCATCATCGTCATCATCGTCATCATCGTCATCATCGTCATCATCGACATCATCGTCATCATCGTCATCATCGCCATCATCGCCATCATCGTCATCATCGGCATCATCGTCATCATCGTCATCATCGTCATCATCGTCATCATCGTCATCATCGCCATCATCGCCATCATCGACATCATCGCCATCATCGTCATCATCGTCATCATCGTCATCATCGTCATCATCGTCATCATCGCCATCATCGCCATCATCGACATCATCGCCATCATCGCCATCATCGTCATCATCGCCATCATCGTCATCATCGTCACCATCGTCATCATCGTCATCATCGTCATCATCGTCATCATCGTCATCATCGTCATCATCGTCATCATCGTCATCATCGTCATCATCGTCACCATCGTCACCATCGTCACCATCGTCACCATCGTCACCATCGTTATCATCGTCATCATCGTCACCATCGTCATCATCGTCATCATCGTCATCATCGTCACCATCGTCACCATCGTCATCATCGTCATTACCGGCATTATCGGCATTATCGGCATTACCGTCATTACCGTCATTACCGTCATTACCGTCATTACCGTCATTACTGTCATTACCGTCATTACCGGCATTACCGGCATTACCGTCAATACCGTCATTACCGTCATTACCGTCATTACCGTCATTACCGTCATTATCGTCATTATCGTCATTATCGTCACCATCGTCATCATCGTCATCATCGTCACCATCGTCACCATCGTCACCATCGCCATCATTGTCACCAACGTCATCATCGTCATCATCGTCATCATCGTCATCATCGACATCATCGCCATCATCGTCATCATCGCCATCATCGCCATCATCGTCATCATCGGCATCATCGTCATCATCGTCACCATCGTCACCATCGTCACCATCGTAACCATCGTCACCATCGTCACCATCGTCACCATCGTCATCATCGTCATCATCGTCATCATCGTCATCATCGTCATCATCGCCATCATCGTCATCATCGTCATCATCGTCATCATCGTCATCATCGTCATCATCGTCATCATCGTCATCATCGTCATCATCGTCATCATCGTCATCATCGTCATCATCGTCATCATCGTCATCATCGTCATCATCGTCATCATCGTCATCATCGTCACCATCGTCACCATCGTCACCATCGTCACCATCGTCATCATCGGCATCATCGTCATCATCATCATCATCGTCATCATCGTCATCATCGTCATCATCGTCATCATCGTCATCATCGTCATCATCGTCATCATCGTCATCATCGTCATCATCGTCATCATCGTCATCATCGTCATCATCGTCACCATCGTCACCATCGTCACCATCGTCATCATCGTCACCATCGTCATCATCGTCATCAACGTCATCATCGTCATCATCGTCATCATCGTCATAATCGTCATCATCGTCACCATCGTCATCATCGTCATCATCGTCACCATCGTCATCATCGTCATCATCGTCATCATCGTCATCATCGTCACCATCGTCACCATCGTCATCATCGTCATTACCGTCATTACCGTCATTACCGTCATTACTGTCATTACCGTCATTACCGGCATTACCGGCATTACCGTCAATACCATCATTACCGTCATTACCGTCATTACCGTCATTATCGTCATTATCGTCATTATCGCCATTATCGCCATTATCGTCATTATCGTCATTATCGTCACCATCGTCACCATCGTCATCATCGTCATCATCGTCACCATCGTCACCATCGCCATCATCGTCACCAACGTCATCATCGTCATCATCGTCATCATCGTCATCATCGACATCATCGCCATCATCGCCATCATCCTCATCATCGTCATCATCGTCATCATCGTCATCATCGTCATCATCGTCATCATCGTCATCATCGTCATCATCGTCATCATCGTCATCATCGTCATCATCGTCACCATCGTCACCATCGTCACCATCGTCACCATCGTCACCATCGTCATCATCGTCATCATCGTCATCAACGTCATCATCGACATCATCGCCATCATCGCCATCATCGTCATCATCGCCATCATCGTCATCATCGTCACCATCGTCATCATCGTCATCATCGTCACCATCGTCACCATCGTCATCATCGTCACCATCGCCATCATCGCCACCATCGTCATCATCGTCATCATCGTCATCATCGCCATCATCGCCATCATCGCCATCATCGTCATCATCGCCATCATCGTCATCATCGTCATCATCGTCATCATCGTCATCTTCGCCATCATCGTCATCATCGTCATCATCGTCATCATCGTCATCATCGTCACCATCGTCACCATCGCCATCATCGTCACCATCGTCACCATCGCCATCATCGTCATCATCGCCATCATCGAAACCATCGTCACCATCGTCATCATCGTCATCATCGTCACCATCGTCATCATCGTCATCATCGTCATCATCGTCATCATCGTCATCATCGTCATCATCGTCATCATCGTCATCATCGTCATCATCGTCACCATCGTCATCATCGTCATCATCGTCATCATCGTCATCATCGTCATCATCGTCATCATCGTCATCATCGTCATCATCGTCGTCATCGTCGTCATCGTCGTCATCGTCGTCATCGTCGTCATCGTCATCATCGTCATTACCGTCATTATCGTCATTATCGTCATTATCGTCATTATCGTCATTATCGTCATTATCGGCATTATCGGCATTATGGGCATTATCGGCATTATCGTCATGATAGACATTATAGTCATTATCGGCATTATCGGCATTATCGTCATTATCGTCATTATCGTCATTATCGTCATTATCGTCATTATCGTTATTATCTTCATTATCGTCATTATCGGCATTATCGTCATTATCGTCATTATCGTCATTATCATCATTATAGTCATTATCGTCATTATCGTCATTATCGTCATTATCGTCATCATCGACATCATCGTCATCATCGTCATCATCGTCATCATCGGCACCATCGCCATCATCGTCATCATCGTCATCATCGTCATCATCGTCATCATCGTCATCATCGTCATCATCGTCATCATCGTGATCATCGTCATCATCGTCATCATCGTCATCATCGTCATCATCGTCATCATCGTCATCATCGTCATCATCGTCATTATCGTCATCATCCACATCATCGTCATCATCGTCATCAACGTCATCATCGTCATCATCGTCATCATCGTCATCATCGTCATCATCGTCTTCATCGTCATCATCGTCATCATCGTCATCATCGTCATCATCTTCATCATCGTCACCATCGTCATCATCGTCACCATCGTCACCATCGTCATCATCGTCACCATCGTCACCATCGCCATCATCGGCATCATCGTCATCATCGTCATCATCGTCATCATCGTCATCATCGTCACCATCGGCACCATCGCCATCATCGTCATCATCGCCATCATCGCCATCATCGTCATCATCGTCATCATCGTCATCATAGTCATCATCGTCATCATCGTCATCATCGTCATCATCGTCATCATCGTCATCATCGTCATTATCGTCATTATCGTCATTATCGGCATTATCGGCATTATCGGCATTATCGGCATTATCGTCATTATAGTCATTATCGTCATTATCGGCATTATCGTCATTATCGTCATTATAGTCATTATCGTCATTATTTCCATTATCGTCATTATCGTCATTATCGTCATTATCGTGATTATCGTCATTATCGTCATTATCGTCATTATGGTCATTATCGTCATTATCGTCATTATCGTCGTTATCATCATTACCGACATTACTGGCATTATCGGCATTATCGGCATTACCGTCATTACCGTCATTACCGCCATTACCGCCATTACCGGCATTACCGGCATTACCGTCATTACAGTCATTACCGGCATTACCGGCATTACCGTCATTACCGTCATTACCGTCATTACCGTCATTACCGTCATTACCGCCATTACCGTCATTACCGTCCTTACCGTCATTACCGGCATTACCGGCATTACCGTCATTACCGTCATTGCCGTCATTACCGTCATTACCGTCATTACCGTCATTACCGTCATTACCGTCATCATCGTCATCATCGCCATCATCGCCATCATCGTCATCATCGCCATCATCGCCATCATCGTCATCATCGTCATCATCGTCATCATCGTCATCATCGTCATCATCGTCATCATCGTCATCATCGTCCTCATCGTCGTCATCGTCGTCATCGTCATCATCGTCATCATCGTCATTACAGTCATTATCGTCATTATCGTCATTATCGTCATTATCGTCATTATCGGCATCATCGTCATCATCGCCATCATCGCCATCATCGTCATCATCGTCATCATCGTCATCATCGTCATCATCGTCATCATCGTCATCATCGTCATCATCGTCATCATCGTCACCATCGTCACCATCGTCACCATCGCCATCATCGTCACCAACGTCATCATCGTCATCATCGTCATCATCGTCATCATCGACATCATCGCCATCATCGTCATCATCGCCATCATCGCCATCATCGTCATCATCGTCATCATCGTCATAATCGTCATCATCGCCATCATCGACATCATCGCCATCATCGTCATCATCGTCATCATCGTCATCATCGTCATCATCGCCATCATCGCCATCATCGACATCATCGCCATCATCGCCATCATCGTCATCATCGCCATCATCGTCATCATCGTCACCATCGTCATCATCGTCATCATCGTCATCATCGTCATCATCGTCATCATCGTTATCATCGTCATCATCGTCATCATCGTCACCATCGTCACCATCGTCACCATCGTCACCATCGTCACCATCGTTATCATCGTCATCATCGTCACCATCGTCATCATCGTCATCATCGTCATCATCGTCACCATCGTCACCATCGTCATCATCGTCATTACCGGCATTATCGGCATTATCGGCATTACCGTCATTACCGTCATTACCGTCATTATCGTCATTATCGTCATTATCGTCACCATCGTCATCATCGTCATCATCGTCACCATCGTCACCATCGTCACCATCGCCATCATTGTCACCAACGTCATCATCGTCATCATCGTCATCATCGTCATCATCGTCATCATCGTCATCATCGACATCATCGCCATCATCGTCATCATCGCCATCATCGCCATCATCGTCATCATCGGCATCATCGTCATCATCGTCATCTTCGCCATCATCGTCATCATCGTCATCATCGTCATCATCGTCATCATCGTCACCATCGTCACCATCGCCATCATCGTCACCATCGTCACCATCGCCATCATCGTCATCATCGCCATCATCGAAATCATCGTCACCATCGTCATCATCGTCATCATCGTCTTCATCGTCATCATCGTCACCATCGTCACCATCGCCATCATCGTCACCAACGTCATCATCGTCATCATCGTCATCATCGTCATCATCGTCATCATCGTCATCATCGTCATCATCGTCATCATCGTCATCATCGTCATCATCGTCATCATCGTCACCATCGTCACCATCGTCACCATCGTCACCATCGTCACCATCGTCATCATCGTCATCATCGTCATCAACGTCATCATCGACATCATCGCCATCATCGCCATCATCGTCATCATCGCCATCATCGTCATCATCGTCACCATCGTCATCATCGTCATCATCGTCACCATCGTCACCATCGTCATCATCGTCACCATCGCCATCATCGCCACCATCGTCATCATCGTCATCATCGTCATCATCGCCATCATCGCCATCATCGCCATCATCGTCATCATCGCCATCATCGTCATCATCGTCATCATCGTCATCATCGTCATCTTCGCCATCATCGTCATCATCGTCATCATCGTCATCATCGTCATCATCGTCACCATCGTCACCATCGCCATCATCGTCACCATCGTCACCATCGCCATCATCGTCATCATCGCCATCATCGAAATCATCGTCACCATCGTCATCATCGTCATCATCGTCATCATCGTCACCATCGTCACCATCGTCATCATCGTCATCATCGTCATCATCGTCATCATCGTCATCATCGTCATCATCGTCATCATCGTCATCATCGTCACCATCGTCATCATCGTCATCATCGTCATCATCGTCATCATCGTCATCATCGTCATCATCGTCATCATCGTCATCATCGTCATCATCGTCGTCATCGTCGTCATCGTCGTCATCGTCGTCATCGTCGTCATCGTCGTCATCGTCGTCATCGTCATTACCGTCATTATCGTCATTATCGTCATTATCGTCATTATCGTCATTATCGGCATTATCGGCATTATGGGCATTATCGGCATTATCGTCATGATAGACATTATAGTCATTATCGGCATTATCGGCATTATCGTCATTATCGTCATTATCGTCATTATCGTCATTATCGTCATTATCGTTATTATCTTCATTATCGTCATTATCGGCATTATCGTCATTATCGTCATTATCGTCATTATCATCATTATAGTCATTATCGTCATTATCGTCATTATCGTCATTATCGTCATCATCGTCATCATCGTCATCATCGTCATCATCGTCATCATCGGCACCATCGCCATCATCGTCATCATCGTCATCATCGTCATCATCGTCATCATCGTCATCATCGTCATCATCGTCATCATCGTCATCATCGTCATCATCGTCATCATCGTCATCATCGTCATCATCGTCATCATCGTCATCATCGTCATTATCGTCATCATCCTCATCATCGTCATCATCGTCATCAACGTCATCATCGTCATCATCGTCATCATCGTCATCATCGTCATCATCGTCTTCATCGTCATCATCGTCATCATCGTCATCATCGTCATCATCTTCATCATCGTCACCATCGTCATCATCGTCACCATCGTCACCATCGTCATCATCGTCCTCATCGTCGTCATCGTCGTCATCGTCATCATCGTCATCATCGTCATTACCGTCATTATCGTCATTATCGTCATTATCGTCATTATCGTCATTATCGGCATCATCGTCATCATCGTCATCATCGTCATCATCGTCACCATCGTCACCATCGTCACCATCGCCATCATCGTCGCCAACGTCATCATCGTCATCATCGTCATCATCGTCATCATCGACATCATCGCCATCATCGTCATCATCGCCATCATCGCCATCATCGTCATCATCGTCATCATCGTCATCATCGTCATCATCGCCATCATCGACATCATCGCCATCATCGTCATCATCGTCATCATCGTCATCATCGTCATCATCGCCATCATCGCCATCATCGACATCATCGCCATCATCGCCATCATCGCCATCATCGTCATCATCGCCATCATCGTCATCATCGTCACCATCGTCATCATCGTCATCATCGTCATCATCGTCATCATCGTCATCATCGTCATCATCGTCATCATCGTCATCATCGTCACCATCGTCACCATCGTCACCATCGTCACCATCGTCACCATCGTTATCATCGTCATCATCGTCACCATCGTCATCATCGTCATTACCGGCATTATCGGCATTATCGGCATTACCGTCATTACCGTCATTACCGTCATTACCGTCATTACCGTCATTACTGTCATTACCGTCATTACCGGCATTACCGTCAATACCGTCATTACCGTCATTACCGTCATTACCGACATTACCGTCATTATCGTCATTATCGTCATTATCGTCACCATCGTCATCATCGTCATCATCGTCATCATCCTCATCATCGTCATCATCGTCATCATCGTCATCATCGTCATCATCGTCATCATCGTCATCATCGTCATCATCGTCATCATCGTCATCATCGTCACCATCGTCACCATCGTCACCATCGTCACCATCGTCACCATCGTCATCATCGTCATCATCGTCATCAACGTCATCATCGACATCATCGCCATCATCGCCATCATCGTCATCATCGCCATCATCGTCATCATCGTCACCATCGTCATCATCGTCATCATCGTCACCATCGTCACCATCGTCATCATCGTCACCATCGCCATCATCGCCACCATCGTCATCATCGTCATCATCGTCATCATCGCCATCATCGCCATCATCGCCATCATCGTCATCATCGCCATCATCGTCATCATCGTCATCATCGTCATCATCGTCATCTTCGCCATCATCGTCATCATCGTCATCATCGTCATCATCGTCATCATCGTCACCATCGTCACCATCGCCATCATCGTCACCATCGTCACCATCGCCATCATCGTCATCATCGCCATCATCGAAATCATCGTCACCATCGTCATCATCGTCATCATCGTCATCATCGTCACCATCGTCACCATCGTCATCATCGTCATCATCGTCATCATCGTCATCATCGTCATCATCGTCATCATCGTCATCATCGTCATCATCGTCATCATCGTCATCATCGTCACCATCGTCATCATCGTCATCATCGTCATCATCGTCATCATCGTCATCATCGTCATCATCGTCATCATCGTCATCATCGTCATCATCGTCGTCATCGTCGTCATCGTCGTCATCGTCGTCATCGTCGTCATCGTCGTCATCGTCATCATCGTCATTACCGTCATTATCGTCATTATCGTCATTATCGTCATTATCGTCATTATCGGCATTATCGGCATTATGGGCATTATCGGCATTATCGTCATGATAGACATTATAGTCATTATCGGCATTATCGGCATTATCGTCATTATCGTCATTATCGTCATTATCGTCATTATCGTCATTATCGTTATTATCTTCATTATCGTCATTATCGGCATTATCGTCATTATCGTCATTATCGTCATTATCATCATTATAGTCATTATCGTCATTATCGTCATTATCGTCATTATCGTCATCATCGTCATCATCGTCATCATCGTCATCATCGTCATCATCGGCACCATCGCCATCATCGTCATCATCGTCATCATCGTCATTATCGTCATCATCGTCATCATCGTCATCATCGTCATCATCGTCATCATCGTCATCATCGTCATCATCGTCATCATCGTCATCATCGTCATCATCGTCATCATCGTCATTATCGTCATCATCCTCATCATCGTCATCATCGTCATCAACGTCATCATCGTCATCATCGTCATCATCGTCATCATCGTCATCATCGTCTTCATCGTCATCATCGTCATCATCGTCATCATCGTCATCATCTTCATCATCGTCACCATCGTCATCATCGTCACCATCGTCACCATCGTCATCATCGTCACCATCGTCACCATCGCCATCATCGGCATTATCGTCATCATCGTCATCATCGTCATCATCGTCATCATCGTCACCATCGGCACCATCGCCATCATCGTCATCATCGTCATCATCGTCATCATCGTCATCATCGTCATTATCGTCATTATCGTCATTATCGGCATTATCGGCATTATCGGCATTATCGGCATTATCGGCATTATCGTCATTATAGTCATTATCGTCATTATCGGCATTATCGTCATTATCGTCATTATAGTCATTATCGTCATTATTTCCATTATCGTCATTATCGTCATTATCGTCATTATCGTCATTACCGGCATTATCGGCATTATCGACATTACCGTCATTACCGTCATTTCTGTGATTACCGTCATTACCGTAATTACCGGCATTACCGTCATTACCGTCATTACGGTCATTACCGTCATTACCGTCATCACCGTCATTACCGTCATTACGGTCATTACCGTCATTACCGTCATTATCGTCATTATCGTCATTATCGGCATTATCGTCAATATCGTCATTATCGTCATTATCGACATTATCGTCATTATCGTCATTATCGTCATTATCGGCATTATCGGCATTACCGTCATTACCGTCATTACCGTCATTACCGTCATTACCTTTATTACCGTCATTACCGTCATTACCGTCATTATCGTCATTACCGCCATTACCGCCATTATCGCCATTATCGTCATTATCGTCATTATCGTCATTATCGTCAGTATCGTCATTACCGTTATCATCGTCACCATCGTCATCATCGTCATCATCGTCATCATCGTCATCATCGTCGTCATCGTCGTCATCGTCGTCATCGTCGTCATCGTCGCCATCGTCGTCATCGTCATCATCGTCATCATCGTCATTATCGTCATTATCGTCATTATCGTCATTATCGTCATTATAGTCATTATAGTCATTATTGTCATTATTGTCATTATCGTCATTATCGTCATTATCGTCATTATCGTCATCATCGTCATCATCGTCATCATCGTCATCATCGTCATCATCGTCATCATCGTAATCATCGTCATCATCGTCATCATCGTCATCATCGTCATCATCGTCACCATCGTCATCATCGTCATCATCGTCATCATCGTCATCATCGTCGTCATCGTCGTCATCGTGGTCATCGTCGTCATCGTCGTCATCGTCGTCATCGTCGTCATCGTCATCATCGTCATCATCGTCATTACCGTCATTATCGTTATTATCGTCATTATCGTCATTATCGGCATTATCGTCATTATCGGCATTATCGTCACTATCGGCATTATCGTCATTATCGTCATTATCGTCATTATAGTCATCATCGTCATTATCGTCATTATCGTCATTATCGTCATTATCGTCATTATCGTCATTATCATCATTGTCGTCATTATCGTCATTATCGTCATTATCGTCATTATCGTCATTATCGTCATTATCGTCATTATCGTCATTATGGTCATTATCGTCATTATCGTCATTATCGTCATTATCGTCGTTATCGTCATTACCGACATTACTGGCATTATCGGCATTATCGGCATTACCGTCATTACCGTCATTACCGCCATTACCGCCATTACCGGCATTACCGGCATTACCGTCATTACAGTCATTACCGGCATTACCGGCATTACCGTCATTACCGTCATTACCGTCATTACCGTCATTACCGTCATTACCGCCATTACCGTCATTACCGTCATTACCGTCATTACCGGCATTACCGGCATTACCGTCATTACCGTCATTGCCGTCATTACCGTCATTACCGTCATTACCGTCATTACCGTCATCATCGTCATCATCGCCATCATCGCCATCATCGTCATCATCGCCATCATCGCCATCATCGTCATCATCGTCATCATCGTCATCATCGTCATCATCGTCATCATCGTCATCATCGTCATCATCGTCCTCATCGTCGTCATCGTCGTCATCGTCATCATCGTCATCATCGTCATTACCGTCATTATCGTCATTATCGTCATTATCGTCATTATCGTCATTATCGTCATTATCGGCATCATCGTCATCATCGCCATCATCGCCATCATCGTCATTATCGTCATTATCGGCATCATCGTCATCATCGCCATCATCGCCATCATCGTCATCATCGTCATCATCGTCATCATCGTCATCATCGTCATCATCGTCATCATCGTCATCATCGTCATCATCGTCATCATCGTCACCATCGTCACCATCGTCACCATCGCCATCATCGTCACCAACGTCATCATCGTCATCATCGTCATCATCGTCATCATCGACATCATCGCCATCATCGTCATCATCGCCATCATCGCCATCATCGTCATCATCGTCATCATCGTCATCATCGTCATCATCGCCATCATCGACATCATCGCCATCATCGTCATCATCGTCATCATCGTCATCATCGTCATCATCGCTATCATCGCCATCATCGACATCATCGCCATCATCGCCATCATCGCCATCATCGTCATCATCGCCATCATCGTCATCATCGTCACCATCGTCATCATCGTCATCATCGTCATCATCGTCATCATCGTCATCATCGTCATCATCGTCATCATCGTCATCATCGTCACCATCGTCACCATCGTCACCATCGTCACCATCGTCACCATCGTTATCATCGTCATCATCGTCACCATCGTCATCATCGTCATTACCGGCATTATCGGCATTATCGGCATTACCGTCATTACCGTCATTACCGTCATTACCGTCATTACCGTCATTACTGTCATTACCGTCATTACCGGCATTACCGTCAATACCGTCATTACCGTCATTACCGTCATTACCGTCATTACCGTCATTATCGTCATTATCGTCATTATCGTCACCATCGTCATCATCGTCATCATCGTCACCATCGTCACCATCGTCACCATCGCCATCATTGTCACCAACGTCATCATCGTCATCATCGTCATCATCGTCATCATCGTCATCATCGACATCATCGCCATCATCGTCATCATCGCCATCATCGCCATCATCGTCATCATCGGCATCATCGTCATCATCGTCACCATCGTCACCATCGTCACCATCGTAACCATCGTCACCATCGTCACCATCGTCACCATCGTCATCATCGTCATCATCGTCATCATCGTCATCATCGTCATCATCGTCATCATCGTCATCATCGTCATCATCGTCATCATCGTCACCATCGTCACCATCGTCACCATCGTCATCATCGTCATCATCGTCATCATCGTCATCATCGTCATCATCGTCATCATCGTCATCATCGTCATCATCGTCATCATCGTCATCATCGTCATCATCGTCATCATCGTCATCATCGTCATCATCATCATCATCTTCATCATCGTCATCATCGTCATCATCGTCATCATCGTCACCATCGTCACCATCGTCACCATCGTCACCATCGTCACCATCGTCATCATCGTCATCATCGTCATCATCGTCATCATCGTCATCATCGTCATCATCGTCATTATCGTCATTATCGGCATTATCGGCATTATCGGCATTATCGGCATTATCGTCATTATAGTCATTATCGTCATTATCGGCATTATCGTCATTATCGTCATTATAGTCATTATCGTCATTATTTCCATTATCGTCATTATCGTCATTATCGTCATTATCGTCATTACCGGCATTATCGGCATTATCGGCATTACCGTCATTACCGTCATTACCGTAATTACCGGCATTTCCGTCATTACCGTCATTACGGTCATTACCGTCATTACCGTCATCACCGTCATTACCGTCATTACGGTCATTACCGTCATTACCGTCATTATCGTCATTATCGTCATTATCGGCATTATCGTCATTATCGTCATTATCGTCATTATCGACATTATCGTCATTATCGTCATTATCGTCATTATCGGCATTATCGGCATTACCGTCATTACCGTCATTACCGTCATTACCTTTATTACCGTCATTACCATCATTACCGTCATTATCGTCATTACCGCCATTACCGCCATTATCGTCATCATCGTCATCATCGTCATCATCGTCGTCATCGTCGTCATCGTCGTCATCGTCGCCATCGTCGTCATCGTCATCATCGTCATCATCGTCATTATCGTCATTATCGTCATTATCGTCATTATCGTCATTATCGTCATTATAGTCATTATAGTCATTATTGTCATTATTGTCATTATCGTCATCATCGTCATCATCGTCATCATCGTCACCATCGTCACCATCGTCACCATCGTCACCATCGTCACCATCGTCATCATCGTCATCATCGTCATCAACGTCATCATCGTCATCATCGTCATCATCGTCATAATCGTCATCATCGTCACCATCGTCATCATCGTCATCATCGTCACCATCGTCATCATCGTCATCATCGTCATCATCGTCATCATCGTCACCATCGTCACCATCGTCATCATCGTCATTACCGTCATTACCTTTATTACCGTCATTACTCTCATTACCGTCATTACCGGCATTACCGGCATTACCGTCAATACCGTCATTACCATCATTACCGTCATTACCGTCATTACCGTCATTATCGTCATTATCGTCATTATCGCCATTATCGCCATTATCGTCATTATCGTCATTATCGTCACCATCGTCATCATCGTCATCATCGTCACCATCGTCACCATCGTCACCATCGTCACCATCGCCATCATCGTCACCAACGTCATCATCGTCATCATCGTCATTATCGTCATCATCGACATCATCGCCATCATCGCCATCATCGCCATCATCGTCATCATCGTCATCATCGTCACCATCGTCATCATCGTCATCATCGTCATCATCGTCATCATCGTCATTATCGTCATCATCCTCATCATCGTCATCATCGTCATCATCGTCATCATCGTCATCATCGTCATCATCGTCATCATCGTCATCATCGTCATCATCGTCATCATCGTCATCATCGTCATCATCGTCATCATCGTCACCATCGTCACCATCGTCACCATCGTCACCATCGTCATCATCGTCATCATCGTCATCAACGTCATCATCGATATCATCGCCATCATCGCCATCATCGTCATCATCGCCATCATCGTCATCATCGTCACCATCGTCATCATCGTCACCAACGTCACCATCGTCATCATCGTCACCATCGCCATCATCGCCACCATCGTCATCATCGTCATCATCGTCATCATCGCCATCATCGCCATCATCGCCATCATCGTCATCATCGCCATCATCGTCATCATCGTCATCATCGTCATCATCGTCATCTTCGCCATCATCGTCATCATCGTCATCATCGTCATCATCGTCATCATCGTCACCATCGTCACCATCGCCATCATCGTCACCATCGTCACCATCGCCATCATCGTCATCATCGCCATCATCGCCATCATCGTCACCATCGTCATCATCGTCATCATCGTCATCATCGTCAACATCGTCATCATCGTCGTCATCGTCGTCATCGTCGTCATCGTCGTCATCGTCGCCATCGTCGTCATCGTCATCATCGTCATCATCGTCATTATCGTCATTATCGTCATTATCGTCATTATCGTCATTATCGTCATTATCGTTATTATCGTCATTATCGTCATTATCATCATTGTCGTCATTATCGTCATTATCGTCATTATCGTCATTATCGTCATTATCGTCATTATCGTCATTATCGTCATTATGGTCATTATCGTCATTATCGTCATTATCGTCATTATCGTCGTTATCGTCATTATCGTCATTATCGTCATTATCGTCATCATCGTCATCATCGTCATCATCGTCATCATCGTCATCATCGTAATCATCGTCATCATCGTCATCATCGTCATCATCGTCATCATCGTCACCATTGTCATCATCGTCATCATCGTCATCATCGTCATCATCGTCGTCATCGTCGTCATCGTCGTCATCGTCATCATCGTCGTCATCGTCGTCATCGTCGTCATCGTCATCATCGTCATCATCGTCATTACCGTCATTATCGTCATTATCGTCATTATCGTCATTATCGGCATTATCGTCATTATCGGCATTATCGTCACTATCGGCATTATCGGCATTATCGTCATTATCGTCATTATAGTCATCATCGTCATTATCGTCATTATCGTCATTATCGTTATTATCGTCATTATCGTCATTATCATCATTGTCGTCATTATCGTCATTATCGTCATTATCGTCATTATCGTCATTATCGTCATTATCGTCATTATCGTCATTATGGTCATTATCGTCATTATCGTCATTATCGTCGTTATCGTCATTACCGACATTACTGGCATTATCGGCATTATCGGCATTACCGTCATTACCGTCATTACCGCCATTACCGCCATTACCGGCATTACCGGCATTACCGTCATTACAGTCATTACCGTCATTACCGTCATTACCGTCATTACCGTCATTACCGTCATCATCGTCATCATCGCCATCATCGCCATCATCGTCATCATCGCCATCATCGCCATCATCGTCATCATCGTCATCATCGTCATCATCGTCATCATCGTCATCATCGTCATCATCGTCATCATCGTCATCATCGTCCTCATCGTCGTCATCGTCGTCATCGTCATCATCGTCATCATCGTCATTACCGTCATTATCGTCATTATCGTCATTATCGTCATTATCGTCATTATCGGCATCATCGTCATCATCGCCATCATCGCCATCATCGTCATCATCGTCATCATCGTCATCATCGTCATCATCGTCATCATCGTCATCATCGTCATCATCGTCATCATCGTCACCATCGTCACCATCGTCACCATCGCCATCATCGTCACCAACGTCATCACTGTCATCATCGTCATCATCGTCATCATCGACATCATCGCCATCATCGTCATCATCGCCATCATCGCCATCATCGTCATCATCGTCATCATCGTCATCATCGTCATCATCGCCATCATCGACATCATCGCCATCATCGTCATCATCGTCATCATCGTCATCATCGTCATCATCGCCATCATCGTCATCATCGCCATCATCGTCATCATCGTCACCATCGTCATCATCGTCATCATCGTCATCATCGTCATCATCGTCATCATCGTCATCATCGTCATCATCGTCATCATCGTCACCATCGTCACCATCGTCACCATCGTCACCATCGTCACCATCGTTATCATCGTCATCATCGTCACCATCGTCATCATCGTCATTACCGGCATTATCGGCATTATCGGCATTACCGTCATTACCGTCATTACCGTCATTACCGTCATTACCGTCATTACTGTCATTACCGTCATTACCGGCATTACCGTCAATACCGTCATTACCGTCATTACCGTCATTACCGTCATTACCGTCATTATCGTCATTATCGTCATTATCGTCACCATCGTCATCATCGTCATCATCGTCACCATCGTCACCATCGTCACCATCGCCATCATTGTCACCAACGTCATCATCGTCATCATCGTCATCATCGTCATCATCGTCATCATCGACATCATCGCCATCATCGTCATCATCGCCATCATCGCCATCATCGTCATCATCGGCATCATCGTCATCATCGTCACCATCGTCACCATCGTCACCATCGTAACCATCGTCACCATCGTCACCATCGTCACCATCGTCATCATCGTCATCATCGTCATCATCGTCATCATCGTCATCATCGTCATCATCGTCATCATCGTCATCATCGTCATCATCGTCACCATCGTCACCATCGTCACCATCGTCATCATCGTCATCATCGTCATCATCGTCATCATCGTCATCATCGTCATCATCGTCATCATCGTCATCATCGTCATCATCGTCATCATCGTCATCATCGTCATCATCGTCATCATCGTCATCATCGTCATCATCGTCATCATCGTCATCATCGTCATCATCGTCATCATCGTCACCATCGTCACCATCGTCACCATCGTCACCATCGTCACCATCGTCATCATCGTCATCATCGTCATCATCGTCATCATCGTCATCATCGTCATCATCGTCATTATCGTCATTATCGTCATTATCGGCATTATCGGCATTATCGGCATTATCGGCATTATCGTCATTATAGTCATTATCGTCATTATCGGCATTATCGTCATTATCGTCATTATAGTCATTATCGTCATTATTTCCATTATCGTCATTATCGTCATTATCGTCATTATCGTCATTACCGGCATTATCGGCATTATCGGCATTACCGTCATTACCGTCATTACCGTGATTACCGTCATTACCGTAATTACCGGCATTTCCGTCATTACCGTCATTACGGTCATTACCGTCATTACCGTCATCACCGTCATTACCGTCATTACGGTCATTACCGTCATTACCGTCATTATCGTCATTATCGTCATTATCGGCATTATCGTCATTATCGTCATTATCGTCATTATCGACATTATCGTCATTATCGTCATTATCGGCATTATCGGCATTACCGTCATTACCGTCATTACCGTCATTACCTTTATTACCGTCATTACCATCATTACCGTCATTATCGTCATTACCGCCATTACCGCCATTATCGTCATCATCGTCATCATCGTCATCATCGTCGTCATCGTCGTCATCGTCGTCATCGTCGCCATCGTCGTCATCGTCATCATCGTCATCATCGTCATTATCGTCATTATCGTCATTATCGTCATTATCGTCATTATCGTCATTATAGTCATTATAGTCATTATTGTCATTATTGTCATTATCGTCATCATCGTCATCATCGTCATCATCGTCACCATCGCCACCATCGTCACCATCGTCACCATCGTCACCATCGTCATCATCGTCATCATCGTCATCAACGTCATCATCGTCATCATCGTCATCATCGTCATAATCGTCATCATCGTCACCATCGTCATCATCGTCATCATCGTCACCATCGTCATCATCGTCATCATCGTCATCATCGTCATCATCGTCACCATCGTCACCATCGTCATCATCGTCATTACCGTCATTACCTTTATTACCGTCATTACTGTCATTACCGTCATTACCGGCATTACCGGCATTACCGTCAATACCGTCATTACCATCATTACCGTCATTACCGTCATTACCGTCATTATCGTCATTATCGTCATTATCGCCATTATCGCCATTATCGTCATTATCGTCATTATCGTCACCATCGTCATCATCGTCATCATCGTCACCATCGTCACCATCGTCACCATCGTCACCATCGCCATCATCGTCACCAACGTCATCATCGTCATCATCGTCATTATCGTCATCATCGACATCATCGCCATCATCGCCATCATCGCCATCATCGTCATCATCGTCATCATCGTCACCATCGTCATCACCGTCATCATCGTCATCATCGTCATCATCGTCATTATCGTCATCATCCTCATCATCGTCATCATCGTCATCATCGTCATCATCGTCATCATCGTCATCATCGTCATCATCGTCATCATCGTCATCATCGTCATCATCGTCATCATCGTCATCATCGTCACCATCGTCACCATCGTCACCATCGTCACCATCGTCATCATCGTCATCATCGTCATCAACGTCATCATCGATATCATCGCCATCATCGCCATCATCGTCATCATCGCCATCATCGTCATCATCGTCACCATCGTCATCATCATCACCAACGTCACCATCGTCATCATCGTCACCATCGCCATCATCGCCACCATCGTCATCATCGTCATCATCGTCATCATCGCCATCATCGCCATCATCGCCATCATCGTCATCATCGCCATCATCGTCATCATCGTCATCATCGTCATCATCGTCATCTTCGCCATCATCGTCACCATCGCCATCATCGTCACCATCGTCACCATCGCCATCATCGTCATCATCGCCATCATCGCCATCATCGTCACCATCGTCATCATCGTCATCATCGTCATCATCGTCAACATCGTCATCATCGTCGTCATCGTCGTCATCGTCGTCATCGTCGTCATCGTCGCCATCGTCGTCATCGTCATCATCGTCATCATCGTCATTATCGTCATTATCGTCATTATCGTCATTATCGTCATTATCGTCATTATCGTTATTATCGTCATTATCGTCATTATCATCATTGTCGTCATTATCGTCATTATCGTCATTATCGTCATTATCGTCATTATCGTCATTATCGTCATTATCGTCATTATGGTCATTATCGTCATTATCGTCATTATCGTCATTATCGTCGTTATCGTCATTATCGTCATTATCGTCATTATCGTCATCATCGTCATCATCGTCATCATCGTCATCATCGTCATCATCGTAATCATCGTCATCATCGTCATCATCGTCATCATCGTCATCATCGTCATCATCGTCATCATCGTCATCATCGTCATCATCGTCGTCATCGTCGTCATCGTCGTCATCGTCATCATCGTCGTCATCGTCGTCATCGTCGTCATCGTCATCATCGTCATCATCGTCATTACCGTCATTATCGTCATTATCGTCATTATCGTCATTATCGGCATTATCGTCATTATCGGCATTATCGTCACTATCGGCATTATCGGCATTATCGTCATTATCGTCATTATAGTCATCATCGTCATTATCGTCATTATCGTCATTATCGTTATTATCGTCATTATCGTCATTATCATCATTGTCGTCATTATCGTCATTATCGTCATTATCGTCATTATCGTCATTATCGTCATTATCGTCATTATCGTCATTATGGTCATTATCGTCATTATCGTCATTATCGTCGTTATCGTCATTACCGACATTACTGGCATTATCGGCATTATCGGCATTACCGTCATTACCGTCATTACCGCCATTACCGCCATTACCGGCATTACCGGCATTACCGTCATTACAGTCATTACCGGCATTACCGGCATTACCGTCATTACCGTCATTACCGTCATTACCGTCATTACCGCCATTACCGTCATTACCGTCATTACCGTTATTACCGGCATTACCGGCATTACCGTCATTACCGTCATTGCCGTCATTACCGTCATTACCGTCATTACCGTCATCATCGTCATCATCGCCATCATCGCCATCATCGTCATCATCGCCATCATCGCCATCATCGTCATCATCGTCATCATCGTCATCATCGTCATCATCGTCATCATCGTCATCATCGTCATCATCGTCCTCATCGTCGTCATCGTCGTCATCGTCATCATCGTCATCATCGTCATTACCGTCATTATCGTCATTATCGTCATTATCGTCATTATCTACATTATCGGCATCATCGTCATCATCGCCATCATCGCCATCATCGTCATCATCGTCATCATCGTCATCATCGACATCATCGTCATCATCGTCATCATCGTCACCATCGCCATCATCGCCACCATCGTCATCATCGTCATCATCGTCATCATCGCCATCATCGCCATCATCGCCATCATCGTCCTCATCGCCATCATCGTCATCATCGTCATCATCGTCATCATCGTCATCTTCGCCATCATCGTCATCATCGTCATCATCGTCATCATCGTCATCATCGTCACCATCGTCACCATCGCCATCATCGTCACCATCGTCACCATCGCCATCATCGTCATCATCGCCATCATCGCCATCATCGTCACCATCGTCATCATCGTCATCATCGTCATCATCGTCAACATCGTCATCATCGTCGTCATCGTCGTCATCGTCGTCATCGTCGTCATCGTCGCCATCGTCGTCATCGTCATCATCGTCATCATCATCATTATCGTCATTATCGTCATTATCGTCATTATCGTCATTATAGTCATTATAGTCATTATTGTCATTATTGTCATTATCGTCATTATCGTCATTATCGTCATTATCGTCATCATCGTCATCATCGTCATCATCGTCATCATCGTCATCATCGTAATCATCGTCATCATCGTCATCATCGTCATCATCGTCACCATCGTCATCATCGTCATCATCGTCATCATCGTCATCATCGTCGTCATCGTCGTCATCGTCGTCATCGTCGTCATCGTCGTCATCGTCGTCATCGTCGTCATCGTCATCATCGTCATCATCGTCATTACCGTCATTATCGTCATTATCGTCATTATCGTCATTATCGGCATTATCGGCATTATCGGCATTATCGTCACTATCGGCATTATCGGCATTATCGTCATTATCGTCATTATAGTCATCATCGTCATTATCGTCATTATCGTCATTATCGTTATTATCGTCATTATCGTCATTATCATCATTGTCGTCATTATCGTCATTATCGTCATTATCGTCATTATCGTCATTATCGTCATTATCGTCATTATCGTCATTATGGTCATTATCGTCATTATCGTCATTATCGTCATTATCGTCGTTATCGTCATTACCGACATTACTGGCATTATCGGCATTATCGGCATTACCGTCATTACCGTCATTACCGCCATTACCGCCATTACCGGCATTACCGGCATTACCGTCATTACAGTCATTACCGGCATTACCGGCATTACCGTCATTACCGTCATTACCGTCATTACCGTCATTACCGTCATTACCGCCATTACCGTCATTACCGTCATTACCGTCATTACCGGCATTACCGGCATTACCGTCATTACCGTCATTGCCGTCATTACCGTCATTACCGTCATTACCGTCATTACCGTCATTACCGTCATCATCGTCATCATCGCCATCATCGCCATCATCGTCATCATCGTCATCATCGTCATCATCGTCATCATCGTCATCATCGTCATCATCGTCATCATCGTCATCATCGTCCTCATCGTCGTCATCGTCGTCATCGTCATCATCGTCATCATCGTCATTACCGTCATTATCGTCATTATCGTCATTATCGTCATTATCGTCATTATCGGCATCATCGTCATCATCGCCATCATCGCCATCATCGTCATCATCGTCATCATCGTCATCATCGTCATCATCGTCATCATCGTCATCATCGTCACCATCGCCATCATCGCCACCATCGTCATCATCGTCATCATCGTCATCATCGCCATCATCGCCATCATCGCCATCATCGTCATCATCGCCATCATCGTCATCATCGTCATCATCGTCATCATCGTCATCATCGTCATCTTCGCCATCATCGTCATCATCGTCATCATCGTCATCATCGTCATCATCGTCACCATCGTCACCATCGCCATCATCGTCACCATCGTCACCATCGCCATCATCGTCATCATCGCCATCATCGCCATCATCGTCACCATCGTCATCATCGTCATCATCGTCATCATCGTCAACATCGTCATCATCGTCGTCATCGTCGTCATCGTCGTCATCGTCGTCATCGTCGCCATCGTCGTCATCGTCATCATCGTCATCATCATCATTATCGTCATTATCGTCATTATCGTCATTATCGTCATTATAGTCATTATAGTCATTATTGTCATTATTGTCATTATCGTCATTATCGTCATTATCGTCATTATCGTCATCATCGTCATCATCGTCATCATCGTCATCATCGTCATCATCGTCGTCATCGTCGTCATCGTCGTCATCGTCGTCATCGTCGTCATCGTCGTCATCGTCGTCATCGTCATCATCGTCATCATCGTCATTACCGTCATTATCGTCATTATCGTCATTATCGTCATTATCGGCATTATCGGCATTATCGGCATTATCGTCACTATCGGCATTATCGGCATTATCGTCATTATCGTCATTATAGTCATCATCGTCATTATCGTCATTATCGTCATTATCGTTATTATCGTCATTATCGTCATTATCATCATTGTCGTCATTATCGTCATTATCGTCATTATCGTCATTATCGTCATTATCGTCATTATCGTCATTATCGTCATTATGGTCATTATCGTCATTATCGTCATTATCGTCATTATCGTCGTTATCGTCATTACCGACATTACTGGCATTATCGGCATTATCGGCATTACCGTCATTACCGTCATTACCGCCATTACCGCCATTACCGGCATTACCGGCATTACCGTCATTACAGTCATTACCGGCATTACCGGCATTACCGTCATTACCGTCATTACCGTCATTACCGTCATTACCGTCATTACCGCCATTACCGTCATTACCGTCATTACAGTCATTACCGGCATTACCGGCATTACCGTCATTACCGTCATTGCCGTCATTACCGTCATTACCGTCATTACCGTCATTACCGTCATCATCGTCATCATCGCCATCATCGCCATCATCGTCATCATCGCCATCATCGCCATCATCGTCATCATCGTCATCATCGTCATCATCGTCATCATCGTCATCATCGTCATCATCGTCATCATCGTCCTCATCGTCGTCATCGTCGTCATCGTCATCATCGTCATCATTGTCATTACCGTCATTATCGTCATTATCGTCATTATCGTCATTATCGTCATTATCGGCATCATCGTCATCATCGCCATCATCGCCATCATCGTCATCATCGTCATCATCGTCATCATCGTCATCATCGTCATCATCGTCATCATCGTCATCGTCGTCATCATCGTCACCATCGTCACCATCGTCACCATCGCCATCATCGTCACCAACGTCATCATCGTCATCATCGTCATCATCGTCATCATCGACATCATCGCCATCATCGTCATCATCGCCATCATCGCCATCATCGTCATCATCGTCATCATCGTCATCATCGTCATCATCGCCATCATCGACATCATCGCCATCATCGTCATCATCGTCATCATCGTCATCATCGTCACCATCGTCACCATCGTCACCATCGTCACCATCGTTATCATCGTCATCATCGTCACCATCGTCATCATCGTCATCATCGTCATCATCGTCACCATCGTCACCATCGTCATCATCGTCATTACCGGCATTATCGGCATTACCGTCATTACCGTCATTACCGTCATTACCGTCATTACCGTCATTACTGTCATTACCGTCATTACCGGCATTACCGGCATTACCGTCAATACCGTCATTACCGTCATTACCGTCATTACCGTCATTATCGTCATTATCGTCATTATCGTCGCCATCGTCATCATCGTCATCATCGTCACCATCGTCACCATCCTCACCATCGCCATCATTGTCACCAACGTCATCATCGTCATCATCGTCATCATCGTCATCATGGACATCATCGCCATCATCGTCATCATCGCCATCATCGCCATCATCGTCACCATCGCCATCATCGTCACCATCGTCACCATCGCCATCATCGTCATCATCGCCATCATCGCCATCATCGTCACCATCGTCATCAT
Source organism: Andrena chrysosceles (assembly GCA_963855975.1). Lineage (NCBI taxonomy): Eukaryota > Metazoa > Arthropoda > Insecta > Hymenoptera > Andrenidae > Andrena > Andrena chrysosceles. The sequence goes on from CAWLCU010000594.1 coordinate 832,452, forward strand.
CGTCACCATCGTCACCATCGTCATCATCGTCATCATCGTCATCATCTTCATCATCGTCATCATCGTCATCATCGTCATCATCGTCATCATCGTCATCATCGTCATCATCGTCATCATCGTCATCATCGTCACCATCGTCATCATCGTCATCATCGTCATCATCGTCATCATCGTCATCATCGTCATCATCGTCATCATCGTCGTCATCGTCGTCATCGTCGTCATCGTCGTCATCGTCGTCATCGTCATCATCGTCATTACCGTCATTATCGTCATTATCGTCATTATCGTCATTATCGTCATTATCGTCATTATCGGCATTATCATCATTATAGTCATTATCGTCATTATCGTCATTATCGTCATTATCGTCATCATCGTCATCATCGTCATCATCGTCATCATCGTCATCATCGGCACCATCGCCATCATCGTCATCATCGTCATCATCGTCATCATCGTCATCATCGTCATCATCGTCATCATCGTCATTATCGTCATCATCGTCATCATCGTCATCAACGTCATCATCGTCATCATCGTCATCATCGTCATCATCGTCATCATCGTCTTCATCGTCATCATCGTCATCATCGTCATCATCGTCATCATCGTCACCATCGTCATCATCGTCACCATCGTCACCATCGTCATCATCGTCACCATCGTCACCATCGCCATCATCGGCATCATCGTCATCATCGTCATCATCGTCATCATCGTCATCATCGTCACCATCGGCACCATCGCCATCATCGTCATCATCGTCATCATCGCCATCATCGTCATCATCGTCATCATCGTCATCATCGTCATCATCGTCATCATCGTCATCATCGTCATCATCGTCATCATCGTCATCATCGTCATTATCGTCATTATCGTCATTATCGGCATTATCGTCATTATCGACATTATCGTCATTATCGTCATTATCGTCATTATCGGCATTATCGGCATTACCGTCATTACCGTCATTACCGTCATTACCGTCATTACCATTATTACCGTCATTACCGTCATTACCGTCATTATCGTCATTACCGCCAATACCGCCATTATCGCCATTATCGTCATTATCGTCATTATCGTCATCATCGTCACCATCGTCACCATCGCCATCATCGGCATCATCGTCATCATCGTCATCATCGTCATCATCGTCATCATCGTCACCATCGGCACCATCGCCATCATCGTCATCATCGTCATCATCGCCATCATCGTCATCATCGTCATCATCGTCATCATCGTCATCATCGTCATCATCGTCATCATCGTCATCATCGTCATCATCGTCATCATCGTCATTATCGTCATTATCGTCATTATCGGCATTATCGTCACTATCGGCATTATCGGCATTATCGTCATTATCGTCATTATAGTCATCATCGTCATTATCGTCATTATCGTCATTATCGTCATTATCGTCATTATCGTCATTATCATCATTGTCGTCATTATCGTCATTATCGTCATTATCGTCATTATCGTCATTATCGTCATTATCGTCATTATGGTCATTATCGTCATTATCGTCATTATCGTCATTATCGTCGTTATCGTCATTACCGACATTACTGGCATTATCGGCATTATCGGCATTACCGTCATTACCGTCATTACCGCCATTACCGCCATTACCGGCATTACCGGCATTACCGTCATTACAGTCATTACCGGCATTACCGGCATTACCGGCATTACCGTCATTACCGTCATTACCGTCATTACCGTCATTACCGTCATTACCGCCATTACCGTCATTACCGTCACTACCGTCATTACCGTCATTACCGGCATTACCGGCATTACCGTCATTACCGTCATTGCCGTCATTACCGTCATTACCGTCATTACCGTCATTACCGTCATTACCGTCATTACCGTCATCATCGTCATCATCGCCATCATCGCCATCATCGTCATCATCGCCATCATCGCCATCATCGTCATCATCGTCATCATCGTCATCATCGTCATCATCGTCATCATCGTCATCATCGTCATCATCGTCCTCATCGTCGTCATCGTCGTCATCGTCATCATCGTCATCATCGTCATTACCGTCATTATCGTCATTATCGTCATTATCGTCATTATCGTCATTATCGGCATCATCGTCATCATCGCCATCATCGCCATCATCGTCATCATCGTCATCATCGTCATCATCGTCATCATCGTCATCATCGTCATCATCGTCATCATCGTCCTCATCGTCGTCATCGTCGTCATCGTCATCATCGTCATCATCGTCATCATCGTCATTACCGTCATTATCGTCATTATCGGCATTATCGACATTATCGGCATTATCGGCATTATCGGCATTATCGGCATTATCGTTATTATAGTCATTATCGTCATTATCGTCATTATCGTCATCATCGTCATCATCGTTATTAACGTCATCATCGTCATCATCGTCATCATCATCATCATCGTCATCATCGTCATCATCGTCATCATCGTCATCATCGTCATCATCGTCATCATCGTCATCATCGTCCTCATCGTCGTCATCGTCGTCATCGTCATCATCGTCATCATCGTCATTACCGTCATTATCGTCATTATCGTCATTATCGTCATTATCGTCATTATCGGCATCATCGTCATCATCGCCATCATCGCCATCATCGTCATCATCGTCATCATCGTCATCATCGTCATCATCGTCATCATCGTCATCATCGTCATCATCGTCCTCATCGTCGTCATCGTCGTCATCGTCATCATCGTCATCATCGTCATCATCGTCATTACCGTCATTATCGTCATTATCGGCATTATCGGCATTATCGGCATTATCGGCATTATCGGCATTATCGTCATTATAGTCATTATAGTCATTATTGTCATTATTGTCATTATCGTCATTATCGTCATTATCGTCATTATCGTCATCATCGTCATCATCGTCATCATCGTCATCATCGTCATCATCGTAATCATCGTCATCATCGTCATCATCGTCATCATCGTCATCATCGTCACCATCGTCATCATCGTCATCATCGTCATCATCGTCATCATCGTCGTCATCGTCGTCATCGTCGTCATCGTCGTCATCGTCGTCATCGTCGTCATCGTCGTCATCGTCATCATCGTCATCATCGTCATTACCGTCATTATCGTCATTATCGTCATTATCGTCATTATCGGCATTATCGTCATTATCGGCATTATCGTCACTATCGGCATTATCGGCATTATCGTCATTATCGTCATTATAGTCATCATCGTCATTATCGTCATTATCGTCATTATCGTTATTATCGTCATTATCGTCATTATCATCATTGTCGTCATTATCGTCATTATCGTCATTATCGTCATTATCGTCATTATCGTCATTATCGTCATTATCGTCATTATGGTCATTATCGTCATTATCGTCATTATCGTCGTTATCGTCATTACCGACATTACTGGCATTATCGGCATTATCGGCATTACCGTCATTACCGTCATTACCGCCATTACCGCCATTACCGGCATTACCGGCATTACCGTCATTACAGTCATTACCGGCATTACCGGCATTACCGTCATTACCGTCATTACCGTCATTACCGTCATTACCGTCATTACCGCCATTACCGTCATTACCGTCATTACCGTCATTACCGGCATTACCGGCATTACCGTCATTACCGTCATTGCCGTCATTACCGTCATTACCGTCATTACCGTCATTACCGTCATTACCGTCATCATCGTCATCATCGCCATCATCGCCATCATCGTCATCATCGCCATCATCGCCATCATCGTCATCATCGTCATCATCGTCATCATCGTCATCATCGTCATCATCGTCATCATCGTCATCATCGTCCTCATCGTCGTCATCGTCGTCATCGTCATCATCGTCATCATCGTCATTACCGTCATTATCGTCATTATCGTCATTATCGTCATTATCGTCATTATCGGCATCATCGTCATCATCGCCATCATCGCCATCATCGTCATCATCGTCATCATCGTCATCATCGTCATCATCGTCATCATCGTCATCATCGTCATCGTCGTCATCATCGTCACCATCGTCACCATCGTCACCATCGCCATCATCGTCACCAACGTCATCATCGTCATCATCGTCATCATCGTCATCATCGACATCATCGCCATCATCGTCATCATCGTCACCATCGTCATCATCGTCATCATCGTCATCATCGTCATCATCGTCATCATCGTCATCATCGTCATCATCGTCATCATCGTCACCATCGTCACCATCGTCACCATCGTCACCATCGTCACCATCGTTATCATCGTCATCATCGTCACCATCGTCATCATCGTCATCATCGTCATCATCGTCACCATCGTCACCATCGTCATCATCGTCATTACCGGCATTATCGGCATTATCGGCATTACCGTCATTACCGTCATTACCGTCATTACCGTCATTACCGTCATTACTGTCATTACCGTCATTACCGGCATTACCGGCATTACCGTCAATACCGTCATTACCGTCATTACCGTCATTACCGTCATTATCGTCATTATCGTCATTATCGTCGCCATCGTCATCATCGTCATCATCGTCACCATCGTCACCATCGTCACCATCGCCATCATTGTCACCAACGTCATCATCGTCATCATCGTCATCATCGTCATCATCGCCATCATCGTCATCATCGCCATCATCGCCATCATCGTCATCATCGTCATCATCGTCATCATCGTCATCATCGTCATCATCGTCATCATCGTCATCATCGTCATCATCGTCATTACCGTCATTATCGTCATTATCGTCATTATCGTCGCCATCGTCATCATCGTCATCATCGTCACCATCGTCACCATCGTCACCATCGCCATCATTGTCACCAACGTCATCATCGTCATCATCGTCATCATCGTCATCATCGCCATCATCGTCATCATCGCCATCATCGCCATCATCGTCATCATCGTCATCATCGTCATCATCGTCATCATCGTCATCATCGTCATCATCGTCATCATCGTCATCATCGTCATTATCGGCATTATCGTCATTATCGACATTATCGTCATTATCGTCATTATCGTCATTATCGGCATTATCGGCATTACCGTCATTACCGTCATTACCGTCATTACCGTCATTACCATTATTACCGTCATTACCGTCATTACCGTCATTATCGTCATTACCGCCAATACCGCCATTATCGCCATTATCGTCATTATCGTCATTATCGTCATTATCGTCAGTATCGTCATTACCGTTATCATCGTCACCATCGTCATCATCGTCATCATCGTCATCATCGTCATCATCGTCGTCATCGTCGTCATCGTCGTCATCGTCGTCATCGTCGCCATCGTCGTCATCGTCATCATCGTCGTCATCGTCATCATCGTCATCATCGTCATTATCGTCATTATCGTCATTATCGTCATTATCGTCATTATAGTCATTATAGTCACTATTGTCATTATCGTCATTATCGTCATCATCGTCATCAACGTCATCATCGTCATCATCGTCATCATCGTCATCATCGTCATCATCGTCTTCATCGTCATCATCGTCATCATCGTCATCATCGTCATCATCGTCACCATCGTCATCATCGTCACCATCGTCACCATCGTCATCATCGTCACCATCGTCACCATCGCCATCATCGGCATCATCGTCATCATCGTCATCATCGTCATCATCGTCATCATCGTCACCATCGGCACCATCGCCATCATCGTCATCATCGCCATCATCGCCATCATCGTCATCATCGTCATCATCGTCATCATCGTCATCATCGTCATCATCGTCATCATCGTCATCATCGTCATCATCGTCATCATCGTCATTATCGTCATTATCGTCATTATCGGCATTATCGTCATTATCGACATTATCGTCATTATCGTCATTATCGTCATTACCGGCATTATCGGCATTACCGTCATTACCGTCATTACCGTCATTACCGTCATTACCGTCATTACTGTCATTACCGTCATTACCGGCATTACCGGCATTACCGTCAATACCGTCATTACCGTCATTACCGTCATTACCGTCATTATCGTCATTATCGTCATTATCGTCGCCATCGTCATCATCGTCATCATCGTCACCATCGTCACCATCCTCACCATCGCCATCATTGTCACCAACGTCATCATCGTCATCATCGTCATCATCGTCATCATGGACATCATCGCCATCATCGTCATCATCGCCATCATCGCCATCATCGTCACCATCGCCATCATCGTCACCATCGTCACCATCGCCATCATCGTCATCATCGCCATCATCGCCATCATCGTCACCATCGTCATCATCGTCACCATCGTCACCATCGTCATCATCGTCATCATCGTCATCATCGTCATCATCGTCATCATCGTCATCATCGTCATCATCGTCATCATCGTCATCATCGTCATCATCGTCATCATCGTCATCATCGTCACCATCGTCATCATCGTCATCATCGTCATCATCGTCATCATCGTCATCATCGTCATCATCGTCATCATCGTCGTCATCGTCGTCATCGTCGTCATCGTCGTCATCGTCGTCATCGTCATCATCGTCATTACCGTCATTATCGTCATTATCGTCATTATCGTCATTATCGTCATTATCGTCATTATCGGCATTATCATCATTATAGTCATTATCGTCATTATCGTCATTATCGTCATTATCGTCATCATCGTCATCATCGTCATCATCGTCATCATCGTCATCATCGGCACCATCGCCATCATCGTCATCATCGTCATCATCGTCATCATCGTCATCATCGTCATCATCGTCATCATCGTCATTATCGTCATCATCGTCATCATCGTCATCAACGTCATCATCGTCATCATCGTCATCATCGTCATCATCGTCATCATCGTCTTCATCGTCATCATCGTCATCATCGTCATCATCGTCATCATCGTCACCATCGTCATCATCGTCACCATCGTCACCATCGTCATCATCGTCACCATCGTCACCATCGCCATCATCGGCATCATCGTCATCATCGTCATCATCGTCATCATCGTCATCATCGTCACCATCGGCACCATCGCCATCATCGTCATCATCGTCATCATCGCCATCATCGTCATCATCGTCATCATCGTCATCATCGTCATCATCGTCATCATCGTCATCATCGTCATCATCGTCATCATCGTCATCATCGTCATTATCGTCATTATCGTCATTATCGTCATTATCGTCATTATCGACATTATCATCATTATCGTCATTATCGTCATTATCGGCATTATCGGCATTACCGTCATTACCGTCATTACCGTCATTACCGTCATTACCATTATTACCGTCATTACCGTCATTACCGTCATTATCGTCATTACCGCCAATACCGCCATTATCGCCATTATCGTCATTATCGTCATTATCGTCATCATCGTCACCATCGTCACCATCGCCATCATCGGCATCATCGTCATCATCGTCATCATCGTCATCATCGTCATCATCGTCACCATCGGCACCATCGCCATCATCGTCATCATCGTCATCATCGCCATCATCGTCATCATCGTCATCATCGTCATCATCGTCATCATCGTCATCATCGTCATCATCGTCATCATCGTCATCATCGTCATCATCGTCATTATCGTCATTATCGTCATTATCGGCATTATCGTCACTATCGGCATTATCGGCATTATCGTCATTATCGTCATTATAGTCATCATCGTCATTATCGTCATTATCGTCATTATCGTCATTATCGTCATTATCGTCATTATCATCATTGTCGTCATTATCGTCATTATCGTCATTATCGTCATTATCGTCATTATCGTCATTATCGTCATTATCGTCATTATGGTCATTATCGTCATTATCGTCATTATCGTCATTATCGTCGTTATCGTCATTACCGACATTACTGGCATTATCGGCATTATCGGCATTACCGTCATTACCGTCATTACCGCCATTACCGCCATTACCGGCATTACCGGCATTACCGTCATTACAGTCATTACCGGCATTACCGGCATTACCGGCATTACCGTCATTACCGTCATTACCGTCATTACCGTCATTACCGTCATTACCGCCATTACCGTCATTACCGTCACTACCGTCATTACCGTCATTACCGGCATTACCGGCATTACCGTCATTACCGTCATTGCCGTCATTACCGTCATTACCGTCATTACCGTCATTACCGTCATTACCGTCATTACCGTCATCATCGTCATCATCGCCATCATCGCCATCATCGTCATCATCGCCATCATCGCCATCATCGTCATCATCGTCATCATCGTCATCATCGTCATCATCGTCATCATCGTCATCATCGTCATCATCGTCCTCATCGTCGTCATCGTCGTCATCGTCATCATCGTCATCATCGTCATTACCGTCATTATCGTCATTATCGTCATTATCGTCATTATCGTCATTATCGGCATCATCGTCATCATCGCCATCATCGCCATCATCGTCATCATCGTCATCATCGTCATCATCGTCATCATCGTCATCATCGTCATCATCGTCATCATCGTCCTCATCGTCGTCATCGTCGTCATCGTCATCATCGTCATCATCGTCATCATCGTCATTACCGTCATTATCGTCATTATCGGCATTATCGACATTATCGGCATTATCGGCATTATCGGCATTATCGGCATTATCGTTATTATAGTCATTATCGTCATTATCGTCATTATCGTCATCATCGTCATCATCGTTATTAACGTCATCATCGTCATCATCGTCATCATCATCATCATCGTCATCATCGTCATCATCGTCATCATCGTCATCATCGTCATCATCGTCATCATCGTCATCATCGTCCTCATCGTCGTCATCGTCGTCATCGTCATCATCGTCATCATCGTCATTACCGTCATTATCGTCATTATCGTCATTATCGTCATTATCGTCATTATCGGCATCATCGTCATCATCGCCATCATCGCCATCATCGTCATCATCGTCATCATCGTCATCATCGTCATCATCGTCATCATCGTCCTCATCGTCGTCATCGTCGTCATCGTCATCATCGTCATCATCGTCATCATCGTCATTACCGTCATTATCGTCATTATCGGCATTATCGGCATTATCGGCATTATCGGCATTATCGGCATTATCGTCATTATAGTCATTATAGTCATTATTGTCATTATTGTCATTATCGTCATTATCGTCATTATCGTCATTATCGTCATCATCGTCATCATCGTCATCATCGTCATCATCGTCATCATCGTAATCATCGTCATCATCGTCATCATCGTCATCATCGTCATCATCGTCACCATCGTCATCATCGTCATCATCGTCATCATCGTCATCATCGTCGTCATCGTCGTCATCGTCGTCATCGTCGTCATCGTCGTCATCGTCGTCATCGTCGTCATCGTCATCATCGTCATCATCGTCATTACCGTCATTATCGTCATTATCGTCATTATCGTCATTATCGGCATTATCGTCATTATCGGCATTATCGTCACTATCGGCATTATCGGCATTATCGTCATTATCGTCATTATAGTCATCATCGTCATTATCGTCATTATCGTCATTATCGTTATTATCGTCATTATCGTCATTATCATCATTGTCGTCATTATCGTCATTATCGTCATTATCGTCATTATCGTCATTATCGTCATTATCGTCATTATCGTCATTATGGTCATTATCGTCATTATCGTCATTATCGTCGTTATCGTCATTACCGACATTACTGGCATTATCGGCATTATCGGCATTACCGTCATTACCGTCATTACCGCCATTACCGCCATTACCGGCATTACCGGCATTACCGTCATTACAGTCATTACCGGCATTACCGGCATTACCGTCATTACCGTCATTACCGTCATTACCGTCATTACCGTCATTACCGCCATTACCGTCATTACCGTCATTACCGTCATTACCGGCATTACCGGCATTACCGTCATTACCGTCATTGCCGTCACTACCGTCATTACCGTCATTACCGTCATTACCGTCATTACCGTCATCATCGTCATCATCGCCATCATCGCCATCATCGTCATCATCGCCATCATCGCCATCATCGTCATCATCGTCATCATCGTCATCATCGTCATCATCGTCATCATCGTCATCATCGTCATCATCGTCCTCATCGTCGTCATCGTCGTCATCGTCATCATCGTCATCATCGTCATTACCGTCATTATCGTCATTATCGTCATTATCGTCATTATCGTCATTATCGGCATCATCGTCATCATCGCCATCATCGCCATCATCGTCATCATCGTCATCATCGTCATCATCGTCATCATCGTCATCATCGTCATCATCGTCATCGTCGTCATCATCGTCACAATCGTCACCATCGTCACCATCGCCATCATCGTCACCAACGTCATCATCGTCATCATCGTCATCATCGTCATCATCGACATCATCGCCATCATCGTCATCATCGTCACCATCGTCATCATCGTCATCATCGTCATCATCGTCATCATCGTCATCATCGTCATCATCGTCATCATCGTCATCATCGTCACCATCGTCACCATCGTCACCATCGTCACCATCGTCACCATCGTTATCATCGTCATCATCGTCACCATCGTCATCATCGTCATCATCGTCATCATCGTCACCATCGTCACCATCGTCATCATCGTCATTACCGGCATTATCGGCATTATCGGCATTACCGTCATTACCGTCATTACCGTCATTACCGTCATTACCGTCATTACTGTCATTACCGTCATTACCGGCATTACCGGCATTACCGTCAATACCGTCATTACCGTCATTACCGTCATTACCGTCATTATCGTCATTATCGTCATTATCGTCGCCATCGTCATCATCGTCATCATCGTCACCATCGTCACCATCGTCACCATCGCCATCATTGTCACCAACGTCATCATCGTCATCATCGTCATCATCGTCATCATCGCCATCATCGTCATCATCGCCATCATCGCCATCATCGTCATCATCGTCATCATCGTCATCATCGTCATCATCGTCATCATCGTCATCATCGTCATCATCGTCATCATCGTCATTACCGTCATTATCGTCATTATCGTCATTATCGTCGCCATCGTCATCATCGTCATCATCGTCACCATCGTCACCATCGTCACCATCGCCATCATTGTCACCAACGTCATCATCGTCATCATCGTCATCATCGTCATCATCGCCATCATCGTCATCATCGCCATCATCGCCATCATCGTCATCATCGTCATCATCGTCATCATCGTCATCATCGTCATCATCGTCATCATCGTCATCATCGTCATCATCGTCATTATCGGCATTATCGTCATTATCGACATTATCGTCATTATCGTCATTATCGTCATTATCGGCATTATCGGCATTACCGTCATTACCGTCATTACCGTCATTACCGTCATTACCATTATTACCGTCATTACCGTCATTACCGTCATTATCGTCATTACCGCCAATACCGCCATTATCGCCATTATCGTCATTATCGTCATTATCGTCATTATCGTCAGTATCGTCATTACCGTTATCATCGTCACCATCGTCATCATCGTCATCATCGTCATCATCGTCATCATCGTCGTCATCGTCGTCATCGTCGTCATCGTCGTCATCGTCGCCATCGTCGTCATCGTCATCATCGTCGTCATCGTCATCATCGTCATCATCGTCATTATCGTCATTATCGTCATTATCGTCATTATCGTCATTATAGTCATTATAGTCATTATTGTCATTATCGTCATTATCGTCATCATCGTCATCAACGTCATCATCGTCATCATCGTCATCATCGTCATCATCGTCATCATCGTCTTCATCGTCATCATCGTCATCATCGTCATCATCGTCATCATCGTCACCATCGTCATCATCGTCACCATCGTCACCATCGTCATCATCGTCACCATCGTCACCATCGCCATCATCGGCATCATCGTCATCATCGTCATCATCGTCATCATCGTCATCATCGTCACCATCGGCACCATCGCCATCATCGTCATCATCGCCATCATCGCCATCATCGTCATCATCGTCATCATCGTCATCATCGTCATCATCGTCATCATCGTCATCATCGTCATCATCGTCATCCTCGTCATCATCGTCATTATCGTCATTATCGTCATTATCGGCATTATCGTCATTATCGACATTATCGTCATTATCGTCATTATCGTCATTATCGGCATTATCGGCATTACCGTCATTACCGTCATTACCGTCATTACCGTCATTACCATTATTACCGTCATTACCGTCATTACCGTCATTATCGTCATTACCGCCAATACCGCCATTATCGCCATTATCGTCATTATCGTCATTATCGTCATTATCGTCAGTATCGTCATTACCGTTATCATCGTCACCATCGTCATCATCGTCATCATCGTCATCATCGTCATCATCGTCGTCATCGTCGTCATCGTCGTCATCGTCGTCATCGTCGCCATCGTCGTCATCGTCATCATCGTCGTCATCGTCATCATCGTCATCATCGTCATTATCGTCATTATCGTCATTATCGTCATTATCGTCATTATAGTCATTATAGTCATTATTTTCATTATCGTCATTATCGTCATTATCGTCATTATCGTCATTATCGTCGTCATCGTCGTCATCGTCGTCATCGTCATCATCGTCATCATCGTCATTACCGTCATTATCGTCATTATCGTCATTATCGTCATTATCGGCATTATCGTCATTATCGGCATTATCGTCACTATCGGCATTATCGGCATTATCGTCATTATCGTCATTATAGTCATCATCGTCATTATCGTCATTATCGTCATTATCGTCATTATCGTCATTATCGTCATTATCATCATTGTCGTCATTATCGTCATTATCGTCATTATCGTCATTATCGTCATTATCGTCATTATCGTCATTATCGTCATTATGGTCATTATCGTCATTATCGTCATTATCGTCATTATCGTCGTTATCGTCATTACCGACATTACTGGCATTATCGGCATTATCGGCATTACCGTCATTACCGTCATTACCGCCATTACCGCCATTACCGGCATTACCGGCATTACCGTCATTACAGTCATTACCGGCATTACCGGCATTACCGGCATTACTGTCATTACCGTCATTACCGTCATTACCGTCATTACCGTCATTACCGCCATTACCGTCATTACCGTCATTACCGTCATTACCGTCATTACCGGCATTACCGGCATTACCGTCATTACCGTCATTGCCGTCATTACCGTCATTACCGTCATTACCGTCATTACCGTCATTACCGTCATTACCGTCATCATCGTCATCATCGCCATCATCGCCATCATCGTCATCATCGCCATCATCGCCATCATCGTCATCATCGTCATCATCGTCATCATCGTCATCATCGTCATCATCGTCATCATCGTCATCATCGTCCTCATCGTCGTCATCGTCGTCATCGTCATCATCGTCATCATCGTCATTACCGTCATTATCGTCATTATCGTCATTATCGTCATTATCGTCATTATCGGCATCATCGTCATCATCGCCATCATCGCCATCATCGTCATCATCGTCATCATCGTCATCATCGTCATCATCGTCATCATCGTCATCATCGTCATCATCGTCCTCATCGTCGTCATCGTCGTCATCGTCATCATCGTCATCATCGTCATCATCGTCATTACCGTCATTATCGTCATTATCGGCATTATCGGCATTATCGGCATTATCGGCATTATCGGCATTATCGGCATTATCGTTATTATAGTCATTATCGTCATTATCGTCATTATCGTCATCATCGTCATCATCGTTATTAACGTCATCATCGTCATCATCGTCATCATCATCATCATCGTCATCATCGTCATCATCGTCATCATCGTCATCATCGTCCTCATCGTCGTCATCGTCGTCATCGTCATCATCGTCATCATCGTCATTACCGTCATTATCGTCATTATCGTCATTATCGTCATTATCGGCATCATCGTCATCATCGCCATCATCGTCATCATCGTCATCATCGTCATCATCGTCATCATCGTCATCATCGTCATCATCGTCATCATCGTCCTCATCGTCGTCATCGTCGTCATCGTCATCATCGTCATCATCGTCATCATCGTCATTACCGTCATTATCGTCATTATCGTCATTATCGTCATTATCGGCATTATCGGCATTATCGTCATTATCGTCATTATCGTCATTATCGTCATTATCGTCATTATCGTCATTATCGTCATTATCGTCATTATCGTCATCATCGTCATCATCGTCATCATCGTCATCATCGTCATCATCGTCATCATCGTCATCATCGTAATCATCGTCACCATCGTCACCATCGCCATCATCGGCATCATCGTCATCATCGTCATCATCGTCATCATCGTCATCATCGTCACCATCGGCACCATCGCCATCATCGTCATCATCGCCATCATCGCCATCATCGTCATCATCGTCATCATCGTCATCATCGTCATCATCGTCATCATCGTCATCATCGTCATTATCGTCATTATCGGCATCATCGTCATCATCGCCATCATCGCCATCATCGTCATCATCGTCATCATCGTCATCATCGTCATCATCGTCATCATCGTCCTCATCGTCGTCATCGTCGTCATCGTCATCATCGTCATCATCGTCATCATCGTCAATACCGTCATTATCGTCATTATCGGCATTATCGTCATTATCGTCATTATCGGCATTATCGTCATTATCGTCATTATCGTCATTATCGCCATTATCGTCATTATCGTCATTATCGTCATTATCGTCATTACCGGCATTATCGGCATTATCGCCATTACCGTCATTACCGTCATTACTGTGATTACCGTCATTACCGTCATTACCGTCATTACTGTGATTACCGTCATTACCGTCATTACCGGCATTACCGTCATTACCGTCATTACCGTCATTACCGTCATCACCGTCATTACCGTCATTACGGTCATTACCGTCATTACCGTCATTACCGTCATTATCGTCATTATCGTCATTATCGTCATTATCGTCATTATCGTCATTATCGTCATTATCGTCATTATCGTCATTATCGTCATTATCGGCATTACCGTCATTACCGTCATTACCGTCATTACTGTCATTACCGGCATTACCGGCATTACCGGCTGTTCGAGAAATCGTACTTATCGCGCCATCTCCCGAGATCTAGTCAACTCAGGCGTGGTGACGCATTGTCCTACCCCCCCCCTTTGTTCATGTGGAGCATCGATCCTACCTCCCTTCCATCGATCGGTGATCGATGGAAGGGGGAGAGCACGCGGATTCGAGGAAATCGAGCCAGAATTCCTCGATCTACTTGTCGACGAGCCGTCCACCAGGTAACACGCTTTGAAAACGCTTCCGCTTGCTAATATTCGCTAAAATTGCTTCGCCTTTCGTGGATTCGAGCCGAATCCACGTGTTTGCTACCGCTTAAATAGAAATTGCCTACAGCGTAGGAATTAGTGCTGTTAAGTGAATTAGAGCTGCAAATCAAACATTATAAACGAGCATAACGGACCTTTATTGTAAAAAGTGTAAATATTGTAAATTTAACATAGGCGTTACCAATTAAAGTCTCTTAAACTAAATCTAAGACAGTACGCGAGTGTCCCATCCTACGACGTGCGCTGTTCCGATACTTTGCTAACATTTTTTGGTCCTTCGAGCCGGATCAGCGTCGTTGGATCCTGTGATTCTGGAACGTTCGGGATTCCTCACGCGTGTTGTGATTAATCGTCGTGCGTGACCTCTGAAACAATGGGCGGTCTTATAAAGAGCCAACGCGATCTAACCTATAGAATATCGCGCGCGTACGATAATCTTAAGAAGTTAGGATCTGCTAAAATAACAAAGGGCACTGTATCTACGAGACTGGAGGCTCTTCGCGCGAATTGGGCCAAATTCCAAGTCCAACACGACAAATTAATGAATCTGGCCGATGACCCTGACATCAAAGACGACCAGTATTTCAAAGATCCAGAACCTTCGGACACGGAAGAAGAGTTCCTCCAACAAGAGGCCCTTCTAGTCGACAAACTAGAAGAACTTACCAAGCTGGAGAGAGTCGTAGCTCGAACATTCGAGCGCATGTCCCGAGACGACTCTCTGCCGGAAGGAGCTAGCGTTCGTACCAGGGCTTCTTTGCCGAGAATACCACTTCCTGAATTCGATGGGAGACACAGAGAGTGGCCATCTTTTCGTGGACTCTTCAACTCCCTCGTTACAAACGAGCCGTCCTTGACGGATGCGGAGCGCCTACATTACCTGCGAGGCGCCCTTACAGGAGATGCTGCCAAACTTCTGCGTAACATGCCGGTGCGTGAGGAAAATTTCGAAGCTGCGTGGAAACTATTAGAAGGACGCTACGATAACCAGCGGTTATCGGTTAAATCGCTAATGGCCGCCATCTTTAACCTACCCACGCTTACACGAGAGTCAGGGCCTGACCTCAAGAATTTCTACTATACCCTGTGCGACTCGGTGGAAGCCCTAGCTGCCATGAACAGGCCATTTGATGCCAGCGGTGACTGGCTCGTGCATTTGGTCATCGAGAGACTCGATCCACAATCCAGGCGCGAATGGGAGGTTCAGCATAGCAAAGCGAAGGCTCCATCGACCTTCGAGCAAGTGAGGGACTTCTTAGAGGGACGCGTCAACGCCGTGGAGGCCTTGGAAGAGCAGCGTGCTAGTCCGGCGGGAAAGGCGTCAAAGTCAGCTGGAACACAAAGAAACGCCAAAGTTCATCAGGTGAGCAAATCGAAGGGCTCCTCTGACCAATGCAGTCTCTGTGGCGCTGGTCATTTCATCCTATTTTGTGCGGACTACAAGGCCAAGAGCGCGAGAGAGCGCAAGGAGGTCTTGTTAGCCAAACGCCTATGCTTCAATTGCTTGGGGAAACATCGCGTCGCCGATTGTAAATGCGATAAGCGGTGTCAGGAGTGCCAGCAAAGACACCATACTTCAATTCACGAAGCGTCCCCCATTCGTGCTCCAGCCGAGACTTCAGAGGCTTCAGTTAATTTGGGGAGGTCCGAGACGAGGGAGGGCCTCCCTCGCGCTACGGTGTGTTTCCCACCTGTTTTACTAGCTACCGCCAGGGTCGTGGTGCGTTCTCCGGACGGCGAGCCAAGATTGGTGAGGGCTCTTATCGATCAGGGAAGCGAAGTCTCTCTTGCTACGGAAGCTTTGGCGCAGCTACTAAGAGTACCAAGGCGACCTTCGAACGTTCAACTAATCGGCATCGGCAACCAGCGGAAGGAGCGAGTACGTGGAAGCATCCAGCTTGAGTTCACGCCACATGGAGGCGACGGCTCCCGGCAGACGACCACGGCGTTGGTGCTGCCTCGGATCACGGCCTACACTCCACAGGTCAAGCAGCGAACGAATGTTTGGACTCACCTCCAAGGTCTCCCGCTGGCGGATCCGGACTTCACGGACAGCACCCAAATCGATGTCCTACTGGGTGCCGACGTCTACTCCCTGATTTTGAGGGACGGTTTTCGCAAGGGGCAAGAGGGCGAGCCCATTGCCCAAAAGACGTCCCTGGGTTGGATCATTTCTGGTCTTGCTAAAACTTCCAACCGCGATGACCCACGTGCTACGAGTGGGCTCGTCACGCTGAAGTGCACAATGGAGGAAGACCTCATGCCGATGGTCCAACGATTCTGGGAGCAAGAAGAAGTGAAGGTGACGACTACTCTCAACGCTGAGGACCAGGAGTGAGAAGATTACTTCACGACCACTCACCGGCGACTTCCTTCTGGGCGCTATATGGTGCGCCTCCCGTTCAAGGAGACGCAGGGACTGGGCGAGTCCCGAGCCGGGGCCGTCCGTATGCTTCACCGGATGGAATCCAAGTGCCGCAGGAACACCGACTTCAAGGAGGCCTATCACTCTTTTCTACGTGAGTACGAAGAGTTAATACATATGTCTAAAACCACCCATATTTATCCAGATAGCGAATGCTATTACCTGCCGCACCACGGGGTCTTGAAGGAGAGCAGCACTACCACGAAGCTAAGGGTGGTGTTCAATGGCTCCTACGCGACCAGCTCCGGGAAGTCGTTGAACGACCTTCTGCTGGTGGGACCCAACCTGCTACCGGGTCTTCTGCAAGTGTTGCTACGCTGGCGAGTACATCGGATTTGCTTGACTGCCGATATAGAGAAAATGTTTCGGCAGATTATCGTGCACCCTGAGGACCGCCGATTCCAAAGATTGCTTTGGCGACGACGTGAAGAGGAAGTAATCAGTGATTACGAGCTAAATACCGTTACTTACGGACTGGCCTGTGCCCCTTATCTGGCCATTCGCACGTTGCGACAACTGGCTCAGGACGAACGCTCCAGGTTTCCACGGGCTGCTGCGATCCTGGAAAAGGAAATCTACATGGACGACGTGCTTACTGGAGCCGACGAAGAAGAGGAGGCACGCGAGATCCAAGAGGAGCTGCGCCTGCTCTGCAGGGCGGGCGGCTTCAATTTGAGGAAGTGGGTATCTAACTCATTCACATTGCTAAAGGCGCTACCAGGCGAAAAGGTCCCATCGGCCGTCAACTGGGAGGAAGGCACACTACACACGGCCTTGGGCGTCCATTGGAACGTGAGCGAGGACGAGTTTCGAGTCCGGGTAACGGAGGAGCACGCTACCCCAGCAGTTACCCGTCGCACAGTCCTCTCCCGCATCGCTCGGATCTTCGACCCTCTGGGATTTCTGGCGCCGGTAACTATAAAGGCAAAGATATTCCTACAATCTCTTTGGTTGTTGAAGATAGGTTGGGACACCACACTACCGTCGGCAAACGGAAGAGAGTGGACCCAATTTCTAGCGGATCTGCCGAGCCTGGCAGAGGTCCGCGTGCCACGCTGGCTTGGACTACATCCCATGGTCAAGAATTTAGAGCTCCATGGATTTGCGGATGCTTCGGAGAGAGCCTTCGCCGCCGTGGTATATCTACGCGTCGTGGACCACGACGATCACGCGCAGGCGCACTTGGTTACCTCCAAGACGAAAGTGGCTCCACTGCAACGAGTCACGCTCCCAAGGCTCGAGCTGTGCGCTGCTGCCCTGCTGAGCCGACTGGTGACCGTCACGAAAGGGACCTTACAGCTGGATAACATTCCGACGCACCTGTGGAGTGACTCCAAAATAGTTCTGGATTGGATTCGCGGTCATCCGACAAGGTGGAAAACTTACGTTGCTAATCGAGTGGCGGACATCCAGCGGGAACTACCGGATGCCCGTTGGCATCACGTGGCAGGAAGCGAGAACCCAGCGGACTGCGCTTCAAGGGGCTTGCCGCCCAATCAACTGCCGAGCTTTGAACTATGGTGGAGGGGTCCAGCCTGGCTCACAGGACCCCCTCACTGGTTGACCGACCCTGCAACCCAGGAGGAAGCTACAGACCTGGAGGCCAGAGTCGTGTCCAACTTGGCTACCAGTAACAAGGAGGTAACACCCAATTACCTCCTAAATAATTATTCTTCTATTCAGCGCTTGCTGAGGGTAACGGCCTGGTGTCTGCGCTGGTCACCACGTCTTTCAACCCGAGATGGTAGGAGCCCCTACCTGTCACCACCAGAGATAGAGGCTGCCCGTCTTCACTGGATCAGGGTGATCCAACGACAGGACTTCCAAGAGGATCACCGCCAACTGCAACTGGGAGCCCCGCTTGCGAGTCGCAGTAAGCTTCTACGACTCACACCCTTCTTAGATTCCCAAGGGTTGCTGCGGGTCGGGGGGCGATTGAAGCATGCTGCGCTGCCATCCTGGGAGAAGCACCCGATTATCCTACCAAGAGAGGGTCAACTTACTGCATTGCTGGTCGATGAAGCTCATCGGCGCACCTTACATGGAGGGACACAACTTACCTTGGCTGCTTTACGCCAGAGGTATTGGATCCTGGGCGGCCGACAGAGGGTCAAGTCTCACATTCATCACTGTGTCACTTGTCTACGTTGGCGGGCTGCGCCCGGCCAGCAGCTGATGGGGAATCTGCCAGCGTACCGAGTCACCCCAGCACGGCCCTTCCTGCAAGTGGGCCTGGATTATGCTGGGCCATTCACCCTGTTAGCTTCTCGAGGCAGGGGACAGCGGACACACAAGGGCTACGTTGCGGTATTTATCTGTCTAACCACTCGTGCTGTCCACCTTGAAGTCGCCTCTGATTATAGTACGGAAGCCTTCCTCGCGGCATTGCGGCGCTTTACCTCGAGGCGGGGCCTCTGCTCCACCATCCACAGCGACCGAGGCACCAACTTTGTGGGCGCAGCACGGGAACTCCGGAGCTTGGAACACTTCAGCAGCAAAAGTGAGGTTATACAGGCCCACCTACTCAACGACGGCATCACCTGGCGGTTCAACCCACCTGCTGCCCCGCACTTCGGGGGAATCTGGGAGGCGGCCGTCAAGTCCACTAAACATCATCTACGAAGGGTCGTGGGTGATCAACATCTTACATTTGAAGAAATGACGACTCTACTTACTCAAGTGGAGGCTTGCTTGAATTCACGACCGCTGCAACCGCTGAGCGATGATCCGGGAGACGTCACGGCCCTCACACCAGGACACTTCTTGATCGGCGATGCCCTTCTCGCCGCTCCCGATCCACCAGTGGAAGACGTCCCCAGGTCCCGCTTATCTCGCTGGCATCTTCTGCAGCACATGAGGCTGCAGTTTTGGCGTAATTGGTCACGCGAGTATTTACAATCCCTCCAAGCCCGCAATAAATGGACGCGACCTCACCCCCAACCGCGAGTTGGGGACCTTTGCATTCTTAAAAATGAGCTCCTGCCACCTAACAAGTGGCCACTCGCACGGATCACGCGGTTGATCCCCGGGCCGGACGGATTAACACGTGTTGCCCACGTAAAGACTGCGCGATCAGAATTTGTTAGACCCATCGTTAAATTAATATACTTACCTCATGTTCAGACTGCCGATTCGACGAATTCCACTTTAATTACGACACTTTAATTCACAACCGGATCAAAATCGATGAGCAAACTCCACATGGACAGGGCGGTGGTGCCGCGAGCCGCGAGCGATCACGCCATAGCATCTCAGCCAATCCCCGTTACGCCTATAGTGTATTCATTCATCGAATGATGAATGGCGGGCGGGAAATGTTCGAGAAATCGTACTTATCGCGCCATCTCCCGAGATCTAGTCAACTCAGGCGTGGTGACGCATTGTCCTACCCCCCCCCCTTTGTTCATGTGGAGCATCGATCCTACCTCCCTTCCATCGATCGGTGATCGATGGAAGGGGGAGAGCACGCGGATTCGAGGAAATCGAGCCAGAATTCCTCGATCTACTTGTCGACGAGCCGTCCACCAGGTAACACGCTTTGAAAACGCTTCCGCTTGCTAATATTCGCTAAAATTGCTTCGCCTTTCGTGGATTCGAGCCGAATCCACGTGTTTGCTACCGCTTAAATAGAAATTGCCTACAGCGTAGGAATTAGTGCTGTTAAGTGAATTAGAGCTGCAAATCAAACATTATAAACGAGCATAACGGACCTTTATTGTAAAAAGTGTAAATATTGTAAATTTAACATAGGCGTTACCAATTAAAGTCTCTTAAACTAAATCTAAGACAGTACGCGAGTGTCCCATCCTACGACGTGCGCTGTTCCGATACTTTGCTAACACCGGCATTACCGTCATTACCGCCATTACCGTCATTACCGTCATTACCGTCATTACCGTCATTACCGTCATTACCGTCATTACCGTCATTACCGCCATTACCTTTATTACCGTCATTACCGTCATTACCGTCATTATCGTCATTACCGCCATTACCGCCATTATCGCCATTATCGTCATTATCGTTATTATCGTCATTATCGTCAGTATCGTCATTACCGTCATCATCGTCACCATCGTCATCATCATCATCATCGTCATCATCGTCATCATAGTCGTCATCGTCGTCATCGTCGTCATCGTCGTCATCGTCGTCATCGTCGCCATCGTCGTCATCGTCATCATCGTCATTATCGTAATTATCGTCATTATCGTCATTATCGTCATCATCGTCATCATCGTCATCATCGTCATCATCGTTATCATCGTAATCATCGTCATCATCATCATCGTCATCATCGTCATCATCGTCACCATCGTCATCATCGTCATCATCGTCATCATCGTCATCATCGTCGTCATCGTCGTCATCGTCGTCATCGTCGTCATCGTCATCATCGTCATCATCGTCATTATCGTCATTATCGTCATTATCGGCATTACCGTCATTATCGTCATTATCGTCATTATCGTCATTATGGTCATTATCGTCATTATCGTCATTTTCGTCGTTATCGTCATTATCGGCATTATCGGCATTACCGTCATTACCGTCATTACCGCCATTACCGTCATTACCGGCATTACCGGCATTACCGTCATTACCGGCATTACCGGCATTACCGTCATTACAGTCATTACCGGCATTACCGGCATTACCGTCATTACCGTCATTACCGTCATTACCGTCATTACCGTCATTACCGTCATTACCGCCATTACCGTCATTACCGTCATTACCGTCATTACCGGCATTACCGTCATTACCGTCATTACCGTCATTGCCGTCATTACCGTCATTACCGTCATTACCGTCATTACCGTCATTACCGTCATCATCGTCATCATCGCCATCATCGCCATCATCGTCATCATCGCCATCATCGTCATCATCGTCATCATCGTCCTCATCGTCGTCATCGTCGTCATCGTCATCATCGTCATCATCGTCATCATCGTCCTCATCGTCGTCATCGTCGTCATCGTCATCATCGTCATCATCGTCATTACCGTCATTATCGTCATTATCGTCATTATCGTCATTATCGCCATCATCGCCATCATCGTCATCATCGTCATCATCGTCATCATCGTCATCATCGTCATCATCGTCATCATCGTCATTATCGTCATTATCGGCATCATCGTCATCATCGCCATCATCGTCATCATCATCATCATCGTCATCATCGTCATCATAGTCGTCATCGTCGTCATCGTCGTCATCGTCGTCATCGTCGTCATCGTCGCCATCGTCGTCATCGTCATCATCGTCATCATC
This sequence comes from Andrena chrysosceles, assembly GCA_963855975.1. NCBI lineage: Eukaryota > Metazoa > Arthropoda > Insecta > Hymenoptera > Andrenidae > Andrena > Andrena chrysosceles. The sequence goes on from CAWLCU010000594.1 coordinate 855,595, forward strand.
GTCATTATCGTAATTATCGTCATTATCGTCATCATCGTCATCATCGTCACCATCATCATCATCATCATCATCGTCAGCATCGTCACCATCGCCATCATCGTCACCATCGTCACCATCGCCATCATCGTCATCATCGCCATCATCGCCATCATCGTCATCATCGTCATCATCGTCATCATCGTCATCATCGTCATCATCGTCATCATCGTCATCATCGTCACCATCGGCACCATCGCCATCATCGTCACCATCGTCACCATCGCCATCATCGGCATCATCGTCATCATCGTCATCATCGTCATCATCGTCATCATCGTCACCATCGGCACCATCGCCATCATCGTCATCATCGCCACCATCGTCACCATCGTCATCATCGTCACCATCGTCACCATCGCCATCATCGGCATCATCGTCATCATCGTCACCATCGGCACCATCGCCATCATCGTCACCATCGTCACCATCGCCATCATCGGCATCATCGTCATCATCGTCATCATCGTCATCATCGTCATCATCGTCACCATCGGCACCATCGCCATCATCGTCATCATCGCCACCATCGTCACCATCGTCATCATCGTCACCATCGTCACCATCGCCATCATCGGCATCATCGTCATCATAGTCATCATCGTCACCATCGTCATCATCGTCACCATCGTCACCATCGTCATCATCGTCACCATCGTCACCATCGCCATCATCGTCATCATCGTCATCATCGTCATCATCGTCATCATCGTCATCATCGTCATCATCCTCATTATCGTCATTATCGTCATTATCGGCATTATCGGCATTATCGTCATTATCGTCATTAGCGTCATTATAGTCATTATCGTCATTATCGTCATTATCGTCATTATCGTCATTATCGTCATTATCGTCATTATCGTCATTATCGTCATTATCGTCATTATCGTCATTATCGTCATTAACGGCATTACCGGCATTATCGGCATTACCGTCATTATCGTCATTATCGTAATTATCGGCATCATCGTCATCATCGCCATCATCGCCATCATCGTCATCATCGTCATCATCGTCATCATCGTCATCATCGTCATCATCGTCATCATCGTCATCATCGTCATCATCGTCCTCATCGTCGTCATCGTCGTCATCGTCATCATCGTCATCATCGTCATTACCGTCATTATCGTCATTATCGTCATTATCGTAATTATCGGCATCATCGTCATCATCGCCATCATCGCCATCATCGTCATCATCGTCATCATCGTCATCATCGTCATCATCGTCATCATCGTCATCATCGTCATCATCGTCCTCATCGTCGTCATCGTGGTCATCGTCGTCATCGTCATCATCGTCATTACCGTCATTATCGTCATTATCGTCATTATCGTCATTATCGGCATTATCGGCATTATCGGCATTATCGGCATTATCGGCATTATCGTTATTATAGTCATTATCGTCATTATCGTCATTATCGTCATTATCGTCATTATCGTCATTATCGTCATTATCGTCATTATCGTCATTATCGTCATTATCGTCATTATCGTCATTATCGTCATTACCGGCAATACCGGCATTATCGGTATTATCGGCATTACCGTCACTACAGTCATTACCGTCATTACCGTCATTATCGTCCTTACTGTCATTACCGTCATTACCGTCATTACCGTCATCACCGTCATTACCGTCGTTACGGTCAATACCGTCATTACCGTCATTACCGGCATTACCGTCATTACCGTCATTACCGTCATTACCGGCATTACCGGCATTACCGTCATTACCGTCATCACCGTCATTACCGTCATTACGGTCAATACCGTCATTACCGTCATTACCGTCATTACCGTCATTACCGTCATTACCGTCATTACCGTCATTACCGTCATTATCGTCATTATCGTCATTATCGTCATTATCGTCAGTATCGTCATTATCGTCACCATCGCCATCATCGTCACCATCGCTATCATCGTCACCATCGTCATCATCGTCATCATCGTCATCATCGTCATCATCGTCATCATCGTCATCATTGTCATCATCGTAATCATCGTCATCATCGTCATCATCGTCATCATCGTCACCATCGTCACCATCGTCATCATCGTCATCATCGTCACCATCGTCACAATCGTCACCATCGTCACCATCGCCATAATCGTCATCATCGCCACCATCGTCACCATCGTCATCATCGTCACCATCGTCACCATCGCCATCATCGGCATCATCGTCATCATAGTCATCATCGTCACCATCGTCATCATCGTCACCATCGTCACCATCGTCATCATCGTCACCATCGTCACCATCGCCATCATCGTCATCATCGTCATCATCGTCATCATCGTCATCATCGTCATCATCGTCATCATCCTCATTATCGTCATTATCGGCATTATCGGCATTATCGTCATTATCGTCATTAGCGTCATTATAGTCATTATCGTCATTATCGTCATTATCGTCATTATCGTCATTATCGTCATTATCGTCATTATCGTCATTATCGTCATTATCGTCATTATCGTCATTAACGGCATTACCGGCATTATCGGCATTACCGTCATTATCGTCATTATCGTAATTATCGGCATCATCGTCATCATCGCCATCATCGCCATCATCGTCATCATCGTCATCATCGTCATCATCGTCATCATCGTCATCATCGTCATCATCGTCATCATCGTCATCATCGTCCTCATCGTCGTCATCGTCGTCATCGTCATCATCGTCATCATCGTCATTACCGTCATTATCGTCATTATCGTCATTATCGTAATTATTGGCATCATCGTCATCATCGCCATCATCGCCATCATCGTCATCATCGTCATCATCGTCATCATCGTCATCATCGTCATCATCGTCATCATCGTCATCATCGTCCTCATCGTCGTCATCGTGGTCATCGTCGTCATCGTCATCATCGTCATTACCGTCATTATCGTCATTATCGTCATTATCGTCATTATCGGCATTATCGGCATTATCGGCATTATCGGCATTATCGGCATTATCGTTATTATAGTCATTATCGTCATTATCGTCATTATCGTCATTATCGTCATTATCGTCATTATCGTCATTATCGTCATTATCGTCATTATCGTCATTATCGTCATTATCGTCATTACCGGCAATACCGGCATTATCGGTATTATCGGCATTACCGTCACTACAGTCATTACCGTCATTACCGTCATTATCGTCCTTACTGTCATTACCGTCATTACCGTCATCACCGTCATTACCGTCATTACGGTCAATACCGTCATTACCGTCATTACCGGCATTACCGTCATTACCGTCATTACCGTCATTACCGGCATTACCGGCATTACCGGCATTACCGTCATTACCGTCATCACCGTCATTACCGTCATTACGGTCAATACCGTCATTACCGTCATTACCGTCATTACCGTCATTACCGTCATTACCGTCATTACCGTCATTACCGTCATTATCGTCATTATCGTCATTATCGTCATTATCGTCAGTATCGTCATTATCGTCACCATCGCCATCATCGTCACCATCGCTATCATCGTCACCATCGTCATCATCGTCATCATCGTCATCATCGTCATCATCGTCATCATCGTCATCATTGTCATCATCGTAATCATCGTCATCATCGTCATCATCGTCATCATCGTCACCATCGTCACCATCGTCATCATCGTCATCATCGTCACCATCGTCACAATCGTCACCATCGTCACCATCGTCATCATCGTCATCATCGTCATCATCGTCATCATCGTCATCATCGTCATCATCGTCGTCATCGTCGTCATCGTCGTCATCGTCATCATCGTCATCATCGTCATCATCCTCATTATCGTCATTATCGTCATTATCGGCATTATCGGCATTATCGTCATTATCGTCATTAGCGTCATTATAGTCATTATCGTCATTATCGTCATTATCGTCATTATCGTCATTATCGTCATTATCGTCATTATCGTCATTATCGTCATTATCGTCATTATCGTCATTATCGTCATTAACGGCATTACCGGCATTATCGGCATTACCGTCATTACCGTCATTACCGTCATTACCGTCATTACCGTCATTACCGTCATTACCGTCATTACCGTCATTACCGGGATTACCGTCATTACCGTCATTACCGTCATTACTGGCATTACCGTCATTACCGTCATTACCGGCATTACCGTCATTACCGTCATTACCGTCATTACCGTCAATACCGTCATTAACGTCATTACCGTCATTACCGTCATTATCGTCATTATCGTCATTATCGCCATTATCGCCTTTATCGTCATTATCGTCATTATCGTCACCATCGTCATCATCGTCATCATCGTCACCATCGTCACCATCGCCACCATCGCCATCATCGTCACCAACGTCATCATCGTCATCATCGTCATCATCGTCATCATCGACATCATCGCCATCATCGTCATCATCGCCATCATCGCCATCATCGTCATCATCGCCATCATCGTCATCATCGTCACCATCGTCATCATCGTCATCATCGTCATCATCGTCATCATCGTCATCATCGTCATCATCGTCATCATCGTCATCATCGTCATCATCGTCACCATCGTCACCATCGTCACCATCGTCACCATCGTCACCATCGTCACCATCGTTATCATCGTCATCATCGTCACCATCGTCATCATCGTCATCATCGTCATCATCGTCACCATCGTCACCATCTTCATCATCGTCATTACCGGCATTATCGGCATTATCGGCATTACCGTCATTACCGTCATTACCGTCATTACCGTCATTACTGTCATTACCGTCATTACCGGCATTACCCGCATTACCGTCAATACCGTCATTACCGTCATTACCGTCATTACCGTCATTACCGTCATTATCGTCATTATCGTCATTATCGTCATTATCGTCACCATCGTCATCATCGTCATCATCGTCACCATCGTCACCATCGTCACCATCGCCATCATTGTCACCAACGTCATCATCGTCATCATCGTCATCATCGACATCATCGCCATCATCGTCATCATCGTCATCATCGCCATCATCGTCATCATCGGCATCATCGTCATCATCGTCACCATCGTCACCATCGTCACCATCGTCACCATCGTCACCATCGTCACCATCGTCACCATCGTCACCATCGTCACCATCGTCACCATCGTCACCATCGTCATCATCGTCATCATCGTCATCATCGTCATCATCGTCATCATCGTCATCATCGTCATCATCGTCATCATCGTCATCATCGTCATCATCGTCATCATCGTCATCATCGTCATCATCGTCATCATCGTCATCATCGTCATCATCGTCATCATCGTCATCATCGTCATCATCATCATCATCGTCATCATCGTCATCATCGTCATCATCGTCATCATCGTCATCATCGTCATCATCGTCATCATCGTCATCATCGTCACCATCGTCACCATCTTCATCATCGTCATTACCGGCATTATCGGCATTATCGGCATTACCGTCATTACCGTCATTACCGTCATTACCGTCATTACTGTCATTACCGTCATTACCGGCATTACCCGCATTACCGTCAATACCGTCATTACCGTCATTACCGTCATTACCGTCATTACCGTCATTATCGTCATTATCGTCATTATCGTCATTATCGTCACCATCGTCATCATCGTCATCATCGTCACCATCGTCACCATCGTCACCATCGCCATCATTGTCACCAACGTCATCATCGTCATCATCGTCATCATCGACATCATCGCCATCATCGTCATCATCGTCATCATCGCCATCATCGTCATCATCGGCATCATCGTCATCATCGTCACCATCGTCACCATCGTCACCATCGTCACCATCGTCACCATCGTCACCATCGTCACCATCGTCACCATCGTCACCATCGTCACCATCGTCACCATCGTCACCATCGTCATCATCGTCATCATCGTCATCATCGGCATCATCGTCATCATCGCCATCATCGCCATCATCGTCATCATCGTCATCATCGTCATCATCGTCATCATCGTCATCATCGTCATCATCGTCATCATCGTCCTCATCGTCGTCATCGTCGTCATCGTCGTCATCGTCATCATCGTCATTACCGTCATTATCGTCATTATCGTCATTATCGTCATTATCGGCATTATCGGCATTATCGGCATTATCGGCATTATCGGCATTATCGTTATTATAGTCATTATCGTCATTATCGTCATTATCGTCATTATCGTCGTTATCGTCATTATCGTCATTATCGTCATTACCGGCAATACCGGCATTATGGGTATTATCGGCATTACCGTCATTACAGTCATTACCGTCATTACCGTCATTACCGTCATTATCGTCATTACCGTCATTACCGTCATTACCGGCATTACCGTCATTACCGTCATTACCGTCATTACCGGCATTACCGGCATTACCGTCATTACCGTCATCACCGTCATTACCGTCATTACGGTCAATACCGTCATTACCGTCATTACCGTCATTACCGTCATTACCGTCATTACCGTCATTACCGTCATTACCGTCATTACCGTCATTATCGTCATTATCGTCATCATCGTCATTATCGTCAGTATCATCATTATCGTCACCATCGCCATCATCGTCACCATCGCTATCATCGTCACCATCGTCATCATCGTCATCATCGTCATCATCGTCATCATCGTCATCATCGTCATCATCGTCATCATCGTCATCATCGTAATCATCGTCATCATCGTCATCATCGTCATCATCGTCACCATCGTCACCATCGTCATCATCGTCATCATCGTCACCATCGTCACCATCGTCACCATCGTCACCATCGTCATCATCGTCATCATCGTCATCATCGTCATCATCGTCATCATCGTCATCATCGTCATCATCGTCGTCATCGTCGTCATCGTCGTCATCATCATCATCGTCATCATCGTCATCATCGTCATTATCGTCATTATAGTCATTATCGTCATTATCGTCATTATCGGCATTATCGGCATTATCGTCATTATCGTCATTAGCGTCATTATAGTCATTATCGTCATTATCGTCATTATCGCCATTATCGCCATTATCGTCATCATCGTCATCATCGTCATCATCGTCATCATCGTCATCATCGTCATCATCGTCATCATCGTCATCATCGTCATCATCGTCATCATCGTCACCATCGTCACCATCGTCACCATCGTCACCATCGTCATCATCGACATCATCGTCATCAACGTCATCATCGTCATCATCGTCATCATCGTCATAATCGTCATCATCGTCACCATCGTCATCATCGTCATCATCGTCACCATCGTCATCATCGTCATCATCGTCATCATCCTCATCATCGTCACCATCGTCACCATCGTCATCATCGTCATTACCGGCATTATCGGCATTATCGGCACCATCGTCATCATCGTCATTATCGTCATTATCGTCATTATCGTCATTATCGGCATTATCGGCATTATCGGCATTATCGTCATTATAGTCATTATCGTCATTATCGGCATTATCGTCATTATCGTCATTATAGTCATTATCGCCATTATCGCCATTATCGTCATTATCGTCATTATCGTCATTATCGTCATTACCGGCATTATCGGCATTATCGGCATTACCGTCATTACCGTAATTACCGTCATTACTGTGATTACCGTCATTACCGTCGTTACCGGCATTACCGTCATTACAGTCATTATCGTCATTATCGTCATTATCGTCATTATCGTCATTATCGTCATTATCGTCATTATCGTCATCATCGTCATCATCGTCATCATCGTCATCATCGTCATCATCGTCATCATCGTCATCATCGTCATCATCGTCATCATCGTCATCATCGTCATCATCGTCATCATCGTCATCAGCGTCATCATCGTCATCATCGTCATCATCGTCATCATCGTCATCATCGTCATCATCGTCATCATCGTCATTATCGTCGTCATCGTCATCATCGTCATCATCGTCATCATCGTCACCATCGTCATCATCGTCATCATCGTCATCATCGTCATCATCGTCATCATCATCATCATCGTCATCATCGTCATCATCGTCATCATCGTCATCATCGTCATCATCGTCATCATCGTCATCATCGTCATCATCGTCATCATCGTCATCATCGTCATCATCGTCATCATCGTCACCATCGTCACAATCGTCACCATCGTCACCATCGTCATCATCGTCATCATCGTCATCATCGTCATCATCGTCATCATCGTCATCATCGTCGTCATCGTCGTCATCGTCGTCATCGTCATCATCGTCATCATCGTCATCATCCTCATTATCGTCATTATCGTCATTATCGGCATTATCGGCATTATCGTCATTATCGTCATTAGCGTCATTATAGTCATTATCGTCATTATCGTCATTATCGTCATTATCGTCATTATCGTCATTATCGTCATTATCGTCATTATCGTCATTATCGTCATTATCGTCATTAACGGCATTACCGGCATTATCGGCATTACCGTCATTACCGTCATTACCGTCATTACCGTCATTACCGTCATTACCGTCATTACCGTCATTACCGTCATTACCGGGATTACCGTCATTACCGTCATTACCGTCATTACTGGCATTACCGTCATTACCGTCATTACCGGCATTACCGTCATTACCGTCATTACCGTCATTACCGTCAATACCGTCATTAACGTCATTACCGTCATTACCGTCATTATCGTCATTATCGTCATTATCGCCATTATCGCCATTATCGTCATTATCGTCATTATCGTCACCATCGTCATCATCGTCATCATCGTCACCATCGTCACCATCGCCACCATCGCCATCATCGTCACCAACGTCATCATCGTCATCATCGTCATCATCGTCATCATCGACATCATCGCCATCATCGTCATCATCGCCATCATCGCCATCATCGTCATCATCGCCATCATCGTCATCATCGTCACCATCGTCATCATCGTCATCATCGTCATCATCGTCATCATCGTCATCATCGTCATCATCGTCATCATCGTCATCATCGTCATCATCGTCACCATCGTCACCATCGTCACCATCGTCACCATCGTCACCATCGTCACCATCGTTATCATCGTCATCATCGTCACCATCGTCATCATCGTCATCATCGTCATCATCGTCACCATCGTCACCATCTTCATCATCGTCATTACCGGCATTATCGGCATTATCGGCATTACCGTCATTACCGTCATTACCGTCATTACCGTCATTACTGTCATTACCGTCATTACCGGCATTACCCGCATTACCGTCAATACCGTCATTACCGTCATTACCGTCATTACCGTCATTACCGTCATTATCGTCATTATCGTCATTATCGTCATTATCGTCACCATCGTCATCATCGTCATCATCGTCACCATCGTCACCATCGTCACCATCGCCATCATTGTCACCAACGTCATCATCGTCATCATCGTCATCATCGACATCATCGCCATCATCGTCATCATCGTCATCATCGCCATCATCGTCATCATCGGCATCATCGTCATCATCGTCACCATCGTCACCATCGTCACCATCGTCACCATCGTCACCATCGTCACCATCGTCACCATCGTCACCATCGTCACCATCGTCACCATCGTCACCATCGTCATCATCGTCATCATCGTCATCATCGTCATCATCGTCATCATCGTCATCATCGTCATCATCGTCATCATCGTCATCATCGTCATCATCGTCATCATCGTCATCATCGTCATCATCGTCATCATCGTCATCATCGTCATCATCGTCATCATCGTCATCATCGTCATCATCATCATCATCGTCATCATCGTCATCATCGTCATCATCGTCATCATCGTCATCATCGTCATCATCGTCATCATCGTCATCATCGTCACCATCGTCACCATCTTCATCATCGTCATTACCGGCATTATCGGCATTATCGGCATTACCGTCATTACCGTCATTACCGTCATTACCGTCATTACTGTCATTACCGTCATTACCGGCATTACCCGCATTACCGTCAATACCGTCATTACCGTCATTACCGTCATTACCGTCATTACCGTCATTATCGTCATTATCGTCATTATCGTCATTATCGTCACCATCGTCATCATCGTCATCATCGTCACCATCGTCACCATCGTCACCATCGCCATCATTGTCACCAACGTCATCATCGTCATCATCGTCATCATCGACATCATCGCCATCATCGTCATCATCGTCATCATCGCCATCATCGTCATCATCGGCATCATCGTCATCATCGTCACCATCGTCACCATCGTCACCATCGTCACCATCGTCACCATCGTCACCATCGTCACCATCGTCACCATCGTCACCATCGTCACCATCGTCACCATCGTCACCATCGTCATCATCGTCATCATCGTCATCATCGGCATCATCGTCATCATCGCCATCATCGCCATCATCGTCATCATCGTCATCATCGTCATCATCGTCATCATCGTCATCATCGTCATCATCGTCCTCATCGTCGTCATCGTCGTCATCGTCGTCATCGTCATCATCGTCATTACCGTCATTATCGTCATTATCGTCATTATCGTCATTATCGGCATTATCGGCATTATCGGCATTATCGGCATTATCGGCATTATCGTTATTATAGTCATTATCGTCATTATCGTCATTATCGTCATTATCGTCGTTATCGTCATTATCGTCATTATCGTCATTACCGGCAATACCGGCATTATGGGTATTATCGGCATTACCGTCATTACAGTCATTACCGTCATTACCGTCATTACCGTCATTATCGTCATTACCGTCATTACCGTCATTACCGGCATTACCGTCATTACCGTCATTACCGTCATTACCGGCATTACCGGCATTACCGTCATTACCGTCATCACCGTCATTACCGTCATTACGGTCAATACCGTCATTACCGTCATTACCGTCATTACCGTCATTACCGTCATTACCGTCATTACCGTCATTACCGTCATTACCGTCATTACCGTCATTATCGTCATTATCGTCATCATCGTCATTATCGTCAGTATCATCATTATCGTCACCATCGCCATCATCGTCACCATCGCTATCATCGTCACCATCGTCATCATCGTCATCATCGTCATCATCGTCATCCTCGTCATCATCGTCATCATCGTCATCATCGTCATCATCGTAATCATCGTCATCATCGTCATCATCGTCATCATCGTCACCATCGTCACCATCGTCATCATCGTCATCATCGTCACCATCGTCACCATCGTCACCATCGTCACCATCGTCATCATCGTCATCATCGTCATCATCGTCATCATCGTCATCATCGTCATCATCGTCATCATCGTCGTCATCGTCGTCATCGTCGTCATCATCATCATCGTCATCATCGTCATCATCGTCATTATCGTCATTATCGTCATTATCGTCATTATCGTCATTATCGGCATTATCGGCATTATCGTCATTATCGTCATTAGCGTCATTATAGTCATTATCGTCATTATCGTCATTATCGCCATTATCGCCATTATCGTCATCATCGTCATCATCGTCATCATCGTCATCATCGTCATCATCGTCATCATCGTCATCATCGTCATCATCGTCATCATCGTCATCATCGTCACCATCGTCACCATCGTCACCATCGTCACCATCGTCATCATCGACATCATCGTCATCAACGTCATCATCGTCATCATCGTCATCATCGTCATAATCGTCATCATCGTCACCATCGTCATCATCGTCATCATCGTCACCATCGTCATCATCGTCATCATCGTCATCATCCTCATCATCGTCACCATCGTCACCATCGTCATCATCGTCATTACCGGCATTATCGGCATTATCGGCACCATCGTCATCATCGTCATTATCGTCATTATCGTCATTATCGTCATTATCGGCATTATCGGCATTATCGGCATTATCGTCATTATAGTCATTATCGTCATTATCGGCATTATCGTCATTATCGTCATTATAGTCATTATCGCCATTATCGCCATTATCGTCATTATCGTCATTATCGTCATTATCGTCATTACCGGCATTATCGGCATTATCGGCATTACCGTCATTACCGTAATTACCGTCATTACTGTGATTACCGTCATTACCGTCATTACCGTCATTACCGGCATTACCGTCATTACAGTCATTATCGTCATTATCGTCATTATCGTCATTATCGTCATTATCGTCATTATCGTCATTATCGTCATCATCGTCATCATCGTCATCATCGTCATCATCGTCATCATCGTCATCATCGTCATCATCGTCATCATCGTCATCATCGTCATCATCGTCATCATCGTCATCATCGTCATCAGCGTCATCATCGTCATCATCGTCATCATCGTCATCATCGTCATCATCGTCATCATCGTCATTATCGTCGTCATCGTCATCATCGTCATCATCGTCATCATCGTCACCATCGTCATCATCGTCATCATCGTCATCATCGTCATCATCGTCATCATCATCATCATCGTCATCATCGTCATCATCGTCATCATCGTCATCATCGTCATCATCGTCATCATCGTCATCATCGTCATCATCGTCATCATCGTCATCATCGTCATCATCGTCATCATCGTCACCATCGTCACCATCGTCACCATCGTCATCATCGTCATCATCGGCACCATCGCCATCATCGTCATCATCGTCATCATCGTCATCATCGTCATCATCGTCATCTTCGTCATCATCGTCATCATCGTCATCATCGTCATCATCGTCCTCATCGTCGTCATCGTCGTCATCGTCATCATCGTCATCATCGTCATTACCGTCATTATCGTCATTATCGTCATTATCGTAATTATCGGCATCATCGTCATCATCGCCATCATCGCCATCATCGTCATCATCGTCATCATCGTCATCATCGTCATCATCGTCATCATCGTCATCATCGTCATCATCGTCATCATCGTCCTCATCGTCGTCATCGTCGTCATCGTCGTCATCGTCATCATCGTCATTACCGTCATTATCGTCATTATCGTCATTATCGTCATTATCGGCATTATCGGCATTATCGGCATTATCGGCATTATCGGCATTATCGTTATTATAGTCATTATCGTCATTATCGTCATTATCGTCATTATCGTCATTATCGTCATTATCGTCATTATCGTCATTATCGTCATTATGGTCATTACCGGCAATACCGGCATTATGGGTATTATCGGCATTACCGTCATTACAGTCATTACCGTCATTACCGTCATTACCGTCATTATCGTCATTACCGTCATTACCGTCATTACCGGCATTACCGTCATTACCGTCATTACCGTCATTACCGGCATTACCGGCATTACCGTCATTACCGTCATCACCGTCATTACCGTCATTACGGTCAATACCGTCATTACCGTCATTACCGTCATTACCGTCATTACCGTCATTACCGTCATTACCGTCATTACCGTCATTACCGTCATTACCGTCATTATCGTCATTATCGTCATCATCGTCATTATCGTCAGTATCATCATTATCGTCACCATCGCCATCATCGTCACCATCGCTATCATCGTCACCATCGTCATCATCGTCATCATCGTCACCATCGCTATCATCGTCACCATCGTCATCATCGTCATCATCGTCATCATCGTCATCATCGTCATCATCGTCATCATCGTCATCATCGTCATCATCGTAATCATCGTCATCATCGTCATCATCGTCATCATCGTCACCATCGTCACCATCGTCATCATCGTCATCATCGTCACCATCGTCACCATCGTCACCATCGTCACCATCGTCATCATCGTCATCATCGTCATCATCGTCATCATCGTCATCATCGTCATCATCGTCATCATCGTCGTCATCGTCGTCATCGTCGTCATCATCATCATCGTCATCATCGTCATCATCGTCATTATCGTCATTATCGTCATTATCGTCATTATCGTCATTATCGGCATTATCGGCATTATCGTCATTATCGTCATTAGCGTCATTATAGTCATTATCGTCATTATCGCCATTATCGCCATTATCGTCATCATCGTCATCATCGTCATCATCGTCATCATCGTCATCATCGTCATCATCGTCATCATCGTCATCATCGTCATCATCGTCATCATCGTCACCATCGTCACCATCGTCACCATCGTCACCATCGTCATCATCGACATCATCGTTATCAACGTCATCATCGTCATCATCGTCATCATCGTCATAATCGTCATCATCGTCACCATCGTCATCATCGTCATCATCGTCACCATCGTCATCATCGTCATCATCGTCATCATCGTCATCATCGTCACCATCGTCACCATCGTCATCATCGTCATTACCGGCATTATCGACATTATCGGCATTACCGTCATTACCGCCATTACCGTCATTACCGTCATTACTGTCATTACCGTCATTACCGGCGTTACCGGCATTACCGTCAATACCGTCATTACCATCATTACCGTCATTACCGTCATTACCGTCATTACCGTCATTATCGTCATTATCGCCATTATCGCCATTATCGTCATTATCGTCATTATCGTCACCATCGTCATCATCGTCATCATCGTCACCATCGTCACCATCGCCATCATCGTCATCATCGCCATCATCGCCATCATCGTCATCATCGTCATCATCGTCATCATCGTCATCATCGTCATCATCGTCATCATCGTCATCATCGTCCTCATCGTCGTCATCGTCGTCATCGTCATCATCGTCATCATCGTCATTACCGTCATTATCGTCATTATCGTCATTATCGTCATTATCGTCATTATCGGCATCATCGTCATCATCGCCATCATCGCCATCATCGTCATCATCGTCATCATCGTCATCATCGTCATCATCGTCATCATCGTCATCATCGTCATCATCGTCATCATCGTCATCATATTCATCATCGTCACCATCGTCATCATCGTCACCATCGTCACCATCGTCATCATCGTCACCATCGTCACCATCGCCATCATCGGCATCATCGTCATCATCGTCATCATCGTCATCATCGTCACCATCGTCACCATCGCCATCATCGGCATCATCGTCATCATAGTCATCATCGTCACCATCGTCATCATCGTCACCATCGTCACCATCGTCATCATCGTCACCATCGTCACCATCGCCATCATCGGCATCATCGTCATCATCGTCATCATCGTCATTATCGTCGTTATCGTGATTACCGACATAACTGGCATTATCGGCATTATCGGCATTACCGTCATCACCGTCATTACCGCCATTACCGTCATTACCGGCATTACCGTCATTACAGTCATTACCGGCATTACCGGCATTACCGGCATTACCGTCATTAGCATCATTACCGTCATTACCGTCATTACCGTCATTACCGTCATTACCGTCATTACCGTCATTACCGTCATTACCGGCATTACCGTCATTACCGTCACTACCGTCATTGCAGTCATTACCGTCATTACCGTCATTACCGTCATTACCGTCATCATCGTCATCATCGTCACCATCGCCATCATCGGCATCATCGTCATCATCGTCATCATCGTCATCATCGTCATCATCGTCACCATCGGCACCATCGCCATCATCGTCACCATCGTCACCATCGCCATCATCGGCATCATCGTCATCATCGTCATCATCGTCATCATCGTCATCATCGTCACCATCGGCACCATCGCCATCATCGTCATCATCGCCACCATCGTCACCATCGTCATCATCGTCACCATCGTCACCATCGCCATCATCGGCATCATCGTCATCATAGTCATCATCGTCACCATCGTCATCATCGTCACCATCGTCACCATCGTCATCATCGTCACCATCGTCACCATCGCCATCATCGTCATCATCGTCATCATCGTCATCATCGTCATCATCGTCATCATCGTCATCATCGTCATCATCGTCATCATCCTCATTATCGTCATTATCGTCATTATCGTCATTATCGGCATTATCGTCATTATCGTCATTAGCGTCATTATAGTCATTATCGTCATTATCGTCATTATCGTCATTATCGTCATTATCGTCATTATCGTCATTATCGTCATTATCGTCATTATCGTCATTAACGGCATTACCGGCATTATCGGCATTACCGTCATTATCGTCATTATCGTAATTATCGGCATCATCGTCATCATCGCCATCATCGCCATCATCGTCATCATCGTCATCATCGTCATCATCGTCATCATCGTCATCATCGTCATCATCGTCATCATCGTAATCATCGTCATCATCGTCATCATCGTCATCATCGTCACCATCGTCACCATCGTCATCATCGTCATCATCGTCACCATCGTCACCATCGTCACCATCGTCACCATCGTCATCATCGTCATCATCGTCATCATCGTCATCATCGTCATCATCGTCATCATCGTCATCATCGTCATCATCGTCGTCATCGTCGTCATCGTCGTCATCATCATCATCGTCATCATCGTCATCATCGTCATTATCGTCATTATCGTCATTATCGTCATTATCGTCATTATCGGCATTATCGGCATTATCGTCATTATCGTCATTAGCGTCATTATAGTCATTATCGCCATTATCGCCATTATCGTCATCATCGTCATCATCGTCATCATCGTCATCATCGTCATCATCGTCATCATCGTCATCATCGTCATCATCGTCATCATCGTCACCATCGTCACCATCGTCACCATCGTCACCATCGTCATCATCGACATCATCGTCATCAACGTCATCATCGTCATCATCGTCATCATCGTCATAATCGTCATCATCGTCACCATCGTCATCATCGTCATCATCGTCACCATCGTCATCATCGTCATCATCGTCATCATCGTCATCATCGTCACCATCGTCACCATCGTCATCATCGTCATTACCGGCATTATCGGCATTATCGGCATTACCGTCATTACCGTCATTACCGTCATTACCGTCATTACTGTCATTACCGTCATTACCGGCGTTACCGGCATTACCGTCAATACCGTCATTACCATCATTACCGTCATTACCGTCATTACCGTCATTATCGTCATTATCGTCATTATCGCCATTATCGCCATTATCGTCATTATCGTCATTATCGTCACCATCGTCATCATCGTCATCATCGTCACCATCGTCACCATCGTCACCATCGTCACCATCGCCATCATCGTCACCAACGTCATCATCGTCATCATCGTCATCATCGACATCATCGCCATCATCGCCATCATCGTCATCATCGTCATTATCGTCATTATCGTCATTATCGTCATTATCTTGATTATCGTCATTATCGGCATTATCGTCATTATCATCATTATAGTCATTATCGTCATTATCGTCATTATCGTCATTATCGTCATCATCGTCATCATCGTCATCATCGTCATCATCGTCATCATCGTCATCATCGTCATTATCGTCATTATCGTCATTATCGTCATTATCGGCATTATCGGCA
The DNA here is from genome assembly GCA_963855975.1 of Andrena chrysosceles. Classification (NCBI taxonomy): domain Eukaryota; kingdom Metazoa; phylum Arthropoda; class Insecta; order Hymenoptera; family Andrenidae; genus Andrena; species Andrena chrysosceles. Next base: position 873,068 of record CAWLCU010000594.1, read on the forward strand.
TTATCGGCATTATCGTCATTATAGTCATTATCGTCATTATCGGCATTATCGTCATTATCGTCATTATAGTCATTATCGCCATTATCGCCATTATCGTCATTATCGTCATTATCGTCATTATCGTCATTACCGGCATTATCGGCATTATCGGCATTACCGTCATTACCGTAATTACCGTCATTACTGTGATTACCGTCATTACCGTCATTACCGGCATTACCGTCATTACAGTCATTATCGTCATTATCGTCATTATCGTCATTATCGTCATTATCGTCATTATCGTCATTATCGTCATCATCGTCATCATCGTCATCATCGTCATCATCGTCATCATCGTCATCATCGTCATCATCGTCATCATCGTCATCATCGTCATCATCGTCATCATCGTCATCATCGTCATCAGCGTCATCATCGTCATCATCGTCATCATCGTCATCATCGTCATCATCGTCATCATCGTCATCATCGTCATTATCGTCGTCATCGTCATCATCGTCATCATCGTCATCATCGTCACCATCGTCATCATCGTCATCATCGTCATCATCGTCATCATCGTCATCATCATCATCATCGTCATCATCGTCATCATCGTCATCATCGTCATCATCGTCATCATCGTCATCATCGTCATCATCGTCATCATCGTCATCATCGTCATCATCGTCATCATCGTCATCATCGTCATCATCGTCACCATCGTCACCATCGTCACCATCGTCATCATCGTCATCATCGGCACCATCGCCATCATCGTCATCATCGTCATCATCGTCATCATCGTCATCATCGTCATCTTCGTCATCATCGTCATCATCGTCATCATCGTCATCATCGTCCTCATCGTCGTCATCGTCGTCATCGTCATCATCGTCATCATCGTCATTACCGTCATTATCGTCATTATCGTCATTATCGTAATTATCGGCATCATCGTCATCATCGCCATCATCGCCATCATCGTCATCATCGTCATCATCGTCATCATCGTCATCATCGTCATCATCGTCATTATCGTCATTATCGTCATTATCGTCATTATCGTCATTATCGTCATTATCGTCATTATCGTCATTATCGTCATTACCGGCAATACCGGCATTATGGGTATTATCGGCATTACCGTCATTACAGTCATTACCGTCATTACCGTCATTACCGTCATTATCGTCATTACCGTCATTACCGTCATTACCGGCATTACCGTCATTACCGTCATTACCGTCATTACCGGCATTACCGGCATTACCGTCATTACCGTCATCACCGTCATTACCGTCATTACGGTCAATACCGTCATTACCGTCATTACCGTCATTACCGTCATTACCGTCATTACCGTCATTACCGTCATTACCGTCATTACCGTCATTACCGTCATTATCGTCATTATCGTCATCATCGTCATTATCGTCAGTATCATCATTATCGTCACCATCGCCATCATCGTCACCATCGCTATCATCGTCACCATCGTCATCATCGTCATCATCGTCATCATCGTCATCATCGTCATCATCGTCATCATCGTCATCATCGTCATCATCGTAATCATCGTCATCATCGTCATCATCGTCATCATCGTCACCATCGTCACCATCGTCATCATCGTCATCATCGTCACCATCGTCACCATCGTCACCATCGTCACCATCGTCATCATCGTCATCATCGTCATCATCGTCATCATCGTCATCATCGTCATCATCGTCATCATCGTCGTCATCGTCGTCATCGCCGTCATCATCATCATCGTCATCATCGTCATCATCGTCATTATCGTCATTATCGTCATTATCGTCATTATCGTCATTATCGGCATTATCGGCATTATCGTCATTATCGTCATTAGCGTCATTATAGTCATTATCGTCATTATCGCCATTATCGCCATTATCGTCATCATCGTCATCATCGTCATCATCGTCATCATCGTCATCATCGTCATCATCGTCATCATCGTCATCATCGTCACCATCGTCACCATCGTCACCATCGTCACCATCGTCATCATCGACATCATCGTCATCAACGTCATCATCGTCATCATCGTCATCATCGTCATAATCGTCATCATCGTCACCATCGTCATCATCGTCATCATCGTCACCATCGTCATCATCGTCATCATCGTCATCATCGTCATCATCGTCACCATCGTCACCATCGTCATCATCGTCATTACCGGCATTATCGACATTATCGGCTTTACCGTCATTACCGCCATTACCGTCATTACCGTCATTACTGTCATTACCGTCATTACCGGCGTTACCGGCATTACCGTCAATACCGTCATTACCATCATTACCGTCATTACCGTCATTACCGTCATTACCGTCATTATCGTCATTATCGCCATTATCGCCATTATCGTCATTATCGTCATTATCGTCACCATCGTCATCATCGTCATCATCGTCACCATCGTCACCATCGCCATCATCGTCATCATCGCCATCATCGCCATCATCGTCATCATCGTCATCATCGTCATCATCGTCATCATCGTCATCATCGTCATCATCGTCGTCATCGTCCTCATCGTCGTCATCGTCGTCATCGTCATCATCGTCATCATCGTCATTACCGTCATTATCGTCATTATCGTCATTATCGTCATTATCGTCATTATCGGCATCATCGTCATCATCGCCATCATCGCCATCATCGTCATCATCGTCATCATCGTCATCATCGTCATCATCGTCATCATCGTCATCGTCGTCATCATCGTCATCATCGTCATCATATTCATCATCGTCACCATCGTCATCATCGTCACCATCGTCACCATCGTCATCATCGTCACCATCGTCACCATCGCCATCATCGGCATCATCGTCATCATCGTCATCATCGTCATCATCGTCACCATCGTCACCATCGCCATCATCGGCATCATCGTCATCATAGTCATCATCGTCACCATCGTCATCATCGTCACCATCGTCACCATCGTCATCATCGTCACCATCGTCACCATCGCCATCATCGGCATCATCGTCATCATCGTCATCATCGTCATTATCGTCGTTATCGTGATTACCGACATAACTGGCATTATCGGCATTATCGGCATTACCGTCATCACCGTCATTACCGCCATTACCGTCATTACCGGCATTACCGTCATTACAGTCATTACCGGCATTACCGGCATTACCGGCATTACCGTCATTAGCATCATTACCGTCATTACCGTCATTACCGTCATTACCGTCATTACCGTCATTACCGTCATTACCGTCATTACCGGCATTACCGTCATTACCGTCACTACCGTCATTGCAGTCATTACCGTCATTACCGTCATTACCGTCATTACCGTCATCATCGTCATCATCGTCACCATCGCCATCATCGGCATCATCGTCATCATCGTCATCATCGTCATCATCGTCATCATCGTCACCATCGGCACCATCGCCATCATCGTCACCATCGTCACCATCGCCATCATCGGCATCATCGTCATCATCGTCATCATCGTCATCATCGTCATCATCGTCACCATCGGCACCATCGCCATCATCGTCATCATCGCCACCATCGTCACCATCGTCATCATCGTCACCATCGTCACCATCGCCATCATCGGCATCATCGTCATCATAGTCATCATCGTCACCATCGTCATCATCGTCACCATCGTCACCATCGTCATCATCGTCACCATCGTCACCATCGCCATCATCGTCATCATCGTCATCATCGTCATCATCGTCATCATCATCATCATCGTCATCATCGTCATCATCGTCATCATCCTCATTATCGTCATTATCGTCATTATCGGCATTATCGGCATTATCGTCATTATCGTCATTAGCGTCATTATAGTCATTATCGTCATTATCGTCATTATCGTCATTATCGTCATTATCGTCATTATCGTCATTATCGTCATTATAGTCATTATCGTCATTATCGTCATTAACGGCATTACCGGCATTATCGGCATTACCGTCATTATCGTCATTATCGTAATTATCGGCATCATCGTCATCATCGCCATCATCGCCATCATCGTCATCATCGTCATCATCGTCATCATCGTCATCATCGTCATCATCGTCATCATCGTCATCATCGTCATCATCGTCCTCATCGTCGTCATCGTCGTCATCGTCATCATCGTCATCATCGTCATTACCGTCATTATCGTCATTATCGTCATTATCGTAATTATCGGCATCATCGTCATCATCGCCATCATCGCCATCATCGTCATCATCGTCATCATCGTCATCATCGTCATCATCGTCATCATCGTCATCATCGTCCTCATCGTCGTCATCGTGGTCATCGTCGTCATCGTCATCATCGTCATTACCGTCATTATCGTCATTATCGTCATTATCGTCATTATCGGCATTATCGGCATTATCGGCATTATCGGCATTATCGGCATTATCGTTATTATAGTCATTATCGTCATTATCGTCATTATCGTCATTATCGTCATTATCGTCATTATCGTCATTATCGTCATTATCGTCATTATCGTCATTATCGTCATTATCGTCATTATCGTCATTATCGTCATTACCGGCAATACCGGCATTATCGGTATTATCGGCATTACCGTCATTACAGTCATTACCGTCATTACCGTCATTATCGTCCTTACTGTCATTACCGTCATTACCGTCATTACGGTCAATACCGTCATTACCGTCATTACCGGCATTACCGTCATTACCGTCATTACCGTCATTACCGGCATTACCGGCATTACCGTCATTACCGTCATCACCGTCATTACCGTCATTACGGTCAATACCGTCATTACCGTCATTACCGTCATTACCGTCATTACCGTCATTACCGTCATTATCGTCATTATCGTCATTATCGTCATTATCGTCAGTATCGTCATTATCGTCACCATCGCCATCATCGTCACCATCGCTATCATCGTCACCATCGTCATCATCGTCATCATCGTCATCATCGTCATCATCGTCATCATCGTCATCATCGTCATCATTGTCATCATCGTAATCATCGTCATCATCGTCATCATCGTCATCATCGTCACCATCGTCACCATCGTCATCATCGTCATCATCGTCACCATCGTCACCATCGTCACCATCGTCACCATCGTCATCATCGTCATCATCGTCATCATCGTCATCATCGTCATCATCGTCATCATCGTCGTCATCGTCGTCATCGTCGTCATCGTCATCATCGTCATCATCGTCATCATCCTCATTATCGTCATTATCGTCATTATCGGCATTATCGGCATTATCGTCATTATCGTCATTAGCGTCATTATAGTCATTATCGTCATTATCCTCATTATCGTCATTATCGTCATTATCGTCATTATCGTCATTATCGTCATTATCGTCATTATCGTCATTATCGTCATTAACGGCATTACCGGCATTATCGGCATTACCGTCATTACCGTCATTACCGTCATTACCGTCATTACCGTCATTACCGTCATTACCGTCATTACCGTCATTACCGGGATTACCGTCATTACCGTCATTACCGTCATTACTGGCATTACCGTCATTACCGGCATTACCGGCATTACCGTCATTACCGTCATTACCGTCATTACCGTCAATACCGTCATTAACGTCATTACCGTCATTACCGTCATTATCGTCATTATCGTCATTATCGCCATTATCGCCATTATCGTCATTATCGTCATTATCGTCACCATCGTCATCATCGTCATCATCGTCACCATCGTCACCATCGTCACCATCGCCATCATCGTCACCAACGTCATCATCGTCATCATCGTCATCATCGTCATCATCGACATCATCGCCATCATCGTCATCATCGCCATCATCGCCATCATCGTCATCATCGCCATCATCGTCATCATCGTCACCATCGTCATCATCGTCATCATCGTCATCATCGTCATCATCGTCATCATCGTCATCATCGTCATCATCGTCATCATCGTCACCATCGTCACCATCGTCACCATCGTCACCATCGTCACCATCGTCACCATCGTTATCATCGTCATCATCGTCACCATCGTCATCATCGTCATCATCGTCATCATCGTCACCATCGTCACCATCTTCATCATCGTCATTACCGGCATTATCGGCATTATCGGCATTACCGTCATTACCGTCATTACCGTCATTACCGTCATTACTGTCATTACCGTCATTACCGGCATTACCCGCATTACCGTCAATACCGTCATTACCGTCATTACCGTCATTACCGTCATTACCGTCATTATCGTCATTATCGTCATTATCGTCATTATCGTCACCATCGTCATCATCGTCATCATCGTCATCATCGTCACCATCGTCACCATCGCCATCATTGTCACCAACGTCATCATCGTCATCATCGTCATCATCGACATCATCGCCATCATCGTCATCATCGTCATCATCGCCATCATCGTCATCATCGGCATCATCGTCATCATCGTCACCATCGTCACCATCGTCACCATCGTCACCATCGTCACCATCGTCACCATCGTCACCATCGTCACCATCGTCACCATCGTCACCATCGTCACCATCGTCACCATCGTCATCATCGTCATCATCGTCATCATCGTCATCATCGTCATCATCGTCATCATCGTCATCATCGTCATCATCGTCATAATCGTCATCATCGTCATCATCGTCATCATCGTCATCATCGTCATCATCATCATCATCGTCATCATCGTCATCATCGTCATCATCGTCATCATCGTCATCATCGTCATCATCGTCATCATCGTCATCATCGTCATCATCGTCATCATCGTCATCATCGTCATCATCGTCACCATCGTCACCATCGTCACCATCGTCATCATCGTCATCATCGGCACCATCGCCATCATCGTCATCATCGTCATCATCGTCATCATCGTCATCATCGTCATCATCGTCATCATCGTCATCATCGTCATCATCGTCATCATCGTCATCATCGTCCTCATCGTCGTCATCGTCGTCATCGTCATCATCGTCATCATCGTCATTACCGTCATTATCGTCATTATCGTCATTATCGTAATTATCGGCATCATCGTCATCATCGCCATCATCGCCATCATCGTCATCATCGTCATCATCGTCATCATCGTCATCATCGTCATCATCGTCATCATCGTCATCATCGTCCTCATCGTCGTCATCGTCGTCATCGTCGTCATCGTCGTCATCGTCATCATCGTCATTACCGTCATTATCGTCATTATCGTCATTATCGTCATTATCGGCATTATCGGCATTATCGGCATTATCGGCATTATCGTCATTATCGTCATTATCTTCATTATCGTCATTATCGGCATTATCGTCATTATCATCATTATAGTCATTATCGTCATTATCGTCATTATCGTCATTATCGTCATCATCGTCATCATCGTCATCATCGTCATCATCGTCATCATCGTCATCATCGTCATTATCGTCATTATCGTCATTATCGTCATTATCGGCATTATCGGCATTATCGGCATTATCGTCATTATAGTCATTATCGTCATTATCGGCATTATCGTCATTATCGTCATTATAGTCATTATCGCCATTATCGCCATTATCGTCATTATCGTCATTATCGTCATTATCGTCATTACCGGCATTATCGGCATTATCGGCATTACCGTCATTACCGTAATTACCGTCATTACTGTGATTACCGTCATTACCGTCATTACCGGCCTTACCGTCATTACAGTCATTATCGTCATTATCGTCATTATCGTCATTATCGTCATTATCGTCATTATCGTCATTATCGTCATCATCGTCATCATCGTCATCATCGTCATCATCGTCATCATCGTCATCATCGTCATCATCGTCATCATCGTCATCATCGTCATCATCGTCATCATCGTCATCATCGTCATCATCGTCATCATCGTCATCATCGTCATCATCGTCATCATCGTCATCATCGTCATCATCGTCATCATCGTCATCATCGTCATCATCGTCATCATCGTCATCATCGTCATCATCGTCATCATCGTCATTATCGTCGTCATCGTCATCATCGTCATCATCGTCATCATCGTCATCATCGTCATCATCGTCATCATCGTCATCATCGTCATCATCGTCATCATCGTCATCATCGTCACCATCGTCACCATCGTCACCATCGTCATCATCGTCATCATCGGCACCATCGCCATCATCGTCATCATCGTCATCATCGTCATCATCGTCATCATCGTCATCATCGTCATCATCGTCATCATCGTCATCATCGTCATCATCGTCATCATCGTCCTCATCGTCGTCATCGTCGTCATCGTCATCATCGTCATCATCGTCATTACCGTCATTATCGTCATTATCGTCATTATCGTAATTATCGGCATCATCGTCATCATCGCCATCATCGCCATCATCGTCATCATCGTCATCATCGTCATCATCGTCATCATCGTCATCATCGTCATCATCGTCATCATCGTCCTCCTCGTCGTCATCGTCGTCATCGTCGTCATCGTCATCATCGTCATTACCGTCATTATCGTCATTATCGTCATTATCGTCATTATCGGCATTATCGGCATTATCGGCATTATCGGCATTATCGGCATTATCGTTATTATAGTCATTATCGTCATTATCGTCATTATCGTCATTATCGTCATTATCGTCATTATCGTCATTATCGTCATTACCGGCAATACCGGCATTATGGGTATTATCGGCATTACCGTCATTACAGTCATTACCGTCATTACCGTCATTACCGTCATTATCGTCATTACCGTCATTACCGTCATTACCGGCATTACCGTCATTACCGTCATTACCGTCATTACCGGCATTACCGGCATTACCGTCATTACCGTCATCACCGTCATTACCGTCATTACGGTCAATACCGTCATTACCGTCATTACCGTCATTACCGTCATTACCGTCATTACCGACATTACCGTCATTACCGTCATTACCGTCATTACCGTCATTATCGTCATTATCGTCATCATCGTCATTATCGTCAGTATCATCATTATCGTCACCATCGCCATCATCGTCACCATCGCTATCATCGTCACCATCGTCATCATCGTCATCATCGTCATCATCGTCATCATCGTCATCATCGTCATCATCGTCATCATCGTCATCATCGTAATCATCGTCATCATCGTCATCACCGTCATCATCGTCACCATCGTCACCATCGTCATCATCGTCATCATCGTCACCATCGTCACCATCGTCACCATCGTCACCATCGTCATCATCGTCATCATCGTCATCATCGTCATCATCGTCATCATCGTCATCATCGTCATCATCGTCGTCATCGTCGTCATCGTCGTCATCATCATCATCGTCATCATCGTCATCATCGTCATTATCGTCATTATCGTCATTATCGTCATTATCGTCATTATCGGCATTATCGGCATTATCGTCATTATCGTCATTAGCGTCATTATAGTCATTATCGTCATTATCGTCATTATCGCCATTATCGCCATTATCGTCATCATCGTCATCATCGTCATCATCGTCATCATCGTCATCATCGTCATCATCGTCATCATCGTCATCATCGTCATCATCGTCATCATCGTCACCATCGTCACCATCGTCACCATTGTCACCATCGTCATCATCGACATCATCGTCACCAACGTCATCATCGTCATCATCGTCATCATCGTCATAATCGTCATCATCGTCACCATCGTCATCATCGTCATCATCGTCACCATCGTCATCATCGTCATCATCGTCATCATCGTCATCATCGTCACCATCGTCACCATCGTCATCATCGTCATTACCGGCATTATCGGCATTATCGGCATTACCGTCATTACCGCCATTACCGTCATTACCGTCATTACTGTCATTACCGTCATTACCGGCGTTACCGGCATTACCGTCAATACCGTCATTACCATCATTACCGTCATTACCGTCATTACCGTCATTATCGTCATTATCGTCATTATCGCCATTATCGCCATTATCGTCATTATCGTCATTATCGTCACCATCGTCATCATCGTCATCATCGTCACCATCGTCACCATCGTCACCATCGTCACCATCGCCATCATCGTCACCAACGTCATCATCGTCATCATCGTCATCATCGTCATCATCGTCATCATCGACATCATCGCCATCATCGCCATCATCGTCATCATCGTCATTATCGTCATTATCGTCATTATCGTCATTATCTTCATTATCGTCATTATCGGCATTATCGTCATTATCATCATTATAGTCATTATCGTCATTATCGTCATTATCGTCATTATCGTCATCATCGTCATCATCGTCATCATCGTCATCATCGTCATCATCGTCATCATCGTCATTATCGTCATTATCGTCATTATCGTCATTATCGGCATTATCGGCATTATCGGCATTATCGTCATTATAGTCATTATCGTCATTATCGGCATTATCGTCATTATCGTCATTATAGTCATTATCGCCATTATCGCCATTATCGTCATTATCGTCATTATCGTCATTATCGTCATTACCGGCATTATCGGCATTATCGGCATTACCGTCATTACCGTAATTACCGTCATTACTGTGATTACCGTCATTACCGTCATTACCGTCATTACCGTCATTACCGTCATTACCGTCATTATCGTCATTATCGTCATTATCGTCATTATCGTCATTATCGTCATTATCGTCATCATCGTCATTATCGTCATCATCGTCATCATCGTCATCATCGTCATCATCGTCATCATCGTCATCATCGTCATCATCGTCATCATCGTCATCATCGTCATCATCGTCATCATCGTCATCATCGTCATCATCGTCATCATCGTCATCATCGTCATCATCGTCATCATCGTCATTATCGTCATCATCGTCATCATCGTCATCATCGTCATCATCGTCACCATCGTCATCATCGTCATCATCGTCATCATCGTCATCATCGTCATCATCGTCATCATCGTCATCATCGTCATTATCGTCATTATCGTCATTATCGGCATTATCGGTATTATCGTCATTATAGTCATCATAGTCATTATCGTCATTATCGGCATTATCGTCATTATCGTCATTATCGTCATTATAGCCATTATCGTCATTATCGTCATTATCGTCATTACCGGCATTATCGGCATTATCGCCATGACCGTCATTATCGTCATTACTGTGATTACCGTCATTACCGTCATTACCGGCATTACCGTCATTACCGTCATTACCGTCATTACCGTCATCACCGTCATTACCGTCATTACGGTCATTACCGTCATTACCGTCATTACCGTCATTATCGTCATTATCGTCATTATCGTCATTATCGTCATTATCGTCATTATCGTCATTATGGTCATTATCGTCATTATCGGCATTACCGTCATTACCGTCATTACCGTCATTACTGTCATTACCAGCATTACCGTCATTACCGTCATTACCGTCATTGCCGTCATTACCGTCATTACCGTCATTACCGTCATTACCGTCATCATCGTCATCATCGCCATCATCGCCATCATCGTCATCATCGTCATCATCGTCACCATCATCATCATTATCATCATCGTCAGCATCGTCAGCATCGCCATCATCGTCACCATCGTCACCATCGCCATCATCGTCATCATCGCCATCATCGCCATCATCGTCATCATCGTCATCATCGTCATCATCGTCATCATCGTCATCATCGTCATCATCGTCATCATCGTCATTATCGTCATTATCGTCATTATCGTCATTATCGGCATTACCGTCATTATCGTCATTATCGTCATTATCGTCATTATCGTCATTATCGGCATCATCGTCATCATCGCCATCATCGCCATCATCGTCATCATCGTCATCATCGTCATCATCGTCATCATCGTCATCATCGTCATCATCGTCATCATCGTCATCATCGTCATCATCGTCATCATCGTCCTCATCGTCGTCATCGTCGTCATCGTCGCCATCGTCATCATCGTCATTGCCGTCATTATCGTCATTATCGTCATTATCGTCATTATCGGCATTATCGGCATTATCGGCATTATCGGCATTATCGTTATTATAGTCATTATCGTCATTATCGTCATTATCGTCATTATCGTCATTATCGTCATTATCCTCATTATCGTCATTATCGTCATTATCGTCATTATCGTCATTACCGGCAATACCGGCATTATCGGTATTATCGGCATTACCGTCATTACAGTCATTACCGTCATTACCGTCATTACCGTCATTATCGTCATTACCGTCATTACCGTCATTACCGTCATTACCGGCATTACCGTCATTACCGTCATTACCGTCATTACCGGCATTACCGGCATTACCGTCATTACCGCCATCACCGTCATTACCGTCATTACGGTCAATACCGTCATTACCGTCATTACCGTCATTACCGTCATTACCGTCATTACCGTCATTACCGTCATTACCGTCATTACCGTCATTACCGTCATTACCGTCATTACCGTCATTACCGTCATTACCGGCATTACCGTCATTACCGTCATTACCGTCATTGCCGTCATTACCGTCATTACCGTCATTACCGTCATTACCGTCATCATCGTCATCATCGCCATCATCGCCATCATCGTCATCATCGTCATCATCGTCACCATCATCATCATTATCATCATCGTCAGCATCGTCAGCATCGCCATCATCGTCACCATCGTCACCATCGCCATCATCGTCATCATCGCCATCATCGCCATCATCGTCATCATCGTCATCATCGTCATCATCGTCATCATCGTCATCATCGTCATCATCGTCATCATCGTCCTCATCGTCCTCATCGTCGTCATCGACATCATCGTCATCATTGTCATTACCGTCATTATCTTCATTATCGTCATTATCGTCATTATCGTCATTATCGGCATCATCGTCATCATCGCCATCATCGCCATCATCGTCATCATCGTCATCATCGTCATCATCGTCATCATCGTCCTCATCGTCATCATCGTCATCATCGTCCTCATCGTCCTCATCGTCGTCATCGTCGTCATCGTCGTCATCGTCATCATCGTCATTACCGTCATTATCGTCATTATCGTCATTATCGTCATTATCGGCATTATCGGCATTATCGGCATTATCGGCATTATCGGCATTATCGTTATTATAGTCATTATCGTCATTATCGTGATTATCGTCATTATCGTCATTATCGTCATTATCCTCATTATCGTCATTATCGTCATCATCGTCATCATCGTCATCATCGTCATCATCGTAATCATCGTCACCATCGTCACCATCGCCATCATCGGCATCATCGTCATCATCGTCATCATCGTCATCGTCATCATCGTCACCATCGGCACCATCGCCATCATCGTCATCATCGCCATCATCGACATCATCGTCATCAACGTCATCATCGTCATCATCGTCATCATCGTCATCATCGTCATCATCGTCATCATCGTCATCATCGTCATCATCGTCATCATCGTCATCATCGTCATTATCGTCATCATCGTCATCATCGTCATCATCGTCATCATCGTCACCATCGTCATCATCGTCATCATCGTCATCATCGTCATCATCGTCATTATCGTCATTATCGTCATTATCGGCATTATCGGCATTATCGTCATTATAGTCATTATAGTCATTATCGTCATTATCGGCATTATCGTCATTATCGTCATTATCGTCATTATAGCCATTATCGTCATTATCGTCATTATCGTCATTATCGTCATTACCGGCATTATCGGCATTATCGCCATTACCGTCATTACCGTCATTACTGTGATTACCGTCATTACCGTCATTACCGGCATTACCGTCATTACCGTCATTACCGTCATTACCGTCATTACCGTCATCACCGTCATTACCGTCATTACGGTCATTACCGTCATTAACGTCATTACCGTCATTATCGTCATTATCGTCATTATCGTCATTATCGTCATTATCGTCATTATCGTCGTTATGGTCATTATCGTCATTATCGGCATTACCGTCATTACCGTCATTACCGTCATTACTGTCATTACCGGCATTACCGTCTTTACCGCCATTACCGCCATTACCGTCATTACCGTCATTACCGTCATTACCGTCATTACCGTCATTACCGTCATTACCGTCATTACCGCCATTACCTTTATTACCGTCATTACCGTCATTATCGTCATTACCGCCATTACCGCCATTATCGCCATTATCGTCATTATCGTCATTATCGTCATTATCGTCATTATCGTCAGTATCGTCATTACCGTCATCATCGTCACCATCATCATCATCGTCATCATCGTCACCATCGTCATCATCGTCATCATCGTCATCATCGTCATCATCGTCGTCATCGTCGTCATCGTCGTCATCGTCGTCATCGTCGTCATCGTCATCATCGTCATTATCGTCATTATCGTCATTATCGTCATTATCGTCATTATCGGCATTACCGTCATTATCGTCATTATCGTCATTATCGTCATTATCGTCATTATGGTCATTATCGTCATTATCGTCATTATCGTCATTACCGTCATTACCGTCATTACCGCCATTACCGTCATTACCGGCATTACCGGCATTACCGTCATTACAGTCATTACCGGCATTACCGGCATTACCGGCATTACCGTCATTACCGTTATTACCGTCATTACCGTCATTACCGTCATTACCGTCATTACCGCCATTACCGTCATTACCGTCATTACCGTCATTACCGGCATTACCGTCATTACCGTCATTACCGTCATTGCCGTCATTACCGTCATTACAGTCATTACCGTCATTACCGTCATTACCGTCATTACCGTCATCATCGTCATCATCGCCATCATCGTCATCATCGTCATCATCGTCATCATCGTCATCATCGTCATCATCGTCATCATCGTCCTCATCGTCCTCATCGTCGTCATCGTCGTCATCGTCATCATCGTCATCATCGTCATTACCGTCATTATCGTCATTATCTTCATTATCGTCATTATCGTCATTATCGTCATTATCGTCATTATCGGCATCATCGTCATCATCGCCATCATCGCCATCATCGTCATCATCGTCATCATCGTCATCATCGTCATCATCGTCATCATCGTCATCATCGTCGTCATCGTCGTCATCGTCATCATCGTCATCATCGGCATCATCGTCATCATCGTCATCATCGTCATCATCGTCATCATCGTCATCATCGTCATCATCGTCATCATCGTCATCATCGTCATCATCGTCATCATCGTCATTATCGTCATCATCCTCATCATCGTCATCATCGTCATCATCGTCATCATCGTCATCATCGTCATCATCGTCATCATCGTCATCATCGTCATCATCGTCATCATCGTCATCATCGTCATCATCGTCATCATCGACATCATCGACATTATCGTCATTATCGTCATTATCGTCATTATCGTCATTATAGTCATTATCGTCATTATCGTCATTATCGTCATCATCGTCATCATCGTCATCATCGTCATCATCGTCATCATCGTCATCATCGTCATCATCGTCATAATCGTCATCATCGTCATCATCGTCATCATCGTCATCATCGTCATCATCGTCATCATCGTCATCATCGTCATCATCGTCATCATCGTCATCATCGTCATCATCGTCATCATCGTCATCATCGTCATCATCGTCATCATCGTCATCATCGTCATTATCGTCATCATCGTCATCATCGTCATCATCGTCATCATCGTCACCATCGTCATCATCGTCATCATCGTCATCATCGTCATCATCGTCATCATCGTCATCATCGTCATCATCGTCATTATCGTCATTATCGTCATTATCGGCATTATCGGTATTATCGTCATTATAGTCATTATAGTCATTATCGTCATTATCGGCATTATCGTCATTATCGTCATTATCGTCATTATAGCCATTATCGTCATTATCGTCATTATCGTCATTACCGGCATTATCGGCATTATCGCCATGACCGTCATTATCGTCATTACTGTGATTACCGTCATTACCGTCATTACCGGCATTACCGTCATTACCGTCATTACCGTCATTACCGTCATCACCGTCATTACCGTCATTACGGTCATTACCGTCATTACCGTCATTACCGTCATTATCGTCATTATCGTCATTATCGTCATTATCGTCATTATCGTCATTATCGTCATTATGGTCATTATCGTCATTATCGGCATTACCGTCATTACCGTCATTACCGTCATTACTGTCATTACCAGCATTACCGTCATTACCGTCATTACCGTCATTGCCGTCATTACCGTCATTACCGTCATTACCGTCATTACCGTCATCATCGTCATCATCGTCATCATCGTCATCATCGTCATCATCGTCATCATCGTCATCATCGTCATCATCGTCCTCATCGTCGTCATCGTCGTCATCGTCGCCATCGTCATCATCGTCATTGCCGTCATTATCGTCATTATCGTCATTATCGTCATTATCGGCATTATCGGCATTATCGGCATTATCGGCATTATCGTTATTATAGTCATTATCGTCATTATCGTCATTATCGTCATTATCGTCATTATCGTCATTATCCTCATTATCGTCATTATCGTCATTATCGTCATTATCGTCATTACCGGCAATACCGGCATTATCGGTATTATCGGCATTACCGTCATTACAGTCATTACCGTCATTACCGTCATTACCGTCATTATCGTCATTACCGTCATTACCGTCATTACCGTCATTACCGGCATTACCGTCATTACCGTCATTACCGTCATTACCGGCATTACCGGCATTACCGTCATTACCGCCATCACCGTCATTACCGTCATTACGGTCAATACCGTCATTACCGTCATTACCGTCATTACCGTCATTACCGTCATTACCGTCATTACCGTCATTACCGTCATTACCGTCATTACCGTCATTACCGTCATTACCGTCATTACCGTCATTACCGGCATTACCGTCATTACCGTCATTACCGTCATTGCCGTCATTACCGTCATTACCGTCATTACCGTCATTACCGTCATCATCGTCATCATCGCCATCATCGCCATCATCGTCATCATCGTCATCATCGTCACCATCATCATCATTATCATCATCGTCAGCATCGTCAGCATCGCCATCATCGTCACCATCGTCACCATCGCCATCATCGTCATCATCGCCATCATCGCCATCATCGTCATCATCGTCATCATCGTCATCATCGTCATCATCGTCATCATCGTCATCATCGTCATCATCGTCCTCATCGTCCTCATCGTCGTCATCGACATCATCGTCATCATTGTCATTACCGTCATTATCTTCATTATCGTCATTATCGTCATTATCGTCATTATCGGCATCATCGTCATCATCGCCATCATCGCCATCATCGCCATCATCGTCATCATCGTCATCATCGTCATCATCGTCCTCATCGTCATCATCGTCATCATCGTCCTCATCGTCCTCATCGTCGTCATCGTCGTCATCGTCGTCATCGTCATCATCGTCATTACCGTCATTATCGTCATTATCGTCATTATCGTCATTATCGGCATTATCGGCATTATCGGCATTATCGGCATTATCGGCATTATCGTTATTATAGTCATTATCGTCATTATCGTGATTATCGTCATTATCGTCATTATCGTCATTATCCTCATTATCGTCATTATCGTCATCATCGTCATCATCGTCATCATCGTCATCATCGTAATCATCGTCACCATCGTCACCATCGCCATCATCGGCATCATCGTCATCATCGTCATCATCGTCATCGTCATCATCGTCACCATCGGCACCATCGCCATCATCGTCATCATCGCCATCATCGACATCATCGTCATCAACGTCATCATCGTCATCATCGTCATCATCGTCATCATCGTCATCATCGTCATCATCGTCATCATCGTCATCATCGTCATCATCGTCATCATCGTCATTATCGTCATCATCGTCATCATCGTCATCATCGTCATCATCGTCACCATCGTCATCATCGTCATCATCGTCATCATCGTCATCATCGTCATTATCGTCATTATCGTCATTATCGGCATTATCGGCATTATCGTCATTATAGTCATTATAGTCATTATCGTCATTATCGGCATTATCGTCATTATCGTCATTATCGTCATTATAGCCATTATCGTCATTATCGTCATTATCGTCATTATCGTCATTACCGGCATTATCGGCATTATCGCCATTACCGTCATTACCGTCATTACTGTGATTACCGTCATTACCGTCATTACCGGCATTACCGTCATTACCGTCATTACCGTCATTACCGTCATTACCGTCATCACCGTCATTACCGTCATTACGGTCATTACCGTCATTAACGTCATTACCGTCATTATCGTCATTATCGTCATTATCGTCATTATCGTCATTATCGTCATTATCGTCGTTATGGTCATTATCGTCATTATCGGCATTACCGTCATTACCGTCATTACCGTCATTACTGTCATTACCGGCATTACCGTCTTTACCGCCATTACCGCCATTACCGTCATTACCGTCATTACCGTCATTACCGTCATTACCGTCATTACCGTCATTACCGTCATTACCGCCATTACCTTTATTACCGTCATTACCGTCATTATCGTCATTACCGCCATTACCGCCATTATCGCCATTATCGTCATTATCGTCATTATCGTCATTATCGTCATTATCGTCAGTATCGTCATTACCGTCATCATCGTCACCATCATCATCATCGTCATCATCGTCACCATCGTCATCATCGTCATCATCGTCATCATCGTCATCATCGTCGTCATCGTCGTCATCGTCGTCATCGTCGTCATCGTCGTCATCGTCATCATCGTCATTATCGTCATTATCGTCATTATCGTCATTATCGTCATTATCGGCATTACCGTCATTATCGTCATTATCGTCATTATCGTCATTATCGTCATTATGGTCATTATCGTCATTATCGTCATTATCGTCATTACCGTCATTACCGTCATTACCGCCATTACCGTCATTACCGGCATTACCGGCATTACCGTCATTACAGTCATTACCGGCATTACCGGCATTACCGGCATTACCGTCATTACCGTTATTACCGTCATTACCGTCATTACCGTCATTACCGTCATTACCGCCATTACCGTCATTACCGTCATTACCGTCATTACCGGCATTACCGTCATTACCGTCATTACCGTCATTGCCGTCATTACCGTCATTACAGTCATTACCGTCATTACCGTCATTACCGTCATTACCGTCATCATCGTCATCATCGCCATCATCGTCATCATCGTCATCATCGTCATCATCGTCATCATCGTCATCATCGTCATCATCGTCCTCATCGTCCTCATCGTCGTCATCGTCGTCATCGTCATCATCGTCATCATCGTCATTACCGTCATTATCGTCATTATCTTCATTATCGTCATTATCGTCATTATCGTCATTATCGTCATTATCGGCATCATCGTCATCATCGCCATCATCGCCATCATCGTCATCATCGTCATCATCGTCATCATCGTCATCATCGTCATCATCGTCATCATCGTCGTCATCGTCGTCATCGTCATCATCGTCATCATCGGCATCATCGTCATCATCGTCATCATCGTCATCATCGTCATCATCGTCATCATCGTCATCATCGTCATCATCGTCATCATCGTCATCATCGTCATCATCGTCATTATCGTCATCATCCTCATCATCGTCATCATCGTCATCATCGTCATCATCGTCATCATCGTCATCATCGTCATCATCGTCATCATCGTCATCATCGTCATCATCGTCATCATCGTCATCATCGTCATCATCGACATCATCGACATTATCGTCATTATCGTCATTATCGTCATTATCGTCATTATCGTCATTATCGTCATCATCGTCATCATCGTCATCATCGTCATCATCGTCATCATCGTCATCATCGTCATCATCGTCATAATCGTCATCATCGTCATCATCGTCATCATCGTCATCATCGTCATTATCGTCATCATCGTCATCATCGTCATCATCGTCATCATCGTCACCATCGTCATCATCGTCATCATCGTCATCATCGTCATCATCGTCATCATCGTCATCATCGTCATCATCGTCATCATCGTCATCATCGTCATTATCGTCATCATCCTCATCATCGTCATCATCGTCATCATCGTCATCATCGTCATCATCGTCATCATCGTCATCATCGTCATCATCGTCATCATCGTCATCATCGTCATCATCGTCATCATCGTCATCATCGACATCATCGACATTATCGTCATTATCGTCATTATCGTCATTATCGTCATTATAGTCATTATCGTCATTATCGTCATTATCGTCATTATCGTCATTATCGTCATCATCGTCATCATCGCCATCATCGCCATCATCGTCATCATCGTCATCATCGTCATCATCGTCATCATCGTCATCATAGTCATCATTGTCATCATCGTCATCATCGTCCTCATCGTCGTCATCGTCGTCATCGTCATCATCGTCATCATCGTCATTACGTCATTATCGTCATTATCGTCATTATCGTCATTATCGTCATCATCGTCATCATCGCCATCATCGCCATCATCGTCATCATCGTCATCATCGTCATCATCGTCATCATCGTCATCATAGTCATCATTGTCATCATCGTCATCATCGTCCTCATCGTCGTCATCGTCGTCATCGTCATCATCGTCATCATCGTCATTACGTCATTATCGTCATTATCGTCATTATCGTCATTATCGTCATTATCGGCATCATCGTCATCATCGCCATCATCGCCATCATCGTCATCATCGTCATCATCGTCATCATCGTCATCATCGTCATCATCGTCATCATCGTCCTCATCGTCGTCATCGTCGTCATCGTCGTCATCGTCATCACCGTCATTACCGTCATTACCGTCATTATCGTCATTATCGTCATTATCGTCACCATCGTCATCATCGTCATCATCGTCACCATCGTCACCATCGCCACCATCGCCATCATTGTCACCAACGTCATCATCGTCATCATCGTCATCATCGTCATCACCGACATCATCGCCATCATCGTCATCATCGCCATCATCGCCATCATCGTCATCATCGGCATCATCGTCATCATCGTCACCATCGTCACCATCGTCACCATCGTCACCATCGTCACCATCGTCACCATCGTCATCATCGTCATCATCGTCATCATCGTCATCATCGTCATCATCGTCATCATCGTCATCATCGTCATCATCGTCATCATCGTCATCATCGTCATCATCGTCATCATCGTCATCATCGTCATCATCGTCATCATCGTCATCATCGTCATCATCGTCATCATCGTCATCAGCGTCATCATCGTCATCATCGTCATCATCGTCATCATCGTCCTCATCGTCGTCATCGTCGTCATCGTCATAATCGTCATCATCGTCATCATCGTCATTACCGTCATTATCGTCATTATCGGCATTATCGGCATTATCTGCATTATCGGCATTATCGGCATTATCGGCATTATCGTTATTATAGTCATTACCGTCATTATCGTCATTATCGTCATCATCGTCATCATCGTTATTAACGTCATCATCGTCACCATCGTCATCATCGTCATCATCGTCATCATCGTCGTCATCGTCATCATCGTCATCATCGTCCTCATCGTCGTCATCGTCGTCATCGTCATCATCGTCATCATCGTCATTACCGTCATTATCGTCATTATCGTCATTATCGGCATCATCGTCATCATCGCCATCATCGCCATCATCGTCATCATCGTCATCATCGTCATCATCGTCATCATCGTCATCATCGTCATCATCGTCATCATCGTCATCATCGTCCTCATCGTCGTCATCGTCGTCATCGTCATCATCGTCATCATCGTCATCATCGTCATTACCGTCATTATCGTCATTATCGGCATTATCGGCATTATCGGCATTATCGGCATTATCGGCATTATCGTTATTAGAGTCATTATCGTCATTATCGTCATTATCGTCATTATCGTCATTGCCGTCATTACCGTCATTACCGTCATTACCGTCATTACCGTCATTACCGTCATTACCGTCATCATCGTCATCATCGCCATCATCGCCATCATCGTCATCATCGCCATCATCGCCATCATCGTCATCATCGTCATCATCGTCATCATCGTCATCATCGTCATCATCGTCATCATCGTCATCATCGTCCTCATCGTCGTCATCGTCGTCATCGTCATCATCGTCATCATCGTCATTACCGTCATTATCGTCATTATCGTCATTATCGTCATTATCGTCATTATCGGCATCATCGTCATCATCGCCATCATCGCCATCATCGTCATCATCGTCATCATCGTCATCATCGTCATCATCGTCATCATCGTCATCATCGTCATCATCGTCCGCATCGTCGTCATCGTCGTCATCGTCATCATCGTCATCATCGTCATTACCGTCATTATCGTCATTATCGGCATTATCGGCATTATCTGCATTATCGGCATTATCGGCATTATCGGCATTATCGTTATTATAGTCATTATCGTCATTATCGTCATTATCGTCATCATCGTCATCATCGTTATTAACGTCATCATCGTCATCATCGTCATCATCGTCGTCATCGTCATCATCGTCATCATCGTCCTCATCGTCGTCATCGTCGTCATCGTCATCATCGTCATCATCGTCATTACCGTCATTATCGTCATTATCGTCATTATCGTCATTATCGGCATCATCGTCATCATCGCCATCATCGCCATCATCGTCATCATCGTCATCATCGTCATCATCGTCATCATCGTCATCATCGTCACCATCGGCACCATCGCCATCATCGTCATCATCGCCATCATCGCCATCATCGTCATCATCGTCATCATCGTCATCATCGTCATCATCGTCATCATCGTCATCATCGTCATCATCGGCATCATCGTCATCATCGTCATCATCGTCATCATCGTCATTATCGTCATTATCGTCATTATCGGCATTATCGTCATTACCGGCATTATCGGCATTATCGGCATTACCGTCATTACCGTCATTACCGTCATTACCGTCATTACTGTGATTACCGTCATTACCGTCATTACCGGCATTACCGTCATTACCGTCATTACCGTCATTACCGTCATTACCATCATCACCGTCATTACCGTCATTACGGTCATTACCGTCATTACCGTCATTATCGTCATTATCGTCATTATCGTCATTATCGGCATTATCGTCATTATCGTCATTATCGTCATTATCGTCATTATCGTCATTATCGTCATTATCGTCATTATCGTCATTATCGGCATCATCGTCATCATCGCCATCATCGCCATCATCGTCATCATCGTCATCATCGTCATCATCGTCATCATCGTCATCATCGTCATCATCGTCCTCATCGTCGTCATCGTCGTCATCGTCATCATCGTCATCATCGTCATTACCGTCATTATCGTCATTATCGGCATTATCGGCATTATCTGCATTATCGGCATTATCGGCATTATCGGCATTATCGTTATTATAGTCATTATCGTCATTATCGTCATTATCGTCATCATCGTCATCATCGTTATTAACGTCATCATCGTCATCATCGTCATCATCGTCATCATCGTCGTCATCGTCATCATCGTCATCATCGTCCTCATCGTCGTCATCGTCGTCATCGTCATCATCGTCATCATCGTCATTACCGTCATTATCGTCATTATCGTCATTATCGTCATTATCGGCATCATCGTCATCATCGCCATCATCGCCATCATCGTCATCATCGTCATCATCGTCATCATCGTCATCATCGTCATCATCGTCATCATCGTCGTCATCGTCCTCATCGTCGTCATCGTCGTCATCGTCATCATCGTCATCATCGTCATCATCGTCATTACCGTCATTATCGTCATTATCGGCATTATCGGCAATATCGGCATTATCGGCATTATCGGCATTATCGTTATTATAGTCATTATCGTCATTATCGTCATTATCGTCATTATCGTCATTATCGTCATTATCGTCATTATCGTCATTATCGTCATCATCGTCATCATCGTTATTAACGTCATCATCGTCATCATCGTAATCATCGTCATCATCGTCATCATCGTCACCATCGTCACCATCGTCATCATCGTCATCATCGTCACCATCGTCACCATCGTCACCATCGTCACCATCGTCATCATCGTCATCATCGTCATCATCGTCACCATCGTCACCATCGTCACCATCGTCATCATCGTCACCATCGTCACCATCGCCATCATCGTCACCATCGTCATCATCGCCATCTTCGCCATCATCGCCAGCATCGCCATCATCGTCATCATCGCCATCATCGTCATTATCGTCATTATCGTCATTATCGTCATTATCGTCATTATCGTCTTTATCGTCATCATCGTCATCATCGTCATCATCGTCATTATCGTCATTATCGTCATTTTCGTCATTATCGTCATTATCGTCATTATCGTCATTATCGTCATTATCGTCATTATCGTCATCATCGTCATCATCGTCATCATCGTCATCATCGTCATCATCGTCATCATCGTCATCATCGTCATCATCGTCATCATCGTAATCATCGTCACCGTCGTCACCATCGCCATCATCGGCATCATCGTCATCATCGTCATCATCGTCATCATCGTCATCATCGTCACCATCGGCACCATCGCCATCATCGTCATCATCGCCATCATCGCCATCATCGTCATCATCGTCATCATCGTCATCATCGTCATCATCGTCATCATCGTCATCATCGTCATCATCGTCATCATCGTCATCATCGTCATCATCGTCATCATCGTCATTATCGTCATCATCGTCATCATCGTCATCATCGTCATCATCGTCACCATCGTCATCATCGTCATCATCGTCATCATCGTCATCATCGTCATCATCGTCATCATCGTCATCATCGTCATTATCGTCATTATCGTCATTATCGGCATTGTCGGCATTATCGTCATTATAGTCATTATAGTCATTATAGTCATTATCGTCATTATCGTCATTATCGGCCTTATCGTCATTATCGTCATTATCGTCATTATCGCCATTATCGTCATTATCGTCATTATCGTCATTATCGTCATTACCGGCATTATCGGCATTATCGGCATTACCGTCATTACCGTCATTACTGTGATTACCGTCATTACCGTCATTACCGGCATTACCGTCATTACCGTCATTACCGTCATTACCGTCATTACCGTCATTACCGTCATTACCGTCATCACCGTCATCACCGTCATTACGGTCATTACCGTCATTACCGTCATTACCGTCATTATCGTCATTATCGGCATTATCGGCATTATCGGCATTATCGGCATTATCGTTATTAGAGTCATTATCGTCATTATCGTCATTATCGTCATTATCGTCATTGCCGTCATTACCGTCATTACCGTCATTACCGTCATTACCGTCATTACCGTCATTACCGTCATCATCGTCATCATCGCCATCATCGCCATCATCGTCATCATCGCCATCATCGTCATCATCGTCATCATCGTCATCATCGTCATCATCGTCATCATCGTCATCATCGTCATCATCGTCCTCATCGTCGTCATCGTCGTCATCGTCATCATCGTCATCATCGTCATCATCGTCATTACCGTCATTATCGTCATTATCGGCATTATCGGCATTATCTGCATTATCGGCATTATCGGCATTATCGGCATTATCGTTATTATAGTCATTATCGTCATTATCGTCATTATCGTCATCATCGTCATCATCGTTATTAACGTCATCATCGTCATCATCGTCATCATCGTCATCATCGTCATCATCGTCGTCATCGTCATCATCGTCATCATCGTCCTCATCGTCGTCATCGTCGTCATCGTCATCATCGTCATCATCGTCATTACCGTCATTATCGTCATTTCGTCTTTATCGGCATCATCGTCATCATCGCCATCATCGCCATCATCGTCATCATCGTCATCATCGTCATCATCGTCATCATCGTCATCATCGTCATCATCGTCATCATCGTCCTCATCGTCGTCATCGTCGTCATCGTCATCATCGTCATCATCGTCATCATCGTCATTACCGTCATTATCGTCATTATCGGCATTATCGGCATTATCGGCATTATCGGCATTATCGGCATTATCGTTATTAGAGTCATTATCGTCATTATCGTCATTATCGTCATTATCGTCATTGCCGTCATTACCGTCATTACCGTCATTACCGTCATTACCGTCATTACCGTCATTACCGTCATCATCGTCATCATCGCCATCATCGCCATCATCGTCATCATCGCCATCATCGCCATCATCGTCATCATCGTCATCATCGTCATCATCGTCATCATCGTCATCATCGTCATCATCGTCATCATCGTCATCATCGTCCTCATCGTCGTCATCGTCGTCATCGTCATCATCGTCATCATCGTCATTACCGTCATTCTCGTCATTATCGTCATTATCGTCATTATCGTCATTATCGGCATCATCGTCATCATCGCCATCATCGCCATCATCGTCATCATCGTCATCATCGTCATCATCGTCATCATCGTCATCATCGTCATCATCGTCCTCATCGTCGTCATCGTCGTCATCGTCATCATCGTCATCATCGTCATTACCGTCATTATCGTCATTATCGGCATTATCGGCATTATCTGCATTATCGGCATTATCGGCATTATCGGCATTATCGTTATTATAGTCATTATCGTCATTATCGTCATTATCGTCATCATCGTCATCATCGTTATTAACGTCATCATCGTCATCATCGTCATCATCGTCATCATCGTCGTCATCGTCATCATCGTCATCATCGTCCTCATCGTCGTCATCGTCGTCATCGTCATCATCGTCATCATCGTCATTACCGTCATTATCGTCATTATCGTCATTATCGTCATTATCGGCATCATCGTCATCATCGCCATCATCGCCATCATCGTCATCATCGTCATCATCGTCATCATCGTCATCATCGTCATCATCGTCATCATCGTCGTCATCGTCCTCATCGTCGTCATCGTCGTCATCGTCATCATCGTCATCATCGTCATCATCGTCATTACCGTCATTATCGTCATTATCGGCATTATCGGCAATATCGGCATTATCGGCATTATCGGCATTATCGTTATTATAGTCATTATCGTCATTATCGTCATTATCGTCATTATCGTCATTATCGTCATTATCGTCATTATCGTCATTATCGTCATCATCGTCATCATCGTTATTAACGTCATCATCGTCATCATCGTAATCATCGTCATCATCGTCATCATCGTCACCATCGTCACCATCGTCATCATCGTCATCATCGTCACCATCGTCACCATCGTCACCATCGTCACCATCGTCATCATCGTCATCATCGTCATCATCGTCACCATCGTCACCATCGTCACCATCGTCACCATCGTCATCATCGTCACCATCGTCACCATCGCCATCATCGTCACCATCGTCATCATCGCCATCTTCGCCATCATCGCCAGCATCGCCATCATCGTCATCATCGCCATCATCGTCATTATCGTCATTATCGTCATCATCGCCATCATCGCCATCATCGTCATCATCGCCATCATCGCCATCATCGTCATCATCGTCATCATCGTCATCATCGTCATCATCGTCATCATCGTCATCATCGTCATCATCGTCATCATCGTCCTCATCGTCGTCATCGTCGTCATCGTCATCATCGTCATCATCGTCATTACCGTCATTCTCGTCATTATCGTCACCATCGTCACCATCGTCATCATCGTCATCATCGTCACCATCGTCACCATCGTCACCATCGTCACCATCGTCATCATCGTCATCATCGTCATCATCGTCACCATCGTCACCATCGTCACCATCGTCACCATCGTCATCATCGTCACCATCGTCACCATCGCCATCATCGTCACCATCGTCATCATCGCCATCTTCGCCATCATCGCCAGCATCGCCATCATCGTCATCATCGCCATCATCGTCATTATCGTCATTATCGTCATTATCGTCATTATCGTCATTATCGTCTTTATCGTCATCATCGTCATCATCGTCATCATCGTCATTATCGTCATTATCGTCATTTTCGTCATTATCGTCATTATCGTCATTATCGTCATTATCGTCATTATCGTCATTATCGTCATCATCGTCATCATCGTCATCATCGTCATCATCGTCATCATCGTCATCATCGTCATCATCGTCATCATCGTCATCATCGTAATCATCGTCACCATCGTCACCATCGCCATCATCGGCATCATCGTCATCATCGTCATCATCGTCATCATCGTCATCATCGTCACCATCGGCACCATCGCCATCATCGTCATCATCGCCATCATCGCCATCATCGTCATCATCGTCATCATCGTCATCATCGTCATCATCGTCATCATCGTCATCATCGTCATCATCGTCATCATCGTCATCATCGTCATCATCGTCATCATCGTCATCATCGTCATTATCGTCATCATCGTCATCATCGTCATCATCGTCATCATCGTCACCATCGTCATCATCGTCATCATCGTCATCATCGTCATCATCGTCATCATCGTCATCATCGTCATCATCGTCATTATCGTCATTATCGTCATTATCGGCATTGTCGGCATTATCGTCATTATAGTCATTATAGTCATTATAGTCATTATCGTCATTATCGTCATTATCGGCCTTATCGTCATTATCGTCATTATCGTCATTATCGCCATTATCGTCATTATCGTCATTATCGTCATTATCGTCATTACCGGCATTATCGGCATTATCGGCATTACCGTCATTACCGTCATTACTGTGATTACCGTCATTACCGTCATTACCGGCATTACCGTCATTACCGTCATTACCGTCATTACCGTCATAACCGTCATTACCGTCATTACCGTCATCACCGTCATTACCGTCATTACGGTCATTACCGTCATTACCGTCATTACCGTCATTATCGTCATTATCGGCATTATCGGCATTATCGGCATTATCGGCATTATCGTTATTAGAGTCATTATCGTCATTATCGTCATTATCGTCATTATCGTCATTGCCGTCATTACCGTCATTACCGTCATTACCGTCATTACCGTCATTACCGTCATTACCGTCATCATCGTCATCATCGCCATCATCGCCATCATCGTCATCATCGCCATCATCGCCATCATCGTCATCATCGTCATCATCGTCATCATCGTCATCATCGTCATCATCGTCATCATCGTCCTCATCGTCGTCATCGTCGTCATCGTCATCATCGTCATCATCGTCATCATCGTCATTACCGTCATTATCGTCATTATCGTCATTATCGTCATTATCGTCATTATCGGCATCATCGTCATCATCGCCATCATCGCCATCATCGTCATCATCGTCATCATCGTCATCATCGTCATCATCGTCATCATCGTCATCATCGTCCTCATCGTCGTCATCGTCGTCATCGTCATCATCGTCATCATCGTCATTACCGTCATTATCGTCATTATCGGCATTATCGGCATTATCTGCATTATCGGCATTATCGGCATTATCGGCATTATCGTTATTATAGTCATTATCGTCATTATCGTCATCATCGTCATCATCGTTATTAACGTCATCATCGTCATCATCGTCATCATCGTCATCATCGTCATCATCGTCGTCATCGTCATCATCGTCATCATCGTCCTCATCGTCGTCATCGTCGTCATCGTCATCATCGTCATCATCGTCATTACCGTCATTATCGTCATTATCGTCATTATCGTCATTATCGGCATCATCGTCATCATCGCCATCATCGCCATCATCGTCATCATCGTCATCATCGTCATCATCGTCATCATCGTCATCATCGTCACCATCGGCACCATCGCCATCATCGTCATCATCGCCATCATCGCCATCATCGTCATCATCGTCATCATCGTCATCATCGTCATCATCGTCATCATCGTCATCATCGGCATCATCGTCATCATCGTCATCATCGTCATCATCGTCATTATCGTCATTATCGTCATTATCGGCATTATCGGCATTATCGTCATTACCGGCATTATCGGCATTATCGGCATTACCGTCATTACCGTCATTACCGTCATTACCGTCATTACCGTCATTACCGTCATTACCGTCATCATCGTCATCATCGCCATCATCGCCATCATCGTCATCATCGCCATCATCGCCATCATCGTCATCATCGTCATCATCGTCATCATCGTCATCATCGTCATCATCGTCATCATCGTCATCATCGTCCTCATCGTCGTCATCGTCGTCATCGTCATCATCGTCATCATCGTCATCATCGTCATTACCGTCATTATCGTCATTATCGTCATTATCGTCATTATCGTCATTATCGGCATCATCGTCATCATCGCCATCATCGCCATCATCGTCATCATCGTCATCATCGTCATCATCGTCATCATCGTCATCATCGTCATCATCGTCATCATCGTCCTCATCGTCGTCATCGTCGTCATCGTCATCATCGTCATCATCGTCATTACCGTCATTATCGTCATTATCGGCATTATCGGCATTATCTGCATTATCGGCATTATCGGCATTATCGGCATTATCGTTATTATAGTCATTATCGTCATTATCGTCATCATCGTCATCATCGTTATTAACGTCATCATCGTCATCATCGTCATCATCGTCATCATCGTCATCATCGTCGTCATCGTCATCATCGTCATCATCGTCCTCATCGTCGTCATCGTCGTCATCGTCATCATCGTCATCATCGTCATTACCGTCATTATCGTCATTATCGTCATTATCGTCATTATCGGCATCATCGTCATCATCGCCATCATCGCCATCATCGTCATCATCGTCATCATCGTCATCATCGTCATCATCGTCATCATCGTCACCATCGGCACCATCGCCATCATCGTCATCATCGCCATCATCGCCATCATCGTCATCATCGTCATCATCGTCATCATCGTCATCATCGTCATCATCGTCATCATCGTCATCATCGGCATCATCGTCATCATCGTCATCATCGTCATCATCGTCATTATCGTCATTATCGGCATTATCGGCATTATCGTCATTACCGGCATTTTCGGCATTATCGGCATTACCGTCATTACCGTCATTACCGTCATTACCGTCATTACTGTGATTACCGTCATTACCGTCATTACCGGCATTACCGTCATTACCGTCATTACCGTCATTACCGTCATTACCGTCATCACCGTCATTACCGTCATTACGGTCATTACCGTCATTACCGTCATTATCGTCATTATCGTCATTATCGTCATTATCGGCATTATCGTCATTATCGTCATTATCGTCATTATCGTCATTATCGTCATTATCGTCATTATCGTCATTATCGTCATTATCGGCATCATCGTCATCATCGCCATCATCGCCATCATCGTCATCATCGTCATCATCGTCATCATCGTCATCATCGTCATCATCGTCATCATCGTCATCATCGTCCTCATCGTCGTCATCGTCGTCATCGTCATCATCGTCATCATCGTCATCATCGTCATTACCGTCATTATCGTCATTATCGGCATTATCGGCATTATCTGCATTATCGGCATTATCGGCATTATCGGCATTATCGTTATTATAGTCATTATCGTCATTATCGTCATTATCGTCATCATCGTCATTATCGTCATCATCGTCATCATCGTTATTAACGTCATCATCGTCATCATCGTCATCATCGTCATCATCGTCATCATCGTCGTCATCGTCATCATCGTCATCATCGTCCTCATCGTCGTCATCGTCGTCATCGTCATCATCGTCATCATCGTCATTACCGTCATTATCGTCATTATCGTCTTTATCGGCATCATCGTCATCATCGCCATCATCGCCATCATCGTCATCATCGTCATCATCGTCATCATCGTCATCATCGTCATCATCGTCATCATCGTCATCATCGTCCTCATCGTCGTCATCGTCGTCATCGTCATCATCGTCATCATCGTCATCATCGTCATTACCGTCATTATCGTCATTATCGGCATTATCGGCATTATCGGTATTATCGGCATTATCGGCATTATCGTTATTAGAGTCATTATCGTCATTATCGTCATTATCGTCATTATCGTCATTGCCGTCATTACCGTCATTACCGTCATTACCGTCATTACCGTCATTACCGTCATTACCGTCATCATCGTCATCATCGCCATCATCGCCATCATCGTCATCATCGCCATCATCGCCATCATCGTCATCATCGTCATCATCGTCATCATCGTCATCATCGTCATCATCGTCATCATCGTCATCATCGTCATCATCGTCCTCATCGTCGTCATCGTCGTCATCGTCATCATCGTCATCATCGTCATTACCGTCATTCTCGTCATTATCGTCATTATCGTCATTATCGTCATTATCGGCATCATCGTCATCATCGCCATCATCGCCATCATCGTCATCATCGTCATCATCGTCATCATCGTCATCATCGTCATCATCGTCATCATCGTCCTCATCGTCGTCATCGTCGTCATCGTCATCATCGTCATCATCGTCATTACCGTCATTATCGTCATTATCGGCATTATCGGCATTATCTGCATTATCGGCATTATCGGCATTATCGGCATTATCGTTATTATAGTCATTATCGTCATTATCGTCATTATCGTCATCATCGTCATCATCGTTATTAACGTCATCATCGTCATCATCGTCATCATCGTCATCATCGTCGTCATCGTCATCATCGTCATCATCGTCCTCATCGTCGTCATCGTCGTCATCGTCATCATCGTCATCATCGTCATTACCGTCATTATCGTCATTATCGTCATTATCGTCATTATCGGCATCATCGTCATCATCGCCATCATCGCCATCATCGTCATCATCGTCATCATCGTCATCATCGTCATCATCGTCATCATCGTCATCATCGTCGTCATCGTCCTCATCGTCGTCATCGTCGTCATCGTCATCATCGTCATCATCGTCATCATCGTCATTACCGTCATTATCGTCATTATCGGCATTATCGGCAATATCGGCATTATCGGCATTATCGGCATTATCGTTATTATAGTCATTATCGTCATTATCGTCATTATCGTCATTATCGTCATTATCGTCATTATCGTCATCATCGTCATCATCGTTATTAACGTCATCATCGTCATCATCGTAATCATCGTCATCATCGTCATCATCGTCACCATCGTCACCATCGTCATCATCGTCATCATCGTCACCATCGTCACCATCGTCACCATCGTCACCATCGTCATCATCGTCATCATCGTCATCATCGTCACCATCGTCACCATCGTCACCATCGTCACCATCGTCATCATCGTCACCATCGTCACCATCGCCATCATCGTCACCATCGTCATCATCGCCATCTTCGCCATCATCGCCAGCATCGCCATCATCGTCATCATCGCCATCATCGTCATTATCGTCATTATCGTCATTATCGTCATTATCGTCATTATCGTCATTATCGTCATTATCGTCATTATCGTCATTATCGTCATTATCGGCATCATCGTCATCATCGCCATCATCGCCATCATCGTCATCATCGTCATCATCGTCATCATCGTCATCATCGTCATCATCGTCATCATCGTCATCATCGTCCTCATCGTCGTCATCGTCGTCATCGTCGTCACCATCGTCACCATCGTCATCATCGTCATCATCGTCACCATCGTCACCATCGTCACCATCGTCACCATCGTCATCATCGTCATCATCGTCATCATCGTCACCATCGTCACCATCGTCACCATCGTCACCATCGTCATCATCGTCACCATCGTCACCATCGCCATCATCGTCACCATCGTCATCATCGCCATCTTCGCCATCATCGCCAGCATCGCCATCATCGTCATCATCGCCATCATCGTCATTATCGTCATTATCGTCATTATCGTCATTATCGTCATTATCGTCATTATCGTCATTATCGTCATTATCGTCATTATCGTCATTATCGGCATCATCGTCATCATCGCCATCATCGCCATCATCGTCATCATCGTCATCATCGTCATCATCGTCATCATCGTCATCATCGTCATCATCGTCCTCATCGTCGTCATCGTCGTCATCGTCATCATCGTCATCATCGTCATCATCGTCATTACCGTCATTATCGTCATTATCGGCATTATCGGCATTATCTGCATTATCGGCATTATCGGCATTATCGGCATTATCGTTATTATAGTCATTATCGTCATTATCGTCATTATCGTCATCATCGTCATCATCGTTATTAACGTCATCATCGTCATCATCGTCATCATCGTCATCATCGTCATCATCGTCGTCATCGTCATCATCGTCATCATCGTCCTCATCGTCGTCATCGTCGTCATCGTCATCATCGTCATCATCGTCATTACCGTCATTATCGTCATTATCGTCTTTATCGGCATCATCGTCATCATCGCCATCATCGCCATCATCGTCATCATCGTCATCATCGTCATCATCGTCATCATCGTCATCATCGTCATCATCGTCATCATCGTCCTCATCGTCGTCATCGTCGTCATCGTCATCATCGTCATCATCGTCATCATCGTCATTACCGTCATTATCGTCATTATCGGCATTATCGGCATTATCGGCATTATCGTTATTAGAGTCATTATCGTCATTATCGTCATTATCGTCATTATCGTCATTGCCGTCATTACCGTCATTACCGTCATTACCGTCATTACCGTCATTACCGTCATTACCGTCATCATCGTCATCATCGCCATCATCGCCATCATCGTCATCATCGCCATCATCGCCATCATCGTCATCATCGTCATCATCGTCATCATCGTCATCATCGTCATCATCGTCATCATCGTCATCATCGTCATCATCGTCCTCATCGTCGTCATCGTCGTCATCGTCATCATCGTCATCATCGTCATTACCGTCATTATCGTCATTATCGTCATTATCGTCATTATCGTCATTATCGGCATCATCGTCATCATCGCCATCATCGCCATCATCGTCATCATCGTCATCATCGTCATCATCGTCATCATCGTCATCATCGTCATCATCGTCATCATCGTCCTCATCGTCGTCATCGTCGTCATCGTCATCATCGTCATCATCGTCATTACCGTCATTATCGTCATTATCGGCATTATCGGCATTATCTGCATTATCGGCATTATCGGCATTATCGGCATTATCGTTATTATAGTCATTATCGTCATTATCGTCATTATCGTCATCATCGTTATTAACGTCATCATCGTCATCATCGTCATCATCGTCATCATCGTCGTCATCGTCATCATCGTCATCATCGTCCTCATCGTCGTCATCGTCGTCATCGTCATCATCGTCATCATCGTCATTACCGTCATTATCGTCATTATCGTCATTATCGTCATTATCGTCATTATCGGCATCATCGTCATCATCGCCATCATCGCCATCATCGTCATCATCGTCATCATCGTCATCATCGTCATCATCGTCATCATCGTCATCATCGTCGTCATCGTCCTCATCGTCGTCATCGTCGTCATCGTCATCATCGTCATCATCGTCATCATCGTCATCATCGTCATTACGGTCATTATCGTCATTATCGGCATTATCGGCAATATCGGCATTATCGGCATTATCGGCATTATCGTTATTATAGTCATTATCGTCATTATCGTCATTATCGTCATTATCGTCATTATCGTCATTATCGTCATTATCGTCATCATCGTCATCATCGTTATTAACGTCATCATCGTCATCATCGTAATCATCGTCATCATCGTCATCATCGTCACCATCGTCACCATCGTCATCATCGTCATCATCGTCACCATCGTCACCATCGTCACAATCGTCACCATCGTCATCATCGTCATCATCGTCATCATCGTCACCATCGTCACCATCGTCACCATCGTCACCATCGTCATCATCGTCACCATCGTCACCATCGCCATCATCGTCACCATCGTCATCATCGCCATCTTCGCCATCATCGCCAGCATCGCCATCATCGTCATCATCGCCATCATCGTCATTATCGTCATTATCGTCATTATCGTCATTATCGTCATTGCCGTCATTACCGTCATTACCGTCATTACCGTCATTACCGTCATTACCGTCATTACCGTCATTACCGTCATCATCGTCATCATCGCCATCATCGCCATCATCGTCATAATCGCCATCATCGCCATCATCGTCATCATCGTCATCATCGTCATCATCGTCATCATCGTCATCATCGTCATCATCGTCATCATCGTCATCATCGTCCTCATCGTCGTCATCGTCGTCATCGTCATCATCGTCATCATCGTCATTACCGTCATTATCGTCATTATCGTCATTATCGTCATTATCGTCATTATCGGCATCATCGTCATCATCGCCATCATCGCCATCATCGTCATCATCGTCATCATCGTCATCATCGTCATCATCGTCATCATCGTCATCATCGTCATCATCGTCCTCATCGTCGTCATCGTCGTCATCGTCATCATCGTCATCATCGTCATTACCGTCATTATCGTCATTATCGGCATTATCGGCATTATCTGCATTATCGGCATTATCGGCATTATCGGCATCATCGTCATCATCGTCATCATCGTCATCATCGTCATCATCGTCATCATCGTCATCATCGTCATCATCGTCATCATCGTCATCATCGTAATCATCGTCACCATCGTCACCATCGCCATCATCGGCATCATCGTCATCATCGTCATCATCGTCATCATCGTCATCATCGTCACCATCGGCACCATCGCCATCATCGTCATCATCGCCATCATCGCCATCATCGTCATCATCGTCATCATCGTCATCATCGTCATCATCGTCATCATCGTCGTCATCGCCCTCATCGTCGTCATCGTCGTCATCGTCATCATCGTCATCATCGTCATCATCGTCATTACCGTCATTATCGTCATTATCGTCATTATCGGCAATATCGGCATTATCGGCATTATCGGCATTATCGTTATTATAGTCATTATCGTCATTATCGTCATTATCGTCATTATCGTCATTATCGTCATTATCGTCATTATCGTCATCATCGTCATCATCGTTATTAACGTCATCATCGTCATCATCGTAATCATCGTCATCATCGTCATCATCGTCACCATCGTCACCATCGTCATCATCGTCATCATCGTCACCATCGTCACCATCGTCACCATCGTCACCATCGTCATCATCGTCATCATCGTCATCATCGTCACCATCGTCACCATCGTCACCATCGTCACCATCGTCATCATCGTCACCATCGTCACCATCGCCATCATCGTCACCATCGTCATCATCGCCATCTTCGCCATCATCGCCAGCATCGCCATCATCGTCATCATCGCCATCATCGTCATTATCGTCATTATCGTCATTATCGTCATTATCGTCATTATCGTCTTTATCGTCATCATCGTCATCATCGTCATCATCGTCATTATCGTCATTATCGTCATTTTCGTCATTATCGTCATTATCGTCATTATCGTCATTATCGTCATTATCGTCATTATCGTCATCATCGTCATCATCGTCATCATCGTCATCATCGTCATCATCGTCATCATCGTCACCATCGTCATCATCGTCATCATCGTCATCATCGTCATCATCGTCATCATCGTCATCATCGTCATCATCGTCATTATCGTCATTATCGTCATTATCGGCATTGTCGGCATTATCGTCATTATAGTCATTGTAGTCATTATCGTCATTATCGTCATTATCGGCCTTATCGTCATTATCGTCATTATCGTCATTATCGCCATTATCGTCATTATCGTCATTATCGTCATTATCGTCATTACCGGCATTATCGGCATTATCGGCATTACCGTCATTACCGTCATTACTGTGATTACCGTCATTATCGTCATTATCGTCATTATCGTCATTATCGTCATTATCGTCATTATCGTCATCATCGTCATCATCGTTATTAACGTCATCATCGTCATCATCGTAATCATCGTCATCATCGTCATCATCGTCACCATCGTCACCATCGTCATCATCGTCATCATCGTCACCATCGTCACCATCGTCACCATCGTCACCATCGTCATCATCGTCATCATCGTCTTCATCGTCACCATCGTCACCATCGTCACCATCGTCACCATCGTCATCATCGTCACCATCGTCACCATCGCCATCATCGTCACCATCGTCATCATCGCCATCTTCGCCATCATCGCCAGCATCGCCATCATCGTCATCATCGCCATCATCGTCATTATCGTCATTATCGTCACCGTCGTCATCATCGTCATCATCGTCATAATCGTCATCATCGTCATCATCGTCATCATCGTCATCATCGTCATCATCGTCACCATCGTCACCATCGTCACCATCGTCACCATCGTCACAATCGTCACCATCGTTATCATCGTCATCATCGTCACCATCGTCATCATCGTCATCATCGACATCATCGACATTATCGTCATTATCGTCATTATCGTCATTATCGTCATTATCGTCATTATCGTCATTATCGTCATTATCGTCATTATAGCCATTATCGTCATTATCGTCATTATCGTCATTATCGTCATTACCGGCATTATCGGCATTATCGTCATTACCGTCATTACCGTCATTACTGTGATTACCGTCATTACCGTCATTGCCGGCATTACCGTCATTACCGTCATTACAGTCATTACCGTCATTACAGTCATTACCGTCATTACCGTCATTACCGTCATTATCGTCATTACCGTCATTACCGTCATTACCGTCATTACCGGCATTACCGTCATTACCGTCATTATCGTCATCATCGTCATCATCGTTATTAACGTCATCATCGTCACCATCGTCATCATCGTCATCATCGTCATCATCGTCGTCATCGTCATCATCGTCATCATCGTCCTCATCGTCGTCATCGTCGTCATCGTCATCATCGTCATCATCGTCATTACCGTCATTATCGTCATTATCGTCATTATCGGCATCATCGTCATCATCGTCATCATCGTCATCATCTTCATCATCATCATCATCGTCATCATCGTCATTATCGTCATTATCGTCATTATCGTCATTATCGTCATTATCGGCATTATCGGCATTATCGTCATTATCGTCATTATCGTCATTATAGTCATTATCGTCATTATCGTCATTATCGTCATTATCGTCATTGTCGTCATTATCGTCATTATCGTCATTATCGTCATTATCGTCATTATCGTCATTAACGGCATTACCGGCATTATCGGCATTACCGTCATTACCGTCATTACCGTCATTACCGTCATTACCGTCATTACCGTCATTACCGTCATTACCGGGATTACCGTCATTACCGTCATTACTGGCATTACCGTCATTACCGTCATTACCGTCATTACCGTCATTACCGTCATTACCGTCATTACCGTCATTACCGTCATTACCGTCAATACCGTCATTACCGTCATTACCGTCATTACCGTCATTACCGTCATTATCGTCATTATCGTCATTATCGCCATTATCGCCATTATCGTCATTATCGTCATTATCGTCACCATCGTCATCATCGTCATCATCGTCACCATCGTCACCATCGTCACCATCGCCATCATCGTCACCAACGTCATCATCGTCATCATCGTCATCATCGTCATCATCGACATCATCGCCATCATCGTCATCATCGCCATCATCGCCATCATCGTCATCATCGCCATCATCGTCATCATCGTCATCATCGTCATCATCGTCATCATCGTCATCATCGCCATCATCGCCATCATCGACATCATCGCCATCATCGCCATCATCGTCATCATCGCCATCATCGTCATCATCGTCACCATCGTCATCATCGTCATCATCGTCATCATCGTCATCATCGTCATCATCGTCATCATCGTCATCATCGTCATCATCGTCACCATCGTCACCATCGTCACCATCGTCACCATCGTCACCATCGTCACCATCGTTATCATCGTCATCATCGTCACCATCGTCATCATCGTCATCATCGTCATCATCGTCACCATCGTCACCATCGTCATCATCGTCATTACCGGCATTATCGGCATTATCGGCATTACCGTCATTACCGTCATTACCGTCATTACCGTCATTACTGTCATTACCGTCATTACCGGCATTACCGGCATTACCGTCAATACCGTCATTACCGTCATTACCGTCATTACCGTCATTACCGTCATTACCGTCATTATCGTCATTATCGTCATTATCGTCACCATCGTCATCATCGTCATCATCGTCACCATCGTCACCATCGCCACCATCGCCATCATTGTCACCAACGTCATCATCGTCATCATCGTCATCATCGTCATCACCGACATCATCGCCATCATCGTCATCATCGCCATCATCGCCATCATCGTCATCATCGGCATCATCGTCATCATCGTCACCATCGTCACCATCGTCACCATCGTCACCATCGTCACCATCGTCACCATCGTCATCATCGTCATCATCGTCATCATCGTCATCATCGTCATCATCGTCATCATCGTCATCATCGTCATCATCGTCATCATCGTCATCATCGTCATCATCGTCATCATCGTCATCATCGTCATCATCGTCATCATCGTCATCATCGTCATCAGCGTCATCATCGTCATCATCGTCATCATCGTCATCATCGTCCTCATCGTCGTCATCGTCGTCATCGTCATAATCGTCATCATCGTCATCATCGTCATTACCGTCATTATCGTCATTATCGGCATTATCGGCATTATCTGCATTATCGGCATTATCGGCATTATCGGCATTATCGTTATTATAGTCATTACCGTCATTATCGTCATTATCGTCATCATCGTCATCATCGTTATTAACGTCATCATCGTCACCATCGTCATCATCGTCATCATCGTCATCATCGTCGTCATCGTCATCATCGTCATCATCGTCCTCATCGTCGTCATCGTCGTCATCGTCATCATCGTCATCATCGTCATTACCGTCATTATCGTCATTATCGTCATTATCGGCATCATCGTCATCATCGCCATCATCGCCATCATCGTCATCATCGTCATCATCGTCATCATCGTCATCATCGTCATCATCGTCATCATCGTCATCATCGTCCTCATCGTCGTCATCGTCGTCATCGTCATCATCGTCATCATCGTCATTACCGTCATTATCGTCATTATCGGCATTATCGGCATTATCTGCATTATCGGCATTATCGGCATTATCGGCATTATCGTTATTATAGTCATTATCGTCATTATCGTCATTATCGTCATCATCGTCATCATCGTTATTAACGTCATCATCGTCATCATCGTCATCATCGTCATCATCGTCGTCATCGTCATCATCGTCATCATCGTCCTCATCGTCGTCATCGTCGTCATCGTCATCATCGTCATCATCGTCATTACCGTCATTATCGTCATTATCGTCATTATCGGCATCATCGTCATCATCGCCATCATCGCCATCATCGTCATCATCGTCATCATCGTCATCATCGTCATCATCGTCATCATCGTCACCATCGGCACCATCGCCATCATCGTCATCATCGCCATCATCGCCATCATCGTCATCATCGTCATCATCGTCATCATCGTCATCATCGTCATCATCGTCATCATCGTCATCATCGGCATCATCGTCATCATCGTCATCATCGTCATCATCGTCATTATCGTCATTATCGTCATTATCGGCATTATCGTCATTACCGGCATTATCGGCATTATCGGCATTACCGTCATTACCGTCATTACCGTCATTACCGTCATTACCGTCATTACTGTGATTACCGTCATTACCGTCATTACCGGCATTACCGTCATTACCGTCATTACCGTCATTACCGTCATTACCATCATCACCGTCATTACCGTCATTACGGTCATTACCGTCATTACCGTCATTATCGTCATTATCGTCATTATCGTCATTATCGGCATTATCGTCATTATCGTCATTATCGTCATTATCGTCATTATCGTCATTATCGTCATTATCGTCATTATCGTCATTATCGGCATCATCGTCATCATCGCCATCATCGCCATCATCGTCATCATCGTCATCATCGTCATCATCGTCATCATCGTCATCATCGTCATCATCGTCCTCATAGTCGTCATCGTCGTCATCGTCATCATCGTCATCATCGTCATTACCGTCATTATCGTCATTATCGGCATTATCGGCATTATCTGCATTATCGGCATTATCGGCATTATCGGCATTATCGTTATTATAGTCATTATCGTCATTATCGTCATTATCGTCATCATCGTCATCATCGTTATTAACGTCATCATCGTCATCATCGTCATCATCGTCATCATCGTCGTCATCGTCATCATCGTCATCATCGTCCTCATCGTCGTCATCGTCGTCATCGTCATCATCGTCATCATCGTCATTACCGTCATTATCGTCATTATCGTCATTATCGTCATTATCGGCATCATCGTCATCATCGCCATCATCGCCATCATCGTCATCATCGTCATCATCGTCATCATCGTCATCATCGTCATCATCGTCATCATCGTCGTCATCGTCCTCATCGTCGTCATCGTCGTCATCGTCATCATCGTCATCATCGTCATCATCGTCATTACCG
Source organism: Andrena chrysosceles (assembly GCA_963855975.1). Lineage (NCBI taxonomy): Eukaryota > Metazoa > Arthropoda > Insecta > Hymenoptera > Andrenidae > Andrena > Andrena chrysosceles. The sequence goes on from CAWLCU010000594.1 coordinate 915,755, forward strand.
TCATTATCGTCATTATCGGCATTATCGGCAATATCGGCATTATCGGCATTATCGGCATTATCGTTATTATAGTCATTATCGTCATTATCGTCATTATCGTCATTATCGTCATTATCGTCATTATCGTCATTATCGTCATTATCGTCATTATCGTCATTATCGTCATCATCGTCATCATCGTTATTAACGTCATCATCGTCATCATCGTAATCATCGTCATCATCGTCATCATCGTCACCATCGTCACCATCGTCATCATCGTCATCATCGTCACCATCGTCACCATCGTCACCATCGTCACCATCGTCATCATCGTCATCATCGTCATCATCGTCACCATCGTCACCATCGTCACCATCGTCATCATCGTCACCATCGTCACCATCGCCATCATCGTCACCATCGTCATCATCGCCATCTTCGCCATCATCGCCAGCATCGCCATCATCGTCATCATCGCCATCATCGTCATTATCGTCATTATCGTCATTATCGTCATTATCGTCATTATCGTCTTTATCGTCATCATCGTCATCATCGTCATCATCGTCATTATCGTCATTATCGTCATTTTCGTCATTATCGTCATTATCGTCATTATCGTCATTATCGTCATTATCGTCATTATCGTCATCATCCTCATCATCGTCATCATCGTCATCATCGTCATCATCGTCATCATCGTCATCATCGTCATCATCGTCATCATCGTAATCATCGTCACCATCGTCACCATCGCCATCATCGGCATCATCGTCATCATCGTCATCATCGTCATCATCGTCATCATCGTCACCATCGGCACCATCGCCATCATCGTCATCATCGCCATCATCGCCATCATCGTCATCATCGTCATCATCGTCATCATCGTCATCATCGTCATCATCGTCATCATCGTCATCATCGTCATCATCGTCATCATCGTCATCATCGTCATCATCGTCATCATCGTCATCATCGTCATTATCGTCATCATCGTCATCATCGTCATCATCGTCATCATCGTCACCATCGTCATCATCGTCATCATCGTCATCATCGTCATCATCGTCATCATCGTCATCATCGTCATCATCGTCATTATCGTCATTATCGTCATTATCGGCATTGTCGGCATTATCGTCATTATAGTCATTATAGTCATTATAGTCATTATCGTCATTATCGTCATTATCGGCCTTATCGTCATTATCGTCATTATCGTCATTATCGCCATTATCGTCATTATCGTCATTATCGTCATTATCGTCATTACCGGCATTATCGGCATTATCGGCATTACCGTCATTACCGTCATTACTGTGATTACCGTCATTACCGTCATTACCGGCATTACCGTCATTACCGTCATTACCGTCATTACCGTCATTACCGTCATTACCGTCATTACCGTCATTACGGTCATTACCGTCATTACCGTCATTACCGTCATTATCGTCATTATCGGCATTATCGGCATTATCGGCATTATCGGCATTATCGTTATTAGAGTCATTATCGTCATTATCGTCATTATCGTCATTATCGTCATTGCCGTCATTACCGTCATTACCGTCATTACCGTCATTACCGTCATTACCGTCATTACCGTCATCATCGTCATCATCGCCATCATCGCCATCATCGTCATCATCGCCATCATCGCCATCATCGTCATCATCGTCATTACCGTCATTATCGTCATTATCGTCATTATCGTCATTATCGTCATTATCGGCATCATCGTCATCATCGCCATCATCGCCATCATCGTCATCATCGTCATCATCGTCATCATCGTCATCATCGTCATCATCGTCATCATCGTCATCATCGTCCTCATCGTCGTCATCGTCGTCATCGTCATCATCGTCATCATCGTCATTACCGTCATTATCGTCATTATCGGCATTATCGGCATTATCTGCATTATCGGCATTATCGGCATTATCGGCATTATCGTTATTATAGTCATTATCGTCATTATCGTCATCATCGTCATCATCGTTATTAACGTCATCATCGTCATCATCGTCATCATCGTCATCATCGTCATCATCGTCGTCATCGTCATCATCGTCATCATCGTCCTCATCGTCGTCATCGTCGTCATCGTCATCATCGTCATCATCGTCATTACCGTCATTATCGTCATTATCGTCATTATCGTCATTATCGGCATCATCGTCATCATCGCCATCATCGCCATCATCGTCATCATCGTCATCATCGTCATCATCGTCATCATCGTCATCATCGTCACCATCGGCACCATCGCCATCATCGTCATCATCGCCATCATCGCCATCATCGTCATCATCGTCATCATCGTCATCATCGTCATCATCGTCATCATCGTCATCATCGTCATCATCGGCATCATCGTCATCATCGTCATCATCGTCATCATCGTCATTATCGTCATTATCGGCATTATCGGCATTATCGTCATTACCGGCATTATCGGCATTATCGGCATTACCGTCATTACCGTCATTACCGTCATTACCGTCATTACTGTGATTACCGTCATTACCGTCATTACCGGCATTACCGTCATTACCGTCATTACCGTCATTACCGTCATTACCGTCATCACCGTCATTACCGTCATTACGGTCATTACCTTCATTACCGTCATTATCGTCATTATCGTCATTATCGTCATTATCGGCATTATCGTCATTATCGTCATTATCGTCATTATCGTCATTATCGTCATTATCGTCATTATCGGCATCATCGTCATCATCGCCATCATCGCCATCATCGTCATCATCGTCATCATCGTCATCATCGTCATCATCGTCATCATCGTCATCATCGTCATCATCGTCCTCATCGTCGTCATCGTCGTCATCGTCATCATCGTCATCATCGTCATCATCGTCATTACCGTCATTATCGTCATTATCGGCATTATCGGCATTATCTGCATTATCGGCATTATCGGCATTATCGGCATTATCGTTATTATAGTCATTATCGTCATTATCGTCATTATCGTCATCATCGTCATCATCGTTATTAACGTCATCATCGTCATCATCGTCATCATCGTCATCATCGTCATCATCGTCGTCATCGTCATCATCGTCATCATCGTCCTCATCGTCGTCATCGTCGTCATCGTCATCATCGTCATCATCGTCATTACCGTCATTATCGTCATTATCGTCTTTATCGGCATCATCGTCATCATCGCCATCATCGCCATCATCGTCATCATCGTCATCATCGTCATCATCGTCATCATCGTCATCATCGTCATCATCGTCATCATCGTCCTCATCGTCGTCATCGTCGTCATCGTCATCATCGTCATCATCGTCATCATCGTCATTACCGTCATTATCGTCATTATCGGCATTATCGGCATTATCGGCATTATCGGCATTATCGGCATTATCGTTATTAGAGTCATTATCGTCATTATCGTCATTATCGTCATTATCGTCATTGCCGTCATTACCGTCATTACCGTCATTACCGTCATTACCGTCATTACCGTCATTACCGTCATCATCGTCATCATCGCCATCATCGCCATCATCGTCATCATCGCCATCATCGCCATCATCGTCATCATCGTCATCATCGTCATCATCGTCATCATCATCATCATCGTCATCATCGTCATCATCGTCATCATCGTCCTCATCGTCGCCATCGTCGTCATCGTCATCATCGTCATCATCGTCATTACCGTCATTCTCGTCATTATCGTCATTATCGTCATTATCGTCATTATCGGCATCATCGTCATCATCGCCATCATCGCCATCATCGTCATCATCGTCATCATCGTCATCATCGTCATCATCGTCATCATCGTCATCATCGTCCTCATCGTCGTCATCGTCGTCATCGTCATCATCGTCATCATCGTCATTACCGTCATTATCGTCATTATCGGCATTATCGGCATTATCTGCATTATCGGCATTATCGGCATTATCGGCATTATCGTTATTATAGTCATTATCGTCATTATCGTCATTATCGTCATCATCGTCATCATCGTTATTAACGTCATCATCGTCATCATCGTCATCATCGTCATCATCGTCGTCATCGTCATCATCGTCATCATCGTCCTCATCGTCGTCATCGTCGTCATCGTCATCATCGTCATCATCGTCATTACCGTCATTATCGTCATTATCGTCATTATCGTCATTATCGGCATCATCGTCATCATCGCCATCATCGCCATCATCGTCATCATCGTCATCATCGTCATCATCGTCATCATCGTCATCATCGTCATCATCGTCGTCATCGTCCTCATCGTCGTCATCGTCGTCATCGTCATCATCGTCATCATCGTCATCATCGTCATTACCGTCATTATCGTCATTATCGGCATTATCGGCAATATCGGCATTATCGGCATTATCGGCATTATCGTTATTATAGTCATTATCGTCATTATCGGCATTATCGTTATTATAGTCATTATCGTCATTATCGTCATTATCGTCATTATCGTCATTATCGTCATTATCGTCATTATCGTCATTATCGTCATCATCGTCATCATCGTTATTAACGTCATCATCGTCATCATCGTAATCATCGTCATCATCGTCATCATCGTCACCATCGTCACCATCGTCATCATCGTCATCATCGTCACCATCGTCACCATCGTCACCATCGTCACCATCGTCATCATCGTCATCATCGTCATCATCGTCACCATCGTCACCATCGTCACCATCGTCACCATCGTCATCATCGTCACCATCGTCACCATCGCCATCATCGTCACCATCGTCATCATCGCCATCTTCGCCATCATCGCCAGCATCGCCATCATCGTCATCATCGCCATCATCGTCATTATCGTCATTATCGTCATCATCGCCATCATCGCCATCATCGTCATCATCGCCATCATCGCCATCATCGTCATCATCGTCATCATCGTCATCATCGTCATCATCGTCATCATCGTCATCATCGCCATCATCGCCATCATCGTCATCATCGCCATCATCGCCATCATCGTCATCATCGTCATCATCGTCATCATCGTCATCATCGTCATCATCGTCATCATCGTCATCATCGTCCTCATCGTCGTCATCGTCGTCATCGTCATCATCGTCATCATCGTCATCATCGTCATTACCGTCATTATCGTCATTATCGTCATTATCGTCATTATCGTCATTATCGGCATCATCGTCATCATCGCCATCATCGCCATCATCGTCATCATCGTCATCATCGTCATCATCGTCATCATCGTCATCATCGTCATCATCGTCCTCATCGTCGTCATCGTCGTCATCGTCATCATCGTCATCATCGTCATTACCGTCATTATCGTCATTATCGGCATTATCGGCATTATCTGCATTATCGGCATTATCGGCATTATCGGCATTATCGTTATTATAGTCATTATCGTCATTATCGTCATCATCGTCATCATCGTTATTAACGTCATCATCGTCATCATCGTCATCATCGTCATCATCGTCATCATCGTCGTCATCGTCATCATCGTCATCATCGTCCTCATCGTCGTCATCGTCGTCATCGTCATCATCGTCATCATCGTCATTACCGTCATTATCGTCATTATCGTCATTATCGTCATTATCGGCATCATCGTCATCATCGCCATCATCGCCATCATCGTCATCATCGTCATCATCGTCATCATCGTCATCATCGTCATCATCGTCACCATCGGCACCATCGCCATCATCGTCATCATCGCCATCATCGCCATCATCGTCATCATCGTCATCATCGTCATCATCGTCATCATCGTCATCATCGTCATCATCGGCATCATCGTCATCATCGTCATCATCGTCATCATCGTCATTATCGTCATTATCGTCATTATCGGCATTATCGGCATTATCGTCATTACCGGCATTATCGGCATTATCGGCATTACCGTCATTACCGTCATTACCGTCATTACCGTCATTACCGTCATTACCGTCATCATCGTCATCATCGCCATCATCGCCATCATCGTCATCATCGCCATCATCGCCATCATCGTCATCATCGTCATCATCGTCATCATCGTCATCATCGTCATCATCGTCATCATCGTCATCATCGTCCTCATCGTCGTCATCGTCGTCATCGTCATCATCGTCATCATCGTCATCATCGTCATTACCGTCATTATCGTCATTATCGTCATTATCGTCATTATCGTCATTATCGGCATCATCGTCATCATCGCCATCATCGCCATCATCGTCATCATCGTCATCATCGTCATCATCGTCATCATCGTCATCATCGTCATCATCGTCATCATCGTCCTCATCGTCGTCATCGTCGTCATCGTCATCATCGTCATCATCGTCATTACCGTCATTATCGTCATTATCGGCATTATCGGCATTATCTGCATTATCGGCATTATCGGCATTATCGGCATTATCGTTATTATAGTCATTATCGTCATTATCGTCATCATCGTCATCATCGTTATTAACGTCATCATCGTCATCATCGTCATCATCGTCATCATCGTCATCATCGTCGTCATCGTCATCATCGTCATCATCGTCATCATCGTCCTCATCGTCGTCATCGTCGTCATCGTCATCATCGTCATCATCGTCATTACCGTCATTATCGTCATTATCGTCATTATCGTCATTATCGGCATCATCGTCATCATCGCCATCATCGCCATCATCGTCATCATCGTCATCATCGTCATCATCGTCATCATCGTCATCATCGTCACCATCGGCACCATCGCCATCATCGTCATCATCGCCATCATCGCCATCATCGTCATCATCGTCATCATCGTCATCATCGTCATCATCGTCATCATCGTCATCATCGTCATCATCGGCATCATCGTCATCATCGTCATCATCGTCATCATCGTCATTATCGTCATTATCGGCATTATCGGCATTATCGTCATTACCGGCATTATCGGCATTATCGGCATTACCGTCATTACCGTCATTACCGTCATTACCGTCATTACTGTGATTACCGTCATTACCGTCATTACCGGCATTACCGTCATTACCGTCATTACCGTCATTACCGTCATTACCGTCATCACCGTCATTACCGTCATTACGGTCATTACCGTCATTACCGTCATTATCGTCATTATCGTCATTATCGTCATTATCGGCATTATCGTCATTATCGTCATTATCGTCATTATCGTCATTATCGTCATTATCGTCATTATCGTCATTATCGTCATTATCGGCATCATCGTCATCATCGCCATCATCGCCATCATCGTCATCATCGTCATCATCGTCATCATCGTCATCATCGTCATCATCGTCATCATCGTCATCATCGTCCTCATCGTCGTCATCGTCGTCATCGTCATCATCGTCATCATCGTCATCATCGTCATTACCGTCATTATCGTCATTATCGGCATTATCGGCATTATCTGCATTATCGGCATTATCGGCATTATCGGCATTATCGTTATTATAGTCATTATCGTCATTATCGTCATTATCGTCATCATCGTCATCATCGTTATTAACGTCATCATCGTCATCATCGTCATCATCGTCATCATCGTCATCATCGTCGTCATCGTCATCATCGTCATCATCGTCCTCATCGTCGTCATCGTCGTCATCGTCATCATCGTCATCATCGTCATTACCGTCATTATCGTCATTATCGTCTTTGTCGGCATCATCGTCATCATCGCCATCATCGCCATCATCGTCATCATCGTCATCATCTTCATCATCGTCATCATCGTCATCATCGTCATCATCGTCATCATCGTCCTCATCGTCGTCATCGTCGTCATCGTCATCATCGTCATCATCGTCATCATCGTCATTACCGTCATTATCGTCATTATCGGCATTATCGGCATTATCGGTATTATCGGCATTATCGGCATTATCGTTATTAGAGTCATTATCGTCATTATCGTCATTATCGTCATTATCGTCATTGCCGTCATTACCGTCATTACCGTCATTACCGTCATTACCGTCATTACCGTCATTACCGTCATCATCGTCATCATCGCCATCATCGCCATCATCGTCATCATCGCCATCATCGCCATCATCGTCATCATCGTCATCATCGTCATCATCGTCATCATCGTCATCATCGTCATCATCGTCATCATCGTCATCATCGTCCTCATCGTCGTCATCGTCGTCATCGTCATCATCGTCATCATCGTCATTACCGTCATTCTCGTCATTATCGTCATTATCGTCATTATCGTCATTATCGGCATCATCGTCATCATCGCCATCATCGCCATCATCGTCATCATCGTCATCATCGTCATCATCGTCATCATCGTCATCATCGTCATCATCGTCCTCATCGTCGTCATCGTCGTCATCGTCATCATCGTCATCATCGTCATTACCGTCATTATCGTCATTATCGGCATTATCGGCATTATCTGCATTATCGGCATTATCGGCATTATCGGCATTATCGTTATTATAGTCATTATCGTCATTATCGTCATTATCGTCATCATCGTCATCATCGTTATTAACGTCATCATCGTCATCATCGTCATCATCGTCATCATCGTCGTCATCGTCATCATCGTCATCATCGTCCTCATCGTCGTCATCGTCGTCATCGTCATCATCGTCATCATCGTCATTACCGTCATTATCGTCATTATCGTCATTATCGTCATTATCGGCATCATCGTCATCATCGCCATCATCGCCATCATCGTCATCATCGTCATCATCGTCATCATCGTCATCATCGTCATAATCGTCATCATCGTCGTCATCGTCCTCATCGTCGTCATCGTCGTCATCGTCATCATCGTCATCATCGTCATCATCGTCATTACCGTCATTATCGTCATTATCGGCATTATCGGCAATATCGGCATTATCGGCATTATCGGCATTATCGTTATTATAGTCATTATCGTCATTATCGTCATTATCGTCATTATCGTCATTATCGTCATTATCGTCATTATCGTCATTATCGTCATCATCGTCATCATCGTTATTAACGTCATCATCGTCATCATCGTAATCATCGTCATCATCGTCATCATCGTCACCATCGTCACCATCGTCATCATCGTCATCATCGTCACCATCGTCACCATCGTCACCATCGTCACCATCGTCATCATCGTCATCATCGTCATCATCGTCACCATCGTCACCATCGTCACCATCGTCACCATCGTCATCATCGTCACCATCGTCACCATCGCCATCATCGTCACCATCGTCATCATCGCCATCTTCGCCATCATCGCCAGCATCGCCATCATCGTCATCATCGCCATCATCGTCATTATCGTCATTATCGTCATTATCGTCATTATCGTCATTATCGTCATTATCGTCATTATCGTCATTATCGTCATTATCGTCATTATCGGCATCATCGTCATCATCGCCATCATCGCCATCATCGTCATCATCGTCATCATCGTCATCATCGTCATCATCGTCATCATCGTCATCATCGTCATCATCGTCCTCATCGTCGTCATCGTCGTCATCGTCGTCACCATCGTCACCATCGTCATCATCGTCATCATCGTCACCATCGTCACCATCGTCACCATCGTCACCATCGTCATCATCGTCATCATCGTCATCATCGTCACCATCGTCACCATCGTCACCATCGTCACCATCGTCATCATCGTCACCATCGTCACCATCGCCATCATCGTCACCATCGTCATCATCGCCATCTTCGCCGTCATCGCCAGCATCGCCATCATCGTCATCATCGCCATCATCGTCATTATCGTCATTATCGTCATTATCGTCATTATCGTCATTATCGTCATTATCGTCATTATCGTCATTATCGTCATTATCGTCATTATCGGCATCATCGTCATCATCGCCATCATCGCCATCATCGTCATCATCGTCATCATCGTCATCATCGTCATCATCGTCATCATCGTCATCATCGTCCTCATCGTCGTCATCGTCGTCATCGTCATCATCGTCATCATCGTCATCATCGTCATTACCGTCATTATCGTCATTATCGGCATTATCGGCATTATCTGCATTATCGGCATTATCGGCATTATCGGCATTATCGTTATTATAGTCATTATCGTCATTATCGTCATTATCGTCATCATCGTCATCATCGTTATTAACGTCATCATCGTCATCATCGTCATCATCGTCATCATCGTCATCATCGTCGTCATCGTCATCATCGTCCTCATCGTCGTCATCGTCGTCATCGTCATCATCGTCATCATCGTCATTACCGTCATTATCGTCATTATCGTCTTTATCGGCATCATCGTCATCATCGCCATCATCGCCATCATCGTCATCATCGTCATCATCGTCATCATCGTCATCATCGTCATCATCGTCATCATCGTCATCATCGTCCTCATCGTCGTCATCGTCGTCATCGTCATCATCGTCATCATCGTCATCATCGTCATTACCGTCATTATCGTCATTATCGGCATTATCGGCATTATCCGCATTATCGTTATTAGAGTCATTATCGTCATTATCGTCATTATCGTCATTATCGTCATTGCCGTCATTACCGTCATTACCGTCATTACCGTCATTACCGTCATTACCGTCATTACCGTCATCATCGTCATCATCGCCATCATCGCCATCATCGTCATCATCGCCATCATCGCCATCATCGTCATCATCGTCATCATCGTCATCATCGTCATCATCGTCATCATCGTCATCATCGTCATCATCGTCATCATCGTCATCATCGTCATCATCGTCCTCATCGTCGTCATCGTCGTCATCGTCATCATCGTCATCATCGTCATTACCGTCATTATCGTCATTATCGTCATTATCGTCATTATCGTCATTATCGGCATCATCGTCATCATCGCCATCATCGCCATCATCGTCATCATCGTCATCATCGTCATCATCGTCATCATCGTCATCATCGTCATCATCGTCATCATCGTCCTCATCGTCGTCATCGTCGTCATCGTCATCATCGTCATCATCGTCATTACCGTCATTATCGTCATTATCGGCATTATCGGCATTATCTGCATTATCGGCATTATCGGCATTATCGGCATTATCGTTATTATAGTCATTATCGTCATTATCGTCATTATCGTCATCATCGTCATCATCGTTATTAACGTCATCATCGTCATCATCGTCATCATCGTCATCATCGTCGTCATCGTCATCATCGTCATCATCGTCCTCATCGTCGTCATCGTCGTCATCGTCATCATCGTCATCATCGTCATTACCGTCATTATCGTCATTATCGTCATTATCGTCATTATCGTCATTATCGGCATCATCGTCATCATCGCCATCATCGCCATCATCGTCATCATCGTCATCATCGTCATCATCGTCATCATCGTCATCATCGTCATCATCGTCGTCATCGTCCTCATCGTCGTCATCGTCGTCATCGTCATCATCGTCATCATCGTCATCATCGTCATTACGGTCATTATCGTCATTATCGGCATTATCGGCAATATCGGCATTATCGGCATTATCGGCATTATCGTTATTATAGTCATTATCGTCATTATCGTCATTATCGTCATTATCGTCATTATCGTCATTATCGTCATTATCGTCATCATCGTCATCATCGTTATTAACGTCATCATCGTCATCATCGTAATCATCGTCATCATCGTCATCATCGTCACCATCGTCACCATCGTCATCATCGTCATCATCGTCACCATCGTCACCATCGTCACAATCGTCACCATCGTCATCATCGTCATCATCGTCATCATCGTCACCATCGTCACCATCGTCACCATCGTCACCATCGTCATCATCGTCACCATCGTCACCATCGCCATCATCGTCACCATCGTCATCATCGCCATCTTCGCCATCATCGCCAGCATCGCCATCATCGTCATCATCGCCATCATCGTCATTATCGTCATTATCGTCATTATCGTCATTATCGTCATTGCCGTTATTACCGTCATTACCGTCATTACCGTCATTACCGTCATTACCGTCATTACCGTCATTACCGTCATCATCGTCATCATCGCCATCATCGCCATCATCGTCATAATCGCCATCATCGCCATCATCGTCATCATCGTCATCATCGTCATCATCGTCATCATCGTCATCATCGTCATCATCGTCATCATCGTCATCATCGTCCTCATCGTCGTCATCGTCGTCATCGTCATCATCGTCATCATCGTCATTACCGTCATTATCGTCATTATCGTCATTATCGTCATTATCGTCATTATCGGCATCATCGTCATCATCGCCATCATCGCCATCATCGTCATCATCGTCATCATCGTCATCATCGTCATCATCGTCATCATCGTCATCATCGTCATCATCGTCCTCATCGTCGTCATCGTCGTCATCGTCATCATCGTCATCATCGTCATTACCGTCATTATCGTCATTATCGGCATTATCGGCATTATCTGCATTATCGGCATTATCGGCATTATCGGCATCATCGTCATCATCGTCATCATCGTCATCATCGTCATCATCGTCATCATCGTCATCATCGTCATCATCGTCATCATCGTCATCATCGTAATCATCGTCACCATCGTCACCATCGCCATCATCGGCATCATCGTCATCATCGTCATCATCGTCATCATCGTCATCATCGTCACCATCGGCACCATCGCCATCATCGTCATCATCGCCATCATCGCCATCATCGTCATCATCGTCATCATCGTCATCATCGTCATCATCGTCATCATCGTCGTCATCGCCCTCATCGTCGTCATCGTCGTCATCGTCATCATCGTCATCATCGTCATCATCGTCATTACCGTCATTATCGTCATTATCGGCATTATCGGCAATATCGGCATTATCGGCATTATCGGCATTATCGTTATTATAGTCATTATCGTCATTATCGTCATTATCGTCATTATCGTCATTATCGTCATTATCGTCATTATCGTCATCATCGTCATCATCGTTATTAACGTCATCATCGTCATCATCGTAATCATCGTCATCATCGTCATCATCGTCACCATCGTCACCATCGTCATCATCGTCATCATCGTCACCATCGTCACCATCGTCACCATCGTCACCATCGTCATCATCGTCATCATCGTCATCATCGTCACCATCGTCACCATCGTCACCATCGTCACCATCGTCATCATCGTCACCATCGTCACCATCGCCATCATCGTCACCATCGTCATCATCGCCATCTTCGCCATCATCGCCAGCATCGCCATCATCGTCATCATCGCCATCATCGTCATTATCGTCATTATCGTCATTATCGTCATTATCGTCTTTATCGTCATCATCGTCATCATCGTCATCATCGTCATTATCGTCATTATCGTCATTTTCGTCATTATCGTCATTATCGTCATTATCGTCATTATCGTCATTATCGTCATTATCGTCATCATCGTCATCATCGTCATCATCGTCATCATCGTCATCATCGTCATCATCGTCACCATCGTCATCATCGTCATCATCGTCATCATCGTCATCATCGTCATCATCGTCATCATCGTCATCATCGTCATTATCGTCATTATCGTCATTATCGGCATTGTCGGCATTATCGTCATTATAGTCATTGTAGTCATTATCGTCATTATCGTCATTATCGGCCTTATCGTCATTATCGTCATTATCGTCATTATCGCCATTATCGTCATTATCGTCATTATCGTCATTATCGTCATTACCGGCATTATCGGCATTATCGGCATTACCGTCATTACCGTCATTACTGTGATTACCGTCATTATCGTCATTATCGTCATTATCGTCATTATCGTCATTATCGTCATTATCGTCATCATCGTCATCATCGTTATTAACGTCATCATCGTCATCATCGTAATCATCGTCATCATCGTCATCATCGTCACCATCGTCACCATCGTCATCATCGTCATCATCGTCACCATCGTCACCATCGTCACCATCGTCACCATCGTCATCATCGTCATCATCGTCTTCATCGTCACCATCGTCACCATCGTCACCATCGTCACCATCGTCATCATCGTCACCATCGTCACCATCGCCATCAGCGTCACCATCGTCATCATCGCCATCTTCGCCATCATCGCCAGCATCGCCATCATCGTCATCATCGCCATCATCGTCATTATCGTCATTATCGTCATTATCGTCATTATCGTCATTATCGTCATTATCGTCATCATCGTCATCATCGTCATCATCGTCATTATCGTCATTATCGTCATTATCGTCATTATCGTCATTATCGTCATTATCGTCATTATCGTCATTATCGTCATTATCGTCATTATCGTCATCATCGTCATCATCGTCATCATCGTCATCATCGTCATCATCGTCATCATCGTCATCATCGTCATCATCGTAATCATCGTCACCATCGTCACCATCGCCATCATCGGCATCATCGTCATCATCGTCATCATCGTCATCATCGTCATCATCGTCACCATCGTCACCATCGCCATCATCGTCATCATCGCCATCATCGCCATCATCTTCATCATCGTCATCATCGGCATCATCGTCATCATCGTCATCATCGTCATCATCGTCATCATCGTCACCATCGGCACCATCGCCATCATCGTCATCATCGCCATCATCGCCATCATCGTCATCATCGTCATCATCGTCATCATCGTCATCATCGTCATCATCGTCGTCATCGCCCTCATCGTCGTCATCGTCGTCATCGTCATCATCGTCATCATCGTCATCATCGTCATTACCGTCATTATCGTCATTATCGGCATTATCGGCAATATCGGCATTATCGGCATTATCGGCATTATCGTTATTATAGTCATTATCGTCATTATCGTCATTATCGTCATTATCGTCATTATCGTCATTATCGTCATTATCGTCATCATCGTCATCATCGTTATTAACGTCATCATCGTCATCATCGTAATCATCGTCATCATCGTCATCATCGTCACCATCGTCACCATCGTCATCATCGTCATCATCGTCACCATCGTCACCATCGTCACCATCGTCACCATCGTCATCATCGTCATCATCGTCATCATCGTCACCATCGTCACCATCGTCACCATCGTCACCATCGTCATCATCGTCACCATCGTCACCATCGCCATCATCGTCACCATCGTCATCATCGCCATCTTCGCCATCATCGCCAGCATCGCCATCATCGTCATCATCGCCATCATCGTCATTATCGTCATTATCGTCATTATCGTCATTATCGTCATTATCGTCTTTATCGTCATCATCGTCATCATCGTCATCATCGTCATTATCGTCATTATCGTCATTTTCGTCATTATCGTCATTATCGTCATTATCGTCATTATCGTCATTATCGTCATTATCGTCATCATCGTCATCATCGTCATCATCGTCATCATCGTCATCATCGTCATCATCGTCACCATCGTCATCATCGTCATCATCGTCATCATCGTCATCATCGTCATCATCGTCATCATCGTCATCATCGTCATTATCGTCATTATCGTCATTATCGGCATTGTCGGCATTATCGTCATTATAGTCATTGTAGTCATTATCGTCATTATCGTCATTATCGGCCTTATCGTCATTATCGTCATTATCGTCATTATCGCCATTATCGTCATTATCGTCATTATCGTCATTATCGTCATTACCGGCATTATCGGCATTATCGGCATTACCGTCATTACCGTCATTACTGTGATTACCGTCATTATCGTCATTATCGTCATTATCGTCATTATCGTCATTATCGTCATTATCGTCATCATCGTCATCATCGTTATTAACGTCATCATCGTCATCATCGTAATCATCGTCATCATCGTCATCATCGTCACCATCGTCACCATCGTCATCATCGTCATCATCGTCACCATCGTCACCATCGTCACCATCGTCACCATCGTCATCATCGTCATCATCGTCTTCATCGTCACCATCGTCACCATCGTCACCATCGTCACCATCGTCATCATCGTCACCATCGTCACCATCGCCATCATCGTCACCATCGTCATCATCGCCATCTTCGCCATCATCGCCAGCATCGCCATCATCGTCATCATCGCCATCATCGTCATTATCGTCATTATCGTCATTATCGTCATTATCGTCATTATCGTCATTATCGTCATCATCGTCATCATCGTCATCATCGTCATTATCGTCATTATCGTCATTATCGTCATTATCGTCATTATCGTCATTATCGTCATTATCGTCATTATCGTCATTATCGTCATTATCGTCATCATCGTCATCATCGTCATCATCGTCAACATCGTCATCATCGTCATCATCGTCATCATCGTCATCATCGTAATCATCGTCACCATCGTCACCATCGCCATCATCGGCATCATCGTCATCATCGTCATCATCGTCATCATCGTCATCATCGTCACCATCGTCACCATCGCCATCATCGTCATCATCGCCATCATCGCCATCATCTTCATCATCGTCATCATCGTCATCATCGTCATCATCGTCATCATCGTCACCATCGTCATCATCGTCATCATCGTCATCATCGTCATCATCGTCATCATCGTCATCATCATCATCATCGTCATTATCGTCATTATCGTCATTATCGGCATTGTCGGCATTATCGTCATTATAGTCATTATAGTCATTATCGTCATTATCGTCATTATCGGCCTTATCGTCATTATCGTCATTATCGTCATTATCGCCATTATCGTCATTATCGTCATTATCGTCATTACCGGCATTATCGGCATTATCGGCATTACCGTCATTACCGTCATTACTGTGATTACCGTCATTACCGTCATTACCGGCATTACCGTCATTACCGTCATTACCGTCATTACCGTCATTACCGTCATTACCGTCATTACCGTCATCACCGTCATTACCGTCATTACGGTCATTACCGTCATTACCGTCATTATCGTCATTATCGTCATTATCGTCATTATCGTCATTATCGTCATTATCGTCATTATCGTCATTATCGTCATTATCGTCATTATCGGCATTATCGGCATTACCGTCATTACCGTCATTACCGTCATTACCGTCATTACCGTCATTACCGCCATTACCTTTATTACCGTCATTACCGTCGTTACCGTCATTATCGTCATTACCGCCATTACCGCCATTATCGCCATTATCGTCATTATCGTCATTATCGTCATTATCGTCAGTATCGTCATTACCGTCATCATCGTCACCATCGTCATCATTATCATCATCGTCATCATCGTCATCATAGTCGTCATCGTCGTCATCGTCGTCATCGTCACCATCGTCACCATCGCCATCATCGTCACCATCGTCATCATCGCCATCTTCGCCATCATCGCCAGCATCGCCATCATCGTCATCATCGCCATCATCGTCATTATCGTCATTATCGTCATTATCGTCATTATCGTCATTATCGTCATTATCGTCATCATCGTCATCATCGTCATCATCGTCAGTATCGTCATTACCGTCATCATCGTCACCATCGTCATCATTATCATCATCGTCATCATCGTCATCATAGTCGTCATCGTCGTCATCGTCGTCATCGTCGTCATCGTCGTCATCGTCGCCATCGTCGTCATCGTCATCATCGTCATCATCGTCATTATCGTAATTATCGTCATTATCGTCATTATCGTCATTATAGTCATTATAGTCATTATCGTCATTATCGTCATTATCGTTATTATCGTCATTATCGTCATTATCGTCATTTTCATCATTGTCGTCATTATCGTCATTATCGTCATTATCGTCATTATCGTCATCATCGTCATCATCGTCATCATCGTCATCATCGTCATCATCGTCATCATCGTCATCATCGTCATCATCGTCATCATCGTCATTATCGTCATCATCGTCATCATCGTCATCATCGTCATCATCGTCACCATCGTCATCATCGTCATCATCGTCATCATCGTCATCATCGTCATCATCGTCATCATCATCATCATCGTCATTATCGTCATTATCGTCATTATCGGCATTGTCGGCATTATCGTCATTATAGTCATTATAGTCATTATCGTCATTATCGTCATTATCGGCCTTATCGTCATTATCGTCATTATCGTCATTATCGCCATTATCGTCATTATCGTCATTATCGTCATTACCGGCATTATCGGCATTATCGGCATTACCGTCATTACCGTCATTACTGTGATTACCGTCATTACCGTCATTACCGGCATTACCGTCATTACCGTCATTACCGTCATTACCGTCATTACCGTCATTACCGTCATTACCGTCATCACCGTCATTACCGTCATTACGGTCATTACCGTCATTACCGTCATTACCGTCATTATCGTCATTATCGTCATTATCGTCATTATCGTCATTATCGTCATTATCGTCATTATCGTCATTATCGTCATTATCGGCATTATCGGCATTACCGTCATTACCGTCATTACCGTCATTACCGTCATTACCGTCATTACCGTCATTACCGCCATTACCTTTATTACCGTCATTACCGTCGTTACCGTCATTATCGTCATTACCGCCATTACCGCCATTATCGCCATTATCGTCATTATCGTCATTATCGTCATTATCGTCAGTATCGTCATTACCGTCATCATCGTCACCATCGTCATCATTATCATCATCGTCATCATCGTCATCATAGTCGTCATCGTCGTCATCGTCGTCATCGTCGTCATCGTCGTCATCGTCGCCATCGTCGTCATCGTCATCATCGTCATCATCGTCATTATCGTAATTATCGTCATTATCGTCATTATCGTCATTATAGTCATTATAGTCATTATCGTCATTATCGTCATTATCGTTATTATCGTCATTATCGTCATTATCGTCATTTTCATCATTGTCGTCATTATCGTCATTATCGTCATTATCGTCATTATCGTCATTATCGTCATTATCGTCATTATCGTCATTATCGTCATTATCGTCATTATCGTCATTATGGTCATTATCGTCATTATCGTCATTATCGTCATTATCGTCGTTATCGTCATTACCGACATTACTGGCATTATCGGCATTATCGGCATTACCGTCATTACCGTCATTACCGCCATTACCGTCATTACCGGCATTACCGGCATTACCGTCATTACAGTCATTACCGGCATTACCGGCATTACCGGCATTACCGGCATTACCGTCATTACCGTCATTACCGTCATTACCGTCATTACCGTCAATTCCGCCATTACCGTCATTACCGTCATTACCGTCATTACCGGCATTACCGTCATTACCGTCATTACCGTCATTACCGTCATTACCGTCATTACCGTCATTACCGTCATTACCGTCATCATCGTCATCATCGCCATCATCGCCATCATCGTCATCATCGCCATCATCGTCATCATCGTCACCATCATCATCATCATCATCATCGTCAGCATCGTCACCATCGCCATCATCGTCACCATCGTCACCATCGCCATCATCGTCGTCATCGTCGTCATCGTCATCATCGTCATCATCGTCATTACCGTCATTATCGTCATTATCGTCATTATCGTCATTATCGGCATCATCGTCATCATCGCCATCATCGCCATCATCGTCATTATCGTCATCATCGTCATCATCGTCATCATCG
The DNA here is from genome assembly GCA_963855975.1 of Andrena chrysosceles. Taxonomy (NCBI): domain Eukaryota; kingdom Metazoa; phylum Arthropoda; class Insecta; order Hymenoptera; family Andrenidae; genus Andrena; species Andrena chrysosceles. The sequence continues at coordinate 935,342 of CAWLCU010000594.1, forward strand.
TCATCATCGTCATCATCGTCATCATCGTCCTCATCGTCGTCATCGTCGTCATCGTCATCATCGTCATCATCGTCATCATCGTCATTACCGTCATTATCGTCATTATCGTCATTATCGTCATTATCGGCATTATCGGCATTATCGGCATTATCGTTATTATAGTCATTATCGTCATTAACGTCATTATAGTCATTATCGTCATCATCGTCATCATCGTTATTAACGTCATCATCGTCATCATCGTCATCATCGTCATCATCGTCATCATCGTCATCATCGTCATCATCGTCCTCATCGTCGTCATCGTCGTCATCGTCATCATCGTCATCATCGTCATTACCGTCATTATCGTCATTATCGTCATTATCGGCATCATCGTCATCATCGCCATCATCGCCATCATCGTCATCATCGTCATGATCGTCATCATCGTCATCATCGTCATTACCGTCATTATCGTCATTATCGTCATTATCGTCATTATCGGCATTATCGGCATTATCAGCATTATCGGCATTATCGGCATTATCGTTATTATAGTCATTATCGTCATTATCGTCATTATCGTCATTATCGTCATTATCGTCATTATCGTCATTATCGTCATCATCGTCATCATCGTTATTAACGTCATCATCGTCATCATCGTAATCATCGTCATCATCGTCATCATCGTCACCATCGTCACCATCGTCATCATCGTCATCATCGTCACCATCGTCACCATCGTCACCATCGTCACCATCGTCATCATCGTCATCATCGTCATCATCGTCACCATCGTCACCATCGTCACCATCGTCACCATCGTCATCATCGTCACCATCGTCACCATCGCCATCATCGTCACCATCGTCATCATCGCCATCATCGCCATCATCGCCAGCATCGCCATCATCGTCATCATCGCCATCATCGTCATTATCGTCATTATCGTCATTATCGTCATTATCGTCATTATCGTCATCATCGTCATCATCGTCATCATCGTCATTATCGTCATTATCGTCATTATCGTCATTATCGTCATTATCGTCATTATCGTCATTATCGTCGTTATCGTCATTATCGTCATTATCGTCATCATCGTCATCATCGTCATCATCGTCATCATCGTCATCATCGTCATCATCGTCATCATCGTCATCATCGTCATCATCGTAATCATCGTCACCATCGTCACCATCGCCATCATCGGCATCATCGTCATCATCGTCATCATCGTCATCATCGTCATCATCGTCACCATCGGCACCATCGCCATCATCGTCATCATCGCCATCATCGCCATCATCTTCATCATCGTCATCATCGTCATCATCGTCATCATCGTCATCATCGTCATCATCGTCATCATCGTCATCATCGTCATCATCGTCATTATCGTCATCATCGTCATCATCGTCATCATCGTCATCATCGTCACCATCGTCATCATCGTCATCATCGTCATCATCGTCATCATCGTCATCATCGTCATCATCATCATCATCGTCATTACCGTCATTATCGTCATTATCGGCATTGTCGGCATTATCGTCATTATAGTCATTATAGTCATTATCGTCATTATCGTCATTATCGGCCTTATCGTCATTATCGTCATTATCGTCATTATCGCCATTATCGTCATTATCGTCATTATCGTCATTACCGGCATTATCGGCATTATCGGCATTACCGTCATTACCGTCATTACTGTGATTACCGTCATTACCGTCATTACCGGCATTACCGTCATTACCGTCATTACCGTCATTACCGTCATTACCGTCATTACCGTCATTACCGTCATCACCGTCATTACCGTCATTACGGTCATTACCGTCATTACCGTCATTATCGTCATTATCGTCATTATCGTCATTATCGTCATTATCGTCATTATCGTCATTATCGTCATTATCGTCATTATCGTCATTATCGTCATTACCGCCATTACCTTTATTACCGTCATTACCGTCGTTACCGTCATTATCGTCATTACCGCCATTACCGCCATTATCGCCATTATCGTCATTATCGTCATTATCGTCATTATCGTCATTATCGTCAGTATCGTCATTACCGTCATCATCGTCATCATAGTCGTCATCGTCGTCATCGTCGTCATCGTCGCCATCGTCATCATCGTCATTATCGTAATTATCGTCATTATCGTCATTATCGTCATTATAGTCATTATAGTCATTATCGTCATCATCGTCATTATCGTAATTATCGTCATTATCGTCATTATCGTCATTATAGTCATTATAGTCATTATCGTCATTATCGTCATTATCGTTATTATCGTCATTATCGTCATTATCGTCATTTTCATCATTGTCGTCATTATCGTCATTATCGTCATTATCGTCATTACCGTCATTACCGTCATTACCGTCATTACCGTCATTACCGTCATTACCGTCATTACCGTCATCACCGTCATTACCGTCATTACGGTCATTACCGTCATTACCGTCATTACCGTCATTATCGTCATTATCGTCATTATCGTCATTATCGTCATTATCGTCATTATCGTCATTATCGGCATTATCGGCATTACCGTCATTACCGTCATTACCGTCATTACTGTCATTACCGGCATTACCGGCATTACCGGCATTACCGTCATTACCGCCATTACCGTCATTACCGTCATTACCGTCATTACCGGCATTACCGTCATTACCGTCATTACCGCCTTTACCTTTATTACCGTCATTACCGTCATTACCGTCATTATCGTCATTACCGCCATTACCGCCATTATCGCCATTATCGTCATTATCGTCATTATCGTCATTATCGTCAGTATCGTCATTACCGTCATCATCGTCACCATCGTCGTCATCATCATCATCGTCATCATCGTCATCATAGTCGTCATCGTCGTCATCGTCGTCATCGTCGTCATCGTCGCCATCGTCGTCATTGTCATCATCGTCATCATCGTCATTATCGTAATTATCGTCATTATCGTCATTATCGTCATTATAGTCATTATAGTCATTATCGTCATTATCGTCATTATCGTTATTATCGTCATTATCGTCATTATCGTCATCATCGTCATCATCGTCATCATCGTCATCATCGTCATCATCGTAATCATCGTCATCATCATCATCATCGTCATTATCGTCATTATCGTCATTATCGTCATTATCGTCATTATCGTCATTATCGTCATTATCGTCATTATCGTCATTATCGTCATCATCGTCATCATCGTCATCATCGTCATTAACGTCATTATCGACATTATCGTCATTATCGTCATTATCGGCATTATCGGCATTATCAGCATTATCGGCATTATCGGCATTATCGTTATCATAGTCATTATCGTCATTATCGTCATTATCGTCATTATCGTCATTATCGTCATTATCGTCTTTATCGTCATTATCGTCATCATCGTCATCATCGTAATCATCGTCATCATCGTCATCATCGTCACCATCGTCACCATCGTCATCATCGTCATCATCGTCACCATCGTCACCATCGTCACCATCGTCACCATCGTCATCATCGTCATCATCGTCATCATCGTCACCATCGTCACCATCGCCATCATCGTCACCATCGTCATCATCGCCATCATCGCCAGCATCGCCATCATCGTCATCATCGCCATCATCGTCATTATCGTCATTATCGTCATTATCGTCATTATCGTCATTATCGTCATTATCGTCATCATCGTCATCATCGTCATCATCGTCATTATCGGCATTATCGTCATTATCGTCATTATCGCCATTATCGTCATTATCGTCATTATCGTCATTATCGTCATTACCGGCATTATCGGCATTATCGGCATTACCGTCATTACCGTCATTACTGTGATTACCGTCATTACCGTCATTACCGTCATTACCGTCATTACCGTCATTACCGTCATTACCGTCATCACCGTCATTACCGTCATTACGGTCATTACCGTCATTACCGTCATTACCGTCATTATCGTCATTATCGTCATTATCGTCATTATCGTCATTACCGTCATTACCGTCATTACCGTCATTATCGTCATTACCGCCATTACCGCCATTATCGCCATTATCGTCATTATCGTCATTATCGTCATTATCGTCAGTATCGTCATTACCGTCATCATCGTCACCATCGTCATCATCATCATCATCGTCATCATCGTCATCATAGTCGTCATCGTCGTCATCGTCGTCATCGTCGTCATCGTCGCCATCGTCGTCATTGTCATCATCGTCATCATCGTCATTATCGTAATTATCGTCATTATCGTCATTATCGTCATTATAGTCATTATAGTCATTATCGTCATTATCGTCATTATCGTTATTATCGTCATCATCGTCATAATCGTCATCATCGTCATCATCGTCATCATCGTCATCATCGTCATCATCGTCCTCATCGTCGTCATCGTCGTCATCGTCGTCATCGTCATCATCGTCATCATCGTCATCATCGTCATTAACGCCATTATCGACATTATCGTCATTATCGTCATTATCGGCATTATCGGCATTATCAGCATTATCGGCATTATCGGCATTATCGTTATCATAGTCATTATCGTCATTATCGTCATTATCGTCATTATCGTCATTATCGTCATTATCGTCATTATCGTCATTATCGTCATTATCGTCATCATCGTCATCATCGTAATCATCGTCATCATCGTCATCATCGTCACCATCGTCACCATCGTCATCATCGTCATCATCGTCACCATCGTCACCATCGTCACCATCGTCACCATCGTCATCATCGTCATCATCGTCATCATCGTCACCATCGTCACCATCGCCATCATCGTCACCATCGTCATCATCGCCATCATCGCCATCATCGCCAGCATCGCCATCATCGTCATCATCGCCATCATCGTCATTATCGTCATTATCGTCATTATCGTCATTATCGTCATTATCGTCATTATCGTCATCATCGTCATCATCGTCATCATCGTCATTATCGTCATTATCGTCATTATCGTCATTATCGTCATTATCGTCATTATCGTCATTATCGTCATTATCGTCATTATCGTCATCATCGTCATCATCGTCATCATCGTCATCATCGCCATCATCGCCATCATCGTCATCATCGTCATCATCGTCATCATCGTCATCATCGTCATCATCGTCATCATCGTCATCATCGTCATCATCGTCATCATCGTCATCATCGTCATTATCGTCATCATCGTCATCATCGTCATCATCGTCATCATCGTCACCATTGACATCATCGTCATCATCGTCATCATCGTCATCATCGTCATCATCGTCATCATCGTCATCATCGTCATTATCGTCATTATCGTCATTATCGTCATTATCGGCATTATCTGCATTATCGGCATTATCGTCATTATAGACATTATAGTCATTATCGTCATTATCGTCATTATCGGCATTATCGTCATTATCGTCATTATCGTCATTATCGCCATTATCGTCATTATCGTCATTATCGTCATTATCGTCATTATCGTCATTATCGTCATTATCGTCATTATCGTCATTATCGCCATTATCGGCATTACCGTCATTACCGTCATTACTGTCATTACTGTCATTACCGGCATTACCGGCATTACCGGCATTACCGTCATTACTGCCATTACCGTCATTACCGTCATTACCGTCATTACCGTCATTACCGTCATTACCGTCATTACCGTCATTACCGTCATTACCGCCATTACCTTTATTACCGTCATTACCGTCATTACCGTCATTATCGTCATTACCGCCATTACCGCCATTATCGCCATTATCGTCATTATCGTCATTATCGTCAGTATCGTCATTACCGTCATCATCGTCACCATCGTCATCATCATCATCATCGTCATCATCGTCATCATAGTCGTCATCGTCGTCATCGTCGTCATCGTCGTCATCGTCGCCATCGTCGTCATCGTCATCATCCTCATCATCGTCATTATCGTAATTATCGTCATTATCGTCATTATCGTCATTATAGTCATTATAGTCATTATCGTCATTATCGTCATTATCGGCATCATCGTCATCATCGCCATCATCGCCATCATCGTCATCATCGTCATCATCGTCATCATCGTCATCATCGTCATCATCGTCATCATCGTCCTCATCGTCGTCATCGTCGTCATCGTCATCATCGTCATCATCGTCATCATCGTCATCATCGTCATCATCGTCATCATCGTCCTCATCGTCGTCATCGTCGTCATCGTCGTCATCGTCATCATCGTCATCATCGTCATCATCGTCATCATCGTCATTACCGTCATTATCGTCATTATACGCCATTATCGTCATTATCGGCATTATCGGCATTATCAGCATTATCGGCATTATCGGCATTATCGTTATTATAGTCATTATCGTCATTATCGTCATTATCGTCATTATCGTCATTATCGTCATTATCGTCATCATCGTCATCATCGTTATTGACGTCATGATCGTCATCATCGTAATCATCGTCATCATCGTCATCATCGTCACCATCGTCACCATCGTCATCATCGTCATCATCGTCACCATCGTCACCATCGTCACCATCGTCACCATCGTCATCATCGTCATCATCGTCATCATCGTCACCATCGTCACCATCGTCACCATCGTCACCATCGTCATCATCGTCACCATCGTCACCATCGCCATCATCGTCACCATCGTCATCATCGCCATCATCGCCATCATCGCCATCATCGTCACCATCGTCACCATCGCCATCATCGTCACCATCGTCATCATCGCCATCATCGCCATCATCGCCATCATCGCCATCATCGTCATTATCGTCATTATCGTCATTATCGTCATTATCGTCATTATCGTCATTATCGTCATCATCGTCATCATCGTCATCATCGTCATTATCGTCATTATCGTCATTATCGTCATTATCGTCATTATCGTCATTATCGTCATTATCGTCATTATCGTCATCATCGTCATCATCGTCATCATCGTCATCATCGTCATCATCGTCATCATCGTCATCATCGTCATCATCGTCATCATCGTCATCATCGTCATCATCGTCATCATCGTCATCATCGTAATCATCGTCACCATCGTCACCATCGCCATCATCGGCATCATCGTCATCATCGTCATCATCGTCATCATCGTCATCATCGTCACCATCGGCACCATCGCCATCATCGTCATCATCGCCATCATCGTCATCATCGTCATCATCGTCATCATCGTCATCATCGTCATCATCGTCATCATCGTCATCATCGTCATCATCGTCATCATCGTCATTATCGTCATCATCGTCATCATCGTCATCATCGTCATCATCGTCACCATTGACATCATCGTCAACATCGTCATCATCGTCATCATCGTCATCATCGTCATCATCGTCATCATCGTCATTATCGTCATTATCGTCATTATCGTCATTATCGGCATTATCGGCATTATCGGCATTATCGTCATTATAGTCATTATAGTCATTATCGTCATTATCGTCATTATCGGCATTATCGTCATTATCGTCATTATCGTCATTATCGCCATTATCGTCATTATCGTCATTATCGTCATTATCGTCATTACCGGCATTATCGGCATTATCGGCATTACCGTCATTACCGTCATTACTGTGATTACCGTCATTACCGTCATTACCGGCATTACCGTCATTACCGTCATTACCGTCATTACCGTCATTACCGTCATTACCGTCATCACCGTCATTACCGTCATTACGGTCATTACCGTCATTACCGTCATTACCGTCATTATCGTTATTATCGTCATTATAGTCATTATCGTCATTATCGTCATTATCGTCATTATCGTCATTATCGTCATTATCGTCATTATCGGCATTATCGGCATTACCGTCATTACCGTCATTACTGTCATTACTGTCATTACCGGCATTACCGGCATTACCGGCATTACCGTCATTACCGGCATTACCGTCATTACCGTCATTACCGTCATTACCGTCATTACCGTCATTACCGTCATTACCGCCATTACCTTTATTACCGTCATTACCGTCATTATCGTCATTACCGCCATTACCGCCATTATCGCCATTATCGTCATTATCGTCATTATCGTCATTATCGTCAGTATCGTCATTACCGTCATCATCGTCACCATCGTCATCATCATCATCATCGTCATCATCGTCATCATAGTCGTCATCGTCGTCATCGTCGTCATCGTCGTCATCGTCGCCATCGTCGTCATCGTCATCATCGTCATCATCGTCATTATCGTAATTATCGTCATTATCGTCATTATCGTCATTATCGTCATTATAGTCATTATAGTCATTATCGTCATTATCGTCATTATCGTTATTATCGTCATTATCGTCATTATCGTCATCATCGTCATCATCGTCATCATCGTCATCATCGTCATCATCGTAATCATTGTCATCATCATCATCATCGTCATCATCGTCATCATCGTCACCATCGTCATCATCGTCATCATCGTCATCATCGTCATCATCGTCATCATCGTCGTCATCGTCGTCATCGTCGTCATCGTCGTCATCGTCGTCATCGTCGTCATCGTCATCATCGTCATCATCGTCATTACCGTCATTAACGTCATTATCGTTATTATCCTCATTATCGGCATTATCGTCATTATCGGCATTATCGTCATTATCGGCATTATCGGCATTATCGTCATTATCGTCATTATAGTCATAATCGTCATTATCGTCATTATCGTCATTATCGTCATTATCGTCATTATCGTCATTATCGTCATTATCGTCATTATCGTCACTATCGTCATTATCGTCATTATCGTCATTATCGTCATTGTCGTCATTATCGTCATTATCGTCATTATCGTCATTATCGTCATTATCGTCATTATCGTCATTATGGTCATTATCGTCATTATCGTCATTATCGTCATTATCGTCGTTATCGTCATTACCGACATTACTGGCATTATCGGCACTATCAGCATTACCGTCATTACCGTCATTACAGCCATTACCGTCATTACCGGCATTACCGGCATTACCGTCATTACAGTCATTACCGGCATTACCGTCATTACCGGCATTACCGGCATTACCGTCATTACCGTCATTACCGTCATTACCGTCATTACCGTCATTACCGTCATTACCGTCATTACCGTCATTACCGTCATTACCGTCATTGCCGTCATTACCGTCATTACCGTCATTACCGTCTTTACCGTCATCATCGTCATCATCGCCATCATCGCCATCATCGTCATCATCGTCATCATCGTCCTCATCGTCGTCATCGTCGTCATCGTCATCATCGTCATCATCGTCATTACCGTCATTATCGTCATTATCGTCATTATCGGCATTATCGTCATTATCGTTATTATCGTCATTATCGTCATTATCGTCATCATCGTCATCATCGTCATCATCGTCATCATCGTCATCATCGTAATCATCGTCATCATCGTCATCATCGTCATCATCGTCATCATCGTCATCATCGTCCTCATCGTCGTCATCGTCGTCATCGTCATCATCGTCATCATCGTCATTACCGTCATCATCGTCATTACCGTCATTATCGTCATTATCGTCATTATCGTCACTATCGGCATCATCGTCATCATCGCCATCATCGCCATCATCGTCATCATCGTCATCATCGTCATCATCGTCATCATCGTCATCATCGTCCTCATCGTCGTCATCGTCGTCATCGTCATCATCGTCATCATCGTCATTACCGTCATTATCGTCATTATCGTCATTATCGGCATTATCGTCATTATCGTTATTATCGTCATTATCGTCATTATCGTCATCATCGTCATCATCGTCATCATCGCCATCATCGTCATCATCGTAATCATTGTCATCATCATCATCATCGTCATCATCGTCATCATCGTCACCATCGTCATCATCGTCATCATCGTCATCATCGTCATCATCGTCATCATCGTCGTCATCGTCGTCATCGTCGTCATCGTCGTCATCGTCGTCATCGTCGTCATCGTCATCATCGTCATCATCGTCATTACCGTCATTAACGTCATTATCGTCATTATCCTCATTATCGGCATTATCGTCATTATCGGCATTATCGTCATTATCGGCATTATCGGCATTATCGTCATTATCGTCATTATAGTCATAATCGTCATTATCGTCATTATCGTCATTATCGTCATTATCGTCATTATCGTCATTATCGTCATTATCGTCATTATCGTCATTATCGTCATTATCGTCATTATCGTCATTGTCGTCATTATCGTCATTATCGTCATTATCGTCATTATCGTCATTATCGTCATTATCGTCATTATGGTCATTATCGTCATTATCGTCATTATCGTCATTATCGTCGTTATCGTCATTACCGACATTACTGGCATTATCGGCACTATCAGCATTACCGTCATTACCGTCATTACCGCCATTACCGTCATTACCGGCATTACCGTCATTACAGTCATTACCGGCATTACCGTCATTACAGTCATTACCGGCATTACCGGCATTACCGTCTTTACCGTCATTACCGTCATTACCGTCATTACCGTCATTACCGTCATTACCGTCATTACCGTCATTACCGTCATTACCGTCATTGCCGTCATTACCGTCATTACCGTCATTACCGTCTTTACCGTCATCATCGTCATCATCGCCATCATCGCCATCATCGTCATCATCGCCATCATCGTCATCATCGTCACCATCATCATCATTATCATCGTCAGCATCGTCAGCATCGCCATCATCGTCACCATCGTCACCATCGCCATCATCGTCATCATCGCCATCATCGCCATCATCGTCATCATCGTCATCATCGTCATCATCGTCATCATCGTCATCATCGTCATCATCGTCATCATCGTCATCATCGTCCTCATCGTCGTCATCGTCGTCATCGTCATCATCGTCATCATCGTCATTACCGTCATCATCGTCATTACCGTCATTATCGTCATTATCGTCATTATCGTCACTATCGGCATCATCGTCATCATCGCCATCATCGCCATCATCGTCATCATCGTCATCATCGTCATCATCGTCATCATCGTCATCATCGTCCTCATCGTCGTCATCGTCGTCATCGTCATCATCGTCATCATCGTCATTACCGTCATTATCGTCATTATCGTCATTATCGGCATTATCGGCATTATCGGCATTATCGGCATTATCGTTATTATAGTCATTATCGTCATTATCGTCATTATCGTCATTATCGTCATTATCGTCATTATCGTCATTATCGTCATTATCGTCATTACCGTCATTATCGTCATTATCGTCATTATCGTCATTATCGTCATTATCGTCATTATCGTCATTACCGGCAATACCGGCATTATCGGCATTACCGTCATTACAGTCATTGCCGTCATTACCGTCATTACCGTCATTATCGTCATTACCGTCATTACCGTCATTACCGTCATTACCGGCATTACCGTCATTACCGTCATTTCCGTCATTACCGCCATTACCGGCATTACCGTCATTACCGTCATCACCGTCATTACCGTCATTACGGTCAATACCGTCATTACCGTCATTACCGTCATTACCGTCATTACCGTCATTATCGTCATTATCGTCATTATCGTCATTATCGTCAGTATCGTCATTATCGTCACCATCGCCATCATCTTCACCATCGCCATCATCGTCACCATCGTCATCATCGTCATCATCGTCATCATCGTCATCATAGTCATCCTCGTCGTCATCGTCGTCATCGTCGTCATCGTCATCATCGTCATCATAGTCATTACCGTCATTATCGTCATTATCGTCATTATCGTTATTATCGTCATTATCGGCATTATCGTCATTATCGTCATTGTCGTCATTATCGTCATTATCGTCATTATCGTCATTACCGGCATTACCGGCATTACCGGCATTACCGGCATTACCGTCATTACCGTCATTACCGTCATTACCGTCATTACCGTCATTACCGTCATTACCGTCATTACCTTTATTACCGTCATTACCGTCATTACCGTCATTACCGTCATTATCGTCATTACCGCCATTATCGCCATTATCGTCTTTATCGTCATTATCGTTATTATCGTCATTATCGGCATTATCGTCATTATCGTTATTATCGTCATTATCGTCATTATCGGCATTATCGTCATTATCGTCATTACCGTCATTACCTTTATTACCGTCATTACCGTCATTACCGTCATTATCGTCATTACCGTCATTACCGTCATTACCGGCATTACCGTCATCATCGTCACCATCGTCACCATCGTCATCATCGTCATCATCGTCATCATCGTCGTCATCGTCGTCATCGTCGTCATCGTCGTCATCGTCATCATCGTCATCATCGTCATTACCGTCATTATCGTCATTATCGTCATTATCGTTATTATCGTCATTATCGTCATTATCGTCATTATCGGCATTATCGGCATTATCGGCATTATCGTCATTATCGTCATTATCGTCATTATCGTCATTATCGTCATTATCGTCATCATCGTCATCATCGTTATTGACGTCATGATCGTCATCATCGTAATCATCGTCATCATCGTCATCATCGTCACCATCGTCACCATCGTCATCATCGTCATCATCGTCACCATCGTCACCATCGTCACCATCGTCACCATCGTCATCATCGTCATCATCGTCATCATCGTCACCATCGTCACCATCGTCACCATCGTCACCATCGTCATCATCGTCACCATCGTCACCATCGCCATCATCGTCACCATCGTCATCATCGCCATCATCGCCATCATCGCCATCATCGTCACCATCGTCACCATCGCCATCATCGTCACCATCGTCATCATCGCCATCATCGCCATCATCGCCAGCATCGCCATCATCGTCATCATCGCCATCATCGTCATTATCGTCATTATCGTCATTATCGTCATTATCGTCATTATCGTCATTATCGTCATCATCGTCATCATCGTCATCATCGTCATTATCGTCATTATCGTCATTATCGTCATTATCGTCATTATCGTCATTATCGTCATTATCGTCATTATCGTCATCATCGTCATCATCGTCATCATCGTCATCATCGTCATCATCGTCATCATCGTCATCATCGTCATCATCGTCATCATCGTCATCATCGTCATCATCGTCATCATCGTCATCATCGTAATCATCGTCACCATCGTCACCATCGCCATCATCGGCATCATCGTCATCATCGTCATCATCGTCATCATCGTCATCATCGTCACCATCGGCACCATCGCCATCATCGTCATCATCGCCATCATCGCCATCATCGTCATCATCGTCATCATCGTCATCATCGTCATCATCGTCATCATCGTCATCATCGTCATCATCGTCATCATCGTCATTATCGTCATCATCGTCATCATCGTCATCATCGTCATCATCGTCACCATTGACATCATCGTCAACATCGTCATCATCGTCATCATCGTCATCATCGTCATCATCGTCATCATCGTCATTATCGTCATTATCGTCATTATCGTCATTATCGGCATTATCGGCATTATCGGCATTATCGTCATTATAGTCATTATAGTCATTATCGTCATTATCGTCATTATCGGCATTATCGTCATTATCGTCATTATCGTCATTATCGCCATTATCGTCATTATCGTCATTATCGTCATTATCGTCATTACCGGCATTATCGGCATTATCGGCATTACCGTCATTACCGTCATTACTGTGATTACCGTCATTACCGTCATTACCGGCATTACCGTCATTACCGTCATTACCGTCATTACCGTCATTACCGTCATTACCGTCATCACCGTCATTACCGTCATTACGGTCATTACCGTCATTACCGTCATTACCGTCATTATCGTTATTATCGTCATTATAGTCATTATCGTCATTATCGTCATTATCGTCATTATCGTCATTATCGTCATTATCGTCATTATCGGCATTATCGGCATTACCGTCATTACCGTCATTACTGTCATTACTGTCATTGCCGTCATTACCGTCATTACCGTCATTACCGTCTTTACCGTCATCATCGTCATCATCGCCATCATCGCCATCATCGTCATCATCGTCATCATCGTCCTCATCGTCGTCATCGTCGTCATCGTCATCATCGTCATCATCGTCATTACCGTCATTATCGTCATTATCGTCATTATCGGCATTATCGTCATTATCGTTATTATCGTCATTATCGTCATTATCGTCATCATCGTCATCATCGTCATCATCGTCATCATCGTCATCATCGTAATCATCGTCATCATCGTCATCATCGTCATCATCGTCACCATCGCCATCATCGGCATCATCGTCATCATCGTCATCATCGTCATCATCGTCATCATCGTCATCATCGTCATCATCGTCATCATCGTCATCATCGTCATCATCGTCATCATCGTCATCATCGTCATTATCGTCATCATCGTCATCATCGTCATCATCGTCATCATCGTCACCATTGACATCATCGTCATCATCGTCATCATCGTCATCATCGTCCTCATCGTCGTCATCGTCGTCATCGTCATCATCGTCATCATCGTCATTACCGTCATTATCGTCATTATCGTCATTATCGGCATTATCGTCATTATCGTTATTATCGTCATTATCGTCATTATCGTCATCATCGTCATCATCGTCATCATCGCCATCATCGTCATCATCGTAATCATTGTCATCATCATCATCATCGTCATCATCGTCATCATCGTCATCATCGTCATCATCGTCATCATCGTCATCATCGTCATCATCGTCATCATCGTCATCATCGTAATCATCGTCACCATCGTCACCATCGCCATCATCGGCATCATCGTCATCATCGTCATCATCGTCATCATCGTCATCATCGTCATCATCGTCATCATCGTCATCATCGTCATCATCGTCACCATCGTCACCATCGTCACCATCGTCACCATCGTCATCATCGTCACCATCGTCACCATCGCCATCATCGTCACCATCGTCATCATCGCCATCATCGCCATCATCGCCATCATCGTCACCATCGTCACCATCGCCATCATCGTCACCATCGTCATCATCGCCATCATCGCCATCATCGCCAGCATCGCCATCATCGTCATCATCGCCATCATCGTCATTATCGTCATTATCGTCATTATCGTCATTATCGTCATTATCGTCATTATCGTCATCATCGTCATCATCGTCATCATCGTCATTATCGTCATTATCGTCATTATCGTCATTATCGTCATTATCGTCATTATCGTCATTATCGTCATTATCGTCATCATCGTCATCATCGTCATCATCGTCATCATCGTCATCATCGTCATCATCGTCATCATCGTCATCATCGTCATCATCGTCATCATCGTCATCATCGTCATCATCGTCATCATCGTAATCATCGTCACCATCGTCACCATCGCCATCATCGGCATCATCGTCATCATCGTCATCATCGTCATCATCGTCATCATCGTCACCATCGGCACCATCGCCATCATCGTCATCATCGCCATCATCGTCATCATCGTCATCATCGTCATCATCGTCATCATCGTCATCATCGTCATCATCGTCATCATCGTCATCATCGTCATCATCGTCATTATCGTCATCATCGTCATCATCGTCATCATCGTCATCATCGTCACCATTGACATCATCGTCAACATCGTCATCATCGTCATCATCGTCATCATCGTCATCATCGTCATCATCGTCATTATCGTCATTATCGTCATTATCGTCATTATCGGCATTATCGGCATTATCGGCATTATCGTCATTATAGTCATTATAGTCATTATCGTCATTATCGTCATTATCGGCATTATCGTCATTATCGTCATTATCGTCATTATCGCCATTATCGTCATTATCGTCATTATCGTCATTATCGTCATTACCGGCATTATCGGCATTATCGGCATTACCGTCATTACCGTCATTACTGTGATTACCGTCATTACCGTCATTACCGGCATTACCGTCATTACCGTCATTACCGTCATTACCGTCATTACCGTCATTACCGTCATCACCGTCATTACCGTCATTACGGTCATTACCGTCATTACCGTCATTACCGTCATTATCGTTATTATCGTCATTATAGTCATTATCGTCATTATCGTCATTATCGTCATTATCGTCATTATCGTCATTATCGTCATTATCGGCATTATCGGCATTACCGTCATTACCGTCATTACTGTCATTACTGTCATTACCGGCATTACCGGCATTACCGGCATTACCGTCATTACCGGCATTACCGTCATTACCGTCATTACCGTCATTACCGTCATTACCGTCATTACCGTCATTACCGCCATTACCTTTATTACCGTCATTACCGTCATTATCGTCATTACCGCCATTACCGCCATTATCGCCATTATCGTCATTATCGTCATTATCGTCATTATCGTCAGTATCGTCATTACCGTCATCATCGTCACCATCGTCATCATCATCATCATCGTCATCATCGTCATCATAGTCGTCATCGTCGTCATCGTCGTCATCGTCGTCATCGTCGCCATCGTCGTCATCGTCATCATCGTCATCATCGTCATTATCGTAATTATCGTCATTATCGTCATTATCGTCATTATCGTCATTATAGTCATTATAGTCATTATCGTCATTATCGTCATTATCGTTATTATCGTCATTATCGTCATTATCGTCATCATCGTCATCATCGTCATCATCGTCATCATCGTCATCATCGTAATCATTGTCATCATCATCATCATCGTCATCATCGTCATCATCGTCACCATCGTCATCATCGTCATCATCGTCATCATCGTCATCATCGTCATCATCGTCGTCATCGTCGTCATCGTCGTCATCGTCGTCATCGTCGTCATCGTCGTCATCGTCATCATCGTCATCATCGTCATTACCGTCATTAACGTCATTATCGTTATTATCCTCATTATCGGCATTATCGTCATTATCGGCATTATCGTCATTATCGGCATTATCGGCATTATCGTCATTATCGTCATTATAGTCATAATCGTCATTATCGTCATTATCGTCATTATCGTCATTATCGTCATTATCGTCATTATCGTCATTATCGTCATTATCGTCACTATCGTCATTATCGTCATTATCGTCATTATCGTCATTGTCGTCATTATCGTCATTATCGTCATTATCGTCATTATCGTCATTATCGTCATTATCGTCATTATGGTCATTATCGTCATTATCGTCATTATCGTCATTATCGTCGTTATCGTCATTACCGACATTACTGGCATTATCGGCACTATCAGCATTACCGTCATTACCGTCATTACAGCCATTACCGTCATTACCGGCATTACCGGCATTACCGTCATTACAGTCATTACCGGCATTACCGTCATTACAGTCATTACCGGCATTACCGGCATTACCGTCATTACCGTCATTACCGTCATTACCGTCATTACCGTCATTACCGTCATTACCGTCATTACCGTCATTACCGTCATTACCGTCATTGCCGTCATTACCGTCATTACCGTCATTACCGTCTTTACCGTCATCATCGTCATCATCGCCATCATCGCCATCATCGTCATCATCGTCATCATCGTCCTCATCGTCGTCATCGTCGTCATCGTCATCATCGTCATCATCGTCATTACCGTCATTATCGTCATTATCGTCATTATCGGCATTATCGTCATTATCGTTATTATCGTCATTATCGTCATTATCGTCATCATCGTCATCATCGTCATCATCGTCATCATCGTCATCATCGTAATCATCGTCATCATCGTCATCATCGTCATCATCGTCATCATCGTCATCATCGTCCTCATCGTCGTCATCGTCGTCATCGTCATCATCGTCATCATCGTCATTACCGTCATCATCGTCATTACCGTCATTATCGTCATTATCGTCATTATCGTCACTATCGGCATCATCGTCATCATCGCCATCATCGCCATCATCGTCATCATCGTCATCATCGTCATCATCGTCATCATCGTCATCATCGTCCTCATCGTCGTCATCGTCGTCATCGTCATCATCGTCATCATCGTCATTACCGTCATTATCGTCATTATCGTCATTATCGGCATTATCGTCATTATCGTTATTATCGTCATTATCGTCATTATCGTCATCATCGTCATCATCGTCATCATCGCCATCATCGTCATCATCGTAATCATTGTCATCATCATCATCATCGTCATCATCGTCATCATCGTCACCATCGTCATCATCGTCATCATCGTCATCATCGTCATCATCGTCATCATCGTCGTCATCGTCGTCATCGTCGTCATCGTCGTCATCGTCGTCATCGTCGTCATCGTCATCATCGTCATCATCGTCATTACCGTCATTAACGTCATTATCGTCATTATCCTCATTATCGGCATTATCGTCATTATCGGCATTATCGTCATTATCGGCATTATCGGCATTATCGTCATTATCGTCATTATAGTCATAATCGTCATTATCGTCATTATCGTCATTATCGTCATTATCGTCATTATCGTCATTATCGTCATTATCGTCATTATCGTCATTATCGTCATTATCGTCATTATCGTCATTGTCGTCATTATCGTCATTATCGTCATTATCGTCATTATCGTCATTATCGTCATTATCGTCATTATGGTCATTATCGTCATTATCGTCATTATCGTCATTATCGTCGTTATCGTCATTACCGACATTACTGGCATTATCGGCACTATCAGCATTACCGTCATTACCGTCATTACCGCCATTACCGTCATTACCGGCATTACCGTCATTACAGTCATTACCGGCATTACCGTCATTACAGTCATTACCGGCATTACCGGCATTACCGTCTTTACCGTCATTACCGTCATTACCGTCATTACCGTCATTACCGTCATTACCGTCATTACCGTCATTACCGTCATTACCGTCATTGCCGTCATTACCGTCATTACCGTCATTACCGTCTTTACCGTCATCATCGTCATCATCGCCATCATCGCCATCATCGTCATCATCGCCATCATCGTCATCATCGTCACCATCATCATCATTATCATCGTCAGCATCGTCAGCATCGCCATCATCGTCACCATCGTCACCATCGCCATCATCGTCATCATCGCCATCATCGCCATCATCGTCATCATCGTCATCATCGTCATCATCGTCATCATCGTCATCATCGTCATCATCGTCATCATCGTCATCATCGTCATCATCGTCATCATCGTCCTCATCGTCGTCATCGTCGTCATCGTCATCATCGTCATCATCGTCATTACCGTCATCATCGTCATTACCGTCATTATCGTCATTATCGTCATTATCGTCACTATCGGCATCATCGTCATCATCGCCATCATCGCCATCATCGTCATCATCGTCATCATCGTCATCATCGTCATCATCGTCATCATCGTCCTCATCGTCGTCATCGTCGTCATCGTCATCATCGTCATCATCGTCATTACCGTCATTATCGTCATTATCGTCATTATCGGCATTATCGGCATTATCGGCATTATCGGCATTATCGTTATTATAGTCATTATCGTCATTATCGTCATTATCGTCATTATCGTCATTATCGTCATTATCGTCATTATCGTCATTATCGTCATTACCGTCATTATCGTCATTATCGTCATTATCGTCATTATCGTCATTATCGTCATTATCGTCATTACCGGCAATACCGGCATTATCGGCATTACCGTCATTACAGTCATTGCCGTCATTACCGTCATTACCGTCATTATCGTCATTACCGTCATTACCGTCATTACCGTCATTACCGGCATTACCGTCATTACCGTCATTTCCGTCATTACCGCCATTACCGGCATTACCGTCATTACCGTCATCACCGTCATTACCGTCATTACGGTCAATACCGTCATTACCGTCATTACCGTCATTACCGTCATTACCGTCATTATCGTCATTATCGTCATTATCGTCATTATCGTCAGTATCGTCATTATCGTCACCATCGCCATCATCTTCACCATCGCCATCATCGTCACCATCGTCATCATCGTCATCATCGTCATCATCGTCATCATAGTCATCCTCGTCGTCATCGTCGTCATCGTCGTCATCGTCATCATCGTCATCATAGTCATTACCGTCATTATCGTCATTATCGTCATTATCGTTATTATCGTCATTATCGGCATTATCGTCATTATCGTCATTGTCGTCATTATCGTCATTATCGTCATTATCGTCATTACCGGCATTACCGGCATTACCGGCATTACCGGCATTACCGTCATTACCGTCATTACCGTCATTACCGTCATTACCGTCATTACCGTCATTACCGTCATTACCTTTATTACCGTCATTACCGTCATTACCGTCATTACCGTCATTATCGTCATTACCGCCATTATCGCCATTATCGTCATTATCGTCATTATCGTTATTATCGTCATTATCGGCATTATCGTCATTATCGTTATTATCGTCATTATCGTCATTATCGGCATTATCGTCATTATCGTCATTACCGTCATTACCTTTATTACCGTCATTACCGTCATTACCGTCATTATCGTCATTACCGTCAGTACCGTCATTACCGGCATTACCGTCATCATCGTCACCATCGTCACCATCGTCATCATCGTCATCATCGTCATCATCGTCGTCATCGTCGTCATCGTCGTCATCGTCGTCATCGTCATCATCGTCATCATCGTCATTACCGTCATTATCGTCATTATCGTCATTATCGTTATTATCGTCATTATCGTCATTATCGTCATTATCGGCATTATCGGCATTATCGGCATTATCGTCATTATCGTCATTATCGTCATTATCGTCATTATCGTCATTATCGTCATTATCGTCATTATGGTCATTATCGTCATTATCGTCATTATCGTCATTATCGTCGTTATCGTCATTACCGACATTACTGGCATTATCGGCACTATTAGCATTACCGTCATTACCGTCATTACAGCCATTACCGTCATTACCGGCATTACCGGCATTACCGTCATTACAGTCATTACCGGCATTACCGTCATTACAGTCATTACCGGCATTACCGGCATTACCGTCATTACCGTCATTACCGTCATTACCGTCATTACCGTCATTACCGTCATTACCGTCATTACCGTCATTACCGTCATTACCGTCATTGCCGTCATTACCGTCATTACCGTCATTACCGTCTTTACCGTCATCATCGTCATCATCGCCATCATCGCCATCATCGTCATCATCGTCATCATCGTCCTCATCGTCGTCATCGTCGTCATCGTCATCATCGTCATCATCGTCATTACCGTCATTATCGTCATTATCGTCATTATCGGCATTATCGTCATTATCGTTATTATCGTCATTATCGTCATTATCGTCATCATCGTCATCATCGTCATCATCGTCATCATCGTCATCATCGTAATCATCGTCATCATCGTCATCATCGTCATCATCGTCATCATCGTCCTCATCGTCGTCATCGTCGTCATCGTCATCATCGTCATCATCGTCATTACCGTCATCATCGTCATTACCGTCATTATCGTCATTATCGTCATTATCGTCACTATCGGCATCATCGTCATCATCGCCATCATCGCCATCATCGTCATCATCGTCATCATCGTCATCATCGTCATCATCGTCATCATCGTCCTCATCGTCGTCATCGTCGTCATCGTCATCATCGTCATCATCGTCATTACCGTCATTATCGTCATTATCGTCATTATCGGCATTATCGTCATTATCGTTATTATCGTCATTATCGTCATTATCGTCATCATCGTCATCATCGTCATCATCGTCATCATCGTCATCATCGTAATCATTGTCATCATCATCATCATCGTCATCATCGTCATCATCGTCACCATCGTCATCATCGTCATCATCGTCATCATCGTTATCATCGTCATCATCGTCGTCATCGTCGTCATCGTCGTCATCGTCGTCATCGTCGTCATCGTCGTCATCGTCATCATCGTCATCATCGTCATTACCGTCATTAACGTCATTATCGTCATTATCCTCATTATCGGCATTATCGTCATTATCGGCATTATCGTCATTATCGGCATTATCGGCATTATCGTCATTATCGTCATTATAGTCATAATCGTCATTATCGTCATTATCGTCATTATCGTCATTATCGTCATTATCGTCATTATCGTCATTATCGTCATTATCGTCATTATCGTCATTATCGTCATTATCGTCATTGTCGTCATTATCGTCATTATCGTCATTATCGTCATTATCGTCATTATCGTCATTATCGTCATTATGGTCATTATCGTCATTATCGTCATTATCGTCATTATCGTCGTTATCGTCATTACCGACATTACTGGCATTATCGGCACTATCAGCATTACCGTCATTACCGTCATTACCGCCATTACCGTCATTACCGGCATTACCGTCATTACAGTCATTACCGGCATTACCGTCATTACAGTCATTACCGGCATTACCGGCATTACCGTCTTTACCGTCATTACCGTCATTACCGTCATTACCGTCATTACCGTCATTACCGTCATTACCGTCATTACCGTTATTACCGTCATTGCCGTCATTACCGTCATTACCGTCATTACCGTCTTTACCGTCATCATCGTCATCATCGCCATCATCGCCATCATCGTCATCATCGCCATCATCGTCATCATCGTCACCATCATCATCATTATCATCGTCAGCATCGTCAGCATCGCCATCATCGTCACCATCGTCACCATCGCCATCATCGTCATCATCGCCATCATCGCCATCATCGTCATCATCGTCATCATCGTCATCATCGTCATCATCGTCATCATCGTCATCATCGTCATCATCGTCATCATCGTCCTCATCGTCGTCATCGTCGTCATCGTCATCATCGTCATCATCGTCATTACCGTCATCATCGTCATTACCGTCATTATCGTCATTATCGTCATTATCGTCACTATCGGCATCATCGTCATCATCGCCATCATCGCCATCATCGTCATCATCGTCATCATCGTCATCATCGTCATCATCGTCATCATCGTCCTCATCGTCGTCATCGTCGTCATCGTCATCATCGTCATCATCGTCATTACCGTCATTATCGTCATTATCGTCATTATCGGCATTATCGGCATTATCGGCATTATCGGCATTATCGTTATTATAGTCATTATCGTCATTATCGTCATTATCGTCATTATCGTCATTATCGTCATTATCGTCATTATCGTCATTATCGTCATTACCGTCATTATCGTCATTATCGTCATTATCGTCATTATCGTCATTATCGTCATTACCGGCAATACCGGCATTATCGGCATTACCGTCATTACAGTCATTGCCGTCATTACCGTCATTACCGTCATTATCGTCATTACCGTCATTACCGTCATTACCGTCATTACCGGCATTACCGTCATTACCGTCATTTCCGTCATTACCGCCATTACCGGCATTACCGTCATTACCGTCATCACCGTCATTACCGTCATTACGGTCAATACCGTCATTACCGTCATTACCGTCATTACCGTCATTACCGTCATTATCGTCATTATCGTCATTATCGTCATTATCGTCAGTATCGTCATTATCGTCACCATCGCCATCATCTTCACCATCGCCATCATCGTCACCATCGTCATCATCGTCATCATCGTCATCATCGTCATCATAGTCATCCTCGTCGTCATCGTCGTCATCGTCGTCATCGTCATCATCGTCATCATAGTCATTACCGTCATTATCGTCATTATCGTCATTATCGTTATTATCGTCATTATCGGCATTATCGTCATTATCGTCATTGTCGTCATTATCGTCATTATCGTCATTATCGTCATTACCGGCATTACCGGCATTACCGGCATTACCGGCATTACCGTCATTACCGTCATTACCGTCATTACCGTCATTACCGTCATTACCGTCATTACCGTCATTACCTTTATTACCGTCATTACCGTCATTACCGTCATTACCGTCATTATCGTCATTACCGCCATTATCGCCATTATCGTCATTATCGTCATTATCGTTATTATCGTCATTATCGGCATTATCGTCATTATCGTTATTATCGTCATTATCGTCATTATCGGCATTATCGTCATTATCGTCATTACCGTCATTACCTTTATTACCGTCATTACCGTCATTACCGTCATTATCGTCATTACCGTCATTACCGTCATTACCGGCATTACCGTCATCATCGTCACCATCGTCACCATCGTCATCATCGTCATCATCGTCATCATCGTCGTCATCGTCGTCATCGTCGTCATCGTCGTCATCGTCATCATCGTCATCATCGTCATTACCGTCATTATCGTCATTATCGTCATTATCGTTATTATCGTCATTATCGTCATTATCGTCATTATCGGCATTATCGGCATTATCGGCATTATCGTCATTATAGTCATTATAGTCATTATCGTCATTATCGTCATTATCGTCATTATCGTCATTATCGTCATTATCGTCATTATCGTCATTATCGTCATCATCGTCATTATCGTCATTATCGGCATTATCGGCATTATCGTCATTATCGTCATTATAGTCATTATCGTCATTATCGTCATCATCGTCATTATCGTCATCATCGTCACCATCGTCATCATCGTCATCATCGTCATCATCGTCATCATCGTCGTCATCGTCGTCATCGTCGTCATCGTCGTCATCGTCGTCATCGTCATCATCGTCATTATCGTCATTATCGTCATTATCGTCATTATCGTCATTATCGTCATTATCGGCATTATCGTCATTATCGGCATTATCGGCATTATCGTCATTATCGTCATTATAGTCATTATCGGCATTATCGGCATTATCGGCATTATCGTCATTATAGTCATTATCGTCATTATCGTAATTATCGTAATTATCGTCATTATCGTCATTATCGTCATTGTCGTCATTATCGTCATTATCGTCATTATCGTCATTACCGGCATTATCGGCATTATCGGCATTATCGGCATTACCGTCATTACCGTCATTACCGTCATTACCGGCATTACCGTCATTACCGTCATTACCGGCATTACCGTCATTACCGTCATTACCGTCATTACCGTCATTACCGTCATTACCGTCATTACCGTCATTACCGTCATTACCGTCATTACCGTCATTACCGTCATTATCGTCTTTATCGTCACCATCGCCATCAGCGTCATCATCGCCATCAACGCCATCATAGTCATAATCGTCATCATCGTCATCATCGTCACCATCGTCACCATCGTCATCATTGTCATCATCGTCATCATCGTCATCATCGTCATCAACGTCATCATCGTCATCATCGTCATCATCGTCATCATCGTCATCATCGTCATCATCGTCCTCATCGTCGTCATCGTCGTCATCGTCATCATCGTCATCATCGTCATCATCGTCATCATCGTCATTACCGTCATTATCGTCATTATCGTCATTATAGTCATTATCGGCATTATCGGCATTATCGGCATTATCGACATTATAGTCATTATCGTCATTATCGTCATTACCGTCATTATCGTCATTATCGTCATTATCGTCATTATCGTCATTATCGTCATAATCGTCATAATCGTCATTATCGTCATTATCGTCATTATCGTCATTACCGGCATTACCGTCATTACCGTCATTACCGTCATTACCGTCATTACCGTCATTACCGTCACTATCGTCATTATCGTCATTATCGTCATTATCGTCAGTATCGTCATTATCGTCACCATCGCCATCATCGCCATCATCGTCATCATCGTCATCATCGTCATCATCGTCATCATCGTCATCATCGTCATCATCGTCATCATCGTCATCATCGTCATCATCGTCATCATCGTAATCATCGTCATCATCGTCATCATCGCCATCATCGTCACCATCGACTCCATCGTCATCATCGTCATCATCGTCACCATCGTCACCATCGTCACCATCGTCATCATCGTCATCATCGTCATCATCGTCATCATCGTCATAATCGTCATCATCGTCGTCATCGTCGTCATCGTCGTCATCGTCGTCATCGTCGTCATCGTCATCATCGTCATCATCGTCATTATCGTCATTATCGTCATTATCGTCATTATCGGCATTATCGGCATTATCGGCATTATCGTCATTATAGTCATTATCGTCATTATCGTCATTATCGTCATTATCGTCATTATCGTCATTATCGTCATTATCGTCATTATCGTCATTATCGTCATTATCGTCATTATCGTCATTATCGTCATTATCGTCATTATCGTCATTATCGTCATTATCGTCATTATTGTCATTATCGTCATTACCGGCATTACCGGCATTATCGGCATTACCGTCATTACCGTCATTACCGTCATTGCTGTCATTACCGTCCTTACCGGCATTACCGGGATTACCGTCATTACCGTCATTACCGTCGTTACCGGCATTACCGTCATTACCGTCATTACCATCATTACCATCATTACCGTCATTACCGTCATTACCGTCATTACCGTCATTACAGTCATTATCGTCATTATGGTCATTATCGTCATTATCTTCATTATCGTCATTATCGTCATTATCGTCATTATCGTCATCATCGTCATCATCGTCATCATCATCATCATTGTCATCATCGTCGTCATCGTCGTCATCGTCGTCATCGTCGTCATCGTCATCATCGTCATTATCGTCATTATCGTCATTATCGTCATTATCGTCATTATCGGCATTATCGTCATTATCGGCATTATCGGCATTATCGTCATTATCGTCATTATAGTCATTATCGGCATTATCGGCATTATCGGCATTATCGTCATTATAGTCATTATCGTCATTATCGTAATTATCGTAATTATCGTCATTATCGTCATTATCGTCATTGTCGTCATTATCGTCATTATCGTCATTATCGTCATTACCGGCATTATCGGCATTATCGGCATTATCGGCATTACCGTCATTACCGTCATTACCGTCATTACCGGCATTACCGTCATTACCGTCATTACCGGCATTACCGTCATTACCGTCATTACCGTCATTACCGTCATTACCGTCATTACCGTCATTACCGTCATTACCGTCATTACCGTCATTACCGTCATTACCGTCATTATCGTCTTTATCGTCACCATCGCCATCAGCGTCATCATCGCCATCAACGCCATCA
Source organism: Andrena chrysosceles (assembly GCA_963855975.1). NCBI lineage: Eukaryota > Metazoa > Arthropoda > Insecta > Hymenoptera > Andrenidae > Andrena > Andrena chrysosceles. Next base: position 962,511 of record CAWLCU010000594.1, read on the forward strand.
TAGTCATCATCGTCATCATCGTCATCATCGTCACCATCGTCACCATCGTCATCATTGTCATCATCGTCATCATCGTCATCATCGTCATCAACGTCATCATCGTCATCATCGTCATCATCGTCATCATCGTCATCATCGTCATCATCGTCCTCATCGTCGTCATCGTCGTCATCGTCATCATCGTCATCATCGTCATCATCGTCATCATCGTCATCATCGTCATTACCGTCATTATCGTCATTATCGTCATTATAGTCATTATCGGCATTATCGGCATTATCGACATTATAGTCATTATCGTCATTATCGTCATTACCGTCATTATCGTCATTATCGTCATTATCGTCATTATCGTCATTATCGTCATTATCGTCATAATCGTCATAATCGTCATTATCGTCATTATCGTCATTATCGTCATTACCGGCATTACCGTCATTACCGTCATTACCGTCATTACCGTCATTACCGTCATTACCGTCACTATCGTCATTATCGTCATTATCGTCATTATCGTCAGTATCGTCATTATCGTCACCATCGCCATCATCGCCATCATCGTCATCATCGTCATCATCGTCGTCATCGTCATCATCGTCATCATCGTCATCATCGTCATCATCGTCATCATCGGCATCATCGTCATCATCGTCATCATCGTCATTATCGTCATTATCGTCATTATCGGCATTATCGGCATTATCGTCATTATCGTCATTATCGTCATTATAGTCATTATCGTCATTATCGTCATTATCGTCATTATCGTCATTATCATCATTATCGTCATTATCGTCATTATCGTCATTATCGTCATTATTGTCATTATCGTCATTACCGGCATTACCGGCATTATCGGCATTACCGTCATTACCGTCATTACCGTCATTGCTGTCATTACCGTCCTTACCGGCATTACCGGGATTACTGTCATTACCGTCATTACCGTCGTTACCGGCATTACCGTCATTACCGTCATTACCATCATTACCATCATTACCGTCATTACCGTCATTACCGTCATTACCGTCATTACAGTCATTATCGTCATTATGGTCATTATCGTCATTATCTTCATTATCGTCATTATCGTCATTATCGTCATTATCGTCATCATCGTCATCATCGTCATCATCGTCATCATCGTCACCATCGTCACCATCGCCATCATCGTCATCATCGCCATCATCGCCATCATCGTCATCATCGTCATCATCGTCATCATCGTCATCATCGTCATCATCGTCATTACCGTCATTATCGTCATTATCGTCATTATCGTCATTATCGGCATTATCGTCATTATCCGCATTATCGGCATTATCGGCATTATCGGCATTATCGTCATCATCGTCATCATCGTCATTATCGTCATTATCGTCATTATCGGCATTATCGTCATTATCCGCATTATCGGCATTATCGGCATTATCGTCATCATCGTCATCATCGTCATTACCGTCATTATCGTCATTATCGTCATTATCGTCATTATCGGCATTATCGTCATTATCGGCATTATCGTCATTATCGGCATTACCGTCATTACCGTCATTACCGTCATTACTGGCATTACCGTAATTACCGGCATTACCGGCATTACCGTCATTACCGTCATTACCGTCATTACCGTCATTACCGTCATTACCGTCATTACCGTCATTACCTTTATTACCGTCATTACCGTCATTACCGTCATTACCGTCATTATCGTCATTACCGCCATTATCGCCATTATCGTCATTATCGTCATTATCGTTATTATCGTCATTATCGGCATTATCGTCATTATCGTTATTATCGTCATTATCGTCATTATCGGCATTATCGTCATTATCGTCATTACCGTCATTACCTTTATTACCGTCATTACCGTCATTACCGTCATTATCGTCATTACCGTCATTACCGTCATTACCGGCATTACCGTCATCATCGTCACCATCGTCACCATCGTCATCATCGTCATCATCGTCATCATCGTCGTCATCGTCGTCATCGTCGTCATCGTCGTCATCGTCATCATCGTCATCATCGTCATTACCGTCATTATCGTCATTATCGTCATTATCGTTATTATCGTCATTATCGTCATTATCGTCATTATCGGCATTATCGGCATTATCGGCATTATCGTCATTATAGTCATTATAGTCATTATCGTCATTATCGTCATTATCGTCATTATCGTCATTATCGTCATTATCGTCATCATCGTCATTATCGTCATTATCGGCATTATCGGCATTATCGTCATTATCGTCATTATAGTCATTATCGTCATTATCGTCATCATCGTCATTATCGTCATCATCGTCACCATCGTCATCATCGTCATCATCGTCATCATCGTCATCATCGTCGTCATCGTCGTCATCGTCGTCATCGTCGTCATCGTCGTCATCGTCATCATCGTCATTATCGTCATTATCGTCATTATCGTCATTATCGTCATTATCGTCATTATCGGCATTATCGTCATTATCGGCATTATCGGCATTATCGTCATTATCGTCATTATAGTCATTATCGGCATTATCGGCATTATCGGCATTATCGTCATTATAGTCATTATCGTCATTATCGTAATTATCGTAATTATCGTCATTATCGTCATTATCGTCATTGTCGTCATTATCGTCATTATCGTCATTATCGTCATTACCGGCATTATCGGCATTATCGGCATTATCGGCATTACCGTCATTACCGTCATTACCGTCATTACCGGCATTACCGTCATTACCGTCATTACCGGCATTACCGTCATTACCGTCATTACCGTCATTACCGTCATTACCGTCATTACCGTCATTACCGTCATTACCGTCATTACCGTCATTACCGTCATTACCGTCATTATCGTCTTTATCGTCACCATCGCCATCAGCGTCATCATCGCCATCAACGCCATCATAGTCATAATCGTCATCATCGTCATCATCGTCACCATCGTCACCATCGTCATCATTGTCATCATCGTCATCATCGTCATCATCGTCATCAACGTCATCATCGTCATCATCGTCATCATCGTCATCATCGTCATCATCGTCATCATCGTCCTCATCGTCGTCATCGTCGTCATCGTCATCATCGTCATCATCGTCATCATCGTCATCATCGTCATTACCGTCATTATCGTCATTATCGTCATTATAGTCATTATCGGCATTATCGGCATTATCGGCATTATCGACATTATAGTCATTATCGTCATTATCGTCATTACCGTCATTATCGTCATTATCGTCATTATCGTCATTATCGTCATTATCGTCATAATCGTCATAATCGTCATTATCGTCATTATCGTCATTATCGTCATTACCGGCATTACCGTCATTACCGTCATTACCGTCATTACCGTCATTACCGTCATTACCGTCACTATCGTCATTATCGTCATTATCGTCATTATCGTCAGTATCGTCATTATCGTCACCATCGCCATCATCGCCATCATCGTCATCATCGTCATCATCGTCATCATCGTCATCATCGTCATCATCGTCATCATCGTCATCATCGTCATCATCGTCATCATCGTCATCATCGTCATCATCGTAATCATCGTCATCATCGTCATCATCGCCATCATCGTCACCATCGACTCCATCGTCATCATCGTCATCATCGTCACCATCGTCACCATCGTCACCATCGTCATCATCGTCATCATCGTCATCATCGTCATCATCGTCATAATCGTCATCATCGTCGTCATCGTCGTCATCGTCGTCATCGTCGTCATCGTCGTCATCGTCATCATCGTCATCATCGTCATTATCGTCATTATCGTCATTATCGTCATTATCGGCATTATCGGCATTATCGGCATTATCGTCATTATCGTCATTATAGTCATTATCGTCATTATCGTCATTATCGTCATTATCGTCATTATCGTCATTATCGTCATTATCGTCATTATCGTCATTATCGTCATTATCGTCATTATCGTCATTATCGTCATTATCGTCATTATCGTCATTATCGTCATTATCGTCATTATTGTCATTATCGTCATTACCGGCATTACCGGCATTATCGGCATTACCGTCATTACCGTCATTACCGTCATTGCTGTCATTACCGTCCTTACCGGCATTACCGGGATTACCGTCATTACCGTCATTACCGTCGTTACCGGCATTACCGTCATTACCGTCATTACCATCATTACCATCATTACCGTCATTACCGTCATTACCGTCATTACCGTCATTACAGTCATTATCGTCATTATGGTCATTATCGTCATTATCTTCATTATCGTCATTATCGTCATTATCGTCATTATCGTCATCATCGTCATCATCGTCATCATCGTCATCATCGTCATCATCGTCGTCATCGTCGTCATCGTCGTCATCGTCGTCATCGTCATCATCGTCATTATCGTCATTATCGTCATTATCGTCATTATCGTCATTATCGGCATTATCGTCATTATCGGCATTATCGGCATTATCGTCATTATAGTCATTATCGGCATTATCGGCATTATCGGCATTATCGTCATTATAGTCATTATCGTCATTATCGTAATTATCGTAATTATCGTCATTATCGTCATTATCGTCATTGTCGTCATTATCGTCATTATCGTCATTATCGTCATTACCGGCATTATCGGCATTATCGGCATTATCGGCATTACCGTCATTACCGTCATTACCGTCATTACCGGCATTACCGTCATTACCGTCATTACCGGCATTACCGTCATTACCGTCATTACCGTCATTACCGTCATTACCGTCATTACCGTCATTACCGTCATTACCGTCATTACCGTCATTACCGTCATTACCGTCATTATCGTCTTTATCGTCACCATCGCCATCAGCGTCATCATCGCCATCAACGCCATCATAGTCATCATCGTCATCATCGTCATCATCGTCACCATCGTCACCATCGTCATCATTGTCATCATCGTCATCATCGTCATCATCGTCATCAACGTCATCATCGTCATCATCGTCATCATCGTCATCATCGTCATCATCGTCATCATCGTCCTCATCGTCGTCATCGTCGTCATCGTCATCATCGTCATCATCGTCATCATCGTCATCATCGTCATCATCGTCATTACCGTCATTATCGTCATTATCGTCATTATAGTCATTATCGGCATTATCGGCATTATCGACATTATAGTCATTATCGTCATTATCGTCATTACCGTCATTATCGTCATTATCGTCATTATCGTCATTATCGTCATTATCGTCATTATCGTCATAATCGTCATAATCGTCATTATCGTCATTATCGTCATTATCGTCATTACCGGCATTACCGTCATTACCGTCATTACCGTCATTACCGTCATTACCGTCATTACCGTCACTATCGTCATTATCGTCATTATCGTCATTATCGTCAGTATCGTCATTATCGTCACCATCGCCATCATCGCCATCATCGTCATCATCGTCATCATCGTCGTCATCGTCATCATCGTCATCATCGTCATCATCGTCATCATCGTCATCATCGTCATCATCGTAATCATCGTCATCATCGTCATCATCGCCATCATCGTCACCATCGACACCATCGTCATCATCGTCATCATCGTCACCATCGTCACCATCGTCACCATCGTCATCATCGTCATCATCGTCATCATCGTCATCATCGTCATAATCGTCATCATCGTCGTCATCGTCGTCATCGTCGTCATCGTCGTCATCGTCGTCATCGTCATCATCGTCATCATCGTCATTATCGTCATTATCGTCATTATCGTCATTATCGGCATTATCGGCATTATCGGCATTATCGTCATTATCGTCATTATAGTCATTATCGTCATTATCGTCATTATCGTCATTATCGTCATTATCGTCATTATCGTCATTATCGTCATTATCGTCATTATCGTCATTATCGTCATTATCGTCATTATTGTCATTATCGTCATTACCGGCATTACCGGCATTATCGGCATTACCGTCATTACCGTCATTACCGTCATTGCTGTCATTACCGTCCTTACCGGCATTACCGGGATTACCGTCATTACCGTCATTACCGTCGTTACCGGCATTACCGTCATTACCGTCATTACCATCATTACCATCATTACCGTCATTACCGTCATTACCGTCATTACCGTCATTACAGTCATTATCGTCATTATGGTCATTATCGTCATTATCTTCATTATCGTCATTATCGTCATTATCGTCATTATCGTCATCATCGTCATCATCGTCATCATCGTCATCATCGTCATCATCGTCGTCATCGTCGTCATCGTCGTCATCGTCGTCATCGTCATCATCGTCATTATCGTCATTATCGTCATTATCGTCATTATCGTCATTATCGGCATTATCGGCATTATCGTCATTATCGGCATTATCGGCATTATCGTCATTATAGTCATTATCGGCATTATCGGCATTATCGGCATTATCGTCATTATAGTCATTATCGTCATTATCGTAATTATCGTAATTATCGTCATTATCGTCATTATCGTCATTGTCGTCATTATCGTCATTATCGTCATTATCGTCATTACCGGCATTATCGGCATTATCGGCATTATCGGCATTACCGTCATTACCGTCATTACCGTCATTACCGGCATTACCGTCATTACCGTCATTACCGGCATTACCGTCATTACCGTCATTACCGTCATTACCGTCATTACCGTCATTACCGTCATTACCGTCATTACCGTCATTACCGTCATTACCGTCATTACCGTCATTATCGTCTTTATCGTCACCATCGCCATCAGCGTCATCATCGCCATCAACGCCATCATAGTCATCATCGTCATCATCGTCATCATCGTCACCATCGTCACCATCGTCATCATTGTCATCATCGTCATCATCGTCATCATCGTCATCAACGTCATCATCGTCATCATCGTCATCATCGTCATCATCGTCATCATCGTCATCATCGTCCTCATCGTCGTCATCGTCGTCATCGTCATCATCGTCATCATCGTCATCATCGTCATCATCGTCATCATCGTCATTACCGTCATTATCGTCATTATCGTCATTATAGTCATTATCGGCATTATCGGCATTATCGACATTATAGTCATTATCGTCATTATCGTCATTACCGTCATTATCGTCATTATCGTCATTATCGTCATTATCGTCATTATCGTCATTATCGTCATAATCGTCATAATCGTCATTATCGTCATTATCGTCATTATCGTCATTACCGGCATTACCGTCATTACCGTCATTACCGTCATTACCGTCATTACCGTCATTACCGTCACTATCGTCATTATCGTCATTATCGTCATTATCGTCAGTATCGTCATTATCGTCACCATCGCCATCATCGCCATCATCGTCATCATCGTCATCATCGTCGTCATCGTCATCATCGTCATCATCGTCATCATCGTCATCATCGTCATCATCGTCATCATCGTAATCATCGTCATCATCGTCATCATCGCCATCATCGTCACCATCGACACCATCGTCATCATCGTCATCATCGTCACCATCGTCACCATCGTCACCATCGTCATCATCGTCATCATCGTCATCATCGTCATCATCGTCATAATCGTCATCATCGTCGTCATCGTCGTCATCGTCGTCATCGTCGTCATCGTCGTCATCGTCATCATCGTCATCATCGTCATTATCGTCATTATCGTCATTATCGTCATTATCGGCATTATCGGCATTATCGGCATTATCGTCATTATCGTCATTATAGTCATTATCGTCATTATCGTCATTATCGTCATTATCGTCATTATCGTCATTATCGTCATTATCGTCATTATCGTCATTATCGTCATTATCGTCATTATTGTCATTATCGTCATTACCGGCATTACCGGCATTATCGGCATTACCGTCATTACCGTCATTACCGTCATTGCTGTCATTACCGTCCTTACCGGCATTACCGGGATTACCGTCATTACCGTCATTACCGTCGTTACCGGCATTACCGTCATTACCGTCATTACCATCATTACCATCATTACCGTCATTACCGTCATTACCGTCATTACCGTCATTACAGTCATTATCGTCATTATGGTCATTATCGTCATTATCTTCATTATCGTCATTATCGTCATTATCGTCATTATCGTCATCATCGTCATCATCGTCATCATCGTCATCATCGTCATCATCGTCATCATCGTCATCATCGTCATCATCGTCATCATCGGCATCATCGTCATCATCGTCATCATCGTCATTATCGTCATTATCGTCATTATCGGCATTATCGGCATTATCGTCATTATCGTCATTATCGTCATTATAGTCATTATCGTCATTATCGTCATTATCGTCATTATCGTCATTATCATCATTATCGTCATTATCGTCATTATCGTCATTATCGTCATTATTGTCATTATCGTCATTACCGGCATTACCGGCATTATCGGCATTACCGTCATTACCGTCATTACCGTCATTGCTGTCATTACCGTCCTTACCGGCATTACCGGGATTACTGTCATTACCGTCATTACCGTCGTTACCGGCATTACCGTCATTACCGTCATTACCATCATTACCATCATTACCGTCATTACCGTCATTACCGTCATTACCGTCATTACAGTCATTATCGTCATTATGGTCATTATCGTCATTATCTTCATTATCGTCATTATCGTCATTATCGTCATTATCGTCATCATCGTCATCATCGTCATCATCGTCATCATCGTCACCATCGTCACCATCGCCATCATCGTCATCATCGCCATCATCGCCATCATCGTCATCATCGTCATCATCGTCATCATCGTCATCATCGTCATCATCGTCATCATCGTCATCATCGTCATCATCGTCATCATCGTCATCATCGTCATCATCGTCATCATCGTCATCATCGGCATCATCGTCATCATCGTCATCATCGTCATTATCGTCATTATCGTCATTATCGTATATTATCGTCATTACCGGCATTATCGGCATTATCGGCATTACCGTCATTACCGTCATCATCGTCATCATCGTCATCATCGTCATTACCGTCATTATCGTCATTATCGTCATTATCGTCATTATCGGCATTATCGTCATTATCCGCATTATCGGCATTATCGGCATTATCGGCATTATCGTCATCATCGTCATCATCGTCATTATCGTCATTATCGTCATTATCGGCATTATCGTCATTATCCGCATTATCGGCATTATCGGCATTATCGTCATCATCGTCATCATCGTCATTACCGTCATTATCGTCATTATCGTCATTATCGTCATTATCGGCATTATCGTCATTATCGGCATTATCGTCATTATCGGCATTACCGTCATTACCGTCATTACCGTCATTACTGGCATTACCGTAATTACCGGCATTACCGGCATTACCGGCATTACCGTCATTACCGTCATTACCGTCATTACCGTCATTACCGTCATTACCGTCATTACCGTCATTACCGTCATTACCGTCATTACCGTCATTACCGTCATTACCGTCATTACCGTCATTACCGTCATTACCTTTATTACCGTCGTTACCGTCATTACCGTCATTATCGTCATTATCGTCATTACCGCCATTATCGCCATTATCGTCATTATCGTCATTATCGTCAGTATCGTCATTATCGTCATTATCGGCATTATCGTCATTATCGTCATTATCGGCATCATCGTCATCATCGTCATCATCGTCATCATCGTCATCATCGTCATCATCGTCATCATCGTCATTATCGTCATCATCGTCGTCATCGTCGTCATCGTCATTATCGTCATTATCGGCATTATCGTCATTATCGGCATTATCGTCATTATCGGCATTATCGGCATTATCGTCATTATCGTCATTATAGTCATTATCGTCATTATCGTCATTATCGTCATTATCGTCATTATCGTCATTATCGTCATTATCGTCATTATCGTCATTATCGTCATTATCGTCATTACCGGCATTATCGGCATTACCGTCATTACCGTCATTACCGTCATTACTGGCATTACCGTAATTACCGGCATTACCGGCATTACCGGCATTACCGTCATTACCGTCATTATCGTCATCATCGTCATCATCGTCATCATCGTCATCATCGGCATCATCGTCATCATCGTCATCATCGTCATTATCGTCATTATCGTCATTATCGGCATTATCGGCATTATCGGCATTATCGTCATTATCGTCATTATAGTCATTATCGGCATTATTGGCATTATCGTCATTATCGTCATTATAGTCATTATCGTCATTATCGTAATTATCGTCATTATCGTCATTATCGTCATTATCGTCATTATCGTCATTATCGTCATTGTCGTCATTATCGTCATTATCGTCATTACCGGCATTATCGGCATTACCGGCATTACCGTCATTACTGCCATTACCGTCATTACCGTCATTACCGTCATTACCGTCATTACCGTCATTACCGTCATTACCGCCATTACCTTTATTACCGTCATTACCGTCATTACCGTCATTATCGTCATTACCGCCATTACCGCCATTATCGCCATTATCGTCATTATCGTCATTATCGTCATTATCGTCAGTATCGTCATCATCGTCATCATAGTCGTCATCGTCGTCATCGTCGTCATCGTCGTCATCGTCGCCATCGTCGTCATCGTCATCATCGTCATCATCGTCATTATCGTAATTATCGTCATTATCGTCATTATCGTCATTATAGTCATTATAGTCATTATCGTCATTATCGTCATTATCGTTATTATCGTCATTACCGTCATTACCGTCATTACCGTCATTACCGTCATTACCGTCATTACCGTCATTACCGTCATTACCGTCATTACCGCCATTACCGTCATTACCGTCATTACCGTCATTACCGTCATTACCTTTATTACCGTCATTACCGTCATTACCGTCATTATCGTCATAATCGTCATTACCGCCATTATTGCCATTATCGTCATTATCGTCATTATCGTCAGTATCGTCATTATCGTCATTATCGGCATTATCGTCATTATCGTCATTATCGTCATTATCGTCATTATAGTCATTATCGGCATTATCGGCATTATCGTCATTATCGTCATTATAGTCATTATCGTCATTATCGTAATTATCGTCATTATCGTCATTATCGTCATTATCGTCATTATCGTCATTGTCGTCATTATCGTCATTACCGGCATTATCGGCATTACCGGCATTACCGTCATTACTGCCATTACCGTCATTACCGTCATTACCGTCATTACCGTCATTACCGTCATTACCGTCATTACCGCCATTACCTTTATTACCGTCATTACCGTCATTACCGTCATTATCGTCATTACCGCCATTACCGCCATTATCGCCATTATCGTCATTATCGTCATTATCGTCATTATCGTCAGTATCGTCATTACCGTCATCATCGTCACCATCGTCATCATCATCATCATCGTCATCATCGTCATCATAGTCGTCATCGTCGTCATCGTCGTCATCGTCGTCATCGTCGCCATCGTCGTCATCGTCATCATCGTCATCATCGTCATTATCGTAATTATCGTCATTATCGTCATTATCGTCATTATAGTCATTATAGTCATTATCGTCATTATCGTCATTATCGTTATTATCGTCATTATCGTCATTATCGTCATCATCGTCATCATCGTCATCATCGTCATCATCGTCATCATCGTAATCATTGTCATCATCATCATCATCGTCATCATCGTCATCATCGTCACCATCGTCATCATCGTCATCATCGTCATCATCGTCATCATCGTCATCATCGTCGTCATCGTCGTCATCGTCGTCATCGTCGTCATCGTCGTCATCGTCGTCATCGTCATCATCGTCATCATCGTCATTACCGTCATTAACGTCATTATCGTCATTATCCTCATTATCGGCATTATCGTCATTATCGGCATTATCGTCATTATCGGCATTATCGGCATTATCGTCATTATCGTCATTATAGTCATAATCGTCATTATCGTCATTATCGTCATTATCGTCATTATCGTCATTATCGTCATTGTCGTCATTATCGTCATTATCGTCATTATCGTCATTATCGTCATTATGGTCATTATCGTCATTATCGTCATTATCGTCATTATCGTCATTATCGTCGTTATCGTCATTACCGTAATTACCGGCATTACCGGCATTACCGGCATTACCGTCATTACCGTCATTACCGTCATTACCGTCATTACCGTCATTACCGTCATTACCGTCATTACCGTCATTACCGTCATTACCGTCATTACCGTCATTACCGTCATTACCGTCATTACCGTCATTACCTTTATTACCGTCGTTACCGTCATTACCGTCATTATCGTCATTATCGTCATTACCGCCATTATCGCCATTATCGTCATTATCGTCATTATCGTCAGTATCGTCATTATCGTCATTATCGGCATTATCGTCATTATCGTCATTATCGGCATCATCGTCATCATCGTCATCATCGTCATCATCGTCATCATCGTCATCATCGTCATCATCGTCATCATCGTCATTATCGTCATCATCGTCGTCATCGTCGTCATCGTCATTATCGTCATTATCGGCATTATCGTCATTATCGGCATTATCGTCATTATCGGCATTATCGTCATTATCGGCATTATCGGCATTATCGTCATTATCGTCATTATAGTCATTATCGTCATTATCGTCATTATCGTCATTATCGTCATTATCGTCATTATCGTCATTATCGTCATTATCGTCATTATCGTCATTATCGTCATTATCGTCATTACCGGCATTATCGGCATTACCGTCATTACCATCATTACCGTCATTACTGGCATTACCGTAATTACCGGCATTACCGGCATTACCGGCATTACCGTCATTACCGTCATTATCGTCATCATCGTCATCATCGTCATCATCGTCATCATCGGCATCATCGTCATCATCGTCATCATCGTCATTATCGTCATTATCGTCATTATCGGCATTATCGGCATTATCGGCATTATCGTCATTATCGTCATTATAGTCATTATCGGCATTATTGGCATTATCGTCATTATCGTCATTATAGTCATTATCGTCATTATCGTAATTATCGTCATTATCGTCATTATCGTCATTATCGTCATTATCGTCATTATCGTCATTGTCGTCATTATCGTCATTATCGTCATTACCGGCATTATCGGCATTACCGGCATTACCGTCATTACTGCCATTACCGTCATTACCGTCATTACCGTCATTACCGTCATTACCGTCATTACCGTCATTACCGCCATTACCTTTATTACCGTCATTACCGTCATTACCGTCATTATCGTCATTACCGCCATTACCGCCATTATCGCCATTATCGTCATTATCGTCATTATCGTCATTATCGTCAGTATCGTCATCATCGTCATCATAGTCGTCATCGTCGTCATCGTCGTCATCGTCGTCATCGTCGCCATCGTCGTCATCGTCATCATCGTCATCATCGTCATTATCGTAATTATCGTCATTATCGTCATTATCGTCATTATAGTCATTATAGTCATTATCGTCATTATCGTCATTATCGTTATTATCGTCATTACCGTCATTACCGTCATTACCGTCATTACCGTCATTACCGTCATTACCGTCATTACCGTCATTACCGTCATTACCGCCATTACCGTCATTACCGTCATTACCGTCATTACCGTCATTACCGTCATTACCTTTATTACCGTCATTACCGTCATTACCGTCATTATCGTCATAATCGTCATTACCGCCATTATTGCCATTATCGTCATTATCGTCATTATCGTCAGTATCGTCATTATCGTCATTATCGGCATTATCGTCATTATCGTCATTATCGTCATTATCGTCATTATAGTCATTATCGGCATTATCGGCATTATCGTCATTATCGTCATTATAGTCATTATCGTCATTATCGTAATTATCGTCATTATCGTCATTATCGTCATTATCGTCATTATCGTCATTATCGTCATTATCGTCATTGTCGTCATTATCGTCATTACCGGCATTATCGGCATTACCGGCATTACCGTCATTACTGCCATTACCGTCATTACCGTCATTACCGTCATTACCGTCATTACCGTCATTACCGTCATTACCGCCATTACCTTTATTACCGTCATTACCGTCATTACCGTCATTACCGTCATTACCGTCATTACCGTCATTACCGTCATTACCGGCATTACCGTCATTACCGTCATTACCGTCATTGCCGTCATTACCGTCATTACCGTCATTACCGTCTTTACCGTCATCATCGTCATCATCGCCATCATCGCCATCATCGTCATCATCGCCATCATCGTCATCATCGTCACCATCATCATCATTATCATCGTCAGCATCGTCAGCATCGCCATCATCGTCACCATCGTCACCATCGCCATCATCGTCATCATCGCCATCATCGCCATCATCGTCATCATCGTCATCATCGTCATCATCGTCATCATCGTCATCATCGTCATCATCGTCGTCATCGTCGTCATCGTCATCATCGTCATCATCGTCATTACCGTCATTATCGTCATTATCGTCATTATCGGCATTATCGGCATTATCGGCATTATCGGCATTATCGGCATTATCGTTATTATAGTCATTATCGTCATTATCGTCATTATCGTCATTATCGTCATTATCGTCATTATCGTCATTACCGTCATTATCGTCATTATCGTCATTATCGTCATTATCGTCATTATCGTCATTATCGTCATTATCGTCATTACCGGCAATACCGGCATTATCGGCATTACCGTCATTACAGTCATTGCCGTCATTACCGTCATTACCGTCATTATCGTCATTACCGTCATTACCGTCATTACCGTCATTACCGGCATTACCGTCATTACCGTCATTTCCGTCATTACCGCCATTACCGGCATTACCGTCATTACCGTCATCACCGTCATTACCGTCATTACGGTCAATACCGTCATTACCGTCATTACCGTCATTACCGTCATTACCGTCATTATCGTCATTATCGTCATTATCGTCATTATCGTCAGTATCGTCATTATCGTCACCATCGCCATCATCTTCACCATCGCCATCATCGTCACCATCGTCATCATCGTCATCATCGTCATCATCGTCATCATCGTCATCCTCGTCGTCATCGTCGTCATCGTCGTCATCGTCATCATCGTCATCATAGTTATTACCGTCATTATCGTCATTATCGTCATTATCGTTATTATCGTCATTATCGTCATTATCGTCATTGTCGTAATTATCGTCATTATCGTCATTATCGTCATTACCGGCATTACCGGCATTACCGGCATTACCGGCATTACCGTCATTACCGTCATTACCGTCATTACCGTCATTACCGTCATTACCGTCATTACCGTCATTACCTTTATTACCGTCATTACCGTCATTACCGTCATTACCGTCATTATCGTCATTACCGCCATTATCGCCATTATCGTCATTATCGTCATTATCGTCATTATCGTCAGTATCGTCATTATCGGCATTATCGTCATTATCGTCATTATCGGCATTATCGTCATTATCGTCATTATAGTCATTATCGGCATTACCGGCATTACCGTCATTACCGTCATTACCTTTATTACCGTCATTACCGTCATTACCATCATTATCGTCATTATCGTCATTATCGTCAGTATCGTCATTACCGTCATCATCGTCACCATCGTCACCATCGTCATCATCGTCATCATCGTCATCATCGTCGTCATCGTCGTCATCGTCGTCATCGTCGTCATCGTCGTCATCGTCATCATCGTCATCATAGTCATTACCGTCATTATCGTCATTATCGTCATTATCGTTATTATCGTCATTATCGGCATTATCGTCATTATCGTTATTATCGTCATTATCGGCATTATCGTCATTATCGTCATTACCGTCATTACCGTCATTACCTTTATTACCGTCATTACCGTCATTACCGTCATTATCGTCATTACCGTCATTACCGTCATTACCGGCATTACCGTCATCATCGTCACCATCGTCACCATCGTCATCATCGTCATCATCGTCGTCATCGTCGTCATCGTCGTCATCGTCGTCATCGTCATCATCGTCATCATCGTCATTACCGTCATTATCGTCATTATCGTCATTATCGTTATTATCGTCATTATCGTCATTATCGTCATTATCGGCATTATCGGCATTATCGGCATTATCGTCATTATAGTCATTATAGTCATTATCGTCATTATCGTCATTATCGTCATTATCGTCATTATCGTCATTATCGTCATTATCGTCATTATCGTCATCATCGTCATTATCGTCATTATCGGCATTATCGGCATTATCGTCATTATCGTCATTATAGTCATCATCGTCATTATCGTCATCATCGTCATTATCGTCATCATCGTCATCATCGTCATCATCGTCATCATCGTCATCATCGTCATCATCGTCGTCATCGTCGTCATCGTCGTCATCGTCGTCATCGTCATCATCGTCATTATCGTCATTGTCGTCATTATCGTCATTATCGTCATTATCGGCATTATCGTCATTATCGTCATTATCGGCATTATCGTCATTATCGGCATTATCGTCATTATCGTCATTATAGTCATTATCGGCATTATCGGCATTATCGTCATTATAGTCATTATCGTCATTATCGTAATTATCGTAATTATCGTCATTATCGTCATTATCGTCATTGTCGTCATTATCGTCATTATCGTCATTATCGTCATTACCGGCATTATCGGCATTATCGGCATTATCGGCATTACCGTCATTACCGTCATTACCGTCATTACCGGCATTACCGTCATTACCGTCATTACCGGCATTACCGTCATTACCGTCATTACCGTCATTACCGTCATTACCGTCATTACCGTCATTACCGTCATTACCGTCATTACCGTCATTACCGTCATTATCGTCTTTATCGTCACCATCGCCATCAGCGTCATCATCGCCATCAACGCCATCATAGTCATCATCGTCATCATCGTCACCATCGTCACCATCGTCATCATTGTCATCATCGTCATCATCGTCATCATCGTCATCAACGTCATCATCGTCATCATCGTCATCATCGTCATCATCGTCATCATCGTCATCATCGTCCTCATCGTCGTCATCGTCGTCATCGTCATCATCGTCATCATCGTCATCATCGTCATTACCGTCATTATCGTCATTATCGTCATTATAGTCATTATCGGCATTATCGGCATTATCGGCATTATCGACATTATAGTCATTATCGTCATTATCGTCATTACCGTCATTATCGTCATTATCGTCATTATCGTCATTATCGTCATTATCGTCATTATCGTCATAATCGTCATAATCGTCATTATCGTCATTATCGTCATTATCGTCATTACCGGCATTACCGTCATTACCGTCATTACCGTCATTACCGTCATTACAGTCATTACCGTCACTATCGTCATTATCGTCATTATCGTCATTATCGTCAGTATCGTCATTATCGTCACCATCGCCATCATCGCCATCATCGCCATCATCGTCATCATCGTCATCATCGTCATCATCGTCATCATCGTCATCATCGTCATCATCGTCATCATCGTCATCATCGTCATCATCGTAATCATCGTCATCATCGTCATCATCGCCATCATCGTCACCATCGACACCATCGTCATCATCGTCATCATCGTCACCATCGTCACCATCGTCACCATCGTCATCATCGTCATCATCGTCATCATCGTCATCATCGTCATAATCGTCATCATCGTCGTCATCGTCGTCATCGTCGTCATCGTCGTCATCGTCGTCATCGTCATCATCGTCATCATCGTCATTATCGTCATTATCGTCATTATCGTCATTATCGGCATTATCGGCATTATCGGCATTATCGTCATTATCGTCATTATAGTCATTATCGTCATTATCGTCATTATCGTCATTATCGTCATTATCGTCATTATCGTCATTATCGTCATTATCGTCATTATCGTCATTATCGTCATTATCGTCATTATCGTCATTATTGTCATTATCGTCATTACCGGCATTACCGGCATTATCGGCATTACCGTCATTACCGTCATTACCGTCATTGCTGTCATTACCGTCCTTACCGGCATTACCGGGATTACCGTCATTACCGTCATTACCGTCGTTACCGGCATTACCGTCATTACCGTCATTACCATCATTACCATCATTACCGTCATTACCGTCATTACCGTCATTACCGTCATTACAGTCATTATCGTCATTATGGTCATTATCGTCATTATCTTCATTATCGTCATTATCGTCATTATCGTCATTATCGTCATCATCGTCATCATCGTCATCATCGTCATCATCGTCATCATCGTCACCATCGTCACCATCGCCATCATCGTCATCATCGCCATCATCGCCATCATCGTCATCATCCTCATCATCGTCATCATCGTCATCATCGTCATCATCGTCATCATCGTCATCATCGTAATCATCGTCATCATCGTCATCATCGTCATCATCGTCATCATCGTCATCATCGTCATCATCGGCATCATCGTCATCATCGTCATCATCGTCATTATCGTCATTATCGTCATTATCGTATATTATCGTCATTACCGGCATTATCGGCATTACCGTCATTACCGTCATCATCGTCATCATCGTCATCATCGTCATTACCGTCATTATCGTCATTATCGTCATTATCGTCATTATCGGCATTATCGTCATTATCCGCATTATCGGCATTATCGGCATTATCGGCATTATCGTCATCATCGTCATCATCGTCATTACCGTCATTATCGTCATTATCGTCATTATCGTCATTATCGGCATTATCGTCATTATCGGCATTATCGTCATTATCGGCATTATCGGCATTATCGTCATTATCGTCATTATAGTCATTATCGTCATTATCGTCATTATCGTCATTATCGTCATGATCGTCATTATCGTCATTATCGTCATTATCGTCATTATCGTCATTATCGTCATTACCGGCATTATCGGCATTACCGTCATTACCGTCATTACCGTCATTACTGGCATTACCGTAATTACCGGCATTACCGGCATTACCGGCATTACCGTCATTACCGTCATTACCGTCATTACCGTCATTACCGTCATTACCGTCATTATCGTCATTATCGTCATTACCGCCATTATCGCCATTATCGTCATTATCGTCATTATCGTCAGTATCGTCATTATCGGCATTATCGTCATTATCGTCATTATCGTCATTATCGTCATTATAGTCATTATCGGCATTATCGGCATTATCGTCATTATCGTCATTATAGTCATTATCGTCATTATCGTAATTATCGTCATTATCGTCATTATCGTCATTATCGTCATTATCGTCATTATCGTCATTGTCGTCATTATCGTCATTATCGTCATTACCGGCATTATCGGCATTATCGGCATTATCGGCATTACCGTCATTACCGTCATTACCGTCATTACCGTCATTACCGTCATTACCGTCATTACCGTCATTACCGGCATTACCGTCATTACCGTCATTACCGGCATTACCGTCATTACCGTCATTACCGTCATTACCGTCATTAACGTCATTACCGTCATTACCGTCATTACCGTCATTACCGTCATTATCGTCTTTATCGTCACCATCGCCATCAGCGTCATCATCGCCATCATCGCCATCATAGTCATCATTGTCATCATCGTCATCATCGTCATCATCGTCATCATCGTCATCATCGTCATCATCGTCATCATCGTAATCATCGTCATCATCGTCATCATCGCCATCATCGTCACCATCGACACCATCGTCATCATCGTCATCATCGTCACCATCGTCACCATCGTCACCATCGTCATCATCGTCATTATCGTCATTATCGTCATTATCGTCATTATCGTCATTATCGTCATTATCGTCATTATCGTCATTATCGTCATTATCGTCATCATCGTCATTATCGTCATTATCGGCATTATCGGCATTATCGTCATTATCGTCATTATAGTCATCATCGTCATTATCGTCATCATCGTCATTATCGTCATCATCGTCATCATCGTCATCATCGTCATCATCGTCATCATCGTCATCATCGTCGTCATCGTCGTCATCGTCGTCATCGTCGTCATCGTCATCATCGTCATTATCGTCATTATCGTCATTATCGTCATTATCGTCATTATCGGCATTATCGTCATTATCGTCATTATCGGCATTATCGTCATTATCGGCATTATCGTCATTATCGTCATTATAGTCATTATCGGCATTATCGGCATTATCGTCATTATAGTCATTATCGTCATTATCGTAATTATCGTAATTATCGTCATTATCGTCATTATCGTCATTGTCGTCATTATCGTCATTATCGTCATTATCGTCATTATCGTCATTACCGGCATTATCGGCATTATCGGCATTATCGGCATTACCGTCATTACCGTCATTACCGTCATTACCGGCATTACCGTCATTACCGTCATTACCGGCATTACCGTCATTACCGTCATTACCGTCATTACCGTCATTACCGTCATTACCGTCATTACCGTCATTACCGTCATTACCGTCATTATCGTCTTTATCGTCACCATCGCCATCAGCGTCATCATCGCCATCAACGCCATCATAGTCATCATCGTCATCATCGTCATCATCGTCACCATCGTCACCATCGTCATCATTGTCATCATCGTCATCATCGTCATCATCGTCATCAACGTCATCATCGTCATCATCGTCATCATCGTCATCATCGTCATCATCGTCATCAACGTCATCATCGTCATCATCGTCATCATCGTCATCATCGTCATCATCGTCATCATCGTCCTCATCGTCGTCATCGTCGTCATCGTCATCATCGTCATCATCGTCATCATCGTCATTACCGTCATTATCGTCATTATCGTCATTATAGTCATTATCGGCATTATCGGCATTATCGGCATTATCGACATTATAGTCATTATCGTCATTATCGTCATTACCGTCATTATCGTCATTATCGTCATTATCGTCATTATCGTCATTATCGTCATTATCGTCATAATCGTCATAATCGTCATTATCGTCATTATCGTCATTATCGTCATTACCGGCATTACCGTCATTACCGTCATTACCGTCATTACCGTCATTACAGTCATTACCGTCACTATCGTCATTATCGTCATTATCGTCATTATCGTCAGTATCGTCATTATCGTCACCATCGCCATCATCGCCATCATCGCCATCATCGTCATCATCGTCATCATCGTCATCATCGTCATCATCGTCATCATCGTCATCAACGTCATCATCGTCATCATCGTCATCATCGTCATCATCGTAATCATCGTCATCATCGTCATCATCGCCATCATCGTCACCATCGACACCATCGTCATCATCGTCATCATCGTCACCATCGTCACCATCGTCACCATCGTCATCATCGTCATCATCGTCATCATCGTCATCATCGTCATCATCGTCATAATCGTCATCATCGTCGTCATCGTCGTCATCGTCGTCATCGTCGTCATCGTCGTCATCGTCATCATCGTCATCATCGTCATTATCGTCATTATCGTCATTATCGTCATTATCGGCATTATCGGCATTATCGGCATTATCGTCATTATCGTCATTATCGTCATTATAGTCATTATCGTCATTATCGTCATTATCGTCATTATCGTCATTATCGTCATTATCGTCATTATCGTCATTATCGTCATTATCGTCATTATCGTCATTATCGTCATTATTGTCATTATCGTCATTACCGGCATTACCGGCATTATCGGCATTACCGTCATTACCGTCATTACCGTCATTGCTGTCATTACCGTCCTTACCGGCATTACCGGGATTACCGTCATTACCGTCATTACCGTCGTTACCGGCATTACCGTCATTACCGTCATTACCATCATTACCATCATTACCGTCATTACCGTCATTACCGTCATTACCGTCATTACAGTCATTATCGTCATTATGGTCATTATCGTCATTATCTTCATTATCGTCATTATCGTCATTATCGTCATTATCGTCATCATCGTCATCATCGTCATCATCGTCATCATCGTCATCATCGTCACCATCGTCACCATCGCCATCATCGTCATCATCGCCATCATCGCCATCATCGTCATCATCGTCATCATCGTCATCATCGTCATCATCGTCATCATCGTCATCATCGTCATCATCGTCATCATCGTCATCATCGTCATCATCGTCATCATCGTCATCATCGTCATCATCGGCATCATCGTCATCATCGTCATCATCGTCATTATCGTCATTATCGTCATTATCGTATATTATCGTCATTACCGGCATTATCGGCATTATCGGCATTACCGTCATTACCGTCATCATCGTCATCATCGTCATCATCGTCATTACCGTCATTATCGTCATTATCGTCATTATCGTCATTATCGGCATTATCGTCATTATCCGCATTATCGGCATTATCGGCATTATCGGCATTATCGTCATCATCGTCATCATCGTCATTACCGTCATTATCGTCATTATCGTCATTATCGTCATTATCGGCATTATCGTCATTATCGGCATTATCGTCATTATCGGCATTATCGGCATTATCGTCATTATCGTCATTATAGTCATTATCGTCATTATCGTCATTATCGTCATTATCGTCATTATCGTCATTATCGTCATTATCGTCATTATCGTCATTATCGTCATTATCGTCATTACCGGCATTATCGGCATTACCGTCATTACCGTCATTACCGTCATTACTGGCATTACCGTAATTACCGGCATTACCGGCATTACCGGCATTACCGTCATTACCGTCATTACCGTCATTACCGTCATTACCGTCATTACCGTCATTACCGTCATTACCGTCATTACCGTCATTACCGTCATTACCGTCATTACCTTTATTACCGTCGTTACCGTCATTACCGTCATTATCGTCATTATCGTCATTACCGCCATTATCGCCATTATCGTCATTATCGTCAGTATCGTCATTATCGTCATTATCGGCATTATCGTCATTATCGTCATCATCGTCATCATCGTCATCATCGTCATCATCGTCATCATCGTCATCATCGTCATCATCGTCATCATCGTCATTATCGTCATCATCGTCGTCATCGTCGTCATCGTCATTATCGTCATTATCGGCATTATCGTCATTATCGGCATTATCGTCATTATCGGCATTATCGGCATTATCGTCATTATCGTCATTATAGTCATTATCGTCATTATCGTCATTATCGTCATTATCGTCATTATCGTCATTATCGTCATTATCGTCATTATCGTCATTATCGTCATTATCGTCATTATCGTCATTACCGGCATTATCGGCATTACCGTCATTACCGTCATTACCGTCATTACTGGCATTACCGTAATTACCGGCATTACCGGCATTACCGGCATTACCGTCATTACCGTCATTACCGCCATTACCGTCATTACCGTCATTACCGTCATTACCGTCATTACCGTCATTACCGTCATTACCGTCATTACCGTCATTACCGTCATTACCGTCATTACCGTCATTACCTTTATTACCGTCATTACCGTCATTACCGTCATTATCGTCATTATCGTCATTACCGCCATTATCGCCATTATCGTCATTATCGTCATTATCGTCAGTATCGTCATTATCGGCATTATCGTCATTATCGTCATTATCGTCATTATCGTCATTATAGTCATTATCGGCATTATCGGCATTATCGTCATTATCGTCATTATAGTCATTATCGTCATTATCGTAATTATCGTCATTATCGTCATTATCGTCATTATCGTCATTATCGTCATTATCGTCATTGTCGTCATTATCGTCATTATCGTCATTACCGGCATTATCGGCATTATCGGCATTATCGGCATTACCGTCATTACCGTCATTACCGTCATTACCGTCATTACCGTCATTACCGTCATTACCGTCATTACCGTCATTACCGGCATTACCGTCATTACCGTCATTACCGGCATTACCGTCATTACCGTCACTACCGTCATTACCGTCATTAACGTCATTACCGTCATTACCGTCATTACCGTCATTACCGTCATTACCGTCATTATCGTCTTTATCGTCACCATCGCCATCAGCGTCATCATCGCCATCATCGCCATCATAGTCATCATCGTCATCATCGTCATCATCGTCATCATCGTCACCATCGTCACCATCGTCATCATTGTCATCATCGTCATCATCGTCATCATCGTCATTACCGTCATTATCGTCATTATCGTCATTATCGTCATTATCGGCATTATCGTCATTATCGGCATTATCGGCATTATCGTCATCATCGTCATCATCGTCATTACCGTCATTATCGTCATTATCGTCATTATCGTCATTATCGGCATTATCGTCATTATCGGCATTATCGTCATTATCGGCATTATCGGCATTATCGTCATTATCGTCATTATAGTCATTATCGTCATTATCGTCAATATCGTCATTATCGTCATTATAGTCATTATCGTCATTATCGTCAGTATCGTCATTATCGTCATTATCGGCATTATCGTCATTATCGTCATTATCGTCATTATCGTCATTATCGTCATTATAGTCATTATCGTCATTATCGGCATTATCGTCATTATCGTCATTATAGTCATTATCGTCATTATCATCATTATCGTCATTATCGTCATTATCGTCATTATCGTCATTATCGTCATTATCGTCATTACCGGCATTATCGGCATTATCGGCATTACCGTCATTACCGTCATTACTGGCATTACCGGCATTACCGGCATTACCGGCATTACCGTCATTACCGTCATTAACGTCATTACCGTCATTACCGTCATTACCTTTATTACCGTCATCATCGTCATTACCGTCATTATCGTCATTATCGTCATTATCGGCATTATCGTCATTATCGTCATTATCGTCATTATCGTCATTATCGTCATCATCGTCATTATCGTCATTATCGGCATTATCGTCATTATCGTCATTATAGTCATTATCGTCATTATCGTCATCATCGTCATTATCGTCATCATCGTCATCATCGTCATCATCGTCATCATCGTCGTCATCGTCGTCATCGTCGTCATCGTCGTCATCGTCATCATCGTCATTATCGTCATTATCGGCATTATCGGCATTATCGTCATTATCGTCATTATAGTCATTATCGGCATTACCGTCAATACCGTCATTACCGTCATTACTGTCATTACCGTCATTACCGTCATTACCGTCATTACCGGCATTACCGTCATTACCGTCATTACCGGCATTACCGTCATTACCGTCATTACCGTCATTACCGTCATTACCGTCATTACCGTCATTACCGTCATTACCGTCATTACCGTCATTATCGTCTTTATCGTCACCATCGCCATCAGCGTCATCATCGCCATCAACGCCATCATAGTCATCATCGTCATCATCGTCATCATCGTCACCATCGTCACCATCGTCATCATTGTCATCATCGTCATCATCGTCATCATCGTCATCAACGTCATCATCGTCATCATCGTCATCATCGTCATCATCGTCATCATCGTCATCATCGTCATCATCGTCCTCATCGTCGTCATCGTCGTCATCGTCATCATCGTCATCATCGTCATCATCGTCATTACCGTCATTACCGTCATTACCGTCATTACCGTCATTACCGTCATTACCGTCATTACCGTCATTACCGTCATTACCGTCATTACCGTCATTACCGTCATTACCTTTATTACCGTCATTACCGTCATTACCGTCATTATCGTCATTATCGTCATTACCGCCATTATCGCCATTATCGTCATTATCGTCATTATCGTCATTATCGTCATTACCGGCATTACCGTCATTACCGTCATTACCGTCATTACCGTCATAACCGTCATTACCGTCACTATCGTCATTATCGTCATTATCGTCATTATCGTCAGTATCGTCATTATCGTCACCATCGCCATCATCGCCATCATCGCCATCATCGTCATCATCGTCATCATCGTCATCATCGTCATCATCGTCATCATCGTCATCATCGTCATCATCGTCATCATCGTAATCATCGTCATCATCGTCATCATCGCCATCATCGTCACCATCGACACCATCGTCATCATCGTCATCATCGTCACCATCGTCACCATCGTCACCATCGTCATCATCGTCATCATCGTCATCATCGTCATCATCGTCATAATCGTCATCATCGTCGTCATCGTCGTCATCGTCGTCATCGTCGTCATCGTCGTCATCGTCATCATCGTCATCATCGTCATTATCGTCATTATCGTCATTATCGTCATTATCGGCATTATCGGCATTATCGGCATTATCGTCATTATCGTCATTATAGTCATTATCGTCATTATCGTCATTATCGTCATTATCGTCATTATCGTCATTATCGTCATTATCGTCATTATCGTCATTATCGTCATTATTGTCATTATCGTCATTACCGGCATTACCGGCATTATCGGCATTACCGTCATTACCGTCATTACCGTCATTGCTGTCATTACCGTCCTTACCGGCATTACCGGGATTACCGTCATTACCGTCATTACCGTCGTTACCGGCATTACCGTCATTACCGTCATTACCATCATTACCATCATTACCGTCATTACCGTCATTACCGTCATTACCGTCATTACAGTCATTATCGTCATTATGGTCATTATCGTCATTATCTTCATTATCGTCATTATCGTCATTATCGTCATTATCGTCATCATCGTCATCATCGTCATCATCGTCATCATCGTCATCATCGTCACCATCGTCACCATCGCCATCATCGTCATCATCGCCATCATCGCCATCATCGTCATCATCGTCATCATCGTCATCATCGTCATCATCGTCATCATCGTCATCATCGTCATCATCGTCATCATCGTCATCATCGTCATCATCGTCATCATCGTCATCATCGTCATCATCGTCATCATCGGCATCATCGTCATCATCGTCATCATCGTCATTATCGTCATTATCGTCATTATCGTATATTATCGTCATTACCGGCATTATCGGCATTATCGGCATTACCGTCATTACCGTCATCATCGTCATCATCGTCATCATCGTCATTACCGTCATTATCGTCATTATCGTCACTATCGTCATTATCCGCATTATCGGCATTATCGGCATTATCGTCATCATCGTCATCATCGTCATTACCGTCATTATCGTCATTATCGTCATTATCGTCATTATCGGCATTATCGTCATTATCGGCATTATCGTCATTATCGGCATTATCGGCATTATCGTCATTATCGTCATTATAGTCATTATCGTCATTATCGTCATTATCGTCATTATCGTCATTATCGTCATTATCGTCATTATCGTCATTATCGTCATTATCGTCATTATCGTCATTACCGGCATTATCGGCATTACCGTCATTACCGTCATTACCGTCATTACTGGCATTACCGTAATTACCGGCATTACCGGCATTACCGGCATTACCGTCATTACCGTCATTACCGTCATTACCGTCATTACCGTCATTACCGTCATTACCGTCATTACCGTCATTACCGTCATTACCGTCATTACCGTCATTACCGTCATTACCTTTATTACCGTCGTTACCGTCATTACCGTCATTATCGTCATTATCGTCATTACCGCCATTATCGCCATTATCGTCATTATCGTCAGTATCGTCATTATCGTCATTATGGGCATTATCGTCATTATCGTCATTATCGGCATCATCGTCATCATCGTCATCATCGTCATCATCGTCATCATCGTCATCATCGTCATCATCGTCATCATCGTCATTATCGTCATCATCGTCGTCATCGTCGTCATCGTCATTATCGTCATTATCGGCATTATCGTCATTATCGGCATTATCGTCATTATCGGCATTATCGTCATTATCGGCATTATCGGCATTATCGTCATTATCGCCATTATAGTCATTATCGTCATTATCGTCATTATCGTCATTATCGTCATTATCGTCATTATCGTCATTATCGTCATTATCGTCATTATCGTCATTATCGTCATTATCGTCATTACCGTCATTACCGTCATTACCGTCATTACCGTCATTACCGTCATTACCGTCATTACCGTCATTACCGTCATTACCTTTATTACCGTCATTACCGTCATTACCGTCATTATCGTCATTATCGTCATTACCGCCATTATCGCCATTATCGTCATTATCGTCATTATCGTCAGTATCGTCATTATCGGCATTATCGTCATTATCGTCATTATCGTCATTATCGTCATTATAGTCATTATCGGCATTATCGGCATTATCGTCTTTATCGTCACCATCGCCATCAGCGTCATCATCGCCATCATCGCCATCATAGTCATCATCGTCATCATCGTCATCATCGTCATCATCGTCACCATCGTCACCATCGTCATCATTGTCATCATCGTCATCATCGTCATCATCGTCATTACCGTCATTATCGTCATTATCGTCATTATCGTCATTATCGGCATTATCGTCATTATCGGCATTATCGGCATTATCGTCATCATCGTCATCATCGTCATTACCGTCATTATCGTCATTATCGTCATTATCGTCATTATCGGCATTATCGTCATTATCGGCATTATCGTCATTATCGGCATTATCGGCATTATCGTCATTATCGTCATTATAGTCATTATCGTCATTATCGTCAATATCGTCATTATCGTCATTATAGTCATTATCGTCATTATCGTCAGTATCGTCATTATCGTCATTATCGGCATTATCGTCATTATCGTCATTATCGTCATTATCGTCATTATCGTCATTATAGTCATTATCGTCATTATCGGCATTATCGTCATTATCGTCATTATAGTCATTATCGTCATTATCATCATTATCGTCATTATCGTCATTATCGTCATTATCGTCATTATCGTCATTATCGTCATTACCGGCATTATCGGCATTATCGGCATTACCGTCATTACCGTCATTACTGGCATTACCGGCATTACCGGCATTACCGGCATTACCGTCATTACCGTCATTAACGTCATTACCGTCATTACCGTCATTACCGTCATTACCTTTATTACCGTCATCATCGTCATTACCGTCATTATCGTCATTATCGTCATTATCGGCATTATCGTCATTATCGTCATTATCGTCATTATCGTCATTATCGGCATTATCGGCATTATCGTCATTATCGTCATTATAGTCATTATCGTCATTATCGTCATTATCGTCATTATCGTCATTATCGTCATTATCGTCATTATCGTCATTATCGTCATTATCGTCATTATCGTCATTACCGGCATTATCGGCATTACCGTCATTACCGTCATTACCGTCATTACTGGCATTACCGTAATTACCGGCATTACCGGCATTACCGGCATTACCGTCATTACCGTCATTACCGTCATTACCGTCATTACCGTCATTACCGTCATTACCGTCATTACCGTCATTACCGTCATTACCGTCATTACCGTCATTACCGTCATTACCTTTATTACCGTCGTTACCGTCATTACCGTCATTATCGTCATTATCGTCATTACCGCCATTATCGCCATTATCGTCATTATCGTCAGTATCGTCATTATCGTCATTATGGGCATTATCGTCATTATCGTCATTATCGGCATCATCGTCATCATCGTCATCATCGTCATCATCGTCATCATCGTCATCATCGTCATCATCGTCATCATCGTCATTATCGTCATCATCGTCGTCATCGTCGTCATCGTCATTATCGTCATTATCGGCATTATCGTCATTATCGGCATTATCGTCATTATCGGCATTATCGTCATTATCGGCATTATCGGCATTATCGTCATTATCGTCATTATAGTCATTATCGTCATTATCGTCATTATCGTCATTATCGTCATTATCGTCATTATCGTCATTATCGTCATTATCGTCATTATCGTCATTATCGTCATTATCGTCATTACCGTCATTACCGTCATTACCGTCATTACCGTCATTACCGTCATTACCGTCATTACCGTCATTACCGTCATTACCTTTATTACCGTCATTACCGTCATTACCGTCATTATCGTCATTATCGTCATTACCGCCATTATCGCCATTATCGTCATTATCGTCATTATCGTCAGTATCGTCATTATCGGCATTATCGTCATTATCGTCATTATCGTCATTATCGTCATTATAGTCATTATCGGCATTATCGGCATTATCGTCTTTATCGTCACCATCGCCATCAGCGTCATCATCGCCATCATCGCCATCATAGTCATCATCGTCATCATCGTCATCATCGTCATCATCGTCACCATCGTCACCATCGTCATCATTGTCATCATCGTCATCATCGTCATCATCGTCATTACCGTCATTATCGTCATTATCGTCATTATCGTCATTATCGGCATTATCGTCATTATCGGCATTATCGGCATTATCGTCATCATCGTCATCATCGTCATTACCGTCATTATCGTCATTATCGTCATTATCGTCATTATCGGCATTATCGTCATTATCGGCATTATCGTCATTATCGGCATTATCGGCATTATCGTCATTATCGTCATTATAGTCATTATCGTCATTATCGTCAATATCGTCATTATCGTCATTATAGTCATTATCGTCATTATCGTCAGTATCGTCATTATCGTCATTATCGGCATTATCGTCATTATCGTCATTATCGTCATTATCGTCATTATCGTCATTATAGTCATTATCGTCATTATCGGCATTATCGTCATTATCGTCATTATAGTCATTATCGTCATTATCATCATTATCGTCATTATCGTCATTATCGTCATTATCGTCATTATCGTCATTATCGTCATTACCGGCATTATCGGCATTATCGGCATTACCGTCATTACCGTCATTACTGGCATTACCGGCATTACCGGCATTACCGGCATTACCGTCATTACCGTCATTAACGTCATTACCGTCATTACCGTCATTACCGTCATTACCTTTATTACCGTCATCATCGTCATTACCGTCATTATCGTCATTATCGTCATTATCGGCATTATCGTCATTATCGTCATTATCGTCATTATCGTCATTATCGTCATCATCGTCATTATCGTCATTATCGGCATTATCGTCATTATCGTCATTATAGTCATTATCGTCATTATCGTCATCATCGTCATTATCGTCATCATCGTCATCATCGTCATCATCGTCATCATCGTCGTCATCGTCGTCATCGTCGTCATCGTCGTCATCGTCATCATCGTCATTATCGTCATTATCGGCATTATCGGCATTATCGTCATTATCGTCATTATAGTCATTATCGGCATTACCGTCATTACCGTCATTACCGTCATTACTGTCATTACCGTCATTACCGTCATTACCGTCATTACCGGCATTACCGTCATTACCGTCATTACCGGCATTACCGTCATTACCGTCATTACCGTCATTACCGTCATTACCGTCATTACCGTCATTACCGTCATTACCGTCATTATCGTCTTTATCGTCACCATCGCCATCAGCGTCATCATCGCCATCAACGCCATCATAGTCATCATCGTCATCATCGTCATCATCGTCACCATCGTCACCATCGTCATCATTGTCATCATCGTCATCATCGTCATCATCGTCATCAACGTCATCATCGTCATCATCGTCATCATCGTCATCATCGTCATCATCGTCATTACCGTCATTACCGTCATTACCGTCATTACCGTCATTACCGTCATTACCGTCATTACCGTCATTACCGTCATTACCGTCATTACCTTTATTACCGTCATTACCGTCATTACCGTCATTATCGTCATTATCGTCATTATCGTCATTACCGCCATTATCGCCATTATCGTCATTATCGTCATTATCGTCATTATCGTCATTACCGGCATTACCGTCATTACCGTCATTACCGTCATTACCGTCATAACCGTCATTACCGTCACTATCGTCATTATCGTCATTATCGTCATTATCGTCAGTATCGTCATTATCGTCACCATCGCCATCATCGCCATCATCGCCATCATCGTCATCATCGTCATCATCGTCATCATCGTCATCATCGTCATCATCGTCATCATCGTCATCATCGTCATCATCGTAATCATCGTCATCATCGTCATCATCGCCATCATCGTCACCATCGACACCATCGTCATCATCGTCATCATCGTCACCATCGTCACCATCGTCACCATCGTCATCATCGTCATCATCGTCATCATCGTCATCATCGTCATAATCGTCATCATCGTCGTCATCGTCGTCATCGTCGTCATCGTCGTTATCGTCGTCATCGTCATCATCGTCATCATCGTCATTATCGTCATTATCGTCATTATCGTCATTATCGGCATTATCGGCATTATCGGCATTATCGTCATTATCGTCATTATAGTCATTATCGTCATTATCGTCATTATCGTCATTATCGTCATTATCGTCATTATCGTCATTATCGTCATTATCGTCATTATCGTCATTATCGTCATTATCGTCATTATTGTCATTATCGTCATTACCGGCAATACCGGCATTATCGGCATTACCGTCATTACCGTCATTACCGTCATTGCTGTCATTACCGTCCTTACCGGCATTACCGGGATTACCGTCATTACCGTCATTACCGTCGTTACCGGCATTACCGTCATTACCGTCATTACCATCATTACCATCATTACCGTCATTACCGTCATTACCGTCATTACCGTCATTACAGTCATTATCGTCATTATGGTCATTATCGTCATTATCTTCATTATCGTCATTATCGTCATTATCGTCATTATCGTCATCATCGTCATCATCGTCATCATCGTCATCATCGTCATCATCGTCACCATCGTCACCATCGCCATCATCGTCATCATCGCCATCATCGCCATCATCTTCATCATCGTCATCATCGTCATCATCGTCATCATCGTCATCATCGTCATCATCGTCATCATCGTCATCATCGTCATCATCGTCATCATCGTCATCATCGTCATCATCGTCATCATCGTCATCATCGGCATCATCGTCATCATCGTCATCATCGTCATTATCGTCATTATCGTCATTATCGTATATTATCGTCATTACCGGCATTATCGGCATTATCGGCATTACCGTCATTACCGTCATCATCGTCATCATCGTCATCATCGTCATTACCGTCATTATCGTCATTATCGTCATTATCGTCATTATCGGCATTATCGTCATTATCCGCATTATCGGCATTATCGGCATTATCGGCATTATCGTCATCATCGTCATCATCGTCATTACCGTCATTATCGTCATTATCGTCATTATCGTCATTATCGGCATTATCGTCATTATCGGCATTATCGTCATTATCGGCATTATCGGCATTATCGTCATTATCGTCATTATAGTCATTATCGTCATTATCGTCATTATCGTCATTATCGTCATTATCGTCATTATCGTCATTATCGTCATTATCGTCATTATCGTCATTATCGTCATTACCGGCATTATCGGCATTACCGTCATTACCGTCATTACCGTCATTACTGGCATTACCGTAATTACCGGCATTACCGGCATTACCGGCATTACCGTCATTACCGTCATTACCGTCATTACCGTCATTACCGTCATTACCGTCATTACCGTCATTACCGTCATTACCGTCATTACCGTCATTACCGTCATTACCTTTATTACCGTCGTTACCGTCATTACCGTCATTATCGTCATTATCGTCATTACCGCCATTATCGCCATTATCGTCATTATCGTCAGTATCGTCATTATCGTCATTATGGGCATTATCGTCATTATCGTCATTATCGGCATCATCGTCATCATCGTCATCATCGTCATCATCGTCATCATCGTCATCATCGTCATCATCGTCATCATCGTCATTATCGTCATCATCGTCGTCATCGTCGTCATCGTCATTATCGTCATTATCGGCATTATCGTCATTATCGGCATTATCGTCATTATCGGCATTATCGTCATTATCGGCATTATCGGCATTATCGTCATTATCGTCATTATAGTCATTATCGTCATTATCGTCATTATCGTCATTATCGTCATTATCGTCATTATCGTCATTATCGTCATTATCGTCATTATCGTCATTATCGTCATTGTCGTCATTACCGGCATTATCGGCATTACCGTCATTACCGTCATTACCGTCATTACTGGCATTACCGTAATTACCGGCATTACCGGCATTACCGGCATTACCGTCATTACCGTCATTACCGTCATTACCGTCATCACCGTCATTACCGTCATTACCGTCATTACCGCCATTACCGTAATTACCGGCATTACCGGCATTACCGGCATTACCGTCATTACCGTCATTACCGTCATTACCGTCATCACCGTCATTACCGTCATTACCGTCATTACCGCCATTACCGTCATTACCGTCATTACCGTCATTACCGTCATTACCGTCATTACCGTCATTACCGTCATTACCGCCATTATCGCCATTATCGTCATTATCGTCATTATCGTCAGTATCGTCATTATCGGCATTATCGTCATTATCGTCATTATCGTCATTATCGTCATTATAGTCATTATCGGCATTATCGGCATTATCGTCATTATCGTCATTATAGTCATTATCGTCATTATCGTAATTATCGTCATTATCGTCATTATCGTCATTATCGTCATTATCGTCATTATCGTCATTGTCGTCATTATCGTCATTATCGTCATTACCGGCATTATCGGCATTATCGGCATTATCGGCATTACCGTCATTACCGTCATTACCGTCATTACCGTCATTACCGTCATTACCGTCATTACCGTCATTACCGGCATTACCGTCATTACCGTCATTACCGTCATTACCGGCATTAACGTCATTACCGTCATTACCGTCATTACCGTCATTAACGTCATTACCGTCATTACCGTCATTACCGTCATTACCGTCATTATCGTCTTTATCGTCACCATCGCCATCAGCGTCATCATCGCCATCATCGCCATCATAGTCATCATCGTCATCATCGTCATCATCGTCATCATCGTCACCATCGTCACCATCGTCATCATTGTCATCATCGTCATCATCGTCATCATCGTTATTACCGTCATTATCGTCATTATCGTCATTATCGTCATTATCGGCATTATCGTCCTTATCGGCATTATCGGCATTATCGTCATCATCGTCATCATCGTCATTACCGTCATTATCGTCATTATCGTCATTATCGTCATTATCGGCATTATCGTCATTATCGGCATTATCGTCATTATCGGCATTATCGGCATTATCGTCATTATCGTCATTATAGTCATTATCGTCATTATCGTCATTATCGTCATTATCGTCATTATAGTCATTATCGTCATTATCGTCAGTATCGTCATTATCGTCATTATCGGCATTATCGTCATTATCGTCATTATCGTCATTATCGTCATTATCGTCATTATAGTCATTATCGTCATTATCGGCATTATCGTCATTATCGTCATTATAGTCATTATCGTCATTATCGTCATTATCGTCATTATAGTCATTATCGGCATTACCGTCATTACCGTCATTACCGTCATTACTGTCATTACCGTCATTACCGTCATTACCGTCATTACCGGCATTACCGTCATTACCGTCATTACCGGCATTACCGTCATTACCGTCATTACCGTCATTACCGTCATTACCGTCATTACCGTCATTACCGTCATTACCGTCATTATCGTCTTTATCGTCACCATCGCCATCAGCGTCATCATCGCCATCAACGCCATCATAGTCATCATCGTCATCATCGTCATCATCGTCACCATCGTCACCATCGTCATCATTGTCATCATCGTCATCATCGTCATCATCGTCATCAACGTCATCATCGTCATCATCGTCATCATCGTCATCATCGTCATCATCGTCATCATCGTCCTCATCGTCGTCATCGTCGTCATCGTCATCATCGTCATCATCGTCATCATCGTCATTACCGTCATTATCGTCATTATCGTCATTATAGTCATTATCGGCATTATCGGCATTATCGGCATTATCGACATTATAGTCATTATCGTCATTATCGTCATTACCGTCATTATCGTCATTATCGTCATTATCGTCATTATCGTCATTATCGTCATTATCGTCATAATCGTCATAATCGTCATTATCGTCATTATCGTCATTATCGTCATTACCGGCATTACCGTCATTACCGTCATTACCGTCATTACCGTCATTACCGTCATTACCGTCACTATCGTCATTATCGTCATTATCGTCATTATCGTCAGTATCGTCATTATCGTCACCATCGCCATCATCGCCATCATCGCCATCATCGTCATCATCGTCATCATCGTCATCATCGTCATCATCGTCATCATCGTCATCATCGTCATCATCGTCATCATCGTAATCATCGTCATCATCGTCATCATCGCCATCATCGTCACCATCGACACCATCGTCATCATCGTCATCATCGTCACCATCGTCACCATCGTCACCATCGTCATCATCGTCATCATCGTCATCATCGTCATCATCGTCATAATCGTCATCATCGTCGTCATCGTCGTCATCGTCGTCATCGTCGTCATCGTCATCATCGTCATCATCGTCATCATCGTCATTATCGTCATTATCGTCATTATCGGCATTATCGGCATTATCGGCATTATCGTCATTATCGTCATTATAGTCATTATCGTCATTATCGTCATTATCGTCATTATCGTCATTATCGTCATTATCGTCATTATCGTCATTATCGTCATTATCGTCATTATCGTCATTATCGTCATTATCGTCATTATCGTCATTATTGTCATTATCGTCATTACCGGCATTACCGGCATTATCGGCATTACCGTCATTACCGTCATTACCGTCATTACCGTCATTAACGTCATTACCGTCATTACCGTCATTACCGTCATTACCGTCATTATCGTCCTTATCGTCACCATCGCCATCAGCGTCATCATCGCCATCATCGCCATCATAGTCATCATCGTCATCATCGTCATCATCGTCATCATCGTCACCATCGTCACCATCGTCATCATTGTCATCATCGTCATCATCGTCATCATCGTCATTACCGTCATTATCGTCATTATCGTCATTATCGTCATTATCGGCATTATCGTCCTTATCGGCATTATCGGCATTATCGTCATCATCGTCATCATCGTCATTACCGTCATTATCGTCATTATCGTCATTATCGTCATTATCGGCATTATCGTCATTATCGGCATTATCGTCATTATCGGCATTATCGGCATTATCGTCATTATCGTCATTATAGTCATTATCGTCATTATCGTCATTATCGTCATTATCGTCATTATAGTCATTATCGTCATTATCGTCAGTATCGTCATTATCGTCATTATCGGCATTATCGTCATTATCGTCATTATCGTCATTATCGTCATTATCGTCATTATAGTCATTATCGTCATTATCGGCATTATCGTCATTATCGTCATTATAGTCATTATCGTCATTATCGTCATTATCGTCATTATAGTCATTATCGGCATTACCGTCATTACCGTCATTACCGTCATTACTGTCATTACCGTCATTACCGTCATTACCGTCATTACCGGCATTACCGTCATTACCGTCATTACCGGCATTACCGTCATTACCGTCATTACCGTCATTACCGTCATTACCGTCATTACCGTCATTACCGTCATTACCGTCATTATCGTCTTTATCGTCACCATCGCCATCAGCGTCATCATCGCCATCAACGCCATCATAGTCATCATCGTCATCATCGTCATCATCGTCACCATCGTCACCATCGTCATCATTGTCATCATCGTCATCATCGTCATCATCGTCATCAACGTCATCATCGTCATCATCGTCATCATCGTCATCATCGTCATCATCGTCATCATCGTCCTCATCGTCGTCATCGTCGTCATCGTCATCATCGTCATCATCGTCATCATCGTCATTACCGTCATTATCGTCATTATCGTCATTATAGTCATTATCGGCATTATCGGCATTATCGGCATTACCGACATTATAGTCATTATCGTCATTATCGTCATTACCGTCATTATCGTCATTATCGTCATTATCGTCATTATCGTCATTATCGTCATTATCGTCATTATCGTCATAATCGTCATAATCGTCATTATCGTCATTATCGTCATTATCGTCATTACCGGCATTACCGTCATTACCGTCATTACCGTCATTACCGTCATTACCGTCACTATCGTCATTATCGTCATTATCGTCATTATCGTCAGTATCGTCATTATCGTCACCATCGCCATCATCGCCATCATCGCCATCATCGTCATCATCGTCATCATCGTCATCATCGTCATCATCGTCATCATCGTCATCATCGTCATCATCGTCATCATCGTAATCATCGTCATCATCGTCATCATCGCCATCATCGTCACCATCGACACCATCGTCATCATCGTCATCATCGTCACCATCGTCACCATCGTCACCATCGTCATCATCGTCATCGTCGTCATCATCGTCATCATCGTCATAATCGTCATCATCGTCGTCATCGTCGTCATCGTCGTCATCGTCGTCATCGTCATCATCGTCATCATCGTCATCATCGTCATTATCGTCATTATCGTCATTATCGGCATTATCGGCATTATCGGCATTATCGTCATTATCGTCATTATAGTCATTATCGTCATTATCGTCATTATCGTCATTATCGTCATTATCGTCATTATCGTCATTATCGTCATTATCGTCATTATCGTCATTATCGTCATTATCGTCATTATCGTCATTATCGTCATTATTGTCATTATCGTCATTACCGGCATTACCGGCATTATCGGCATTACCGTCATTACCGTCATTACCGTCGTTACCGGCATTACCGTCATTACCGTCATTACCATCATTACCATCATTACCGTCATTACCGTCATTACCGTCATTACAGTCATTATCGTCATTATGGTCATTATCGTCATTATCTTCATTATCGTCATTATCGTCATTATCGTCATTATCGTCATCATCGTCATCATCGTCATCATCGTCATCATCGTCATCATCGTCACCATCGTCACCATCGCCATCATCGTCATCATCGCCATCATCGCCATCATCGTCATCATCGTCATCATCGTCATCATCGTCATCATCGTCATCATCG
Organism: Andrena chrysosceles; assembly: GCA_963855975.1. Lineage (NCBI taxonomy): Eukaryota > Metazoa > Arthropoda > Insecta > Hymenoptera > Andrenidae > Andrena > Andrena chrysosceles. The sequence continues at coordinate 1,001,702 of CAWLCU010000594.1, forward strand.
TCATCATCGTCATCATCGTCATCATCGTCATCATCGTCATCATCGTCATCATCGTCATCATCGTCATCATCGTCATCATCGGCATCATCGTCATCATCGTCATCATCGTCATTATCGTCATTATCGTCATTATCGTATATTATCGTCATTACCGGCATTATCGGCATTATCGGCATTACCGTCATTACCGTCATCATCGTCATCATCGTCATCATCGTCATTACCGTCATTATCGTCATTATCGTCATTATCGTCATTATCGGCATTATCGTCATTATCCGCATTATCGGCATTATCGGCATTATCGTCATCATCGTCATCATCGTCATTACCGTCATTATCGTCATTATCGTCATTATCGTCATTATCGGCATTATCGGCATTATCGTCATTATCGGCATTATCGGCATTATCGTCATTATCGTCATTATAGTCATTATCGTCATTATCGTCATTATCGTCATTATCGTCATTATCGTCATTATCGTCATTATCGTCATTATCGTCATTATCGTCATTATCGTCATTATCGTCATTATCGTCATTACCGGCATTATCGGCATTACCGTCATTACCGTCATTACCGTCATTACTGGCATTACCGTAATTACCGGCATTACCGGCATTACCGGCATTACCGTCATTACCGTCATTACCGTCATTACCGTCATTACCGTCATTACCGTCATTACCGTCATTACCGTCATTACCGTCATTACCGTCATTACCGTCATTACCGTCATTACCTTTATTACCGTCGTTACCGTCATTACCGTCATTATCGTCATTATCGTCATTACCGCCATTATCGCCATTATCGCCATTATCGTCATTATCGTCAGTATCGTCATTATCGTCATTATCGGCATTATCGTCATTATCGTCATTATCGGCATCATCGTCATCATCGTCATCATCGTCATCATCGTCATCATCGTCATCATCGTCATCATCGTCATCATCGTCATTATCGTCATCATCGTCGTCATCGTCGTCATCGTCATTATCGTCATTATCGGCATTATCGTCATTATCGGCATTATCGTCATTATCGGCATTATCGTCATTATCGGCATTATCGGCATTATCGTCATTATCGTCATTATAGTCATTATCGTCATTATCGTCATTATCGTCATTATCGTCATTATCGTCATTATCGTCATTATCGTCATTATCGTCATTATCGTCATTATCGTCATTATCGTCATTACCGGCATTATCGGCATTACCGTCATTACCGTCATTACCGTCATTACTGGCATTACCGTAATTACCGGCATTACCGGCATTACCGGCATTACCGTCATTACCGTCATTACCGTCATTACCGTCATCACCGTCATTACCGTCATTACCGTCATTACCGCCATTACCGTCATTACCGTCATTACCGTCATTACCGTCATTACCGTCATTACCGTCATTACCGTCATTACCGTCATTACCGTCATTACCGTCATTACCGTCATTACCGTCATTACCTTTATTACCGTCATTACCGTCATTACCGTCATTATCGTCATTATCGTCATTACCGCCATTATCGCCATTATCGTCATTATCGTCATTATCGTCAGTATCGTCATTATCGGCATTATCGTCATTATCGTCATTATCGTCATTATCGTCATTATCGGCATTATCGGCATTATCGTCATTATCGTCATTATAGTCATTATCGTCATTATCGTCATTATCGTAATTATCGTCATTATCGTCATTATCGTCATTATCGTCATTATCGTCATTATCGTCATTGTCGTCATTATCGTCATTATCGTCATTACCGGCATTATCGGCATTATCGGCATTATCGGCATTACCGTCATTACCGTCATTACCGTCATTACCGTCATTACCGTCATTACCGTCATTACCGTCATTACCGGCATTACCGTCATTACCGTCATTACCGGCATTACCGTCATTACCGTCATTACCGTCATTACCGTCATTAACGTCATTACCGTCATTACCGTCATTACCGTCATTACCGTCATTACCGTCATTATCGTCTTTATCGTCACCATCGCCATCAGCGTCATCATCGCCATCATCGCCATCATAGTCATCATCGTCATCATCGTCATCATCGTCATCATCGTCACCATCGTCACCATCGTCATCATTGTCATCATCGTCATCATCGTCATCATCGTCATTACCGTCATTATCGTCATTATCGTCATTATCGTCATTATCGGCATTATCGTCATTATCGGCATTATCGGCATTATCGTCATCATCGTCATCATCGTCATTACCGTCATTATCGTCATTATCGTCATTATCGTCATTATCGGCATTATCGTCATTATCGGCATTATCGTCATTATCGGCATTATCGGCATTATCGTCATTATCGTCATTATAGTCATTATCGTCATTATCGTCATTATCGTCATTATCGTCATTATAGTCATTATCGTCATTATCGTCAGTATCGTCATTATCGTCATTATCGGCATTATCGTCATTATCGTCATTATCGTCATTATCGTCATTATCGTCATTATAGTCATTATCGTCATTATCGGCATTATCGTCATTATCGTCATTATAGTCATTATCGTCATTATCATCATTATCGTCATTATCGTCATTATCGTCATTATCGTCATTATCGTCATTATCGTCATTACCGGCATTATCGGCATTATCGGCATTACCGTCATTACCGTCATTACTGGCATTACCGGCATTACCGGCATTACCGGCATTACCGTCATTACCGTCATTAACGTCATTACCGTCATTACCGTCATTACCGTCATTACCTTTATTACCGTCATCATCGTCATTACCGTCATTATCGTCATTATCGTCATTATCGGCATTATCGTCATTATCGTCATTATCGTCATTATCGTCATTATCGTCATCATCGTCATCATCGTCATTATCGGCATTATCGTCATTATCGTCATTATAGTCATTATCGTCATTATCGTCATCATCGTCATTATCGTCATCATCGTCATCATCGTCATCATCGTCATCATCGTCGTCATCGTCGTCATCGTCGTCATCGTCGTCATCGTCATCATCGTCATTATCGTCATTATCGTCATTATCGGCATTATCGTCATTATCGTCATTATAGTCATTATCGGCATTACCGTCATTACCGTCATTACCGTCATTACTGTCATTACCGTCATTACCGTCATTACCGTCATTACCGGCATTACCGTCATTACCGTCATTACCGTCATTACTGTCATTACCGTCATTATCGTCATTATCGTCATTACCGTCATTACCGTCATTACCTTTATTACCGTCATCATCGTCATCATCGTCGTCATCGTCGTCATCGTCGTCATCGTCGTCATCGTCATCATCGTCATTATCGTCATTATCGTCATCATCGTCGTCATCGTCATTATCGTCATTATCGGCATTATCGTCATTATCGGCATTATCGTCATTATCGGCATTATCGGCATTATCGTCATTATCGTCATTATAGTCATTATCGTCATTATCGTCATTATAGTCATTATCGGCATTACCGTCATTACCGTCATTACCGTCATTACTGTCATTACCGTCATTACCGTCATTATCGTCATTATCGTCATTACCGTCATTACCGTCATTACCTTTATTACCGTCATTATCGTCATTATCGTCATTATCGTCAGTATCGTCATTACCGTCATCATCGTCACCATCGTCACCATCGTCATCATCGTCATCATCGTCATCATCGTCATCATCGAAATCATCGCCATCATCGTCATCATCGTCATCATCGTCATCATCGTCATCATCGTCATCATCGTCATCATCGTCATTATCGTCATCATCGTCATCATCGTCATCATCGTCATCATCGTCATCATCGTCATCATCGTCATCATCGTCATCATCGGCATCATCGTCATCATCGTCATCATCGTCATTATCGTCATTATCGTCATTATCGTTTATTATCGTCATTACCGGCATTATCGGCATTATCGGCATTACCGTCATTACCGTCATCATCGTCATCATCGTCATCATCGTCATTACCGTCATTATCGTCATTATCGTCATTATCGGCATTATCGTCATTATCGGCATTATCGGCATTATCGGCATTATCGGCATTATCGTCATCATCGTCATCATCGTCATTACCGTCATTATCGTCATTATCGTCATTATCGTCATTATCGGCATTATCGTCATTATCGGCATTATCGTCATTATCGGCATTATCGGCATTATCGTCATTATCGTCATTATGGTCATTATCGTCATTATCGTCATTATCGTCATTATCGTCATTATCGTCATTATCGTCATTATCGTCATTATCGTCATTATCGTCATTACCGGCATTATCGGCATTACCGTCATTACCGTCATTACCGTCATTACCGTCATTACTGGCATTACCGTAATTACCGGCATTACCGGCATTACCGGCATTACCGTCATTACCGTCATTACCGTCATTACCGTCATTACCGTCATTACCGCCATTATCGCCATTATCGTCATTATCGTCATTATCGTCAGAATCGTCATTATCGTCATTATCGGCATTATCGTCATTATCGTCATTATCGGCATTATCGTCATTATCGTCATTATAGTCATTATCGGCATTATCGGCATTATCGTCATTATCGTCATTATCGTAATTATCGTCATTATCGTCATTATCGTCATTATCGTCATTATCGTCATTATCGTCATTATCGTCATTGTCGTCATTATCGTCATTATCGTCATTATCGTCATTACCGGCATTATCGGCATTATCGGCATTATCGGCATTACCGTCATTACCGTCATTACCGTCATTATCGTCATTATCGTCATTGTCGTCATTATCGTCATTATCGTCATTATCGTCATTACCGGCATTATCGGCATTATCGGCATTATCGGCATTACCGTCATTACCGTCATTACCGTCATTACCGTCATTACCGTCATTACCGTCATTACCGGCATTACCGTCATTACCGTCATTACCGGCATTACCGTCATTACCGTCATTACCGTCATTACCGTCATTAACGTCATTACCGTCATTACCGTCATTACCGTCATTACCGTCATTACCGTCATTATCGTCTTTATCGTCACCATCGCCATCAGCGTCATCATCGCCATCATCGCCATCATAGTCATCATCGTCATCATCGTCATCATCGTCACCATCGTCACCATCGTCATCATTGTCATCATCGTCATCATCGTCATCATCGTCATTACCGTCATTATCGTCATTATCGGCATTATCGGCATTATCGTCATTATCGGCATTATCGGCATTATCGTCATCATCGTCATCATCGTCATTACCGTCATTATCGTCATTATCGTCATTATCGTCATTATCGGCATTATCGTCATTATCGGCATTATCGTCATTATCGGCATTATCGTCATTATCGTCATTATCGTCATTATCGTCATTATAGTCATTATCGTCATTATCGTCATTATCGTCATTATCGTCATTATAGTAATTATCGTCATTATCGTCATTATCGTAATCATCGTCATTATCGTCATCATCGTCATCATCGTCATCATCGTCGTCATCGTCGTCATCGTCGTCATCGTCGTCATCGTCATCATCGTCATTATCGTCATTATAGTCATTATCGTCATTATCGTCATTATCGTCATTATAGTCATTATCGGCATTACCGTCATTACCGTCATTACCGCCATTACTGTCATTACCGTCATTACCGTCATTACCGGCATTACCGTCATTACCGTCATTACCGTCATTACAGTCATTACCGTCATTATCGTCATTATCGTCATTACCGTCATTACCGTCATTACCTTTATTACCGTCATTACCGTCATTACCGTCATTATCGTCATTATCGTCATTATCGTCAGTATCGTCATTACCGTCATCATCGTCACCATCGTCACCATCGTCATCATCGTCATCATCGTCATCATCGTCATCATCGTCGTCATCGTCGTCATCGTCGTCATCGTCGTCATCGTCGTTATCGTCGTCATCGTCATCATCGTCATCATCGTCATTACCGTCATTATCGTCATTATCATCATTATCGTTATTATCGTCATTATCGTCATTATCGTCATTATCGGCATTATCGGCATTATCGCCATTATCGTCATTATAGTCATTATCGTCATTATCGTCATTATCGTCATTATCGTCATTATCGTCATTATCGTCATTATCGTCATTATCGTCATCATCGTCATTATCGTCATTATCGTCATTATCGGCATTATCGTCATTATCGTCATTATAGTCATTACCGTCATTATCGCCATCATCGTCATCTTCGTCATCATCGTCATCATCGTCATCATCGTCATCATCGTCGTCATCGTCGTCATCGTCGTCATCGTCATCATCGTCATCATCGTCATCATCGTCATTACCGTCATTATCGTCATTATCGTCATTATCGTCATTATCGGCATTATCGGCATTATCGGCATTATCGGCATTATCGGCATTATCGCCATTATAGTCATTATCGTCATTATCGTCATTACCGTCATTATCGTCATTATCGTCATTATCGTCATTATCGGCATTATCGGCATTATCGTCATTATCGTCATTATCGTCATTATCGTCATCATCGTCATCATCGTCATCATCGTCATCATCGTCATCATCGTCATCATCGTCGTCATCGTCATCATCGTCGTTATCGTCGTCATCGTCATCATCGTCATCATCGTCATTACCGTCATTATCGTCATTATCGTCATTATCGTTATTATCGTCATTATCGTCATTATCGTCATTATCGGCATTATCGGCATTATCGGCATTATCGTCATTATAGTCATTATAGTCATTATCGTCATTATCGTCATTATCGTCATTATCGTCATTATCGTCATTATCGTCATTATCGTCATTATCGTCATTATCGTCATCATCGTCATTATCGTCGTCATCTTCGTCATTGTCATCATCGTCATCATCGTCATCATCGTCATCATCGTCATCATCGTCATCATCGTCGTCATCGTCATCATCGTCGTTATCGTCGTCATCGTCATCATCGTCATCATCGTCATTACCGTCATTATCGTCATTATCGTCATTATCGTTATTATCGTCATTATCGTCATTATCGTCATTATCGGCATTATCGGCATTATCGGCATTATCGTCATTATAGTCATTATAGTCATTATCGTCATTATCGTCATTATCGTCATTACCGTCATTACCGTCATTACCGTCATTACCGGCATTACCGTCATTACCGTCATTACCGTCATTACCGTCATTACCGTCATTATCGTCATTATCGTCATTACCGTCATTACCGTCATTACCTTTATTACCGTCATTACCGTCATTACCGTCATTATCGTCATTATCGTCATTATCGTCAGTATCGTCATTACCGTCATCATCGTCACCATCGTCACCATCGTCATCATCGTCATCATCGTCATCATCGTCATCATCGTCGTCATCGTCGTCATCGTCGTCATCGTCGTCATCGTCGTTATCGTCGTCATCGTCATCATCGTCATCATCGTCATTACCGTCATTATCGTCATTATCGTCATTATCGTTATTATCGTCATTATCGTCATTATCGTCATTATCGTCATTATCGGCATTATCGGCATTATCGTCATTATAGTCATTATAGTCATTATCGTCATTATCGTCATTATCGTCATTATCGTCATTATCGTCATTATCGTCATTATCGTCATTATCGTCATTATCGTCATCATCGTCATTATCGTCATTATCGTCATTATCGGCATTATCGTCATTATCGTCATTATAGTCATTACCGTCATTATCGCCATCATCGTCATCTTCGTCATCATCGTCATCATCGTCATCATCGTCATCATCGTCGTCATCGTCGTCATCGTCGTCATCGTCATCATCGTCATCATCGTCATCATCGTCATTACCGTCATTATCGTCATTATCGTCATTATCGTCATTATCGGCATTATCGGCATTATCGGCATTATCGGCATTATCGCCATTATAGTCATTATCGTCATTATCGTCATTACCGTCATTATCGTCATTATCGTCATTATCGTCATTATCGGCATTATCGGCATTATCGTCATTATCGTCATTATCGTCATTATCGTCATCATCGTCATCATCGTCATCATCGTCATCATCGTCATCATCGTCATCATCGTCGTCATCGTCATCATCGTCGTTATCGTCGTCATCGTCATCATCGTCATCATCGTCATTACCGTCATTATCGTCATTATCGTCATTATCGTTATTATCGTCATTATCGTCATTATCGTCATTATCGGCATTATCGGCATTATCGGCATTATCGTCATTATAGTCATTATAGTCATTATCGTCATTATCGTCATTATCGTCATTATCGTCATTATCGTCATTATCGTCATTATCGTCATTATCGTCATCATCGTCATTATCGTCGTCATCTTCGTCATTGTCATCATCGTCATCATCGTCATCATCGTCATTACCGTCATTATCGTCATTATCGTCATTATCGGCATTATCGGCATTATCGCCATTATCGCCATTATAGTCATTATCGTCATTATCGTCATCATCGTCATTACCGTCATTATCGTCATTATCGTCATTATCGTCATTATAGTCATTATCGTCATTATCGTCAGTATCGTCATTATCGTCATTATCGGCATTATCGTCATTATCGTCATTATCGTCAGTATCGTCATTACCGTCATCATCGTCACCATCGTCACCATCGTCATCATCGTCATCATCGTCATCATCGTCATCATCGTCGTCATCGTCGTCATCGTCGTCATCGTCGTTATCGTCGTCATCGTCATCATCGTCATCATCGTCATTACCGTCATTATCGTCATTATCGTCATTACCGGCATTATCGGCATTATCGGCATTACCGTCATTAACGTCATTACTGGCATTACCGGCATTACCGGCATTACCGGCATTACCGGCATTACCGTCATTACCGTCATTAACGTCATTACCGTCATTACCGTCATTACCGTCATTACCGTCATTACCTTTATTACCGTCATCATCGTCATTACCGTCATTATCGTCATTATCGTCATTATCGGCATTATCGTCATTATCGTCATTATCGTCATTATCGTCATTATCGTCATCATCGTCATTATCGTCATTATCGTCATTATCGGCATTATCGTCATTATCGTCATTATAGTCATTATCGTCATTATCGTCATCATCGTCACCATCGTCACCATCGTCATCATTGTCATCATCGTCATCATCGTCATCATCGTCATTACCGTCATTATCGTCATTATCGTCATTATCGGCATTATCGTCATTATCGGCATTATCGGCATTATCGGCATTATCGGCATTATCGTCATCATCGTCATCATCGTCATTACCGTCATTATCGTCATTATCGTCATTATCGTCATTATCGGCATTATCGTCATTATCGGCATTATCGTCATTATCGGCATTATCGGCATTATCGTCATTATCGTCATTATCATCATTATAGTCATTATCGTCATTATAGTCATTATCGTCATTATCGTCAGTATCGTCATTATCGTCATTATCGGCATTATCGTCATTATCGTCATTATCGGCATTATCGTCATTATCGTCATTATAGTCATTATCGGCATTATCGGCATTATCGTCATTATCGTCATTATACTCATTATCGTCATTATCATCATTATCGTCATTATCGTCATTATCGTCATTATCGTCATTATCGTCATTATCGTCATTACCGGCATTATCGGCATTATCGGCATTACCGTCATTACCGTCATTACTGGCATTACCGGCATTACCGGCATTACCGGCATTACCGTCATTACCGTCATTAACGTCATTACCGTCATTACCGTCATTACCGTCATTACCTTTATTACTGTCATCATCGTCATTACCGTCATTATCGTCATTATCGTCATTATCGGCATTATCGTCATTATCGTCATTATCGTCATTATCGTCATTATCGTCATCATCGTCATTATCGTCATTATCGTCATTATCGTCATTATCGGCATTATCGTCATTATCGTCATTATAGTCATTATCGTCATTATCGTCATCATCGTCATTATCGTCATCATCGTCATCATCGTCATCATCGTCATCATCGTCGTCATCGTCGTCATCGTCGTCATCGTCGTCATCGTCATCATCGTCATTATCGTCATTATCGTCATTATCGTCATTATCGGCATTATCGTCATTATCGTCATTATAGTCATTATCGGCATTACCGTCATTACCGTCATTTCCGTCATTACCGTCATTACCGTCATTACCGTCATTACCGTCATTACCGGCATTACCGTCATTACCGTCATTACCGTCATTACCGTCATTACCGTCATTATCGTCATTATCGTCATTACCGTCATTACCGTCATTACCTTTATTACCGTCATTACCGTCATTATCGTCATTATCGTCATTATCGTCATTATCGTCAGTATCGTCATTACCGTCATCATCGTCACCATCGTCACCATCGTCATCATCGTCATCATCGTCATCATCGTCATCATCGTCGTCATCGTCGTCATCGTCGTCAACGTCGTCATCGTCGTTATCGTCGTCATCGTCATCATCGTCATCATCGTCATTACCGTCATTATCGTCATTATCGTCATTATCGTTATTATCGTCATTATCGTCATTATCGTCATTATCGGCATTATCGGCATTATCGGCATTATCGTCATTATAGTCATTATAGTCATTATCGTCATTATCGTCATTATCGTCATTATCGTCATTATCGTCATTATCGTCATTATCGTCATTATCGTCATTATCGTCATCATCGTCATTATCGTCATTATCGTCATTATCGGCATTATCGTCATTATCGTCATTATAGTCATTACCGTCATTATCGCCATCATCGTCATCTTCGTCATCATCGTCATCATCGTCATCATCGTCATCATCGTCGTCATCGTCGTCATCGTCGTCATCGTCATCATCGTCATCATCGTCATCATCGTCATTACCGTCATTATCGTCATTATCGTCATTATCGTCATTATCGGCATTATCGGCATTATCGGCATTATCGGCATTATCGCCATTATAGTCATTATCGTCATTATCGTCATTACCGTCATTATCGTCATTATCGTCATTATCGTCATTATCGGCATTATCGGCATTATCGTCATTATCGTCATTATCGTCATTATCGTCATCATCGTCATCATCGTCATCATCGTCATCATCGTCGTCATCGTCATCATCGTCGTTATCGTCGTCATCGTCATCATCGTCATCATCGTCATTACCGTCATTATCGTCATTATCGTCATTATCGTTATTATCGTCATTATCGTCATTATCGTCATTATCGGCATTATCGGCATTATCGGCATTATCGTCATTATAGTCATTATAGTCATTATCGTCATTATCGTCATTATCGTCATTATCGTCATTATCGTCATTATCGTCATTATCGTCATTATCGTCATTATCGTCATCATCGTCATTATCGTCGTCATCTTCGTCATTGTCATCATCGTCATCATCGTCATCATCGTCATTACCGTCATTATCGTCATTATCGTCATTATCGGCATTATCGGCATTATCGCCATTATCGCCATTATAGTCATTATCGTCATCATCGTCATTACCGTCATTATCGTCATTATCGTCATTATCGTCATTATAGTCATTATCGTCATTATCGTCAGTATCGTCATTATCGTCATTATCGGCATTATCGTCATTATCGTCATTATCGTCAGTATCGTCATTACCGTCATCATCGTCACCATCGTCACCATCGACATCATCGTCATCATCGTCATCATCGTCATCATCGTCGTCATCGTCGTCATCGTCGTCATCGTCGTTATCGTCGTCATCGTCATCATCGTCATCATCGTCATTACCGTCATTATCGTCATTATCGTCATTACCGGCATTATCGGCATTATCGGCATTACCGTCATTACCGTCATTACTGGCATTACCGGCATTACCGGCATTACCGGCATTACCGTCATTACCGTCATTAACGTCATTACCGTCATTACCGTCATTACCGTCATTACCTTTATTACCGTCATCATCGTCATTACCGTCATTATCGTCATTATCGTCATTATCGGCATTATCGTCATTATCGTCATTATCGTCATTATCGTCATTATCGTCATCATTGTCATTATCGTCATTATCGTCATTATCGTCATTATCGGCATTATCGTCATTATCGTCATTATAGTCATTATCGTCATTATCGTCATCATCGTCACCATCGTCACCATCGTCATCATTGTCATCATCGTCATCATCGTCATCATCGTCATTACCGTCATTATCGTCATTATCGTCATTATCGGCATTATCGTCATTATCGGCATTATCGGCATTATCGGCATTATCGGCATTATCGTCATCATCGTCATCATCGTCATTACCGTCATTATCGTCATTATCGTCATTTTCGTCATTATCGGCATTATCGTCATTATCGGCATTATCGTCATTATCGGCATTATCGGCATTATCGTCATTATCGTCATTATCGTCATTATAGTCATTATCGTCATTATAGTCATTATCGTCATTATCGTCAGTATCGTCATTATCGTCATTATCGGCATTATCGTCATTATCGTCATTATCGGCATTATCGTCATTATCGTCATTATAGTCATTATCGGCATTATCGGCATTATCGTCATTATCGTCATTATACTCATTATCGTCATTATCATCATTATCGTCATTATCGTCATTATCGTCATTATCGTCATTATCGTCATTATCGTCATTACCGGCATTATCGGCATTATCGGCATTACCGTCATTACCGTCATTACTGGCATTACCGGCATTACCGGCATTACCGGCATTACCGTCATTACCGTCATTAACGTCATTACCGTCATTACCGTCATTACCGTCATTACCTTTATTACTGTCATCATCGTCATTACCGTCATTATCGTCATTATCGTCATTATCGGCATTATCGTCATTATCGTCATTATCGTCATTATCGTCATTATCGTCATCATCGTCATTATCGTCATTATCGTCATTATCGGCATTATCGTCATTATCGTCATTATAGTCATTATCGTCATTATCGTCATCATCGTCATTATCGTCATCATCGTCATCATCGTCATCATCGTCATCATCGTCGTCATCGTCGTCATCGTCGTCATCGTCGTCATCGTCATCATCGTCATTATCGTCATTATCGTCATTATCGTCATTATCGGCATTATCGTCATTATCGTCATTATAGTCATTATCGGCATTACCGTCATTACCGTCATTACCGTCATTACCGTCATTACCGTCATTACCGTCATTACCGTCATTACCGGCATTACCGTCATTACCGTCATTACCGTCATTACCGTCATTACCGTCATTATCGTCATTATCGTCATTACCGTCATTACCGTCATTACCGTCATTACCTTTATTACCGTCATTACCGTCATTATCGTCATTATCGTCATTATCGTCAGTATCGTCATTACCGTCATCATCGTCACCATCGTCACCATCGTCATCATCGTCATCATCGTCATCATCGTCATCATCGTCGTCATCGTCGTCATCGTCGTCATCGTCGTTATCGTCGTCATCGTCATCATCGTCATCATCGTCATTACCGTCATTATCGTCATTATCGTCATTATCGTTATTATCGTCATTATCGTCATTATCGTCATTATCGGCATTATCGGCATTATCGGCATTATCGTCATTATAGTCATTATAGTCATTATGGTCATTATCGTCATTATCGTCATTATCGGCATTATCGTCATTATCGTCATTATAGTCATTATCGTCATTATCGTCATCATCGTCATTATCGTCATCATCGTCATCATCGTCATCATCGTCATCATCGTCATCATCGTCATCATCGTCGTCATCGTCGTCATCGTCGTCATCGGCGTCATCGTCATCATCGTCATAATCGTCATTATCGTCATTATCGTCATTATCGTCATTATCGGCATTATCGTCATTATCGGCATTATCGGCATTATCGTCATTATCGTCATTATAGTCATTATCGTCATTATCGTAATTATCGTCATTATCGTCAATATCGTCATTATCGTCATCATCGCCATTATCGTCATCATCGCCATCATCGTCATCATCGCCATCATCGTCATCTTCGTCATCATCGTCATCATCGTCATCATCGTCATCATCGTCGTCATCGTCGTCATCGTCATCATCGTCATCATCGTCATCATCGTCATTACCGTCATTATCGTCATTATCGTCATTATCGTCATTATCGGCATTATCGGCATTATCGGCATTATCGGCATTATCGCCATTATAGTCATTATCGTCATTATCGTCATTACCGTCATTATCGTCATTATCGTCATTATCGTCATTATCGTCATTATCGTCATTATCGGCATTATCGTCATTATCGTCATTATCGCCATCATCGTCATCTTCGTCATCATCGTCATCATCGTCATCATCGTCATCATCGTCGTCATCGTCGTCATCGTCGTCATCGTCATCATCGTCATCATCGTCATCATCGTCATTACCGTCATTATCGTCATTATCGTCATTATCGTCATTATCGGCATTATCGGCATTATCGGCATTATCGGCATTATCGCCATTATAGTCATTATCGTCATTATCGTCATTACCGTCATTATCGTCATTATCGTCATTATCGTCATTATCGGCATTATCGGCATTATCGTCATTATCGTCATTATCGTCATTATCGTCATCATCGTCATCATCGTCATCATCGTCATCATCGTCATCATCGTCATCATCGTCGTCATCGTCATCATCGTCGTTATCGTCGTCATCGTCATCATCGTCATCATCGTCATTACCGTCATTATCGTCATTATCGTCATTATCGTTATTATCGTCATTATCGTCATTATCGTCATTATCGGCATTATCGGCATTATCGGCATTATCGTCATTATAGTCATTATAGTCATTATCGTCATTATCGTCATTATCGTCATTATCGTCATTATCGTCATTATCGTCATTATCGTCATTATCGTCATTATCGTCATTATCGTCATCATCGTCATTATCGTCGTCATCTTCGTCATTGTCATCATCGTCATCATCGTCATCATCGTCATTACCGTCATTATCGTCATTATCGTCATTATCGGCATTATCGGCATTATCGCCATTATCGCCATTATAGTCATTATCGTCATTATCGTCATCATCGTCATTACCGTCATTATCGTCATTATCGTCATTATCGTCATTATAGTCATTATCGTCATTATCGTCAGTATCGTCATTATCGTCATTATCGGCATTATCGTCATTATCGTCATTATCGTCAGTATCGTCATTACCGTCATCATCGTCACCATCGTCACCATCGACATCATCGTCATCATCGTCATCATCGTCATCATCGTCGTCATCGTCGTCATCGTCGTCATCGTCGTTATCGTCGTCATCGTCATCATCGTCATCATCGTCATTACCGTCATTATCGTCATTATCGTCATTACCGGCATTATCGGCATTATCGGCATTACCGTCATTACCGTCATTACTGGCATTACCGGCATTACCGGCATTACCGGCATTACCGTCATTACCGTCATTAACGTCATTACCGTCATTACCGTCATTATCGTCATTACCGTCATTACCTTTATTACCGTCATCATCGTCATTACCGTCATTATCGTCATTATCGTCATTATCGGCATTATCGTCATTATCGTCATTATCGTCATTATCGTCATTATCGTCATCATCGTCATTATCGTCATTATCGTCATTATCGTCATTATCGGCATTATCGTCATTATCGTCATTATAGTCATTATCGTCATTATCGTCATCATCGTCACCATCGTCACCATCGTCATCATTGTCATCATCGTCATCATCGTCATCATCGTCATTACCGTCATTATCGTCATTATCGTCATTATCGGCATTATCGTCATTATCGGCATTATCGGCATTATCGGCATTATCGGCATTATCGTCATCATCGTCATCATCGTCATTACCGTCATTATCGTCATTATCGTCATTATCGTCATTATCGGCATTATCGTCATTATCGGCATTATCGTCATTATCGGCATTATCGGCATTATCGTCATTATCGTCATTATCGTCATTATAGTCATTATCGTCATTATAGTCATTATCGTCATTATCGTCAGTATCGTCATTATCGTCATTATCGGCATTATCGTCATTATCGTCATTATCGGCATTATCGTCATTATCGTCATTATAGTCATTATCGGCATTATCGGCATTATCGTCATTATCGTCATTATACTCATTATCGTCATTATCATCATTATCGTCATTATCGTCATTATCGTCATTATCGTCATTATCGTCATTATCGTCATTACCGGCATTATCGGCATTATCGGCATTACCGTCATTACCGTCATTACTGGCATTACCGGCATTACCGGCATTACCGGCATTACCGTCATTACCGTCATTAACGTCATTACCGTCATTACCGTCATTACCGTCATTACCTTTATTACTGTCATCATCGTCATTACCGTCATTATCGTCATTATCGTCATTATCGGCATTATCGTCATTATCGTCATTATCGTCATTATCGTCATTATCGTCATCATCGTCATTATCGTCATTATCGTCATTATCGGCATTATCGTCATTATCGTCATTATAGTCATTATCGTCATTATCGTCATCATCGTCATTATCGTCATCATCGTCATCATCGTCATCATCGTCATCATCGTCGTCATCGTCGTCATCGTCGTCATCGTCGTCATCGTCATCATCGTCATTATCGTCATTATCGTCATTATCGTCATTATCGGCATTATCGTCATTATCGTCATTATAGTCATTATCGGCATTACCGTCATTACCGTCATTACCGTCATTACCGTCATTACCGTCATTACCGTCATTACCGTCATTACCGTCATTACCGGCATTACCGTCATTACCGTCATTACCGTCATTACCGTCATTACCGTCATTATCGTCATTATCGTCATTACCGTCATTACCGTCATTACCGTCATTACCTTTATTACCGTCATTACCGTCATTATCGTCATTATCGTCATTATCGTCAGTATCGTCATTACCGTCATCATCGTCACCATCGTCACCATCGTCATCATCGTCATCATCGTCATCATCGTCATCATCGTCGTCATCGTCGTCATCGTCGTCATCGTCGTTATCGTCGTCATCGTCATCATCGTCATCATCGTCATTACCGTCATTATCGTCATTATCGTCATTATCGTTATTATCGTCATTATCGTCATTATCGTCATTATCGGCATTATCGGCATTATCGGCATTATCGTCATTATAGTCATTATAGTCATTATGGTCATTATCGTCATTATCGTCATTATCGGCATTATCGTCATTATCGTCATTATAGTCATTATCGTCATTATCGTCATCATCGTCATTATCGTCATCATCGTCATCATCGTCATCATCGTCATCATCGTCATCATCGTCATCATCGTCGTCATCGTCGTCATCGTCGTCATCGGCGTCATCGTCATCATCGTCATAATCGTCATTATCGTCATTATCGTCATTATCGTCATTATCGGCATTATCGTCATTATCGGCATTATCGGCATTATCGTCATTATCGTCATTATAGTCATTATCGTCATTATCGTAATTATCGTCATTATCGTCAATATCGTCATTATCGTCATCATCGCCATTATCGTCATCATCGCCATCATCGTCATCATCGCCATCATCGTCATCTTCGTCATCATCGTCATCATCGTCATCATCGTCATCATCGTCGTCATCGTCGTCATCGTCATCATCGTCATCATCGTCATCATCGTCATTACCGTCATTATCGTCATTATCGTCATTATCGTCATTATCGGCATTATCGGCATTATCGGCATTATCGGCATTATCGCCATTATAGTCATTATCGTCATTATCGTCATTACCGTCATTATCGTCATTATCGTCATTATCGTCATTATCGTCATTATCGTCATTATCGGCATTATCGTCATTATCGTCATTATCGCCATCATCGTCATCTTCGTCATCATCGTCATCATCGTCATCATCGTCATCATCGTCGTCATCGTCGTCATCGTCGTCATCGTCATCATCGTCATCATCGTCATCATCGTCATTACCGTCATTATCGTCATTATCGTCATTATCGTCATTATCGGCATTATCGGCATTATCGGCATTATCGGCATTATCGCCATTATAGTCATTATCGTCATTATCGTCATTACCGTCATTATCGTCATTATCGTCATTATCGTCATTATCGGCATTATCGGCATTATCGTCATTATCGTCATTATCGTCATTATCGTCATCATCGTCATCATCGTCATCATCGTCATCATCGTCATCATCGTCATCATCGTCGTCATCGTCATCATCGTCGTTATCGTCGTCATCGTCATCATCGTCATCATCGTCATTACCGTCATTATCGTCATTATCGTCATTATCGTTATTATCGTCATTATCGTCATTATCGTCATTATCGGCATTATCGGCATTATCGGCATTATCGTCATTATAGTCATTATAGTCATTATCGTCATTATCGTCATTATCGTCATTATCGTCATTATCGTCATTATCGTCATTATCGTCATTATCGTCATTATCGTCATCATCGTCATTATCGTCGTCATCTTCGTCATTGTCATCATCGTCATCATCGTCATCATCGTCATTACCGTCATTATCGTCATTATCGTCATTATCGGCATTATCGGCATTATCGCCATTATCGCCATTATAGTCATTATCGTCATTATCGTCATCATCGTCATTACCGTCATTATCGTCATTATCGTCATTATCGTCATTATAGTCATTATCGTCATTATCGTCAGTATCGTCATTATCGTCATTATCGGCATTATCGTCATTATCGTCATTATCGTCAGTATCGTCATTACCGTCATCATCGTCACCATCGTCACCATCGACATCATCGTCATCATCGTCATCATCGTCATCATCGTCGTCATCGTCGTCATCGTCGTCATCGTCGTTATCGTCGTCATCGTCATCATCGTCATCATCGTCATTACCGTCATTATCGTCATTATCGTCATTACCGGCATTATCGGCATTATCGGCATTACCGTCATTACCGTCATTACTGGCATTACCGGCATTACCGGCATTACCGGCATTACCGTCATTACCGTCATTAACGTCATTACCGTCATTACCGTCATTATCGTCATTACCGTCATTACCTTTATTACCGTCATCATCGTCATTACCGTCATTATCGTCATTATCGTCATTATCGGCATTATCGTCATTATCGTCATTATCGTCATTATCGTCATTATCGTCATCATCGTCATTATCGTCATTATCGTCATTATCGTCATTATCGGCATTATCGTCATTATCGTCATTATAGTCATTATCGTCATTATCGTCATCATCGTCACCATCGTCACCATCGTCATCATTGTCATCATCGTCATCATCGTCATCATCGTCATCATCGTCGTCATCGTCGTCATCGTCGTCATCGTCGTTATCGTCGTCATCGTCATCATCGTCATCATCGTCATTACCGTCATTATCGTCATTATCGTCATTACCGGCATTATCGGCATTATCGGCATTACCGTCATTACCGTCATTACTGGCATTACCGGCATTACCGGCATTACCGGCATTACCGTCATTACCGTCATTAACGTCATTACCGTCATTACCGTCATTATCGTCATTACCGTCATTACCTTTATTACCGTCATCATCGTCATTACCGTCATTATCGTCATTATCGTCATTATCGGCATTATCGTCATTATCGTCATTATCGTCATTATCGTCATTATCGTCATCATCGTCATTATCGTCATTATCGTCATTATCGTCATTATTGGCATTATCGTCATTATCGTCATTATAGTCATTATCGTCATTATCGTCATCATCGTCACCATCGTCACCATCGTCATCATTGTCATCATCGTCATCATCGTCATCATCGTCATTACCGTCATTATCGTCATTATCGTCATTATCGGCATTATCGTCATTATCGGCATTATCGGCATTATCGGCATTATCGGCATTATCGTCATCATCGTCATCATCGTCATTACCGTCATTATCGTCATTATCGTCATTATCGTCATTATCGGCATTATCGTCATTATCGGCATTATCGTCATTATCGGCATTATCGGCATTATCGTCATTATCGTCATTATCGTCATTATAGTCATTATCGTCATTATAGTCATTATCGTCATTATCGTCAGTATCGTCATTATCGTCATTATCGGCATTATCGTCATTATCGTCATTATCGGCATTATCGTCATTATCGTCATTATAGTCATTATCGGCATTATCGGCATTATCGTCATTATCGTCATTATACTCATTATCGTCATTATCATCATTATCGTCATTATCGTCATTATCGTCATTATCGTCATTATCGTCATTATCGTCATTACCGGCATTATCGGCATTATCGGCATTACCGTCATTACCGTCATTACTGGCATTACCGGCATTACCGGCATTACCGGCATTACCGTCATTACCGTCATTAACGTCATTACCGTCATTACCGTCATTACCGTCATTACCTTTATTACTGTCATCATCGTCATTACCGTCATTATCGTCATTATCGTCATTATCGGCATTATCGTCATTATCGTCATTATCGTCATTATCGTCATTATCGTCATCATCGTCATTATCGTCATTATCGTCATTATCGGCATTATCGTCATTATCGTCATTATAGTCATTATCGTCATTATCGTCATCATCGTCATTATCGTCATCATCGTCATCATCGTCATCATCGTCATCATCGTCGTCATCGTCGTCATCGTCGTCATCGTCGTCATCGTCATCATCGTCATTATCGTCATTATCGTCATTATCGTCATTATCGGCATTATCGTCATTATCGTCATTATAGTCATTATCGGCATTACCGTCATTACCGTCATTACCGTCATTACCGTCATTACCGTCATTACCGTCATTACCGTCATTACCGGCATTACCGTCATTACCGTCATTACCGTCATTACCGTCATTATCGTCATTATCGTCATTACCGTCATTACCGTCATTACCGTCATTACCTTTATTACCGTCATTACCGTCATTATCGTCATTATCGTCATTATCGTCAGTATCGTCATTACCGTCATCATCGTCACCATCGTCACCATCGTCATCATCGTCATCATCGTCATCATCGTCATCATCGTCGTCATCGTCGTCATCGTCGTCATCGTCGTTATCGTCGTCATCGTCATCATCGTCATCATCGTCATTACCGTCATTATCGTCATTATCGTCATTATCGTTATTATCGTCATTATCGTCATTATCGTCATTATCGGCATTATCGGCATTATCGGCATTATCGTCATTATAGTCATTATAGTCATTATGGTCATTATCGTCATTATCGTCATTATCGTCATTATCGGCATTATCGTCATTATCGTCATTATAGTCATTATCGTCATTATCGTCATCATCGTCATTATCGTCATCATCGTCATCATCGTCATCATCGTCATCATCGTCATCATCGTCGTCATCGTCGTCATCGTCGTCATCGGCGTCATCGTCATCATCGTCATAATCGTCATTATCGTCATTATCGTCATTATCGTCATTATCGGCATTATCGTCATTATCGGCATTATCGGCATTATCGTCATTATCGTCATTATAGTCATTATCGTCATTATCGTAATTATCGTCATTATCGTCATTATCGTCATTATCGTCATCATCGCCATTATCGTCATCATCGCCATCATCGTCATCATCGCCATCATCGTCATCTTCGTCATCATCGTCATCATCGTCATCATCGTCATCATCGTCGTCATCGTCGTCATCGTCGTCATCGTCATCATCGTCATCATCGTCATCATCGTCATTACCGTCATTATCGTCATTATCGTCATTATCGTCATTATCGGCATTATCGGCATTATCGGCATTATCGGCATTATCGCCATTATAGTCATTATCGTCATTATCGTCATTACCGTCATTATCGTCATTATCGTCATTATCGTCATTATCGTCATTATCGTCATTATCGTCATTATCGTCATTATCGTCATTATCGGCATTATCGGCATTATCGGCATTATCGCCATTATAGTCATTATCGTCATTATCGTCATTACCGTCATTATCGTCATTATCGTCATTATCGTCATTATCGTCATTATCGTCATTATCGGCATTATCGTCATTACCGTCATTATCGTCATTATCGTCATTATCGTTATTATCGTCATTATCGTCATTATCGTCATTATCGGCATTATCGGCATTATCGGCATTATCGTCATTATAGTCATTATAGTCATTATGGTCATTATCGTCATTATCGTCATTATCGTCATTATCGGCATTATCGTCATTATCGTCATTATAGTCATTATCGTCATTATCGTCATCATCGCCATTATCGTCATCATCGTCATCATCGTCATCATCGTCATCATCGTCATCATCGTCGTCATCGTCGTCATCGTCGTCATCGGCGTCATCGTCATCATCGTCATAATCGTCATTATCGTCATTATCGTCATTATCGTCATTATCGGCATTATCGTCATTATCGGCATTATCGGCATTATCGTCATTATCGTCATTATAGTCATTATCGTCATTATCGTAATTATCGTCATTATCGTCATTATCGTCATTATCGTCATCATCGCCATTATCGTCATCATCGCCATCATCGTCATCATCGCCATCATCGTCATCTTCGTCATCATCGTCATCATCGTCATCATCGTCATCATCGTCGTCATCGTCGTCATCGTCGTCATCGTCATCATCGTCATCATCGTCATCATCGTCATTACCGTCATTATCGTCATTATCGTCATTATCGTCATTATCGGCATTATCGGCATTATCGGCATTATCGGCATTATCGCCATTATAGTCATTATCGTCATTATCGTCATTACCGTCATTATCGTCATTATCGTCATTATCGTCATTATCGGCATTATCGTCATTATCGTCATTATAGTCATTATCGTCATTATCGTCATCATCGTCATCATCGTCATCATCGTCATCATCGTCGTCATCGTCATCATCGTCATCATCGTCATTACCGTCAATATCATCATTATCGTCATTATCGGCATTATCGGCATTATCGGCATTATAGTCATTAACGTCATTACCGTCATTACCGTCATTACCGTCATTATCGTCATCATCGCCATCAGCGTCATCATCGCCATCATCGCCATCATAGTCATCATCGTCATCATCGTCACCATCGTCACCATCGTCATCATTGTCATCATCGTCATCATCGTCATCATCGTCATCATCGTCATCATCGTCATCATCGTCATCATCGTCATCATCGTCCTCATCGTCGTCATCGTCGTCATCGTCATCATCGTCATCATCGTCATTATCGTCATTATCGTCATCATCGTCATTACCGTCATTATCGTCATTATCGTCATTATCGTCATTATAGTCATTATCGTCATTATCGTCAGTATCGTCATTATCGTCATTATCGGCATTATCGTCATTATCGTCATTATCGGCATTATCGTCATTATCGTCATTATAGTCATTATCGGCATTATCGGCTTTATCGTCATTATCGTCATTATAGTCATTATCGTCATTATCATCATTATCGTCATTATCGTCATTATCGTCATTATCGTCATTATCGTCATTATCGTCATTACCGGCATTATCGGCATTATCGGCATTACCGTCATTACCGTCATTACTGGCATTACCGGCATTACCGGCATTACCGGCATTACCGTCATTACCGTCATTAACGTCATTACCGTCATTACCGTCATTACCGTCATTACCGTCATTACCTTTATTACCGTCATCATCGTCATTACCGTCATTATCGTCATTATCGTCATTATCGGCTTTATCGTCATTATCGTCATTATCGTCATTATCGTCATTATCGTCATCATCGTCATTATCGTCATTATCGTCATTATCGGCATTATCGTCATTATCGTCATTATAGTCATTATCGTCATTTTCGTCATCATCGTCACCATCGTCACCATCGTCATCATTGTCATCATCGTCATCATCGTCATCATCGTCATTACCGTCATTATCGTCATTATCGTCATTATCGGCATTATCGTCATTATCGGCATTATCGTCATTATCGGCATTATCGGCATTATCGTCATCATCGTCATCATCGTCATTACCGTCATTATCGTCATTATCGTCATTATCGTCATTATCGGCATTATCGTCATTATCGGCATTATCGTCATTATCGGCATTATCGGCATTATCGCCATTATCGTCATTATCGTCATTATAGTCATTATCGTCATTATAGTCATTATCGTCATTATCGTCAGTATCGTCATTATCGTCATTATCGGCATTATCGTCATTATCGGCATTATCGGCATTATCGTCATTATCGTCATTATAGTCATTATCGGCATTATCGGCATTATCGTCATTACCGTCATTATAGTCATTATCGTCATTATCATCATTATCGTCATTATCGTCATTATCGTCATTATCGTCATTATCGTCATTATCGTCATTACCGGCATTATCGGAATTATCGGCATTACCGTCATTACCGTCATTACTGGCATTACCGGCATTACCGGCATTACCGGCATTACCGTCATTACCGTCATTAACGTCATTACCGTCATTACCGTCATTACCGTCATTACCTTTATTACCGTCATCATCGTCATTACCGTCATTATCGTCATTATCGGCATTATCGTCATTATCGTCATTATCGTCATTATCGTCATTATCGGCATTATCGGCATTATCGCCATTATCGCCATTATAGTCATTATCGTCATTATCGTCATTACCGTCATTATCGTCATTATCGTCATTATCGTCATTATCGTCATTATCGGCATTATCGTCATTATCGTCATTATAGTCATTATCGTCATTATCGTCATTATCGTCATTATCGTCATTACCGGCATTACCGTCATTACCGTCATTACCGTCATTACCGTCATTAACGTCATTACCGTCATTACCGTCATTACCGTCATTACCGTCATTATCGTCTTTATCGTCACCATCGTCATCATCGTCATCATCGTCATCATCGTCATCATCGTCATCATCGTCATCATCGTCATCATCGTCATCATCGTCATCATCGTCATCATCGTCATCATCGTCATCATCGTCATCATCGTCCTCATCGTCGTCATCGTCGTCATCGTCATCATCGTCATCATCGTCATCATCGTCATTACCGTCATTATCGTCATTATCGTCATTATCGGCATTATCGGCATTATCGGCATTATCGGCATTATCGCCATTATAGTCATTATCGTCATTATCGTCATTATCGTCATTACCGTCATTATCGTCATTATCGTCATTATCGTCATTATCGTCATTATCGTCATTATCGTCATTATCGTCATTATCGTCATTATCGTCATTATCGTCATAATCGTCATAATCGTCATTATCGTCATTATCGTCATTATCGTCATTACCGGCATTACCGGCATTACCGTCATTACCGTCATTACCGTCATTACCGTCATTACCGTCATTACCGTCACTATCGTCATTATCGTCATTATCGTCACCATCGCCATCATCGTCATCATCGTCATCATCGTCATCATCGTCATCATCGTCATCATCGTCATCATCGTCATCATCGTCACCATCGTCACCATCGCCATCATCGTCATCATCGCCATCATCGCCATCATCGTCATCATCGTCATCATCGTCATTATCGTCATCATCGTCATCATCGTCATCATCGTCATTATCGTCATTATCGTCGTCATCGTCGTCATCGTCATTATCGTCATTATCGGCATTATCGGCATTATCGTCATTATCGGCATTATCGGCATTATCGTCATTATCGGCATTATCGGCATTATCGGCATTATCGTCATTATAGTCATTATAGTCATTATGGTCATTATCGTCATTATCGTCATTATCGTCATTATCGGCATTATCGTCATTATCGTCATTATAGTCATTATCGTCATTATCGTCATCATCGCCATTATCGTCATCATCGTCATCATCGTCATCATCGTCATCATCGTCATCATCGTCGTCATCGTCGTCATCGTCGTCATCGGCGTCATCGTCATCATCGTCATAATCGTCATTATCGTCATTATCGTCATTATCGGCATTATCGTCATTATCGGCATTATCGGCATTATCGTCATTATCGTCATTATAGTCATTATCGTCATTATCGTAATTATCGTCATTATCGTCATTATCGTCATTATCGTCATCATCGCCATTATCGTCATCATCGCCATCATCGTCATCATCGCCATCATCGTCATCTTCGTCATCATCGTCATCATCGTCATCATCGTCATCATCGTCGTCATCGTCGTCATCGTCGTCATCGTCATCATCGTCATCATCGTCATCATCGTCATTACCGTCATTATCGTCATTATCGTCATTATCGTCATTATCGGCATTATCGGCATTATCGGCATTATCGGCATTATCGCCATTATAGTCATTATCGTCATTATCGTCATTACCGTCATTATCGTCATTATCGTCATTATCGTCATTATCGTCATTATCGGCATTATCGTCATTATCGTCATTATAGTCATTATCGTCATTATCGTCATCATCGTCATCATCGTCATCATCGTCATCATCGTCGTCATCGTCATCATCGTCATCATCGTCATTACCGTCAATATCATCATTATCGTCATTATCGGCATTATCGGCATTATCGGCATTATAGTCATTAACGTCATTACCGTCATTACCGTCATTACCGTCATTATCGTCATCATCGCCATCAGCGTCATCATCGCCATCATCGCCATCATAGTCATCATCGTCATCATCGTCACCATCGTCACCATCGTCATCATTGTCATCATCGTCATCATCGTCATCATCGTCATCATCGTCATCATCGTCATCATCGTCATCATCGTCATCATCGTCCTCATCGTCGTCATCGTCGTCATCGTCATCATCGTCATCATCGTCATTATCGTCATTATCGTCATCATCGTCATTACCGTCATTATCGTCATTATCGTCATTATCGTCATTATAGTCATTATCGTCATTATCGTCAGTATCGTCATTATCGTCATTATCGGCATTATCGTCATTATCGTCATTATCGGCATTATCGTCATTATCGTCATTATAGTCATTATCGGCATTATCGGCTTTATCGTCATTATCGTCATTATAGTCATTATCGTCATTATCATCATTATCGTCATTATCGTCATTATCGTCATTATCGTCATTATCGTCATTATCGTCATTACCGGCATTATCGGCATTATCGGCATTACCGTCATTACCGTCATTACTGGCATTACCGGCATTACCGGCATTACCGGCATTACCGTCATTACCGTCATTAACGTCATTACCGTCATTACCGTCATTACCGTCATTACCGTCATTACCTTTATTACCGTCATCATCGTCATTACCGTCATTATCGTCATTATCGTCATTATCGGCTTTATCGTCATTATCGTCATTATCGTCATTATCGTCATTATCGTCATCATCGTCATTATCGTCATTATCGTCATTATCGGCATTATCGTCATTATCGTCATTATAGTCATTATCGTCATTATCGTCATCATCGTCACCATCGTCACCATCGTCATCATTGTCATCATCGTCATCATCGTCATCATCGTCATTACCGTCATTATCGTCATTATCGTCATTATCGGCATTATCGTCATTATCGGCATTATCGTCATTATCGGCATTATCGGCATTATCGTCATCATCGTCATCATCGTCATTACCGTCATTATCGTCATTATCGTCATTATCGTCATTATCGGCATTATCGTCATTATCGGCATTATCGTCATTATCGGCATTATCGGCATTATCGCCATTATCGTCATTATCGTCATTATAGTCATTATCGTCATTATAGTCATTATCGTCATTATCGTCAGTATCGTCATTATCGTCATTATCGGCATTATCGTCATTATCGGCATTATCGGCATTATCGTCATTATCGTCATTATAGTCATTATCGGCATTATCGGCATTATCGTCATTACCGTCATTATAGTCATTATCGTCATTATCATCATTATCGTCATTATCGTCATTATCGTCATTATCGTCATTATCGTCATTATCGTCATTACCGGCATTATCGGCATTATCGGCATTACCGTCATTACCGTCATTACTGGCATTACCGGCATTACCGGCATTACCGTCATTACCGTCATTAACGTCATTACCGTCATTACCGTCATTACCGTCATTACCTTTATTACCGTCATCATCGTCATTACCGTCATTATCGTCATTATCGGCATTATCGTCATTATCGTCATTATCGTCATTATCGTCATTATCGTCATCATCGTCATTATCGTCATTATCGTCATTATCGGCATTATCGTCATTATCGTCATTATAGTCATTATCGTCATTATCGTCATCATCGTCATTATCGTCATCATCGTCATCATCGTCATCATCGTCATCATCGTCGTCATCGTCGTCATCGTCGTCATCGTCGTCATCGTCATCATCGTCATTATCGTCATTATCGTCATTATCGTCATTATCGGCATTATCTGCATTATCGGCATTATCGGCATTATCGCCATTATAGTCATTATCGTCATTACCGTCATTATCGTCATTATCGTCATTATCGTCATTATCGTCATTATCGTCATTATCGTCATTATCGGCATTATCGTCATTATCGTCATTATAGTCATTATCGTCATTATCGTCATCATCGTCATAATCGTCATCATCGTCGTCATCGTCGTCATCGTCATCATCGTCGTCATCGTCGTCATCGTCATCATCGTCATCATCGTCATTATCGTCATTATCGTCATTATCGTCATTATCGGCATTATCGGCATTATCGCCATTATCGCCATTATAGTCATTATCGTCATTATCGTCATTACCGTCATTATCGTCATTATCGTCATTATCGTCATTATCGTCATTATCGGCATTATCGTCATTATCGTCATTATAGTCATTATCGTCATTATCGTCATTATCGTCATTATCGTCATTACCGGCATTACCGTCATTACCGTCATTACCGTCATTACCGTCATTAACGTCATTACCGTCATTACCGTCATTACCGTCATTACCGTCATTATCGTCTTTATCGTCACCATCGTCATCATCGTCATCATCGTCATCATCGTCATCATCGTCATCATCGTCATCATCGTCATCATCGTCATCATCGTCATCATCGTCATCATCGTCATCATCGTCATCATCGTCATCATCGTCCTCATCGTCGTCATCGTCGTCATCGTCATCATCGTCATCATCGTCATCATCGTCATTACCGTCATTATCGTCATTATCGTCATTATCGGCATTATCGGCATTATCGGCATTATCGGCATTATCGCCATTATAGTCATTATCGTCATTATCGTCATTATCGTCATTACCGTCATTATCGTCATTATCGTCATTATCGTCATTATCGTCATTATCGTCATTATCGTCATTATCGTCATTATCGTCATTATCGTCATTATCGTCATAATCGTCATAATCGTCATTATCGTCATTATCGTCATTATCGTCATTACCGGCATTACCGGCATTACCGTCATTACCGTCATTACCGTCATTACCGTCATTACCGTCATTACCGTCATTACCGTCACTATCGTCATTATCGTCATTATCGTCACCATCGCCATCATCGTCATCATCGTCATCATCGTCATCATCGTCATCATCGTCATCATCGTCATCATCGTCATCATCGTCACCATCGTCACCATCGCCATCATCGTCATCATCGCCATCATCGCCATCATCGTCATCATCGTCATCATCGTCATTATCGTCATCATCGTCATCATCGTCATCATCGTCATTATCGTCATTATCGTCGTCATCGTCGTCATCGTCATTATCGTCATTATCGGCATTATCGGCATTATCGTCATTATCGGCATTATCGGCATTATCGTCATTATCGTCATTATAGTCATTATCGTCATTATCGTCATTATCGTCATTATCGTCATTACCGGCATTACCGTCATTACCGTCATTACCGTCATTACCGTCATTAACGTCATTACCGTCATTACCGTCATTACCGTCATTACCGTCATTACCGTCATTATCGTCTTTATCGTCACCATCGCCATCATCGTCATCATCGCCATCATCGCCATCATCGTCATCATCGTCATCATCGTCATCATCGTCATCATCGTCATCATCGTCATCATCGTCATCATCGTCATCATCGTCATCATCGTCATCATCGTCATCATCGTCATCATCGTCATCATCGTCATCATCGTCATCATCGTCATCATCGTCATCATCGTCATCATCGGCATCATCGTCATCATCGTCATCATCGTCATTATCGTCATTATCGTCATTATCGTTTATCATCGTCATTACCGGCATTATCGGCATTATCGGCATTACCGTCATTACCGTCATCATCGTCATCATCGTCATTATCGTCATTATCCTCATTATCGTCATTATCGGCATTATCGTCATTATCGGCATTATCGGCATTATCGGCATTATCGGCATTATCGTCATCATCGTCATCATCGTCATTACCGTCATTATCGTCATTATCGTCATTATCGGCATTATCGTCATTATCGGCATTATCGTCATTATCGGCATTATCGGCATTATCGTCATTATCGTCATTATAGTCATTATCGTCATTATCGTCATTATCGTCATTATCGTCATTATCGTCATTACCGTCATTATCGTCATTATCGGCATTATCGGCATTATCGGCATTATCGGCATTATCGCCATTATAGTCATTATCGTCATTATCGTCATTATCGTCATTACCGTCATCATCGTCATCATCGTCGTCATCGTCGTCATCGTCGTCATCGGCGTCATCGTCATCATCGTCATAATCGTCATTATCGTCATTATCGTCATTATCGTCATTATCGGCATTATCGTCATTATCGTCATTATCGGCATTATCGGCATTATCGTCATTATCGTCATTATAGTCATTATCGTAATTATCGTAATTATCGTCATTATCGTCATTATCGTCATCATCGCCATTATCGTCATCATCGCCATCATCGTCATCATCGCCATCATCGTCATCCTCGTCATCATCGTCATCATCGTCATCATCGTCATCATCGTCGTCATCGTCGTCATCGTCGTCATCGTCATCATCGTCATCATCGTCATCATCGTCATTACCGTCATTATCGTCATTATCTGCATTATCTGCATTATCGGCATTATCGGCATTATCGCCATTATAGTCATTATCGTCATTACCGTCATTATCGTCATTATCGTCATTATCGTCATTATCGTCATTATCGTCATTATCGTCATTATCGGCATTATCGTCATTATCGTCATTATAGTCATTATCGTCATTATCGTCATCATCGTCATCATCGTCATCATCGTCATCATCGTCATCATCGTCATCATCGTCGTCATCGTCATCATCGTCATCATCGTCATTACCATCAATATCATCATTATCGTCATTATCGGCATTATCGGCATTATCGGCATTATCGTCATTAACGTCATTACCGTCATTACCGTCATTACCGTCATTACCGTCATTACCGTCATTATCGTCTTTATCGTCACCATCGCCATCAGCGTCATCATCGCCATCATCGCCATCATAGTCATCATCGTCATCATCGTCACCATCGTCACCATCGTCATCATTGTCATTATCGTCATCATCGTCATCATCGTCATCATCGTCATCATCGTCATCATCGTCATCATCGTCATCATCGTCATCATCGTCCTCATCGTCGTCAACGTCGTCATCGTCATCATCGTCATCATCGTCATCATCGTCATTACCGTCATTATCGTCATTATCGTCATTATCGTCATTATCGGCATTATCGGCATTATCGCCATTATAGTCATTATCGTCATTATCGTCATTACCGTCATTATCGTCATTATCGTCATTATCGTCATTATCGTCATTATCGTCATTATCGTCATTATCGTCATTATCGTCATTATCGTCATTATCGTCATTATCGTCATTATCGTCATAATCGTCATAATCGTCATTATCGTCATTATCATCATTATCGTCATTACCGGCATTACCGGCATTACCGTCATTACTGTCATTACCGTCATTACAGTCATTACCGTCATTACCGTCACTATCGTCATTATCGTCATTATCGTCATTATCGTCAGTATCGTCATTATCGTCACCATCGCCATCATCGTCATCATCGTCATCATCGTCATCATCGTCATCATCGTCATCATCGTCATCATCGTCATCATCGTCATCATCGTCATCATCGTAATCATCGTCATCATCGTCATCATCGTCATCATCGTCACCATCGACACCATCGTCATCATCGTCATCATCGTCACCATCGTCACCATCGTCACCATCGTCATCATCGTCATCATCGTCATCATCGTCATCATCGTCATAATCGTCATCATCGTCGTCATAGTCGTCATCGTCATCATCGTCATCATCGTCATTATCGTCATTATCGTCATTATCGTCATTATCGGCATTATCGGCATTATCGGCATTATCGTCATTATCGTCATTATAGTCATTATCGTCATTATCGTCATTATCGTCATTATCGTCATTATCGTCATTATCGTCATTATCGTCATTATCGTCATTATCGTCATTATCGTCATTATCGTCATTATTGTCATTATCGTCATTATCGTCATTATCGTCATCATCGCCATTATCGTCATCATCGCCATCATCGTCATCATCGCCATCATCGTCATCTTCGTCATCATCGTCATCATCGTCATCATCGCCATCATCGTCATCATCGTCATCATCGTCCTCATCGTCGTCATCGTCGTCATCGTCGTCATCGTCATCATCGTCATCATCGTCATCATCGTCATTACCGTCATTACCGTCATTACCGTCATTATCGTCTTTATCGTCACCATCGCCATCAGCGTCATCATCGCCATCATCGCCATCATAGTCATCATCGTCATCATCGTCACCATCGTCACCATCGTCATCATTGTCATCATCGTCATCATCGTCATCATCGTCATCATCGTCATCATCGTCATCATCGTCATCATCGTCATCATCGTCGTCATCGTCGTCATCGTCATCATCGTCATCATCGTCATCATCGTCATTACCGTCATTATCGTCATTATCGTCATTATCGGCATTATCGGCATTATCGGCATTATCGGCATTATCGCCATTATAGTCATTATCGTCATTATCGTCATTATCGTCATTACCGTCATTATCGTCATTATCGTCATTATCGTCATTATCGTCATTATCGTCATTATCGTCATTATCGTCATTATCGTCATTATCGTCATAATCGTCATAATCGTCATTATCGTCATTATCGTCATTATCGTCATTACCGGCATTACCGGCATTACCGTCATTACCGTCATTACCGTCATTACCGTCATTACCGTCATTACCGTCACTATCGTCATTATCGACATTATCGTCATTATCGTCAGTATCGTCATTATCGTCACCATCGCCATCATCGTCATCATCGTCATCATCGTCATCATCGTCATCATCGTCATCATCGTCATCATCGTCATCATCGTCATCATCGTCATCATCGTAATCATCGTCATCATCGTCATCATCGTCATCATCGTCACCATCGACACCATCGTCATCATCGTCATCATCGTCACCATCGTCACCATCGTCATCATCGTCATCATCGTCATCATCGTCATCATCGTCATAATCGTCATCATCGTCGTCATCGTCGTCATAGTCGTCATCGTCGTCATCGTCATCATCGTCATCATCGTCATTATCGTCATTATCGTCATTATCGTCATTATCGTCATTATCGGCATTATCGGCATTATCGTCATTATAGTCATTATCGTCATTATCGTCATTATCGGCATTATCGCCATTATAGTCATTATCGTCATTATCGTCATTATCGTCATTACCGTCATTATCGTCATTATCGTCATTATCGTCATTATCGTCATTATCGTCATTATCGTCATTATCGTCATTATCGTCATCATCGTCATCATCGTCATCATCGTCATCATCGTCATCATCGTCATCATCGTCATCATCGTCATCATCGTCATCATCGTAATCATCGTCATCATCGTCATCATCGTCATCATCGTCACCATCGACACCATCGTCATCATCGTCATCATCGTCACCATCGCCATCATCGTCATCATCGCCATCATCGTCATCCTCGTCATCATCGTCATCATCGTCATCATCGTCATCATCGTCGTCATCGTCGTCATCGTCGTCATCGTCATCATCGTCATCATCGTCATCATCGTCATTACCGTCATTATCGTCATTATCTGCATTATCTGCATTATCGGCATTATCGGCATTATCGCCATTATAGTCATTATCGTCATTACCGTCATTATCGTCATTATCGTCATTATCGTCATTATCGTCATTATCGTCATTATCGTCATTATCGGCATTATCGTCATTATCGTCATTATAGTCATTATCGTCATTATCGTCATCATCGTCATCATCGTCATCATCGTCATCATCGTCATCATCGTCATCATCGTCGTCATCGTCATCATCGTCATCATCGTCATTACCATCAATATCATCATTATCGTCATTATCGGCATTATCGGCATTATCGGCATTATCGTCATTAACGTCATTACCGTCATTACCGTCATTACCGTCATTACCGTCATTACCGTCATTATCGTCTTTATCGTCACCATCGCCATCAGCGTCATCATCGCCATCATCGCCATCATAGTCATCATCGTCATCATCGTCACCATCGTCACCATCGTCATCATTGTCATTATCGTCATCATCGTCATCATCGTCATCATCGTCATCATCGTCATCATCGTCATCATCGTCATCATCGTCATCATCGTCCTCATCGTCGTCAACGTCGTCATCGTCATCATCGTCATCATCGTCATCATCGTCATTACCGTCATTATCGTCATTATCGTCATTATCGTCATTATCGGCATTATCGGCATTATCGCCATTATAGTCATTATCGTCATTATCGTCATTACCGTCATTATCGTCATTATCGTCATTATCGTCATTATCGTCATTATCGTCATTATCGTCATTATCGTCATTATCGTCATTATCGTCATTATCGTCATTATCGTCATTATCGTCATAATCGTCATAATCGTCATTATCGTCATTATCATCATTATCGTCATTACCGGCATTACCGGCATTACCGTCATTACTGTCATTACCGTCATTACAGTCATTACCGTCATTACCGTCACTATCGTCATTATCGTCATTATCGTCATTATCGTCAGTATCGTCATTATCGTCACCATCGCCATCATCGTCATCATCGTCATCATCGTCATCATCGTCATCATCGTCATCATCGTCATCATCGTCATCATCGTCATCATCGTCATCATCGTAATCATCGTCATCATCGTCATCATCGTCATCATCGTCACCATCGACACCATCGTCATCATCGTCATCATCGTCACCATCGTCACCATCGTCACCATCGTCATCATCGTCATCATCGTCATCATCGTCATCATCGTCATAATCGTCATCATCGTCGTCATAGTCGTCATCGTCATCATCGTCATCATCGTCATTATCGTCATTATCGTCATTATCGTCATTATCGGCATTATCGGCATTATCGGCATTATCGTCATTATCGTCATTATAGTCATTATCGTCATTATCGTCATTATCGTCATTATCGTCATTATCGTCATTATCGTCATTATCGTCATTATCGTCATTATCGTCATTATCGTCATTATCGTCATTATTGTCATTATCGTCATTATCGTCATTATCGTCATCATCGCCATTATCGTCATCATCGCCATCATCGTCATCATCGCCATCATCGTCATCTTCGTCATCATCGTCATCATCGTCATCATCGCCATCATCGTCATCATCGTCATCATCGTCCTCATCGTCGTCATCGTCGTCATCGTCGTCATCGTCATCATCGTCATCATCGTCATCATCGTCATTACCGTCATTACCGTCATTACCGTCATTATCGTCTTTATCGTCACCATCGCCATCAGCGTCATCATCGCCATCATCGCCATCATAGTCATCATCGTCATCATCGTCACCATCGTCACCATCGTCATCATTGTCATCATCGTCATCATCGTCATCATCGTCATCATCGTCATCATCGTCATCATCGTCATCATCGTCATCATCGTCGTCATCGTCGTCATCGTCATCATCGTCATCATCGTCATCATCGTCATTACCGTCATTATCGTCATTATCGTCATTATCGGCATTATCGGCATTATCGGCATTATCGGCATTATCGCCATTATAGTCATTATCGTCATTATCGTCATTATCGTCATTACCGTCATTATCGTCATTATCGTCATTATCGTCATTATCGTCATTATCGTCATTATCGTCATTATCGTCATTATCGTCATTATCGTCATAATCGTCATAATCGTCATTATCGTCATTATCGTCATTATCGTCATTACCGGCATTACCGGCATTACCGTCATTACCGTCATTACCGTCATTACCGTCATTACCGTCATTACCGTCACTATCGTCATTATCGACATTATCGTCATTATCGTCAGTATCGTCAT
This sequence comes from Andrena chrysosceles, assembly GCA_963855975.1. Taxonomy (NCBI): domain Eukaryota; kingdom Metazoa; phylum Arthropoda; class Insecta; order Hymenoptera; family Andrenidae; genus Andrena; species Andrena chrysosceles. The sequence continues at coordinate 1,038,492 of CAWLCU010000594.1, forward strand.
TATCGTCACCATCGCCATCATCGTCATCATCGTCATCATCGTCATCATCGTCATCATCGTCATCATCGTCATCATCGTCATCATCGTCATCATCGTCATCATCGTAATCATCGTCATCATCGTCATCATCGTCATCATCGTCACCATCGACACCATCGTCATCATCGTCATCATCGTCACCATCGTCACCATCGTCATCATCGTCATCATCGTCATCATCGTCATCATCGTCATAATCGTCATCATCGTCGTCATCGTCGTCATAGTCGTCATCGTCGTCATCGTCATCATCGTCATCATCGTCATTATCGTCATTATCGTCATTATCGTCATTATCGTCATTATCGGCATTATCGGCATTATCGTCATTATAGTCATTATCGTCATTATCGTCATTATCGTCATTATCGTCATTATCGTCATTATCGTCATTATCGTCATTATCGTCATTATCGTCATTATCGTCATTATTGTCATTATCGGCATTATCGGCATTATCGGCATTATCGGCATTATCGTCATTACCGTCATTACCGTCATTACCGTCATTACCGTCATTATCGTCTTTATCGTCACCATCGCCATCAGCGTCATCATCGCCATCATCGCCATCATAGTCATCATCGTCATCATAGTCATCATCGTCACCATCGTCACCATCGTCATCATTGTCATCATCGTCATCATCGTCATCATCGTCATCATCGTCATCATCGTCATCATCGTCATCATCGTCATCATCGTCCTCATCGTCGTCATCGTCGTCATCGTCATCATCGTCATCATCGTCATCATCGTCATTACCGTCATTATCGTCATTATCGTCATTATCGTCATTATCGTCATTATCGGCATTATAGTCATTATCGTCATTATCGTCATTACCGTCATTATCGTCATTATCGTCATTATCGTCATTATCGTCATTATCGTCATTATCGTCATTATCGTCATTATCGTCATAATCGTCATAATCGTCATTATCGTCATTATCTTCATTATCGATCATTACCGGCATTACCGGCATTACCGTCATTACCGTCATTACCGTCATTACCGTCATTACCGTCATTACCGTCACTATCGTCATTATCGTCATTATCGTCACCATCGCCATCATCGTCATCATCTTCATCATCGTCATCATCGTCAACATCGTCATCATCGTCATCATCGTCATCATCGTCATCATCGTCATCATCGTCATCATCGTAATCATCGTCATCATCGTCATCATCGTCATCATCGTCACCATCGACACCATCGTCATCATCGTCATCATCGTCACCATCGTCACCATCGTCACCATCGTCATCATCGTCATCATCGTCATCATCGTCATCATCGTCATAATCGTCATCATCATCGTCATCGTCGTCATCGTCGTCATCGTCGTCATCGTCGTCATCGTCATCATCGTCATCATCGTCATTATCGTCATTATCGTCATTATCGTCATTATCGGCATTATCGGCATTATCGGCATTATCGGCATTATCGTCATTATCGTCATTATCGTCATTATCGTCATTACCGTCATTATCGTCATTATCGTCATTATCGTCATTATCGTCATTATCGGCATTATCGTCATTATCGTCATAATCGTCATAATCGTCATTATCGTCATTATCGTCATTATCGTCATTACCGGCATTACCGGCATTACCGTCATTACCGTCATTACCGTCATTACCGTCATTACCGTCATTACCGTCACTATCGTCATTATCGACATTATCGTCATTATCGTCAGTATCGTCATTATCGTCACCATCGCCATCATCGTCATCATCGTCATCATCGTCATCATCGTCATCATCGTCATCATCGTCATCATCGTCATCATCGTCATCATCGTAATCATCGTCATCATCGTCATCATCGTCATCATCGTCACCATCGACACCATCGTCATCATCGTCATCATCGTCACCATCGTCACCATCGTCATCATCGTCATCATCGTCATCATCGTCATCATCGTCATAATCGTCATCATCGTCGTCATCGTCGTCATCGTCATCATCGTCGTCATCGTCGTCATCGTCATCATCGTCATCATCGTCATTATCGTCATTATCGTCATTATCGTCATTATCGGCATTATCGGCATTATCGCCATTATCGCCATTATAGTCATTATCGTCATTATCGTCATTACCGTCATTATCGTCATTATCGTCATTATCGTCATTATCGTCATTATCGGCATTATCGTCATTATCGTCATTATAGTCATTATCGTCATTATCGTCATTATCGTCATTATCGTCATTACCGGCATTACCGTCATTACCGTCATTACCGTCATTACCGTCATTAACGTCATTACCGTCATTACCGTCATTACCGTCATTACCGTCATTATCGTCTTTATCGTCACCATCGTCATCATCGTCATCATCGTCATCATCGTCATCATCGTCATCATCGTCATCATCGTCATCATCGTCATCATCGTCATCATCGTCATCATCGTCATCATCGTCATCATCGTCCTCATCGTCGTCATCGTCGTCATCGTCATCATCGTCATCATCGTCATCATCGTCATTACCGTCATTATCGTCATTATCGTCATTATCGTCATTACCGTCATTATCGTCATTATCGTCATTATCGTCATTATCGTCATTATCGTCATTATCGTCATTATCGTCATTATCGTCATTATCGTCATTATCGTCATTATCGTCATAATCGTCATAATCGTCATTATCGTCATTATCGTCATTATCGTCATTACCGGCATTACCGGCATTACCGTCATTACCGTCATTACCGTCATTACCGTCATTACCGTCATTACCGTCACTATCGTCATTATCGTCATTATCGTCACCATCGCCATCATCGTCATCATCGTCATCATCGTCATCATCGTCATCATCGTCATCATCGTCATCATCGTCATCATCGTCACCATCGTCACCATCGCCATCATCGTCATCATCGCCATCATCGCCATCATCGTCATCATCGTCATCATCGTCATTATCGTCATCATCGTCATCATCGTCATCATCGTCATTATCGTCATTATCGTCGTCATCGTCGTCATCGTCATTATCGGCATTATCGGCATTATCGGCATTATCGTCATTATCGTCATTATCGGCATTATCGGCATTATCGTCATTATCGTCATTATAGTCATTATCGTCATTATCGTCATTATCGTCATTATCGTCATTACCGGCATTACCGTCATTACCGTCATTACCGTCATTACCGTCATTACCGTCATTACCGTCATTAACGTCATTACCGTCATTACCGTCATTACCGTCATTACCGTCATTACCGTCATTATCGTCTTTATCGTCACCATCGCCATCATCGTCATCATCGCCATCATCGCCATCATCGTCATCATCGTCATCATCGTCATCATCGTCATCATCGTCATCATCGTCATCATCGTCATCATCGTCATCATCGTCATCATCGTCATCATCGTCATCATCGTCATCATCGTCATCATCGTCATCATCGTCATCATCGTCATCATCGTCATCATCGGCACCATCGTCATCATCGTCATCATCGTCATTATCGTCATTATCGTTTATCATCGTCATTACCGGCATTATCGGCATTATCGGCATTACCGTCATTACCGTCATCATCGTCATCATCGTCATTACCGTCATTATCGTCATTATCGTCATTATCGTCATTATCGGCATTATCGTCATTATCGGCATTATCGGCATTATCGGCATTATCGGCATTATCGTCATCATCGTCATCATCGTCATTACCGTCATTATCGTCATTATCGTCATTATCGGCATTATCGTCATTATCGGCATTATCGTCATTATCGGCATTATCGGCATTATCGTCATTATCGTCATTATAGTCATTATCGTCATTATCGTCATTATCGTCATTATCGTCATTATCGTCATTACCGTCATTATCGTCATTATCGGCATTATCGGCATTATCGGCATTATCGGCATTATCGGCATTATCGCCATTATAGTCATTATCGTCATTATCGTCATTATCGTCATTACCGTCATCATCGTCATCATCGTCGTCATCGTCGTCATCGTCGTCATCGGCGTCATCGTCATCATCGTCATAATCGTCATTATCGTCATTATCGTCATTATCGTCATTATCGGCATTATCGTCATTATCGTCATTATCGGCATTATCGGCATTATCGTCATTATCGTCATTATAGTCATTATCGTAATTATCGTCATTATCGTCATTATCGTCATTATCGTCATCATCGCCATTATCGTCATCATCGCCATCATCGTCATCATCGCCATCATCGTCATCCTCGTCATCATCGTCATCATCGTCATCATCGTCATCATCGTCGTCATCGTCGTCATCGTCGTCATCGTCATCATCGTCATCATCGTCATCATCGTCATTACCGTCATTATCGTCATTATCTGCATTATCTGCATTATCGGCATTATCGGCATTATCGCCATTATAGTCATTATCGTCATTACCGTCATTATCGTCATTATCGTCATTATCGTCATTATCGTCATTATCGTCATTATCGTCATTATCGGCATTATCGTCATTATCGTCATTATAGTCATTATCGTCATTATCGTCATCATCGTCATCATCGTCATCATCGTCATCATCGTCATCATCGTCATCATCGTCGTCATCGTCATCATCGTCATCATCGTCATTACCATCAATATCATCATTATCGTCATTATCGGCATTATCGGCATTATCGGCATTATCGTCATTAACGTCATTACCGTCATTACCGTCATTACCGTCATTACCGTCATTACCGTCATTATCGTCTTTATCGTCACCATCGCCATCAGCGTCATCATCGCCATCATCGCCATCATAGTCATCATCGTCATCATCGTCACCATCGTCACCATCGTCATCATTGTCATTATCGTCATCATCGTCATCATCGTCATCATCGTCATCATCGTCATCATCGTCATCATCGTCATCATCGTCATCATCGTCCTCATCGTCGTCAACGTCGTCATCGTCATCATCGTCATCATCGTCATCATCGTCATTACCGTCATTATCGTCATTATCGTCATTATCGTCATTATCGGCATTATCGGCATTATCGTCATTATCGGCATTATCGTCATTATCGTCATAATCGTCATAATCGTCATTATCGTCATTATCGTCATTATCGTCATTACCGGCATTACCGGCATTACCGTCATTACCGTCATTACCGTCATTACCGTCATTACCGTCATTACCGTCACTATCGTCATTATCGACATTATCGTCATTATCGTCAGTATCGTCATTATCGTCACCATCGCCATCATCGTCATCATCGTCATCATCGTCATCATCGTCATCATCGTCATCATCGTCATCATCGTCATCATCGTCATCATCGTAATCATCGTCATCATCGTCATCATCGTCATCATCGTCACCATCGACACCATCGTCATCATCGTCATCATCGTCACCATCGTCACCATCGTCATCATCGTCATCATCGTCATCATCGTCATCATCGTCATAATCGTCATCATCGTCGTCATCGTCGTCATCGTCATCATCGTCGTCATCGTCGTCATCGTCATCATCGTCATCATCGTCATTACCGTCATTATCGTCATTATCGTCATTATCGGCATTATCGGCATTATCGCCATTATCGCCATTATAGTCATTATCGTCATTATCGTCATTACCGTCATTATCGTCATTATCGTCATTATCGTCATTATCGTCATTATCGGCATTATCGTCATTATCGTCATTATAGTCATTATCGTCATTATCGTCATTATCGTCATTATCGTCATTACCGGCATTACCGTCATTACCGTCATTACCGTCATTACCGTCATTAACGTCATTACCGTCATTACCGTCATTACCGTCATTACCGTCATTATCGTCTTTATCGTCACCATCGTCATCATCGTCATCATCGTCATCATCGTCATCATCGTCATCATCGTCATCATCGTCATCATCGTCATCATCGTCATCATCGTCATCATCGTCATCATCGTCATCATCGTCATCATCGTCCTCATCGTCGTCATCGTCGTCATCGTCATCATCGTCATCATCGTCATCATCGTCATTACCGTCATTATCGTCATTATCGTCATTATCGGCATTATCGGCATTATCGGCATTATCGGCATTATCGCCATTATAGTCATTATCGTCATTATCGTCATTATCGTCATTACCGTCATTATCGTCATTATCGTCATTATCGTCATTATCGTCATTATCGTCATTATCGTCATTATCGTCATTATCGTCATTATCGTCATTATCGTCATTATCGTCATAATCGTCATAATCGTCATTATCGTCATTATCGTCATTATCGTCATTACCGGCATTACCGGCATTACCGTCATTACCGTCATTACCGTCATTACCGTCATTACCGTCATTACCGTCACTATCGTCATTATCGTCATTATCGTCACCATCGCCATCATCGTCATCATCGTCATCATCGTCATCATCGTCATCATCGTCATCATCGTCATCATCGTCATCATCGTCACCATCGTCACCATCGCCATCATCGTCATCATCGCCATCATCGCCATCATCGTCATCATCGTCATCATCGTCATTATCGTCATCATCGTCATCATCGTCATCATCGTCATTATCGTCATTATCGTCGTCATCGTCGTCATCGTCATTATCGTCATTATCGGCATTATCGGCATTATCGTCATTATCGGCATTATCGGCATTATCGTCATTATCGTCATTATAGTCATTATCGTCATTATCGTCATTATCGTCATTATCGTCATTACCGGCATTACCGTCATTACCGTCATTACCGTCATTACCGTCATTACCGTCATTACCGTCATTAACGTCATTACCGTCATTACCGTCATTACCGTCATTACCGTCATTACCGTCATTATCGTCTTTATCGTCACCATCGCCATCATCGTCATCATCGCCATCATCGCCATCATCGTCATCATCGTCATCATCGTCATCATCGTCATCATCGTCATCATCGTCATCATCGTCATCATCGTCATCATCGTCATCATCGTCATCATCGTCATCATCGTCATCATCGTCATCATCGTCATCATCGTCATCATCGTCATCATCGTCATCATCGGCATCATCGTCATCATCGTCATCATCGTCATTATCGTCATTATCGTCATTATCGTTTATCATCGTCATTACCGGCATTATCGGCATTATCGGCATTACCGTCATTACCGTCATCATCGTCATCATCGTCATTACCGTCATTATCGTCATTATCGTCATTATCGTCATTATCGGCATTATCGTCATTATCGGCATTATCGGCATTATCGGCATTATCGGCATTATCGTCATCATCGTCATCATCGTCATTACCGTCATTATCGTCATTATCGTCATTATCGGCATTATCGTCATTATCGGCATTATCGTCATTATCGGCATTATCGGCATTATCGTCATTATCGTCATTATAGTCATTATCGTCATTATCGTCATTATCGTCATTATCGTCATTATCGTCATTACCGTCATTATCGTCATTATCGGCATTATCGGCATTATCGGCATTATCGGCATTATCGGCATTATCGCCATTATAGCCATTATCGTCATTATCGTCATTATCGTCATTACCGTCATCATCGTCATCATCGTCGTCATCGTCGTCATCGTCGTCATCGGCGTCATCGTCATCATCGTCATAATCGTCATTATCGTCATTATCGTCATTATCGTCATTATCGGCATTATCGTCATTATCGTCATTATCGGCATTATCGGCATTATCGTCATTATCGTCATTATAGTCATTATCGTAATTATCGTCATTATCGTCATTATCGTCATTATCGTCATCATCGCCATTATCGTCATCATCGCCATCATCGTCATCATCGCCATCATCGTCATCCTCGTCATCATCGTCATCATCGTCATCATCGTCATCATCGTCGTCATCGTCGTCATCGTCGTCATCGTCATCATCGTCATCATCGTCATCATCGTCATTACCGTCATTATCGTCATTATCTGCATTATCTGCATTATCGGCATTATCGGCATTATCGCCATTATAGTCATTATCGTCATTACCGTCATTATCGTCATTATCGTCATTATCGTCATTATCGTCATTATCGTCATTATCGTCATTATCGGCATTATCGTCATTATCGTCATTATAGTCATTATCGTCATTATCGTCATCATCGTCATCATCGTCATCATCGTCATCATCGTCATCATCGTCATCATCGTCATCATCGTCGTCATCGTCATCATCGTCATCATCGTCATTACCATCAATATCATCATTATCGTCATTATCGGCATTATCGGCATTATCGGCATTATCGTCATTAACGTCATTACCGTCATTACCGTCATTACCGTCATTACCGTCATTACCGTCATTATCGTCTTTATCGTCACCATCGCCATCAGCGTCATCATCGCCATCATCGCCATCATAGTCATCATCGTCATCATCGTCACCATCGTCACCATCGTCATCATTGTCATTATCGTCATCATCGTCATCATCGTCATCATCGTCATCATCGTCATCATCGTCATCATCGTCATCATCGTCATCATCGTCCTCATCGTCGTCAACGTCGTCATCGTCATCATCGTCATCATCGTCATCATCGTCATTACCGTCATTATCGTCATTATCGTCATTATCGTCATTATCGGCATTATCGGCATTATCGCCATTATAGTCATTATCGTCATTATCGTCATTACCGTCATTATCGTCATTATCGTCATTATCGTCATTATCGTCATTATCGTCATTATCGTCATTATCGTCATTATCGTCATTATCGTCATTATCGTCATTATCGTCATTATCGTCATTATCGTCATAATCGTCATAATCGTCATTATCGTCATTATCATCATTATCGTCATTACCGGCATTACCGGCATTACCGTCATTACTGTCATTACCGTCATTACAGTCATTACCGTCATTACCGTCACTATCGTCATTATCGTCATTATCGTCATTATCGTCAGTATCGTCATTATCGTCACCATCGCCATCATCGTCATCATCGTCATCATCGTCATCATCGTCATCATCGTCATCATCGTCATCATAGTCATCATCGTCATCATCGTCATCATCGTAATCATCGTCATCATCGTCATCATCGTCATCATCGTCACCATCGACACCATCGTCATCATCGTCATCATCGTCACCATCGTCACCATCGTCACCATCGTCATCATCGTCATCATCGTCATCATCGTCATCATCGTCATAATCGTCATCATCGTCGTCATAGTCGTCATCGTCGTCATCGTCATCATCGTCATCATCGTCATTATCGTCATTATCGTCATTATCGTCATTATCGGCATTATCGGCATTATCGGCATTATCGTCATTATCGTCATTATAGTCATTATCGTCATTATCGTCATTATCGTCATTATCGTCATTATCGCCATTATCGTCATTATCGTCATTATCGTCATTATCGTCATTATCGTCATTATTGTCATTATCGTCATTATCGTCATTATCGTCATCATCGCCATTATCGTCATCATCGCCATCATCGTCATCATCGCCATCATCGTCATCTTCGTCATCATCGTCATCATCGTCATCATCGCCATCATCGTCATCATCGTCATCATCGTCCTCATCGTCGTCATCGTCGTCATCGTCGTCATCGTCATCATCGTCATCATCGTCATCATCGTCATTACCGTCATTACCGTCATTACCGTCATTATCGTCTTTATCGTCACCATCGCCATCAGCGTCATCATCGCCATCATCGCCATCATAGTCATCATCGTCATCATCGTCACCATCGTCACCATCGTCATCATTGTCATCATCGTCATCATCGTCATCATCGTCATCATCGTCATCATCGTCATCATCGTCATCATCGTCATCATCGTCCTCATCGTCGTCATCGTCATCATCGTCATCATCGTCATCATCGTCATTACCGTCATTATCGTCATTATCGTCATTATCGTCATTATCGGCATTATCGGCATTATCGGCATTATCGCCATTATAGTCATTATCGTCATTATCGTCATTACCGTCATTACCGTCATTATCGTCATTATCGTCATTATCGTCATTATCGTCATTATCGTCATTATCGTCATTATCGTCATTATCGTCATTATCGTCATAATCGTCATAATCGTCATTATCGTCATTATCGTCATTATCGTCATTACCGGCATTACCGGCATTACCGTCATTACCGTCATTACCGTCATTACCGTCATTACCGTCATTACCGTCACTATCGTCATTATCGACATTATCGTCATTATCGTCAGTATCGTCATTATCGTCACCATCGCCATCATCGTCATCATCGTCATCATCGTCATCATCGTCATCATCGTCATCATCGTCATCATCGTCATCATCGTCATCATCGTAATCATCGTCATCATCGTCATCATCGTCATCATCGTCACCATCGACACCATCGTCATCATCGTCATCATCGTCACCATCGTCACCATCGTCATCATCGTCATCATCGTCATCATCGTCATCATCGTCATAATCGTCATCATCGTCGTCATCGTCGTCATAGTCGTCATCGTCGTCATCGTCATCATCGTCATCATCGTCATTATCGTCATTATCGTCATTATCGTCATTATCGTCATTATCGGCATTATCGGCATTATCGTCATTATCGTCATTATAGTCATTATCGTCATTATCGTCATTATCGTCATTATCGTCATTATCGTCATTATCGTCATTATCGTCATTATCGTCATTATCGTCATTATCGTCATTATTGTCATTATCGGCATTATCGGCATTATCGGCATTATCGGCATTATCGTCATTACCGTCATTACCGTCATTACCGTCATTACCGTCATTATCGTCTTTATCGTCACCATCGCCATCAGCGTCATCATCGCCATCATCGCCATCATAGTCATCATCGTCATCATAGTCATCATCGTCACCATCGTCACCATCGTCATCATTGTCATCATCGTCATCATCGTCATCATCGTCATCATCGTCATCATCGTCATCATCGTCATCATCGTCATCATCGTCCTCATCGTCGTCATCGTCGTCATCGTCATCATCGTCATCATCGTCATCATCGTCATTACCGTCATTATCGTCATTATCGTCATTATCGTCATTATCGTCATTATCGGCATTATAGTCATTATCGTCATTATCGTCATTACCGTCATTATCGTCATTATCGTCATTATCGTCATTATCGTCATTATCGTCATTATCGTCATTATCGTCATTATCGTCATAATCGTCATAATCGTCATTATCGTCATTATCTTCATTATCGATCATTACCGGCATTACCGGCATTACCGTCATTACCGTCATTACCGTCATTACCGTCATTACCGTCATTACCGTCACTATCGTCATTATCGTCATTATCGTCACCATCGCCATCATCGTCATCATCTTCATCATCGTCATCATCGTCAACATCGTCATCATCGTCATCATCGTCATCATCGTCATCATCGTCATCATCGTCATCATCGTAATCATCGTCATCATCGTCATCATCGTCATCATCGTCACCATCGACACCATCGTCATCATCGTCATCATCGTCACCATCGTCACCATCGTCACCATCGTCATCATCGTCATCATCGTCATCATCGTCATCATCGTCATAATCGTCATCATCGTCGTCATCGTCGTCATCGTCGTCATCGTCGTCATCGTCGTCATCGTCATCATCGTCATCATCGTCATTATCGTCATTATCGTCATTATCGTCATTATCGGCATTATCGGCATTATCGGCATTATCGGCATTATCGCCATTATAGTCATTATCGTCATTATCGTCATTACCGTCATTATCGTCATTATCGTCATTATCGTCATTATCGTCATTATCGGCATTATCGTCATTATCGTCATTATAGTCATTATCGTCATTAACGTCATCATCGTCACCATCGTCACCATCGTCACCATCGTCATCATCGTCATCATCGTCATCATCGTCATCATCGTCATCATCGTCATCATCATCACCATCGTCACCATCGCCATCATCGTCATCATCGCCATCATCGCCATCATCGTCATCATCGTCATCATCGTCATCATCGTCATCATCGTCATCATCGTCATCATCGTCATCATCGTCATCATCGTCATTATCGTCGTCATCGTCGTCATCGTCATTATCGTCATTATCGGCATTATCGTCATTATCGGCATTATCGTCATTATCGGCATTATCGGCATTATCGTCATTATCGTCATTATAGTCATTATCGTCATTATCGTCATTATCGTCATTATCGTCATTACCGGCATTACCGTCATTACCGTCATTACCGTCATTACCGTCATTACCGTCACTATCGTCATTATCGTCATCATCGTCATCATCGTCCTCATCGTCGTCATCGTCATCATCGTCATCATCGTCATCATCGTCATTACCGTCATTATCGTCATTATCGTCATTATCGTCATTATCGTCATTATCGGCATTATCGGCATTATCGGCATTATCGGCATTATCGCCATTATAGTCATTATCGTCATTACCGTCATTATCGTCATTATCGTCATTATCGTCATTATCGTCATTATCGTCATTATCGTCATTATCGTCATTATCGTCATTATCGTCATTATCGTCATTATCGTCATAATCGTCATAATCGTCATTATCGTCATTATCGTCATTATCGTCATTACCGGCATTACCGGCATTACCGTCATTACCGTCATTACCGTCATTACCGTCATTACCGTCATTACCGTCACTATCGTCATTATCGTCATTATCGTCACCATCGCCATCATCGTCATCATCGTCATCATCGTCATCATCGTCATCATCGTCATCATCGTCATCATCGTCATCATCGTCATCATCGTCATCATCGTCATCATCGTCATCATCGTAATCATCGTCATCATCGTCATCATCGTCATCATCGTCACCATCGACACCATCGTCATCATCGTCATCATCGTCATCATCGTCATCATCGTCATCATCGTGATCATCGTCATCATCGTCATCATCGTCATCATCGTCATCATCGTCATCATCGTCGTCATCGTCATCATCGTCGTCATCGTCGTCATCGTCATCATCGTCATCATCGTCATTATCGTCATTATCGTCATTATCGTCATTATCGGCATTATCGGCATTATCGCCATTATCGCCATTATAGTCATTATCGTCATTATCGTCATTACCGTCATTATCGTCATTATCGTCATTATCGTCATTATCGTCATTATCGGCATTATCGTCATTATCGTCATTATAGTCATTATCGTCATTATCGTCATTATCGTCATTATCGTCATTACCGGCATTACCGTCATTACCGTCATTACCGTCATTACCGTCATTAACGTCATTACCGTCATTACCGTCATTACCGTCATTACCGTCATTACCGTCACTATCGTCATTATCGTCACCATCGCCATCATCGTCATCATCGTCATCATCGTCATCATCGTCATCATCGTCATCATCGTCATCATCGTCATCATCGTCACCATCGTCACCATCGCCATCATCGTCATCATCGCCATCATCGCCATCATCGTCATCATCGTCATCATCGTCATTATCGTCATCATCGTCATCATCGTCATCATCGTCATTATCGTCATTATCGTCGTCATCGTCGTCATCGTCATTATCGTCATTATCGGCATTATCGGCATTATCGTCATTATCGGCATTATCGGCATTATCGTCATTATCGTCATTATAGTCATTATCGTCATTATCGTCATTATCGTCATTATCGTCATTATCGTCATTACCGGCATTACCGTCATTACCGTCATTACCGTCATTACCGTCATTACCGTCATTACCGTCATTAACGTCATTACCGTCATTACCGTCATTACCGTCATTACCGTCATTATCGTCTTTATCGTCACCATCGCCATCATCGTCATCATCGCCATCATCGCCATCATCGTCATCATCGTCATCATCGTCATCATCGTCATCATCGTCATCATCGTCATCATCGTCATCATCGTCATCATCGTCATCATCGTCATCATCGTCATCATCGTCATCATCGTCATCATCGTCATCATCGTCATCATCGTCATCATCGTCATCATCGTCATCATCGGCATCATCGTCATCATCGTCATCATCGTCATTATCGTCATTATCGTCATTATCGTTTATCATCGTCATTACCGGCATTATCGGCATTATCGGCATTACCGGCATTACCGTCATCATCGTCATCATCGTCATTACCGTCATTATCGTCATTATCGTCATTATCGTCATTATCGGCATTATCGGCATTATCGGCATTATCGGCATTATCGGCATTATCGGCATTATCGTCATCATCGTCATCATCGTCATCATCGTCATTACCGTCATTATCGTCATTATCGTCATTATCGTCATTATCGGCATTATCGTCATTATCGGCATTATCGGCATTATCGTCATTATCGTCATTATAGTCATTATCGTCATTATCGTCATTATCGTCATTATCGTCATTATCGTCATTACCGTCATTATCGTCATTATCGTCATTATCGGCATTATCGGCATTATCGGCATTATCGGCATTATCGCCATTATCGCCATTATAGTCATTATCGTCATTATCGTCATTATCGTCATTACCGTCATTATCGTCTTTATCGTCATTATCGTCATTATCGTCATTATCGTCATTATCGTCATTATCGTCATTACCGTCATTACCGTCATTATAGTCATTATCGTCATTATCGTCATTATCGTCATTATCGTCATTACCGGCATTACCGTCATTACCGTCATTACCGTCATTACCGTCATTACCGTCATTACCGTCATTACCGTCATTAACGTCATTACCGTCATTACCGTCATTACCGTCATTACCGTCATTACCGTCATTATCGTCTTTATCGTCACCATCGCCATCATCGTCATCATCGCCATCATCGTCATCATCGTCATCATCGTCCTCATCGTCGTCATCGTCGTCATCGTCATCATCGTCATCATCGTCATCATCGTCATCATCGTCATCATCGTCATCATCGTCCTCATCGTCGTCATCGTCGTCATCGTCATCATCGTCATCATCGTCATCATCGTCATTACCGTCATTATCGTCATTATCGTCATTATCGTCATTATCGGCATTATCGGCATTATCGGCATTATCGGCATTATCGCCATTATAGTCATTATCGTCATTACCGTCATTATCGTCATTATCGTCATTATCGTCATTATCGTCATTATCGTCATTATCGTCATTATCGTCATTATCGTCATTATCGTCATTATCGTCATTATCGTCATTATCGTCATAATCGTCATAATCGTCATTATCGTCATTATCGTCATTATCGTCATTACCGGCATTTCCGGCATTACCGTCATTACCGTCATTACCGTCATTACCGTCATTACCGTCATTACCGTCACTATCGTCATTATCGTCATTATCGTCACCATCGCCATCATCGTCATCATCGTCATCATCGTCATCATCGTCATCATCGTCATCATCGTCATCATCGTCATCATCGTCATCATCGTCATCATCGTCATCATCGTAATCATCGTCATCATCGTCATCATCGTCATCATCGTCACCATCGACACCATCGTCATCATCGTCATCATCGTCATCATCGTCACCATCGTCACCATCGTCACCATCGTGATCATCGTCATCATCGTCATCATCGTCATAATCGTCATCATCGTCGTCATCGTCGTCATCGTCATCATCGTCGTCATCGTCGTCATCGTCATCATCGTCATCATCGTCATTATCGTCATTATCGTCATTATTGTCATTATCGGCATTATCGGCATTATCGGCATTATCGCCATTATCGCCATTATAGTCATTATCGTCATTATCGTCATTACCGTCATTATCGTCATTATCGTCATTATCGTCATTATCGTCATTATCGGCATTATCGTCATTATCGTCATTATAGTCATTATCGTCATTATCGTCATTATCGTCATTACCGGCATTACCGTCATTACCGTCATTACCGTCATTACCGTCATTAACGTCATTACCGTCATTACCGTCATTACCGTCATTACCGTCATTACCGTCATTACCGTCATTATCGTCTTTACCGTCACCATCGTCATCATCGTCATCATCGTCATCATCGTCATCATCGTCATCATCGTCATCATCGTCATCATCGTCATCATCGTCATCATCGTCATCATCGTCATCATCGTCATCATCGTCATCATCGTCATCATCGTCCTCATCGTCGTCATCGTCGTCATCGTCATCATCGTCATCATCGTCATCATCGTCATTACCGTCATTATCGTCATTATCGTCATTATCGGCATTATCGGCATTATCGGCATTATCGGCATTATCGGCATTATCGCCATTATAGTCATTATCGTCATTATCGTCATTATCGTCATTACCGTCATTATCGTCATTATCGTCATTATCGTCATTATCGTCATTATCGTCATTATCGTCATTATCGTCATTATCGTCATTATCGTCATAATCGTCATAATCGTCATTATCGTCATTATCGTCATTATCGTCATTACCGGCATTACCGGCATTACCGTCATTACCGTCATTACCGTCATTACCGTCATTACCGTCATTACCGTCACTATCGTCATTATCGTCATTATCGTCACCATCGCCATCATCGTCATCATCGTCATCATCGTCATCATCGTCATCATCGTCATCATCGTCATCATCGTCATCATCGTCACCATCGTCACCATCGCCATCATCGTCATCATCGCCATCATCGCCATCATCGTCATCATCGTCATCATCGTCATTATCGTCATCATCGTCATCATCGTCATCATCGTCATTATCGTCATTATCGTCGTCATCGTCGTCATCGTCATTATCGTCATTATCGGCATTATCGGCATTATCGTCATTATCGGCATTATCGGCATTATCGTCATTATCGTCATTATAGTCATTATCGTCATTATCGTCATTATCGTCATTATCGTCATTACCGGCATTACCGTCATTACCGTCATTACCGTCATTACCGTCATTACCGTCATTACCGTCATTAACGTCATTACCGTCATTACCGTCATTACCGTCATTATCGTCTTTATCGTCACCATCGCCATCATCGTCATCATCGCCATCATCGCCATCATCGTCATCATCGTCATCATCGTCATCATCGTCATCATCGTCATCATCGTCATCATCGTCATCATCGTCATCATCGTCATCATCGTCATCATCGTCATCATCGTCATCATCGTCATCATCGTCATCATCGTCATCATCGTCATCATCGTCATCATCGTCATCATCGGCATCATCGTCATCATCGTCATCATCGTCATTATCGTCATTATCGTCATTATCGTTTATCATCGTCATTACCGGCATTATCGGCATTATCGGCATTACCGTCATTACCGTCATCATCGTCATCATCGTCATTACCGTCATTATCGTCATTATCGTCATTATCGTCATTATCGTCATTATCGGCATTATCGTCATTATCGGCATTATCGGCATTATCGGCATTATCGGCATTATCGTCATCATCGTCATCATCGTCATTACCGTCATTATCGTCATTATCGTCATTATCGGCATTATCGTCATTATCGGCATTATCGTCATTATCGGCATTATCGGCATTATCGTCATTATCGTCATTATAGTCATTATCGTCATTATCGTCATTATCGTCATTATCGTCATTATCGTCATTACCGTCATTATCGTCATTATCGGCATTATCGGCATTATCGGCATTATCGCCATTATAGTCATTATCGTCATTATCGTCATTATCGTCATTACCGTCATTATCGTCTTTATCGTCATTATCGTCATTATCGTCATTATCGTCATTATCGTCATTATCGTCATTATCGTCATTACCGTCATTACCGTCATTACCGTCATTATCGTCTTTATCGTCACCATCGTCATCATCGTCATCATCGTCATCATCGTCATCATCGTCATCATCGTCATCATCGTCATCATCGTCATCATCGTCATCATCGTCATCATCGTCCTCATCGTCGTCATCGTCGTCATCGTCATCATCGTCATCATCGTCATCATCGTCATTACCGTCATTATCGTCATTATCGTCATTATCGGCATTATCGGCATTATCGGCATTATCGGCATTATCGCCATTATAGTCATTATCGTCATTATCGTCATTATCGTCATTACCGTCATTATCGTCATTATCGTCATTATCGTCATTATCGTCATTATCGTCATTATCGTCATTATCGTCATAATCGTCATAATCGTCATTATCGTCATTATCGTCATTATCGTCATTACCGGCATTACCGGCATTACCGTCATTACCGTCATTACCGTCATTACCGTCATTACCGTCATTACCGCCACTATCGTCATTATCGTCATTATCGTCACCATCGCCATCATCGTCATCATCGTCATCATCGTCATCATCGTCATCATCGTCATCATCGTCATCATCGTCATCATCGTCACCATCGTCACCATCGCCATCATCGTCATCATCGCCATCATCGCCATCATCGTCATCATCGTCATCATCGTCATTATCGTCATCATCGTCATCATCGTCATCATCGTCATTATCGTCATTATCGTCGTCATCGTCGTCATCGTCATTATCGTCATTATCGGCATTATCGGCATTATCGTCATTATCGGCATTATCGGCATTATCGTCATTATCGTCATTATAGTCATTATCGTCATTATCGTCATTATCGTCATTATCGTCATTACCGGCATTACCGTCATTACCGTCATTACCGTCATTACCGTCATTACCGTCATTACCGTCATTAACGTCATTACCGTCATTACCGTCATTACCGTCATTACCGTCATTACCGTCATTATCGTCTTTATCGTCACCATCGCCATCATCGTCATCATCGCCATCATCGCCATCATCGTCATCATCGTCAACATCGTCATCATCGTCATCATCGTCATCATCGTCATCATCGTCATCATCGTCATCATCGTCATCATCGTCATCATCGTCATCATCGTCATCATCGTCATCATCGTCATCATCGTCATCATCGTCATCATTGTCATCATCGTCATCATCGTCATCATCGGCATCATCGTCATCATCGTCATCATCGTCATTATCGTCATTATCGTCATTATCGTTTATCATCGTCATTACCGGCATTATCGGCATTATCGGCATTACCGTCATTACCGTCATCATCGTCATCATCGTCATCATCGTCATTACCGTCATTATCGTCATTATCGTCATTATCGTCATTATCGGCATTATCGTCATTATCGGCATTATCGGCATTATCGGCATTATCGGCATTATCGTCATCATCGTCATCATTGTCATTACCGTCATTATCGTCATTATCGTCATTATCGTCATTATCGTCATTATCGGCATTATCGTCATTATCGGCATTATCGGCATTATCGTCATTATCGTCATTATAGTCATTATCGTCATTATCGTCATTATCGTCATTATCGTCATTATCGTCATTACCGTCATTATCGTCATTATCGTCATTATCGGCATTATCGGCATTATCGGCATTATCGGCATTATCGGCACTATCGCCATTATAGTCATTATCGTCATTATCGTCATTATCGTCATTACCGTCATTATCGTCATTATCGTCATTATCGTCATTATCGTCATTATCGTCATTATCGTCATTATCGTCATTATCGTCATTATCGTCATTATCGTCATAATCGTCATAATCGTCATTATCGTCATTATCGTCATTATCGTCATTATCGTCATTATCGTCATTATCGTCACCATCGCCATCATCGTCATCATCGTCATCATCGTCATCATCGTCATCATCGTCATCATCGTCACCATCGTCACCATCGCCATCATCGTCATCATCGCCATCATCGCCATCATCGTCATCATCGTCATCATCGTCATTATCGTCATCATCGTCATCATCGTCATCATCGTCATCATCGTCATTATCGTCATTATCGTCGTCATCGTCGTCATCGTCATTATCGTCATTATCGGCATTATCGGCATTATCGTCATTATCGGCATTATCGGCATTATCGTCATTATCGTCATTATAGTCATTATCGTCATTATCGTCATTATCGTCATTATCGTCATTACCGGCATTACCGTCATTACCGTCATTACCGTCATTACCGTCATTACCGTCATTACCGTCATTAACGTCATTACCGTCATTACCGTCATTACCGTCATTACCGTCATTACCGTCATTATCGTCTTTATCGTCACCATCGCCATCATCGTCATCATCGCCATCATCGCCATCATCGTCATCATCGTCATCATCGTCATCATCGTCATCATCGTCATCATCGTCATCATCGTCATCATCGTCATCATCGTCATCATCGTCATCATCGTCATCATCGTCATCATCGTCATCATCGTCATCATCGTCATCATCGTCATCATCGTCATCATCGTCATCATCGTCATCATCGGCATCATCGTCATCATCGTCATTATCGTCATTATCGTCATTATCGTTTATCATCGTCATTACCGGCATTATCGGCATTATCGGCATTACCGTCATTACCGTCATTACCGTCATCATCGTCATCATCGTCATCATCGTCATTACCGTCATTATCGTCATTATCGTCATTATCGTCATTATCGGCATTATCGTCATTATCGGCATTATCGGCATTATCGGCATTATCGTCATCATCGTCATCATCGTCATTACCGTCATTATCGTCATTATCGTCATTATCGGCATTATCGTCATTATCGGCATTATCGTCATTATCGGCATTATCGGCATTATCGTCATTATCGTCATTATAGTCATTATCGTCATTATCGTCATTATCGTCATTATCGTCATTATCGTCATTATCGTCATTATCGTCAGTATCGTCATTATCGTCATTATCGGCATTATCGTCATTATCGTCTTTATCGACATTATCGTCATTATCGTCATTATAGTCATTATCGGCATTATCGGCATTATCGTCATTATCGTCATTATAGTCATTATCGTCATTATCATCATTATCGTCATTATCGTCATTATCGTCATTATCGGCATTATCGGCATTATCGGCATTATCGCCATTATAGTCATTATCGTCATTATCGTCATTACCGTCATTATCGTCATTATCGTCATTATCGTCATTATCGTCATTATCGTCATTATCGTCATTATCGTCATAATCGTCATAATCGTCATTATCGTCATTATCGTCATTATCGTCATTACCGGCATTACCGGCATTACCGTCATTACCGTCATTACCGTCATTACCGTCATTACCGTCATTACCGTCATTACCGTCACTATCGTCATTATCGTCATTATCGTCATTATCGTCATTATCGTCAGTATCGTCATTATCGTCACCATCGCCATCATCGTCATCATCGTCATCATCGTCATCATCGTCATCATCGTCATCATCGTCATCATCGTCATCATCGTCATCATCGTCATCATCGTCATCATCGTCATCATCGTCATCATCGTCATCATCGTAATCATCGTCATCATCGTCATCATCGTCATCATCGTCACCATCGACACCATCGTCATCATCGTCACCATCGTCACCATCGTCACCATCGTCACCATCGTCATCATCGTCATCATCGTCATCATCGTCATCATCGTCATAATCGTCATCATCGTCGTCATCGTCGTCATCGTCGTCATCGTCGTCATCGTCATCATCGTCATCATCGTCATTATCGTCATTATCGTCATTATCGTCATTATCGGCATTATCGGCATTATCGGCATTATCGTCATTATCGTCATTATAGTCATTATCGTCATTATCGTCATTATCGTCATTATCGTCATTATCGTCATTATCGTCATTATCGTCATTATCGTCATTATCGTCATTATCGTCATTATCGTCATTATCATCATTATCGTCATTATTGTCATTATCGTCATTACCGGCATTATCGTCATTACCGGCATTACCGTCATTACCGTCATTACCGTCATTACCGTCATTACCGTCATTACCGTCATTACCGTCATTAACGTCATTACCGTCATTACCGTCATTACCGTCATTACCGTCATTACCGTCATCATCGTCATCATCGTCATCATCGTCATCATCGTCATCATCGTCATCATCGTCATCATCGTCATCATCGTCATCATCGTCATCATCGTAATCATCGTCATCATCGTCATCATCGTCATCATCGTCACCATCGACACCATCGTCATCATCGTCACCATCGTCACCATCGTCACCATCGTCACCATCGTCATCATCGTCATCATCGTCATCATCGTCATCATCGTCATAATCGTCATCATCGTCGTCATCGTCGTCATCGTCGTCATCGTCGTCATCGTCATCATCGTCATCATCGTCACCATCGTCACCATCGCCATCATCGTCATCATCGCCATCATCGCCATCATCGTCATCATCGTCATCATCGTCATTATCGTCATCATCGTCATCATCGTCATCATCGTCATTATCGTCATTATCGTCGTCATCGTCGTCATCGTCATTATCGTCATTATCGGCATTATCGGCATTATCGTCATTATCGGCATTATCGGCATTATCGTCATTATCGTCATTATAGTCATTATCGTCATTATCGTCATTATCGTCATTATCGTCATTACCGGCATTACCGTCATTACCGTCATTACCGTCATTACCGTCATTACCGTCATTACCGTCATTAACGTCATTACCGTCATTACCGTCATTACCGTCATTACCGTCATTACCGTCATTATCGTCTTTATCGTCACCATCGCCATCATCGTCATCATCGCCATCATCGCCATCATCGTCATCATCGTCAACATCGTCATCATCGTCATCATCGTCATCATCGTCATCATCGTCATCATCGTCATCATCGTCATCATCGTCATCATCGTCATCATCGTCATCATCGTCATCATCGTCATCATTGTCATCATCGTCATCATCGTCATCATCGGCATCATCGTCATCATCGTCATCATCGTCATTATCGTCATTATCGTCATTATCGTTTATCATCGTCATTACCGGCATTATCGGCATTATCGGCATTACCGTCATTACCGTCATCATCGTCATCATCGTCATCATCGTCATTACCGTCATTATCGTCATTATCGTCATTATCGTCATTATCGGCATTATCGTCATTATCGGCATTATCGGCATTATCGGCATTATCGGCATTATCGTCATCATCGTCATCATCGTCATTACCGTCATTACCGTCATTATCGTCTTTATCGTCACCATCGTCACCATCGCCATCATCGTCATCATCGCCATCATCGCCATCATCGTCATCATCGTCATCATCGTCATTATCGTCATCATCGTCATCATCGTCATCATCGTCATCATCGTCATTATCGTCATTATCGTCGTCATCGTCGTCATCGTCATTATCGTCATTATCGGCATTATCGGCATTATCGTCATTATCGGCATTATCGGCATTATCGTCATTATCGTCATTATAGTCATTATCGTCATTATCGTCATTATCGTCATTATCGTCATTACCGGCATTACCGTCATTACCGTCATTACCGTCATTACCGTCATTACCGTCATTACCGTCATTAACGTCATTACCGTCATTACCGTCATTACCGTCATTACCGTCATTACCGTCTTTATCGTCACCATCGCCATCATCGTCATCATCGCCATCATCGCCATCATCGTCATCATCGTCATCATCGTCATCATCGTCATCATCGTCATCATCGTCATCATCGTCATCATCGTCATCATCGTCATCATCGTCATCATCGTCATCATCGTCATCATCGTCATCATCGTCATCATCGTCATCATCGTCATCATCGTCATCATCGTCATTATCGTCATTATCGTCATTATCGTTTATCATCGTCATTACCGGCATTATCGGCATTACCGTCATTACCGTCATTACCGTCATCATCGTCATCATCGTCGTCATCGTCATTACCGTCATTATCGTCATTATCGTCATTATCGTCATTATCGGCATTATCGTCATTATCGGCATTATCGGCATTATCGGCATTATCGTCATCATCGTCATCATCGTCATTACCGTCATTATCGTCATTATCGTCATTATCGTCATTATCGGCATTATCGTCATTATCGGCATTATCGTCATTATCGGCATTATCGGCATTATCGTCATTATCGTCATTATAGTCATTATCGTCATTATCGTCATTATCGTCATTATCGTCATTATCGTCATTATCGTCATTATCGTCAGTATCGTCATTATCGTCATTATCGGCATTATCGTCATTATCGTCTTTATCGGCATTATCGTCATTATCGTCATTATAGTCATTATCGGCATTATCGGCATTATCGTCATTATCGTCATTATAGTCATTATCGTCATTATCATCATTATCGTCATTATCGTCATTATCGTCATTATCGGCATTATCGGCATTATCGGCATTATCGCCATTATAGTCATTATCGTCATTATCGTCATTACCGTCATTATCGTCATTATCGTCATTATCGTCATTATCGTCATTATCGTCATTATCGTCATTATCGTCATAATCGTCATAATCGTCATTATCGTCATTATCGTCATTATCGTCATTACCGGCATTACCGGCATTACCGTCATTACCGTCATTACCGTCATTACCGTCATTACCGTCATTACCGTCACTATCGTCATTATCGTCATTATCGTCATTATCGTCATTATCGTCAGTATCGTCATTATCGTCACCATCGCCATCATCGTCATCATCGTCATCATCGTCATCATCGTCATCATCGTCATCATCGTCATCATCGTCATCATCGTCATCATCGTCATCATCGTCATCATCGTCATCATCGTAATCATCGTCATCATCGGCATCATCGTCATCATCGTCACCATCGACACCATCGTCATCATCGTCACCATCGTCACCATCGTCACCATCGTCACCATCGTCATCATCGTCATCATCGTCATCATCGTCATCATCGTCATAATCGTCATCATCGTCGTCATCGTCGTCATCGTCGTCATCGTCGTCATCGTCATCATCGTCATCATCGTCATTATCGTCATTATCGTCATTATCGTCATTATCGGCATTATCGGCATTATCGGCATTATCGTCATTATCGTCATTATAGTCATTATCGTCATTATCGTCATTATCGTCATTATCGTCATTATCGTCATTATCGTCATTATCGTCATTATCGTCATTATCGTCATTATCGTCATTATCGTCATTATCATCATTATCGTCATTATTGTCATTATCGTCATTACCGGCATTATCGGCATTACCGCCATTACCGGCATTACCGGCATTACCGTCATTACCGTCATTACCGTCATTACCGTCATTACCGTCATTACCGTCATTACCGTCATTACCATCATTACCATCATTACCGTCATTACCGTCATTACCGTCATTACCGTCATTACAGTCATTATCGTCATTATCGTCATTATCGTTATTATCTTCATTATCGTCATTATCGTCATTATCGTCATTATCGTCATTATCGTCATCATCGTCATCATCGTCATCATCGTCATCATCGTCATCATCGTCATCATCGTCATCATCGTCATTACCGTCATTATCGTCATTATCGTCATTATCGGCATTATCGTCATTATCGGCATTATCGTCATTATCGGCATTATCGGCATTATCGTCATCATCGTCATCATCGTCATTACCGTCATTATCGTCATTATCGTCATTATCGTCATTATCGGCATTATCGTCATTATCGGCATTATCGTCATTATCGGCATTATCGGCATTATCGTCATTATCGTCATTATAGCCATTATCGTCATTATCGTCATTATCGTCGTTATAGTCATTATCGTCATTATCGTCAGTATCGTCATTATCGTCATTATCGGCATTATCGTCATTATCGTCTTTATCGGCATTATCGTCATTATAGTCATTATCGTCATTACCGTCATTATCGTCATTATCGTCATTATCGGCATTATCGTCATTATCGTCATTATCGTCATTATCGTCATTATCGTCATCATCGTCATTATCGTCATTATCGTCATTATCGGCATTATCGTCATTATCGTCATTATAGTCATTATCGGCATTACCGTCATTACCGTCATTACCGTCATTACTGTCATTACCGTCATTACCGTCATTACCGTCATTACCGGCATTACCGTCATTACCGTCATTACCGTCATTACCGTCATTACCGTCATTATCGTCATTATCGTCATTATCGTCATTATCGTCATTATCGTCATTATCGTCATTATCGTCATTATCGTCATTATCGTCATTATCGTCATTATCGTCATTATCATCATTATCGTCATTATTGTCATTATCGTCATTACCGGCATTATCGGCATTACCGCCATTACCGTCATTACCGTCATTGCTGTCATTACCGGCATTACCGTCATTACCGTCATTACCGTCATTACCGTCATTACCATCATTACCATCATTACCGTCATTACCGTCATTACCGTCATTACCGTCATTACCGTCATTACAGTCATTATCGTCATTATCGTCATTATCGTCATTATCTTCATTATCGTCATTATCGTCATTATCGTCATCATCGTCATCATCGTCATCATCGTCATTATCGTCATTATCGTCATTATCGGCATTATCGACGTTATCGTCATTATAGTAATTATCGTCATTATCGTCATCATCGTCATTATCGTCATCATCGTCATCATCGTCATCATCGTCATCATCGTCATCATCGTCATCATCGTCATCATCGTCGTCATCGTCGTCATCGTCGTCATCGTCGTCATCGTCATCATCGTCATTATCGTCATTATCGTCATTATCGTCATTATCGTCATTATCGGCATTATCGTCATTATCGGCATTATCGGCATTATCGTCATTATCGTCATTATAGTCATTATCGTCATTATCGTAATTATCGTCATTATCGTCATCATCGTCATCTTCGTCATCATCGTCAACATCGTCATCATCGCCATCATCGTCATCATCGTCATCATCGTCCTCATCGTCATTATCGTCATTATAGTCATTATCGTCATTATCATCATTATCGTCATTATCGTCATTATCGTCATTATCGTCATTATCGTCATTATCGTCATTACCGGCATTATCGGCATTATCGGCATTACCGTCATTACCGTCATTACTGGCATTACCGGCATTACCGGCATTACCGGCATTACCGTCATTACCGGCATTACCGTCATTACCGTCATTACCGTCATTACCGTCATTACCGTCATTACCGTCATTACCTTTATTACCGTCATCATCGTCATTACCGTCATTATCGTCATTATCGTCATTATCGGCATTATCGTCAT
The DNA here is from genome assembly GCA_963855975.1 of Andrena chrysosceles. Classification (NCBI taxonomy): domain Eukaryota; kingdom Metazoa; phylum Arthropoda; class Insecta; order Hymenoptera; family Andrenidae; genus Andrena; species Andrena chrysosceles. The sequence continues at coordinate 1,065,916 of CAWLCU010000594.1, forward strand.
TATCGTCATTATCGTCATTATCGTCATTATCGTCATCATCGTCATTATCGTCATTATCGTCATTATCGGCATTATCGTCATTATCGTCATTATAGTCATTATCGGCATTACCGTCATTACTGTCATTACCGTCATTACCGTCATTACCGTCATTACCGGCATTACCGTCATTACCGTCATTACCGTCATTACCGTCATTACCGTCATTATCGTCATTATCGTCATTACCGTCATTACCGTCATTACCGTCATTATCGTCATTATCGTCATTATCGTCAGTATCGTCATTACCGTCATCATCGTCACCATCGTCACCATCGTCATCATCGTCATCATCGTCATCATCGTCATCATCGTCATCATCGTCATCATCGTCGTCATCGTCGTCATCGTCGTCATCGTCGTCATCGTCATCATCGTCATCATCGTCATTACCGTCATTATCGTCATTATCGTTATTATCGTCATTATCGTCATTATCGTCATTATCGGCATTATCGGCATTATCGGCATTATCGTCATTATAGTCATTATAGTCATTATCGTCATTATCGTCATTATCGTCATTATCGTCATTATCGTCATTATCGTCATTATCGTCATTATCGTCATTATCGTCATCATCGTCATTATCGTCATTATCGTCATTATCGTCATTATCGGCATTATCGTCATTATCGTCATTATAGTAATTATCGTCATTATCGTCATCATCGTCATTATCGTCATCATCGTCATCATCGTCATCATCGTCATCATCGTCATCATCGTCGTCATCGTCGTCATCGTCGTCATCGTCGTCATCGTCGTCATCGTCATCATCGTCATTATCGTCATTATCGTCATTATCGTCATTATCGGCATTATCGTCATTATCGGAATTATCGGCATTATCGTCATTGTCGTCATTATAGTCATTATCGTCATTATCGTAATTATCGTCATTATCGTCATTATCGTCATCATCGCCATTATCGTCATCATCGCCATCATCGTCATCATCGCCATCATCGTCATCTTCGTCATCATCGTCATCATCGTCATCATCGCCATCATCGTCATCATCGTCATCATCGTCCTCATCGTCGTCATCGTCGTCATCGTCATCATCGTCATCATCGTCATCATCGTCATTACCGTCATTATCGTCATTATCGTCATTATCGTCATTATCGGCATTATCGGCATTATCGGCATTATAGTCATTATCGTCATTACCGTCATTATCGTCATTATCGTCATTATCGTCATTATCGTCATTATCGTAATTATCGGCATTATCGTCATTATCGTCATTATAGTCATTATCGTCATTATCGTCATCATCGTCATCATCGTCATCATCGTCATCATCGTCATCATCGTCATCATCGTCATCATCGTCGTCATCGTCATCATCGTCATCATCGTCATTACCGTCAATATCATCATTATCGTCATTATCGGCATTATCGGCATTATCGGCATTATCGGCATTATCGTCATTAACGTCATTACCGTCATTACCGTCATTACCGTCATTATCGTCTTTATCGTCACCATCGCCATCAGCGTCATCATCGCCATCATCGCCATCATAGTCATCATCGTCATCATAGTCATCATCGTCACCATCGTCACCATCGTCATCATTGTCATCATCGTCATCATCGCCATCATCGTCATCATCGTCATCATCGTCATAATCGTCATCATCGTCATCATCGTCCTCATCGTCGTCATCGTCGTCATCGTCATCATCGTCATCATCGTCATCATCGTCATTACCGTCATTATCGTCATTATCGTCATTATCGTCATTATCGGCATTATCGGCATTATCGGCATTATCGTCATTATCGTCATTATCGTCATTATCATCATTATCGTCATTATCGTCATTATCGTCATTATCGTCATTATCGTCATTATCGTCATTACCGGCATTATCGGCATTATCGGCATTACCGTCATTACCGTCATTACTGGCATTACCGGCATTACCGGCATTACCGGCATTACCGTCATTACCGTCATTAACGTCATTACCGTCATTACCGTCATTACCGTCATTACCGTCATTACCTTTATTACCGTCATCATCGTCATTACCGTCATTATCGTCATTATCGTCATTATCGTCATTATCGTCATTATCGTCATTATCGTCATCATCGTCATTATCGTCATTATCGTCATTATCGGCATTATCGTCATTATCGTCATTATAGTCATTATCGTCATTATCGTCATCATCGTCATTATCGTCATCATCGTCATCATCGTCATCATCGTCATCATCGTCATCATCGTCGTCATCGTCGTCATCGTCATCATCGTCATTATCGTCATTATCGTCATTATCGTCATTATCGGCATTATCGTCATTATCGTCATTATAGTCATTATCGGCATTACCGTCATTACCGTCATTACCGTCATTACCGTCATTACCGTCATTACCGTCATTACCGTCATTACTGGCATTACCGTCATTACCGTCATTACCGTCATTACCGTCATTATCGTCATTATCGTCATTACCGTCATTACCGTCATTACCGTCATTACCTTTATTACCGTCATTACCGTCATTATCGTCATTATCGTCATTATCGTCAGTATCGTCATTACCGTCATCATCGTCACCATCGTCACCATCGTCATCATCGTCATCATCGTCATCATCGTCATCATCGTCGTCATCGTCGTCATCGTCGTCATCGTCGTTATCGTCGTCATCGTCATCATCGTCATCATCGTCATTACCGTCATTATCGTCATTATCGTCATTATCGTTATTATCGTCATTATCGTCATTATCGGCATTATCGGCATTATCGGCATTATCGTCATTATAGTCATTATAGTCATTATGGTCATTATCGTCATTATCGTCATTATCGTCATTATCGTCATTATCGTCATTATCGTCATTATCGTCATTATCGTCATTATCGTCATTATCGTCATTATCGTCATCATCGTCATTATCGTCATTATCGTCATTATCGGCATTATCGTCATTATCGTCATTATAGTCATTATCGTCATTATCGTCATCATCGTCATTATCGTCATCATCGTCATCATCGTCATCATCGTCATCATCGTCATCATCGTCATCATCGTCGTCATCGTCGTCATCGTCGTCATCGGCGTCATCGTCATCATCGTCATAATCGTCATTATCGTCATTATCGTCATTATCGTCATTATCGGCATTATCGTCATTATCGGCATTATCGGCATTATCGTCATTATCGTCATTATAGTCATTATCGTCATTATCGTAATTATCGTCATTATCGTCATTATCGTCATCATCGCCATTATCGTCATCATCGCCATCATCGTCATCATCGCCATCATCGTCATCTTCGTCATCATCGTCATCATCGTCATCATCGTCATCATCGTCATCATCGACGTCATCGTCGTCATCGTCGTCATCGTCGTCATCGTCATCATCGTCATCATCGTCATTACCGTCATTATCGTCATTATCGTCATTATCGGCATTATCTGCATTATCGGCATTATCGGCATTATCGCCATTATAGTCATTATCGTCATTATCGTCATTACCGTCATTATCGTCATTATCGTCATTATCGTCATTATCGTCATTATCGGCATTATCGTCATTATCGTCATTATAGTCATTATAGTCATTATCGTCATTATCGTCATCATCGTCATCATCGTCATCATCGTCATCATCGTCATCATCGTCATCATCGTCGTCATCGTCATCATCGTCATCATCGTCATTACCGTCAATATCATCATTATCGTCATTATCGGCATTATCGGCATTATCGGCATTATCGTCATTAACGTCATTACTGTCATTACCGTCATTACCGTCATTACCGTCATTATCGTCTTTATCGACACCATCGCCATCAGCGTCATCATCGCCATCATCGCCATCATAGTCATCATCGTCATCATCGTCACCATCGTCACCATCGTCATCATTGTCATCATCGTCATCATCGTCATCATCGTCATCATCGTCATCATCGTCATCATCGTCATCATCGTCATCATCGTCCTCATCGTCGTCATCGTCGTCATCGTCATCATCGTCATCATCGTCATCATCGTCATTACCGTCATTATCGTCATTATCGTCATTATCGTCATTATCGGCATTATCGGCATTATCGGCATTATCGCCATTATAGTCATTATCGTCATTATCGTCATTACCGTCATTATCGTCATTATCGTCATTATCGTCATTATCGTCATTATCGTCATTATCGTCATTATCGTCATTATCGTCATTATCGTCATTATCGTCATAATCGTCATTATCGTCATTATCGTCATTATCGTCATTACCGGCATTACCGGCATTACCGTCATTACCGTCATTACCGTCATTACAGTCATTACCGTCATTACCGTCACTATCGTCATTATCGTCATTATCGTCATTATCGTCAGTATCGTCATTATCGTTACCATCGCCATCATCGTCATCATCGTCATCATCGTCATCATCGTCATCATCGTCATCATCGTCATCATCGTCATCATCGTCATCATCGTCATCATCGTAATCATCGTCATCATCGTCATCATCGTCATCATCGTCACCATCGACACCATCGTCATCATCGTCATCATCGTCGCCATCGTCACCATCGTCACCATCGTCATCATCGTCATCATCGTCATCATCGTCATCATCGTCATAATCGTCATCATCGTCGTCATCGTCGTCATAGTCGTCATCGTCGTCATCGTCATCATCGTCATCATCGTCATTATCGTCATTATCGTCATTATCGTCATTATCGGCATTATCGGCATTATCGGCATTATCGTCATTATCGTCATTATAGTCATTATCGTCATTATCGTCATTATCGTCATTATCGTCATTATCGTCATTATCGTCATTATCGTCATTATCGTCATTATCGTCATTATCGTCATTATTGTCATTATCGTCATTATCGTCATTATCGTCATCATCGCCATTATCGTCATCATCGCCATCATCGTCATCATCGCCACCATCGTCATCTTCGTCATCATCGTCATCATCGTCATCATCGCCATCATCGTCATCATCGTCATCATCGTCCTCATCGTCGTCATCGTCGTCATCGTCATCATCGTCATCATCGTCATCATCGTCATTACCGTCATTACCGTCATTACCGTCATTATCGTCTTTATCGTCACCATCGCCATCAGCGTCATCATCGCCATCATCGCCATCATAGTCTTCATCGTCATCATCGTCACCATCGTCACCATCGTCATCATTGTCATCATCGTCATCATCGTCATCATCGTCATCATCGTCATCATCGTCATCATCGTCATCATCGTCATCATCGTCCTCATCGTCGTCATCGTCGTCATCGTCATCATCGTCATCATCGTCATCATCGTCATTATCGTCATTATCGTCATTATCGGCATTATCGGCATTATCGGCATTATCGGCATTATCGGCATTATCGGCATTATCGCCATTATAGTCATTATCGTCATTATCGTCATTATCGTCATTACCGTCATTATCGTCATTATCGTCATTATCGTCATTATCGTCATTATCGTCATTATCGTCATTATCGTCATTATCGTCATTATCGTCATAATCGTCATAATCGTCATTATCGTCATTATCGTCATTATCGTCATTACCGGCATTACCGGCATTACCGTCATTACCGTCATTACCGTCATTACCGTCATTACCGTCATTACCGTCACTATCGTCATTATCGTCATTATCGTCACCATCGCCATCATCGTCATCATCGTCATCATCGTCATCATCGTCATCATCGTCATCATCGTCATCATCGTCATCATCGTCACCATCGTCACCATCGCCATCATCGTCATCATCGCCATCATCGCCATCATCGTCATCATCGTCATCATCGTCATTATCGTCATCATCGTCATCATCGTCATCATCGTCATTATCGTCATTATCGTCGTCATCGTCGTCATCGTCATTATCGTCATTATCGGCATTATCGGCATTATCGTCATTATCGGCATTATCGGCATTATCGTCATTATCGTCATTATAGTCATTATCGTCATTATCGTCATTATCGTCATTATCGTCATTACCGGCATTACCGTCATTACCGTCATTACCGTCATTACCGTCATTACCGTCATTACCGTCATTAACGTCATTACCGTCATTACCGTCATTACCGTCATTACCGTCATTACCGTCATTATCGTCTTTATCGTCACCATCGCCATCATCGTCATCATCGCCATCATCGCCATCATCGTCATCATCGTCAACATCGTCATCATCGTCATCATCGTCATCATCGTCATCATCGTCATCATCGTCATCATCGTCATCATCGTCATCATCGTCATCATCGTCATCATCGTCATCATTGTCATCATCGTCATCATCGTCATCATCGGCATCATCGTCATCATCGTCATCATCGTCATTATCGTCATTATCGTCATTATCGTTTATCATCGTCATTACCGGCATTATCGGCATTATCGGCATTACCGTCATTACCGTCATCATCGTCATCATCGTCATCATCGTCATTACCGTCATTATCGTCATTATCGTCATTATCGTCATTATCGGCATTATCGTCATTATCGGCATTATCGGCATTATCGGCATTATCGGCATTATCGTCATCATCGTCATCATTGTCATTACCGTCATTATCGTCATTATCGTCATTATCGGCATTATCGTCATTATCGGCATTATCGTCATTATCGTCATTATCGGCATTATCGTCATTATCGTCATTATAGTCATTATCGTCATTATCGTCATTATCGTCATTATCGTCATTATCGTCTTTACCGTCATTATCGTCATTATCGTCATTATCGGCATTATCGGCATTATCGGCATTATCGGCATTATCGCCATTATAGTCATTATCGTCATTATCGTCATTATCGTCATTACCGTCATTATCGTCATTATCGTCATTATCGTCATTATCGTCATTATCGTCATTATCGTCATTATCGTCATTATCGTCATTATCGTCATAATCGTCATAATCGTCATTATCGTCATTATCGTCATTATCGTCATTATCGTCATTATCGTCACCATCGCCATCATCGTCATCATCGTCATCATCGTCATCATCGTCATCATCGTCATCATCGTCATCATCGTCATCATCGTCACCATCGTCACCATCGCCATCATCGTCATCATCGCCATCATCGCCATCATCGTCATCATCGTCATCATCGTCATTATCGTCATCATCGTCATCATCGTCATCATCGTCATCATCGTCATTATCGTCATTATCGTCGTCATCGTCGTCATCGTCATTATCGTCATTATCGGCATTATCGTCATTATCGGCATTATCGGCATTATCGTCATTATCGTCATTATAGTCATTATCGTCATTATCGTCATTATCGTCATTATCGTCATTACCGGCATTACCGTCATTACCGTCATTACCGTCATTACCGTCATTACCGTCATTACCGTCATTACCGTCATTAATGTCATTACCGTCATTACCGTCATTACCGTCATTATCGTCTTTATCGTCACCATCGCCATCATCGTCATCATCGCCATCATCGCCATCATCGTCATCATCGTCATCATCGTCATCATCGTCATCATCGTCATCATCGTCATCATCGTCATCATCGTCATCATCGTCATCATCGTCATCATCGTCATCATCGTCATCATCGTCATCATCGTCATCATCGTCATCATCGTCATCATCGTCATCATCGTCATCATCGGCATCATCGTCATCATCGTCATTATCGTCATTATCGTCATTATCGTTTATCATCGTCATTACCGGCATTATCGGCATTATCGGCATTACCGTCATTACCGTCATTACCGTCATCATCGTCATCATCGTCATCATCGTCATTACCGTCATTATCGTCATTATCGTCATTATCGTCATTATCGGCATTATCGTCATTATCGGCATTATCGGCATTATCGGCATTATCGTCATCATCGTCATCATCGTCATTACCGTCATTATCGTCATTATCGTCATTATCGTCATTATCGGCATTATCGTCATTATCGGCATTATCGTCATTATCGGCATTATCGGCATTATCGTCATTATCGTCATTATCGTCATTATAGTCATTATCGTCATTATCGTCATTATCGTCATTATCGTCATTATCGTCATTATCGTCATTATCGTCATTATCGTCAGTATCGTCATTATCGTCATTATCGGCATTATCGTCATTATCGTCTTTATCGGCATTATCGTCATTATCGTCATTATAGTCATTATCGGCATTATCGGCATTATCGTCATTATCGTCATTATAGTCATTATCGTCATTATCATCATTATCGTCATTATCGTCATTATCGTCATTATCGGCATTATCGGCATTATCGGCATTATCGCCATTATAGTCATTATCGTCATTATCGTCATTACCGTCATTATCGTCATTATCGTCATTATCGTCATTATCGTCATTATCGTCATTATCGTCATTATCGTCATAATCGTCATAATCGTCATTATCGTCATTATCGTCATTATCGTCATTACCGGCATTACCGGCATTACCGTCATTACCGTCATTACCGTCATTACCGTCATTACCGTCATTACCGTCACTATCGTCATTATCGTCATTATCGTCATTATCGTCATTATCGTCAGTATCGTCATTATCGTCACCATCGCCATCATCGTCATCATCGTCATCATCGTCATCATCGTCATCATCGTCATCATCGTCATCATCGTCATCATCGTCATCATCGTCATCATCGTCATCATCGTCATCATCGTAATCATCGTCATCATCGTCATCATCGTCATCATCGTCACCATCGACACCATCGTCATCATCGTCACCATCGTCACCATCGTCACCATCGTCACCATCGTCATCATCGTCATCATCGTCATCATCGTCATCATCGTCATAATCGTCATCATCGTCGTCATCGTCGTCATCGTCGTCATCGTCGTCATCGTCATCATCGTCATCATCGTCATTATCGTCATTATCGTCATTATCGTCATTATCGGCATTATCGGCATTATCGGCATTATCGTCATTATCGTCATTATAGTCATTATCGTCATTATCGTCATTATCGTCATTATCGTCATTATCGTCATTATCGTCATTATCGTCATTATCGTCATTATCGTCATTATCGTCATTACCGTCATTACCGTCATTAACGTCATTACCGTCATTACCGTCATTACCGTCATTACCGTCATTACCGTCATTATCGTCTTTATCGTCACCATCGCCATCATCGTCATCATCGCCATCATCGCCATCATCGTCATCATCGTCATCATCGTCATCATCGTCATCATCGTCATCATCGTCATCATCGTCATCATCGTCATCATCGTCATCATCGCCATCATCGTCATCATCGTCATCATCGTCATCATCGTCATCATCGTCATCATCGTCATCATCGTCATCATCGTCATCATCGTCATCATCGTCATCATCGGCATCATCGTCATCATCGTCATTATCGTCATTATCGTCATTATCGTTTATCATCGTCATTACCGGCATTATCGGCATTATCGGCATTACCGTCATTACCGTCATTACCGTCATCATCGTCATCATCGTCATCATCGTCATTACCGTCATTATCGTCATTATCGTCATTATCGTCATTATCGGCATTATCGTCATTATCGGCATTATCGGCATTATCGGCATTATCGTCATCATCGTCATCATCGTCATTACCGTCATTATCGTCATTATCGTCATTATCGTCATTATCGGCATTATCGTCATTATCGGCATTATCGTCATTATCGGCATTATCGGCATTATCGTCATTATCGTCATTATAGTCATTATCGCCATTATCGTCATTATCGTCATTATCGTCATTATCGTCATTATCGTCATTATCGTCATTATCGTCATTATCGTCAGTATCGTCATTATCGTCATTATCGGCATTATCGTCATTATCGTCTTTATCGGCATTATCGTCATTATCGTCATTATAGTCATTATCGGCATTATCGGCATTATCGTCATTATCGTCATTATAGTCATTATCGTCATTATCATCATTATCGTCATTATCGTCATTATCGTCATTATCGGCATTATCGGCATTATCGGCATTATCGCCATTATAGTCACTATCGTCATTATCGTCATTACCGTCATTATCGTCATTATCGTCATTATCGTCATTATCGTCATTATCGTCATTATCGTCATTATCGTCATAATCGTCATAATCGTCATTATCGTCATTATCGTCATTATCGTCATTACCGGCATTACCGGCATTACCGTCATTACCGTCATTACCGTCATTACCGTCATTACCGTCATTACCGTCACTATCGTCATTATCGTCATTATCGTCATTATCGTCATCATCGTCATCATCGGCATCATCGTCATCATCGTCATCATCGTCATTATCGTCATTATCGTCATTATCGTTTATCATCGTCATTACCGGCATTATCGGCATTATCGGCATTACCGGCATTACCGTCATCATCGTCATCATCGTCATTACCGTCATTATCGTCATTATCGTCATTATCGTCATTATCGGCATTATCGGCATTATCGGCATTATCGGCATTATCGGCATTATCGGCATTATCGTCATCATCGTCATCATCGTCATCATCGTCATTACCGTCATTATCGTCATTATCGTCATTATCGTCATTATCGTCATTATCGGCATTATCGGCATTATCGTCATTATCGTCATTATAGTCATTATCGTCATTATCGTCATTATCGTCATTATCGTCATTATCGTCATTACCGTCATTATCGTCATTATCGTCATTATCGGCATTATCGGCATTATCGGCATTATCGGCATTATCGCCATTATCGCCATTATAGTCATTATCGTCATTATCGTCATTATCGTCATTACCGTCATTATCGTCTTTATCGTCATTATCGTCATTATCGTCATTATCGTCATTATCGTCATTATCGTCATTATCGTCATTACCGTCATTACCGTCATTACCGTCATTATCGTCTTTATCGTCACCATCGTCATCATCGTCATCATCGTCATCATCGTCATCATCGTCATCATCGTCATCATCGTCATCATCGTCATCATCGTCATCATCGTCATCATCGTCATCATCGTCATCATCGTCATCATCGTCCTCATCGTCGTCATCGTCGTCATCGTCATCATCGTCATCATCGTCATCATCGTCATTACCGTCATTATCGTCATTATCGTCATTATCGGCATTATCGGCATTATCGGCATTATCGCCATTATCGCCATTATAGTCATTATCGTCATTATCGTCATTATCGTCATTACCGTCATTATCGTCAATATCGTCATTATCGTCATTATCGTCATTATCGTCATTATCGTCATTATCGTCATTATCGTCATTATCGTCATAATCGTCATAATCGTCATTATCGTCATTATCGTCATTATCGTCATTACCGGCATTACCGGCATTACCGTCATTACCGTCATTACCGTCATTACCGTCATTACCGTCATTACCGTCACTATCGTCATTATCGTCATCATCGTCACCATCGCCATCATCGTCATCATCGTCATCATCGTCATCATCGTCATCATCGTCATCATCGTCATCATCGTCATCATCGTCACCATCGTCACCATCGCCATCATCGTCATCATCGCCATCATCGCCATCATCGTCATCATCGTCATCATCGTCATTATCGTCATCATCGTCATCATCGTCATCATCGTCATTATCGTCATTATCGTCGTCATCGTCGTCATCGTCATTATTGTCATTATCGGCATTATCGGCATTATCGTCATTATCGGCATTATCGGCATTATCGTCATTATCGTCATTATAGTCATTATCGTCATTATCGTCATTATCGTCATTATCGTCATTACCGGCATTACCGTCATTACCGTCATTACCGTCATTACCGTCATTACCGTCATTACCGTCATTACCGTCATTAACGTCATTAACGTCATTACCGTCATTACCGTCATTACCGTCATTACCGTCATTACCGTCATTATCGTCTTTATCGTCACCATCGCCATCATCGTCATCATCGCCATCATCGTCATCATCGTCATCATCGTCCTCATCGTCGTCATCGTCGTCATCGTCATCATCGTCATCATCGTCATCATCGTCATCATCGTCATCATCGTCATCATCGTCCTCATCGTCGTCATCGTCGTCATCGTCATCATCGTCATCATCGTCATCATCGTCATTACCGTCATTATCGTCATTATCGTCATTATCGTCATTATCGGCATTATCGGCATTATCGGCATTATCGGCATTATCGCCATTATAGTCATTATCGTCATTACCGTCATTATCGTCATTATCGTCATTATCGTCATTATCGTCATTATCGTCATTATCGTCATTATCGTCATTATCGTCATTATCGTCATTATCGTCATTATCGTCATAATCGTCATTATCGTCATTATCGTCATTATCGTCATTACCGGCATTTCCGGCATTACCGTCATTACCGTCATTACCGTCATTACCGTCATTACCGTCATTACCGTCACTATCGTCATTATCGTCATTATCGTCACCATCGCCATCATCGTCATCATCGTCATCATCGTCATCATCGTCATCATCGTCATCATCGTCATCATCGTCATCATCGTCATCATCGTCATCATCGTCATCATCGTAATCATCGTCATCATCGTCATCATCGTCATCATCGTCACCATCGACACCATCGTCATCATCGTCATCATCGTCATCATCGTCACCATCGTCACCATCGTCACCATCGTGATCATCGTCATCATCGTCATCATCGTCATAATCGTCATCATCGTCGTCATCGTCGTCATCGTCATCATCGTCGTCATCGTCGTCATCGTCATCATCGTCATCATCGTCATTATCGTCATTATCGTCATTATCGTCATTATCGGCATTATCGGCATTATCGGCATTATCGCCATTATCGCCATTATAGTCATTATCGTCATTATCGTCATTACCGTCATTATCGTCATTATCGTCATTATCGTCATTATCGTCATTATCGGCATTATCGTCATTATCGTCATTATAGTCATTATCGTCATTATCGTCATTATCGTCATTACCGGCATTACCGTCATTACCGTCATTACCGTCATTACCGTCATTAACGTCATTACCGTCATTACCGTCATTACCGTCATTACCGTCATTACCGTCATTACCGTCATTATCGTCTTTACCGTCACCATCGTCATCATCGTCATCATCGTCATCATCGCCATCATCGTCATCATCGTCATCATCGTCATCATCGTCATCATCGTCATCATCGTCATCATCGTCATCATCGTCACCATCGTCACCATCGCCATCATCGTCATCATCGCCATCATCGCCATCATCGTCATCATCGTCATCATCGTCATTATCGTCATCATCGTCATCATCGTCATCATCGTCATTATCGTCATTATCGTCGTCATCGTCGTCATCGTCATTATCGTCATTATCGGCATTATCGGCATTATCGTCATTATCGGCATTATCGGCATTATCGTCATTATCGTCATTATAGTCATTATCGTCATTATCGTCATTATCGTCATTATCGTCATTACCGGCATTACCGTCATTACCGTCATTACCGTCATTACCGTCATTACCGTCATTACCGTCATTAACGTCATTACCGTCATTACCGTCATTACCGTCATTACCGTCATTACCGTCATTATCGTCTTTATCGTCACCATCGCCATCATCGTCATCATCGCCATCATCGCCATCATCGTCATCATCGTCATCATCGTCATCATCGTCATCATCGTCATCATCGTCATCATCGTCATCATCGTCATCATCGTCATCATCGTCATCATCGTCATCATCGTCATCATCGTCATCATCGTCATCATCGTCATCATCGTCATCATCGTCATCATCGTCATCATCGGCATCATCGTCATCATCGTCATCATCGTCATTATCGTCATTATCGTCATTATCGTTTATCATCGTCATTACCGGCATTATCGGCATTATCGGCATTACCGTCATTACCGTCATCATCGTCATCATCGTCATTACCGTCATTATCGTCATTATCGTCATTATCGTCATTATCGTCATTATCGGCATTATCGTCATTATCGGCATTATCGGCATTATCGGCATTATCGGCATTATCGTCATCATCGTCATCATCGTCATTACCGTCATTATCGTCATTATCGTCATTATCGGCATTATCGTCATTATCGGCATTATCGTCATTATCGGCATTATCGGCATTATCGTCATTATCGTCATTATAGTCATTATCGTCATTATCGTCATTATCGTCATTATCGTCATTATCGTCATTACCGTCATTATCGTCATTATCGGCATTATCGGCATTATCGGCATTATCGCCATTATAGTCATTATCGTCATTATCGTCATTATCGTCATTACCGTCATTATCGTCTTTATCGTCATTATCGTCATTATCGTCATTATCGTCATTATCGTCATTATCGTCATTATCGTCATTACCGTCATTACCGTCATTACCGTCATTATCGTCTTTATCGTCACCATCGTCATCATCGTCATCATCGTCATCATCGTCATCATCGTCATCATCGTCATCATCGTCATCATCGTCATCATCGTCATCATCGTCATCATCGTCATCATCGTCATCATCGTCATCATCGTCATCATCGTCCTCATCGTCGTCATCGTCGTCATCGTCATCATCGTCATCATCGTCATCATCGTCATTACCGTCATTATCGTCATTATCGTCATTATCGGCATTATCGGCATTATCGGCATTATCGGCATTATCGCCATTATAGTCATTATCGTCATTATCGTCATTATCGTCATTACCGTCATTATCGTCATTATCGTCATTATCGTCATTATCGTCATTATCGTCATTATCGTCATTATCGTCATAATCGTCATAATCGTCATTATCGTCATTATCGTCATTATCGTCATTACCGGCATTACCGGCATTACCGTCATTACCGTCATTACCGTCATTACCGTCATTACCGTCATTACCGCCACTATCGTCATTATCGTCATTATCGTCACCATCGCCATCATCGTCATCATCGTCATCATCGTCATCATCGTCATCATCGTCATCATCGTCATCATCGTCATCATCGTCACCATCGTCACCATCGCCATCATCGTCATCATCGCCATCATCGCCATCATCGTCATCATCGTCATCATCGTCATTATCGTCATCATCGTCATCATCGTCATCATCGTCATTATCGTCATTATCGTCGTCATCGTCGTCATCGTCATTATCGTCATTATCGGCATTATCGGCATTATCGTCATTATCGGCATTATCGGCATTATCGTCATTATCGTCATTATAGTCATTATCGTCATTATCGTCATTATCGTCATTATCGTCATTACCGGCATTACCGTCATTACCGTCATTACCGTCATTACCGTCATTACCGTCATTACCGTCATTAACGTCATTACCGTCATTACCGTCATTACCGTCATTACCGTCATTACCGTCATTACCGTCATTATCGTCTTTATCGTCACCATCGCCATCATCGTCATCATCGCCATCATCGCCATCATCGTCATCATCGTCATCATCGTCATCATCGTCATCATCGTCATCATCGTCATCATCGTCATCATCGTCATCATCGTCATCATCGTCATCATCGTCATCATCGTCATCATCGTCATCATCGTCATCATCGGCATCATCGTCATCATCGTCATCATCGTCATTATCGTCATTATCGTCATTATCGTTTATCATCGTCATTACCGGCATTATCGGCATTATCGGCATTACCGTCATTACCGTCATCATCGTCATCATCGTCATTACCGTCATTATCGTCATTATCGTCATTATCGTCATTATCGGCATTATCGTCATTATCGGCATTATCGGCATTATCGGCATTATCGGCATTATCGTCATTATCGGCATTATCGTCATTATCGGCATTATCGGCATTATCGTCATTATCGTCATTATAGTCATTATCGTCATTATCGTCATTATCGTCATTATCGTCATTATCGTCATTACCGTCATTATCGTCATTATCGGCATTATCGGCATTATCGGCATTATCGCCATTATAGTCATTATCGTCATTATCGTCATTATCGTCATTACCGTCATTATCGTCTTTATCGTCATTATCGTCATTATCGTCATTATCGTCATTATCGTCATTATCGTCATTATCGTCATTACCGTCATTACCGTCATTACCGTCATTATCGTCTTTATCGTCACCATCGTCATCATCGTCATCATCGTCATCATCGTCATCATCGTCATCATCGTCATCATCGTCATCATCGTCATCATCGTCATCATCGTCATCATCGTCATCATCGTCCTCATCGTCGTCATCGTCGTCATCGTCATCATCGTCATCATCGTCATCATCGTCATTACCGTCATTATCGTCATTATCGTCATTATCGGCATTATCGGCATTATCGGCATTATCGGCATTATCGCCATTATAGTCATTATCGTCATTATCGTCATTATCGTCATTACCGTCATTATCGTCATTATCGTCATTATCGTCATTATCGTCATTATCGTCATTATCGTCATTATCGTCATAATCGTCATAATCGTCATTATCGTCATTATCGTCATTATCGTCATTACCGGCATTACCGGCATTACCGTCATTACCGTCATTACCGTCATTACCGTCATTACCGTCATTACCGCCACTATCGTCATTATCGTCATTATCGTCACCATCGCCATCATCGTCATCATCGTCATCATCGTCATCATCGTCATCATCGTCATCATCGTCATCATCGTCATCATCGTCACCATCGTCACCATCGCCATCATCGTCATCATCGCCATCATCGCCATCATCGTCATCATCGTCATCATCGTCATTATCGTCATCATCGTCATCATCGTCATCATCGTCATTATCGTCATTATCGTCGTCATCGTCGTCATCGTCATTATCGTCATTATCGGCATTATCGGCATTATCGTCATTATCGGCATTATCGGCATTATCGTCATTATCGTCATTATAGTCATTATCGTCATTATCGTCATTATCGTCATTATCGTCATTACCGGCATTACCGTCATTACCGTCATTACCGTCATTACCGTCATTACCGTCATTACCGTCATTAACGTCATTACCGTCATTACCGTCATTACCGTCATTACCGTCATTACCGTCATTATCGTCTTTATCGTCACCATCGCCATCATCGTCATCATCGCCATCATCGCCATCGTCGTCATCATCGTCATCATCGTCATCATCGTCATCATCGTCATCATCGTCATCATCGTCATCATCGTCATCATCGTCATCATCGTCATCATCGTCATCATCGTCATCATCGTCATCATCGTCATCATCGTCATCATCGGCATCATCGTCATCATCGTCATCATCGTCATTATCGTCATTATCGTCATTATCGTTTATCATCGTCATTACCGGCATTATCGGCATTATCGGCATTACCGTCATTACCGTCATCATCGTCATCATCGTCATTACCGTCATTATCGTCATTATCGTCATTATCGTCATTATCGGCATTATCGTCATTATCGGCATTATCGGCATTATCGGCATTATCGGCATTATCGTCATCATCGTCATCATCGTCATTACCGTCATTACCGTCATTATCGTCATTATCGGCATTATCGTCATTATCGGCATTATCGTCATTATCGGCATTATCGGCATTATCGTCATTATCGTCATTATAGTCATTATCGTCATTATCGTCATTATCGTCATTATCGTCATTATCGTCATTACCGTCATTATCGTCATTATCGTCATTATCGGCATTATCGGCATTATCGGCATTATCGGCATTATCGCCATTATAGTCATTATCGTCATTATCGTCATTATCGTCATTACCGTCATTATCGTCTTTATCGGCATTATCGTCATTATCGTCATTATCGTCATTATCGTCATTATCGTCATTATCGTCATAATCGTCATAATCGTCATTATCGTCATTATCGTCATTATCGTCATTATCGTCATTATCGTCACCATCGCCATCATCGTCATCATCGTCATCATCGTCATCATCGTCATCATCGTCATCATCGTCATCATCGTCATCATCGTCACCATCGTCACCATCGCCATCATCGTCATCATCGCCATCATCGCCATCATCGTCATCATCGTCATCATCGTCATTATCGTCATCATCGTCATCATCGTCATCATCGTCATCATCGTCATTATCGTCATTATCGTCGTCATCGTCGTCATCGTCATTATCGTCATTATCGGCATTATCGGCATTATCGTCATTATCGGCATTATCGGCATTATCGTCATTATCGTCATTATAGTCATTATCGTCATTATCGTCATTATCGTCATTACCGGCATTACCGTCATTACCGTCATTACCGTCATTACCGTCATTACCGTCATTACCGTCATTAACGTCATTACCGTCATTACCGTCATTACCGTCATTACCGTCATTATCGTCTTGATCGTCACCATCGCCATCATCGTCATCATCGCCATCATCGCCATCATCGTCATCATCGTCATCATCGTCATCATCGTCATCATCGTCATCATCGTCATCATCGTCATCATCGTCATCATCGTCATCATCGTCATCATCGTCATCATCGTCATCATCGTCATCATCGTCATCATCGTCATCATCGTCATCATCGTCATCATCGTCATCATCGTCATCATCGTCATCATCGTCATCATCGTCATCATCGGCATCATCGTCATCATCGTCATTATCGTCATTATCGTCATTATCGTTTATCATCGTCATTACCGGCATTATCGGCATTATCGGCATTACCGTCATTACCGTCATTACCGTCATCATCGTCATCATCGTCATCATCGTCATCATCGTCATTACCGTCATTATCGTCATTATCGTCATTATCGTCATTATCGGCATTATCGTCATTATCGGCATTATCGGCATTATCGGCATTATCGGCATTATCGTCATCATCGTCATCATCGTCATTACCGTCATTATCGTCATTATCGTCATTATCGTCATTATCGGCATTATCGTCATTATCGGCATTATCGTCATTATCGGCATTATCGGCATTATCGTCATTATCGTCATTATAGTCATTATCGTCATTATCGTCATTATCGTCATTATCGTCATTATCGTCATTATCGTCATTATCGTCATTATCGTCAGTATCGTCATTATCGTCATTATCGGCATTATCGTCATTATCGTCTTTATCGGCATTATCGTCATTATCGTCATTATAGTCATTATCGGCATTATCGGCATTATCGTCATTATCGTCATTATAGTCATTATCGTCATTATCATCATTATCGTCATTATCGTCATTATCGTCATTATCGGCATTATCGGCATTATCGGCATTATCGCCATTATAGTCATTATCGTCATTATCGTCATTACCGTCATTATCGTCATTATCGTCATTATCGTCATTATCGTCATTATCGTCATTATCGTCATTATCGTCATAATCGTCATAATCGTCATTATCGTCATAATCGTCATAATCGTCATTATCGTCATTATCGTCATTATCGTCATTACCGGCATTACCGGCATTACCGTCATTACCGTCATTACCGTCATTACCGTCATTACCGTCATTACCGTCACTATCGTCATTATCGTCATTATCGTCACCATCGCCATCATCGTCATCATCGTCATCATCGTCATCATCGTCATCATCGTCATCATCGTCATCATCGTCACCATCGTCACCATCGCCATCATCGTCATCATCGCCATCATCGCCATCATCGTCATCATCGTCATCATCGTCATTATCGTCATCATCGTCATCATCGTCATCATCGTCATTATCGTCATTATCGTCGTCATCGTCGTCATCGTCATTATCGTCATTATCGGCATTATCGGCATTATCGTCATTATCGGCATTATCGGCATTATCGTCATTATCGTCATTATAGTCATTATCGTCATTATCGTCATTATCGTCATTATCGTCATTACCGGCATTACCGTCATTACCGTCATTACCGTCATTACCGTCATTACCGTCATTACCGTCATTAACGTCATTACCGTCATTACCGTCATTACCGTCATTACCGTCATTACCGTCATTATCGTCTTTATCGTCACCATCGCCATCATCGTCATCATCGCCATCATCGCCATCATCGTCATCATCGTCAACATCGTCATCATCGTCATCATCGTCATCATCGTCATCATCGTCATCATCGTCATCATCGTCATCATCGTCATCATCGTCATCATCGTCATCATCGTCATCATCGTCATCATCGTCATCATCGTCATCATTGTCATCATCGTCATCATCGTCATCATCGGCATCATCGTCATCATCGTCATCATCGTCATTATCGTCATTATCGTCATTATCGTTTATCATCGTCATTACCGGCATTATCGGCATTATCGGCATTACCGTCATTACCGTCATCATCGTCATCATCGTCATCATCGTCATTACCGTCATTATCGTCATTATCGTCATTATCGTCATTATCGGCATTATCGTCATTATCGGCATTATCGGCATTATCGGCATTATCGGCATTATCGTCATCATCGTCATCATTGTCATTACCGTCATTATCGTCATTATCGTCATTATCGGCATTATCGTCATTATCGGCATTATCGTCATTATCGGCATTATCGGCATTATCGTCAATATCGTCATTATAGTCATTATCGTCATTATCGTCATTATCGTCATTATCGTCATTATCGTCATTACCGTCATTATCGTCATTATCGTCATTATCGGCATTATCGGCATTATCGGCATTATCGGCATTATCGGCACTATCGCCATTATAGTCATTATCGTCATTATCGTCATTATCGTCATTACCGTCATTATCGTCATTATCGTCATTATCGTCATTATCGTCATTATCGTCATTATCGTCATTATCGTCATTATCGTCATTATCGTCATAATCGTCATAATCGTCATTATCGTCATTATCGTCATTATCGTCATTATCGTCATTATCGTCACCATCGCCATCATCGTCATCATCGTCATCATCGTCATCATCGTCATCATCGTCATCATCGTCACCATCGTCACCATCGCCATCATCGTCATCATCGCCATCATCGCCATCATCGTCATCATCGTCATCATCGTCATTATCGTCATCATCGTCATCATCGTCATCATCGTCATCATCGTCATTATCGTCATTATCGTCGTCATCGTCGTCATCGTCATTATCGTCATTATCGGCATTATCGACATTATCGTCATTATCGGCATTATCGGCATTATCGTCATTATCGTCATTATAGTCATTATCGTCATTATCGTCATTATCGTCATTATCGTCATTACCGGCATTACCGTCATTACCGTCATTACCGTCATTACCGTCATTACCGTCATTACCGTCATTAACGTCATTACCGTCATTACCGTCATTACCGTCATTACCGTCATTACCGTCATTATCGTCTTTATCGTCACCATCGCCATCATCGTCATCATCGCCATCATCGCCATCATCGTCATCATCGTCATCATCGTCATCATCGTCATCATCGTCATCATCGTCATCATCGTCATCATCGTCATCATCGTCATCATCGTCATCATCGTCATCATCGTCATCATCGTCATCATCGTCATCATCGTCATCATCGGCATCATCGTCATCATCGTCATTATCGTCATTATCGTCATTATCGTTTATCATCGTCATTACCGGCATTATCGGCATTATCGGCATTACCGTCATTACCGTCATTACCGTCATCATCGTCATCATCGTCATCATCGTCATTACCGTCATTATCGTCATTATCGTCATTATCGTCATTATCGGCATTATCGTCATTATCGGCATTATCGGCATTATCGGCATTATCGTCATCATCGTCATCATCGTCATTACCGTCATTATCGTCATTATCGTCATTATCGGCATTATCGTCATTATCGGCATTATCGTCATTATCGGCATTATCGGCATTATCGTCATTATCGTCATTATAGTCATTATCGTCATTATCGTCATTATCGTCATTATCGTCATTATCGTCATTATCGTCATTATCGTCATTATCGTCAGTATCGTCATTATCGTCATTATCGGCATTATCGTCATTATCGTCTTTATCGGCATTATCGTCATTATCGTCATTATAGTCATTATCGGCATTATCGGCATTATCGTCATTATCGTCATTATAGTCATTATCGTCATTATCATCATTATCGTCATTATCGTCATTATCGTCATTATCGGCATTATCGGCATTATCGGCATTATCGCCATTATAGTCATTATCGTCATTATCGTCATTACCGTCATTATCGTCATTATCGTCATTATCGTCATTATCGTCATTATCGTCATTATCGTCATTATCGTCATAATCGTCATAATCGTCATTATCGTCATTATCGTCATTATCGTCATTACCGGCATTACCGGCATTACCGTCATTACCGTCATTACCGTCATTACCGTCATTACCGTCATTACCGTCATTACCGTCACTATCGTCATTATCGTCATTATCGTCATTATCGTCATTATCGTCAGTATCGTCATTATCGTCACCATCGCCATCATCGTCATCATCGTCATCATCGTCATCATCGTCATCATCGTCATCATCGTCATCATCGTCATCATCGTCATCATCGTCATCATCGTCATCATCGTCATCATCGTCATCATCGTCATCATCGTAATCATCGTCATCATCGTCATCATCGTCATCATCGTCACCATCGACACCATCGTCATCATCGTCACCATCGTCACCATCGTCACCATCGTCACCATCGTCATCATCGTCATCATCGTCATCATCGTCATCATCGTCATAATCGTCATCATCGTCGTCATCGTCGTCATCGTCGTCATCGTCGTCATCGTCATCATCGTCATCATCGTCATTATCGTCATTATCGTCATTATCGTCATTATCGGCATTATCGGCATTATCGGCATTATCGTCATTATCGTCATTATAGTCATTATCGTCATTATCGTCATTATCGTCATTATCGTCATTATCGTCATTATCGTCATTATCGTCATTATCGTCATTATCGTCATTATCGTCATTATCGTCATTATCATCATTATCGTCATTATTGTCATTATCGTCATTACCGGCATTATCGTCATTACCGGCATTACCGTCATTACCGTCATTACCGTCATTACCGTCATTACCGTCATTAACGTCATTACCGTCATTACCGTCATTACCGTCATTACCGTCATTAC
Source organism: Andrena chrysosceles (assembly GCA_963855975.1). NCBI lineage: Eukaryota > Metazoa > Arthropoda > Insecta > Hymenoptera > Andrenidae > Andrena > Andrena chrysosceles. Next base: position 1,089,257 of record CAWLCU010000594.1, read on the forward strand.
CGTCATCATCGTCATCATCGTCATCATCGTCATCATCGTCATCATCGTCATCATCGTCATCATCGTCATCATCGTCATCATCGTCATCATCGTAATCATCGTCATCATCGTCATCATCGTCATCATCGTCACCATCGACACCATCGTCATCATCGTCACCATCGTCACCATCGTCACCATCGTCACCATCGTCATCATCGTCATCATCGTCATCATCGTCATCATCGTCATAATCGTCATCATCGTCGTCATCGTCGTCATCGTCGTCATCGTCGTCATCGTCATCATCGTCATCATCGTCACCATCGTCACCATCGCCATCATCGTCATCATCGCCATCATCGCCATCATCGTCATCATCGTCATCATCGTCATTATCGTCATCATCGTCATCATCGTCATCATCGTCATTATCGTCATTATCGTCGTCATCGTCGTCATCGTCATTATCGTCATTATCGGCATTATCGGCATTATCTTCATTATCGGCATTATCGGCATTATCGTCATTATCGTCATTATAGTCATTATCGTCATTATCGTCATTATCGTCATTATCGTCATTACCGGCATTACCGTCATTACCGTCATTACCGTCATTACCGTCATTACCGTCATTACCGTCATTAACGTCATTACCGTCATTACCGTCATTACCGTCATTACCGTCATTACCGTCATTACCGTCATTATCGTCTTTATCGTCACCATCGCCATCATCGTCATCATCGCCATCATCGCCATCATCGTCATCATCGTCAACATCGTCATCATCGTCATCATCGTCATCATCGTCATCATCGTCATCATCGTCATCATCGTCATCATCGTCATCATCGTCATCATCGTCATCATCGTCATCATCGTCATCATTGTCATCATCGTCATCATCGTCATCATCGGCATCATCGTCATCATCGTCATCATCGTCATTATCGTCATTATCGTCATTATCGTTTATCATCGTCATTACCGGCATTATCGGCATTATCGGCATTACCGTCATTACCGTCATCATCGTCATCATCGTCATCATCGTCATTACCGTCATTATCGTCATTATCGTCATTATCGTCATTATCGGCATTATCGTCATTATCGGCATTATCGGCATTATCGGCATTATCGGCATTATCGTCATCATCGTCATCATCGTCATTACCGTCATTATCGTCATTATCGTCATTATCGGCATTATCGTCATTATCGGCATTATCGTCATTATCGGCATTATCGGCATTATCGTCATTATCGTCATTATAGTCATTATCGTCATTATCGTCATTATCGTCATTATCGTCATTATCGTCATTACCGTGATTATCGTCATTATCGTCATTATCGGCATTATCGGCATTATCGGCATTATCGCCATTATAGTCATTATCGTCATTATCGTCATTATCGTCATTACCGTCATTATCGTCATTATCGTCATTATCGTCATTATCGTCATTATCGTCATTATCGTCATTATCGTCATTATCGTCATTATCGTCATAATCGTCATAATCGTCATTATCGTCATTATCGTCATTATCGTCATTATCGTCATTATCGTCACCATCGCCATCATCGTCATCATCGTCATCATCGTCATCATCGTCATCATCGTCATCATCGTCACCATCGTCACCATCGCCATCATCGTCATCATCGCCATCATCGCCATCATCGTCATCATCGTCATCATCGTCATTATCGTCATCATCGTCATCATCGTCATCATCGTCATCATCGTCATTATCGTCATTATCGTCGTCATCGTCGTCATCGTCATTATCGTCATTATCGGCATTATCGGCATTATCGTCATTATCGGCATTATCGGCATTATCGTCATTATCGTCATTATAGTCATTATCGTCATTATCGTCATTATCGTCATTATCGTCATTACCGGCATTACCGTCATTACCGTCATTACCGTCATTACCGTCATTACCGTCATTACCGTCATTAACGTCATTACCGTCATTACCGTCATTACCGTCATTACCGTCATTACCGTCTTTATCGTCACCATCGCCATCATCGTCATCATCGCCATCATCGCCATCATCGTCATCATCGTCATCATCGTCATCATCGTCATCATCGTCATCATCGTCATCATCGTCATCATCGTCATCATCGTCATCATCGTCATCATCGTCATCATCGTCATCATCGTCATCATCGTCATCATCGTCATCATCGTCATCATCGTCATCATCGTCATTATCGTCATTATCGTCATTATCGTTTATCATCGTCATTACCGGCATTATCGGCATTATCGGCATTACCGTCATTACCGTCATTACCGTCATCATCGTCATCATCGTCATCATCGTCATTACCGTCATTATCGTCATTATCGTCATTATCGTCATTATCGGCATTATCGTCATTATCGGCATTATCGGCATTATCGGCATTATCGTCATCATCGTCATCATCGTCATTACCGTCATTATCGTCATTATCGTCATTATCGTCATTATCGGCATTATCGTCATTATCGGCATTATCGTCATTATCGGCATTATCGGCATTATCGTCATTATCGTCATTATAGTCATTATCGTCATTATCGTCATTATCGTCATTATCGTCATTATCGTCATTATCGTCATTATCGTCATTATCGTCAGTATCGTCATTATCGTCATTATCGGCATTATCGTCATTATCGTCTTTATCGGCATTATCGTCATTATCGTCATTATAGTCATTATCGGCATTATCGGCATTATCGTCATTATCGTCATTATAGTCATTATCGTCATTATCATCATTATCGTCATTATCGTCATTATCGTCATTATCGGCATTATCGGCATTATCGGCATTATCGCCATTATAGTCATTATCGTCATTATCGTCATTACCGTCATTATCGTCATTATCGTCATTATCGTCATTATCGTCATTATCGTCATTATCGTCATTATCGTCATAATCGTCATAATCGTCATTATCGTCATTATCGTCATTATCGTCATTACCGGCATTACCGGCATTACCGTCATTACCGTCATTACCGTCATTACCGTCATTACCGTCATTACCGTCACTATCGTCATTATCGTCATTATCGTCATTATCGTCATTATCGTCAGTATCGTCATTATCGTCACCATCGCCATCATCGTCATCATCGTCATCATCGTCATCATCGTCATCATCGTCATCATCGTCATCATCGTCATCATCGTCATCATCGTCATCATCGTCATCATCGTCATCATCGTCATCATCGTCATCATCGTAATCATCGTCATCATCGGCATCATCGTCATCATCGTCACCATCGACACCATCGTCATCATCGTCACCATCGTCACCATCGTCACCATCGTCACCATCGTCATCATCGTCATCATCGTCATCATCGTCATCATCGTCATAATCGTCATCATCGTCGTCATCGTCGTCATCGTCGTCATCGTCGTCATCGTCATCATCGTCATCATCGTCATTATCGTCATTATCGTCATTATCGTCATTATCGGCATTATCGGCATTATCGGCATTATCGTCATTATCGTCATTATAGTCATTATCGTCATTATCGTCATTATCGTCATTATCGTCATTATCGTCATTATCGTCATTATCGTCATTATCGTCATTATCGTCATTATCGTCATTATCGTCATTATCGTCATTATCATCATTATCGTCATTATTGTCATTATCGTCATTACCGGCATTATCGGCATTACCGCCATTACCGTCATTGCTGTCATTACCGGCATTACCGGCATTACCGTCATTACCGTCATTACCGTCATTACCGTCATTACCGTCATTACCGTCATTACCGTCATTACCATCATTACCATCATTACCGTCATTACCGTCATTACCGTCATTACCGTCATTACAGTCATTATCGTCATTATCGTCATTATCGTTATTATCTTCATTATCGTCATTATCGTCATTATCGTCATTATCGTCATTATCGTCATCATCGTCATCATCGTCATCATCGTCATCATCGTCATCATCGTCATCATCGTCATCATCGTCATTACCGTCATTATCGTCATTATCGTCATTATCGGCATTATCGTCATTATCGGCATTATCGTCATTATCGGCATTATCGGCATTATCGTCATCATCGTCATCATCGTCATTACCGTCATTATCGTCATTATCGTCATTATCGTCATTATCGGCATTATCGTCATTATCGGCATTATCGTCATTATCGGCATTATCGGCATTATCGTCATTATCGTCATTATAGCCATTATCGTCATTATCGTCATTATCGTCATTATAGTCATTATCGTCATTATCGTCAGTATCGTCATTATCGTCATTATCGGCATTATCGTCATTATCGTCTTTATCGGCATTATCGTCATTATAGTCATTATCGTCATTACCGTCATTATCGTCATTATCGTCATTATCGGCATTATCGTCATTACCGTCATTACCGTCATTACCGGCATTACCGTCATTACCGTCATTACCGTCATTACCGTCATTACCGTCATTATCGTCATTATCGTCATTATCGTCATTATCGTCATTATCGTCATTATCGTCATTATCGTCATTATCGTCATTATCGTCATTATCGTCATTATCGTCATTATCATCATTATCGTCATTATTGTCATTATCGTCATTACCGGCATTATCGGCATTACCGCCATTACCGTCATTACCGTCATTGCTGTCATTACCGGCATTACCGTCATTACCGTCATTACCGTCATTACCGTCATTACCGTCATTACCATCATTACCATCATTACCGTCATTACCGTCATTACCGTCATTACCGTCATTACAGTCATTATCGTCATTATCGTCATTATCGTCATTATCTTCATTATCGTCATTATCGTCATTATCGTCATCATCGTCATCATCGTCATCATCGTCATTATCGTCATTATCGTCATTATCGGCATTATCGACGTTATCGTCATTATAGTAATTATCGTCATTATCGTCATCATCGTCATTATCGTCATCATCGTCATCATCGTCATCATCGTCATCATCGTCATCATCGTCATCATCGTCATCATCGTCGTCATCGTCGTCATCGTCGTCATCGTCGTCATCGTCATCATCGTCATTATCGTCATTATCGTCATTATCGTCATTATCGTCATTATCGGCATTATCGTCATTATCGGCATTATCGGCATTATCGTCATTATCGTCATTATAGTCATTATCGTCATTATCGTAATTATCGTCATTATCGTCATCATCGTCATCTTCGTCATCATCGTCAACATCGTCATCATCGCCATCATCGTCATCATCGTCATCATCGTCCTCATCGTCATTATCGTCATTATAGTCATTATCGTCATTATCATCATTATCGTCATTATCGTCATTATCGTCATTATCGTCATTATCGTCATTATCGTCATTACCGGCATTATCGGCATTATCGGCATTACCGTCATTACCGTCATTACTGGCATTACCGGCATTACCGGCATTACCGGCATTACCGTCATTACCGGCATTACCGTCATTACCGTCATTACCGTCATTACCGTCATTACCGTCATTACCGTCATTACCTTTATTACCGTCATCATCGTCATTACCGTCATTATCGTCATTATCGTCATTATCGGCATTATCGTCATTATCGTCATTATCGTCATTATCGTCATTATCGTCATCATCGTCATTATCGTCATTATCGTCATTATCGGCATTATCGTCATTATCGTCATTATAGTCATTATCGGCATTACCGTCATTACTGTCATTACCGTCATTACCGTCATTACCGTCATTACCGGCATTACCGTCATTACCGTCATTACCGTCATTACCGTCATTACCGTCATTATCGTCATTATCGTCATTACCGTCATTACCGTCATTACCGTCATTATCGTCATTATCGTCATTATCGTCAGTATCGTCATTACCGTCATCATCGTCACCATCGTCACCATCGTCATCATCGTCATCATCGTCATCATCGTCATCATCGTCATCATCGTCATCATCGTCGTCATCGTCGTCATCGTCGTCATCGTCGTCATCGTCATCATCGTCATCATCGTCATTACCGTCATTATCGTCATTATCGTTATTATCGTCATTATCGTCATTATCGTCATTATCGGCATTATCGGCATTATCGGCATTATCGTCATTATAGTCATTATAGTCATTATCGTCATTATCGTCATTATCGTCATTATCGTCATTATCGTCATTATCGTCATTATCGTCATTATCGTCATTATCGTCATCATCGTCATTATCGTCATTATCGTCATTATCGTCATTATCGGCATTATCGTCATTATCGTCATTATAGTAATTATCGTCATTATCGTCATCATCGTCATTATCGTCATCATCGTCATCATCGTCATCATCGTCATCATCGTCATCATCGTCGTCATCGTCGTCATCGTCGTCATCGTCGTCATCGTCGTCATCGTCATCATCGTCATTATCGTCATTATCGTCATTATCGTCATTATCGGCATTATCGTCATTATCGGAATTATCGGCATTATCGTCATTGTCGTCATTATAGTCATTATCGTCATTATCGTAATTATCGTCATTATCGTCATTATCGTCATTATCGTCATCATCGCCATTATCGTCATCATCGCCATCATCGTCATCATCGCCATCATCGTCATCTTCGTCATCATCGTCATCATCGTCATCATCGCCATCATCGTCATCATCGTCATCATCGTCCTCATCGTCGTCATCGTCGTCATCGTCATCATCGTCATCATCGTCATCATCGTCATTACCGTCATTATCGTCATTATCGTCATTATCGTCATTATCGGCATTATCGGCATTATCGGCATTATAGTCATTATCGTCATTACCGTCATTATCGTCATTATCGTCATTATCGTCATTATCGTCATTATCGTAATTATCGGCATTATCGTCATTATCGTCATTATAGTCATTATCGTCATTATCGTCATCATCGTCATCATCGTCATCATCGTCATCATCGTCATCATCGTCATCATCGTCATCATCGTCGTCATCGTCATCATCGTCATCATCGTCATTACCGTCAATATCATCATTATCGTCATTATCGGCATTATCGGCATTATCGGCATTATCGGCATTATCGTCATTAACGTCATTACCGTCATTACCGTCATTACCGTCATTATCGTCTTTATCGTCACCATCGCCATCAGCGTCATCATCGCCATCATCGCCATCATAGTCATCATCGTCATCATAGTCATCATCGTCACCATCGTCACCATCGTCATCATTGTCATCATCGTCATCATCGTCATCATCGTCATCATCGTCATCATCGTCATAATCGTCATCATCGTCATCATCGTCCTCATCGTCGTCATCGTCGTCATCGTCATCATCGTCATCATCGTCATCATCGTCATTACCGTCATTATCGTCATTATCGTCATTATCGTCATTATCGGCATTATCGGCATTATCGGCATTATCGTCATTATCGTCATTATCGTCATTATCATCATTATCGTCATTATCGTCATTATCGTCATTATCGTCATTATCGTCATTATCGTCATTACCGGCATTATCGGCATTATCGGCATTACCGTCATTACCGTCATTACTGGCATTACCGGCATTACCGGCATTACCGGCATTACCGTCATTACCGTCATTAACGTCATTACCGTCATTACCGTCATTACCGTCATTACCGTCATTACCTTTATTACCGTCATCATCGTCATTACCGTCATTATCGTCATTATCGTCATTATCGTCATTATCGTCATTATCGTCATTATCGTCATCATCGTCATTATCGTCATTATCGTCATTATCGGCATTATCGTCATTATCGTCATTATAGTCATTATCGTCATTATCGTCATCATCGTCATTATCGTCATCATCGTCATCATCGTCATCATCGTCATCATCGTCATCATCGTCGTCATCGTCGTCATCGTCATCATCGTCATTATCGTCATTATCGTCATTATCGTCATTATCGGCATTATCGTCATTATCGTCATTATAGTCATTATCGGCATTACCGTCATTACCGTCATTACCGTCATTACCGTCATTACCGTCATTACCGTCATTACTGGCATTACCGTCATTACCGTCATTACCGTCATTACCGTCATTATCGTCATTATCGTCATTACCGTCATTACCGTCATTACCGTCATTACCTTTATTACCGTCATTACCGTCATTATCGTCATTATCGTCATTATCGTCAGTATCGTCATTACCGTCATCATCGTCACCATCGTCACCATCTTCATCATCGTCATCATCGTCATCATCGTCATCATCGTCGTCATCGTCGTCATCGTCGTCATCGTCGTTATCGTCGTCATCGTCATCATCGTCATCATCGTCATTACCGTCATTATCGTCATTATCGTCATTATCGTTATTATCGTCATTATCGTCATTATCGGCATTATCGGCATTATCGGCATTATCGTCATTATAGTCATTATAGTCATTATGGTCATTATCGTCATTATCTTCATTATCGTCATTATCGTCATTATCGTCATTATCGTCATTATCGTCATTATCGTCATTATCGTCATTATCGTCATCATCGTCATTATCGTCATTATCGTCATTATCGGCATTATCGTCATTATCGTCATTATAGTCATTATCGTCATTATCGTCATCATCGTCATTATCGTCATCATCGTCATCATCGTCATCATCGTCATCATCGTCATCATCGTCATCATCGTCGTCATCGTCGTCATCGTCGTCATCGGCGTCATCGTCATCATCGTCATAATCGTCATTATCGTCATTATCGTCATTATCGTCATTATCGGCATTATCGTCATTATCGGCATTATCGGCATTATCGTCATTATCGTCATTATAGTCATTATCGTCATTATCGTAATTATCGTCATTATCGTCATTATCGTCATCATCGCCATTATCGTCATCATCGCCATCATCGTCATCATCGCCATCATCGTCATCTTCGTCATCATCGTCATCATCGTCATCATCGTCATCATCGTCATCATCGACGTCATCGTCGTCATCGTCGTCATCGTCGTCATCGTCATCATCGTCATCATCGTCATTACCGTCATTATCGTCATTATCGTCATTATCGGCATTATCTGCATTATCGGCATTATCGTCATTATCGTCATTATAGTCATTATCGTCATTATCGTCATCATCGTCATCATCGTCATCATCGTCATCATCGTCATCATCGTCATCATCGTCGTCATCGTCATCATCGTCATCATCGTCATTACCGTCAATATCATCATTATCGTCATTATCGGCATTATCGGCATTATCGTCATTACCGTCATTACCGTCATTACCGTCATTATCGTCTTTATCGACACCATCGCCATCAGCGTCATCATCGCCATCATCGCCATCATAGTCATCATCGTCATCATCGTCACCATCGTCACCATCGTCATCATTGTCATCATCGTCATCATCGTCATCATCGTCATCATCGTCATCATCGTCATCATCGTCATCATCGTCATCATCGTCCTCATCGTCGTCATCGTCGTCATCGTCATCATCGTCATCATCGTCATCATCGTCATTACCGTCATTATCGTCATTATCGTCATTATCGTCATTATCGTCATTATCGTCATTATCGTCATTATCGTCATAATCGTCATTATCGTCATTATCGTCATTATCGTCATTACCGGCATTACCGGCATTACCGTCATTACCGTCATTACCGTCATTACAGTCATTACCGTCATTACCGTCACTATCGTCATTATCGTCATTATCGTCATTATCGTCAGTATCGTCATTATCGTTACCATCGCCATCATCGTCATCATCGTCATCATCGTCATCATCGTCATCATCGTCATCATCGTCATCATCGTCATCATCGTCATCATCGTCATCATCGTAATCATCGTCATCATCGTCATCATCGTCATCATCGTCACCATCGACACCATCGTCATCATCGTCATCATCGTCGCCATCGTCACCATCGTCACCATCGTCATCATCGTCATCATCGTCATCATCGTCATCATCGTCATAATCGTCATCATCGTCGTCATCGTCGTCATAGTCGTCATCGTCGTCATCGTCATCATCGTCATCATCGTCATTATCGTCATTATCGTCATTATCGTCATTATCGGCATTATCGGCATTATCGGCATTATCGTCATTATCGTCATTATAGTCATTATCGTCATTATCGTCATTATCGTCATTATCGTCATTATCGTCATTATCGTCATTATCGTCATTATCGTCATTATCGTCATTATTGTCATTATCGTCATTATCGTCATTATCGTCATCATCGCCATTATCGTCATCATCGCCATCATCGTCATCATCGCCACCATCGTCATCTTCGTCATCATCGTCATCATCGTCATCATCGCCATCATCGTCATCATCGTCATCATCGTCCTCATCGTCGTCATCGTCGTCATCGTCATCATCGTCATCATCGTCATCATCGTCATTACCGTCATTACCGTCATTACCGTCATTATCGTCTTTATCGTCACCATCGCCATCAGCGTCATCATCGCCATCATCGCCATCATAGTCTTCATCGTCATCATCGTCACCATCGTCACCATCGTCATCATTGTCATCATCGTCATCATCGTCATCATCGTCATCATCGTCATCATCGTCATCATCGTCATCATCGTCATCATCGTCCTCATCGTCGTCATCGTCGTCATCGTCATCATCGTCATCATCGTCATCATCGTCATTATCGTCATTATCGTCATTATCGGCATTATCGGCATTATCGGCATTATCGGCATTATCGCCATTATAGTCATTATCGTCATTATCGTCATTATCGTCATTACCGTCATTATCGTCATTATCGTCATTATCGTCATTATCGTCATTATCGTCATTATCGTCATTATCGTCATTATCGTCATTATCGTCATAATCGTCATAATCGTCATTATCGTCATTATCGTCATTATCGTCATTACCGGCATTACCGGCATTACCGTCATTACCGTCATTACCGTCATTACCGTCATTACCGTCATTACCGTCACTATCGTCATTATCGTCATTATCGTCACCATCGCCATCATCGTCATCATCGTCATCATCGTCATCATCGTCATCATCGTCATCATCGTCATCATCGTCATCATCGTCACCATCGTCACCATCGCCATCATCGTCATCATCGCCATCATCGCCATCATCGTCATCATCGTCATCATCGTCATTATCGTCATCATCGTCATCATCGTCATCATCGTCATTATCGTCATTATCGTCGTCATCGTCGTCATCGTCATTATCGTCATTATCGGCATTATCGGCATTATCGTCATTATCGGCATTATCGGCATTATCGTCATTATCGTCATTATAGTCATTATCGTCATTATCGTCATTATCGTCATTATCGTCATTACCGGCATTACCGTCATTACCGTCATTACCGTCATTACCGTCATTACCGTCATTACCGTCATTAACGTCATTACCGTCATTACCGTCATTACCGTCATTACCGTCATTACCGTCATTATCGTCTTTATCGTCACCATCGCCATCATCGTCATCATCGCCATCATCGCCATCATCGTCATCATCGTCAACATCGTCATCATCGTCATCATCGTCATCATCGTCATCATCGTCATCATCGTCATCATCGTCATCATCGTCATCATCGTCATCATCGTCATCATCGTCATCATTGTCATCATCGTCATCATCGTCATCATCGGCATCATCGTCATCATCGTCATCATCGTCATTATCGTCATTATCGTCATTATCGTTTATCATCGTCATTACCGGCATTATCGGCATTATCGGCATTACCGTCATTACCGTCATCATCGTCATCATCGTCATCATCGTCATTACCGTCATTATCGTCATTATCGTCATTATCGTCATTATCGGCATTATCGTCATTATCGGCATTATCGGCATTATCGGCATTATCGGCATTATCGTCATCATCGTCATCATTGTCATTACCGTCATTATCGTCATTATCGTCATTATCGGCATTATCGTCATTATCGGCATTATCGTCATTATCGTCATTATCGGCATTATCGTCATTATCGTCATTATAGTCATTATCGTCATTATCGTCATTATCGTCATTATCGTCATTATCGTCATTACCGTCATTATCGTCATTATCGTCATTATCGGCATTATCGGCATTATCGGCATTATCGGCATTATCGCCATTATAGTCATTATCGTCATTATCGTCATTATCGTCATTACCGTCATTATCGTCATTATCGTCATTATCGTCATTATCGTCATTATCGTCATTATCGTCATTATCGTCATTATCGTCATTATCGTCATAATCGTCATAATCGTCATTATCGTCATTATCGTCATTATCGTCATTATCGTCATTATCGTCACCATCGCCATCATCGTCATCATCGTCATCATCGTCATCATCGTCATCATCGTCATCATCGTCATCATCGTCATCATCGTCACCATCGTCACCATCGCCATCATCGTCATCATCGCCATCATCGCCATCATCGTCATCATCGTCATCATCGTCATTATCGTCATCATCGTCATCATCGTCATCATCGTCATCATCGTCATTATCGTCATTATCGTCGTCATCGTCGTCATCGTCATTATCGTCATTATCGGCATTATCGTCATTATCGGCATTATCGGCATTATCGTCATTATCGTCATTATAGTCATTATCGTCATTATCGTCATTATCGTCATTATCGTCATTACCGGCATTACCGTCATTACCGTCATTACCGTCATTACCGTCATTACCGTCATTACCGTCATTACCGTCATTAACGTCATTACCGTCATTACCGTCATTACCGTCATTACCGTCATTACCGTCATTATCGTCTTTATCGTCACCATCGCCATCATCGTCATCATCGCCATCATCGCCATCATCGTCATCATCGTCATCATCGTCATCATCGTCATCATCGTCATCATCGTCATCATCGTCATCATCGTCATCATCGTCATCATCGTCATCATCGTCATCATCGTCATCATCGTCATCATCGTCATCATCGTCATCATCGTCATCATCGTCATCATCGTCATCATCGTCATCATCGTCATCATCGGCATCATCGTCATCATCGTCATTATCGTCATTATCGTCATTATCGTTTATCATCGTCATTACCGGCATTATCGGCATTATCGGCATTACCGTCATTACCGTCATTACCGTCATCATCGTCATCATCGTCATCATCGTCATTACCGTCATTATCGTCATTATCGTCATTATCGTCATTATCGGCATTATCGTCATTATCGGCATTATCGGCATTATCGGCATTATCGTCATCATCGTCATCATCGTCATTACCGTCATTATCGTCATTATCGTCATTATCGTCATTATCGGCATTATCGTCATTATCGGCATTATCGTCATTATCGGCATTATCGGCATTATCGTCATTATCGTCATTATAGTCATTATCGTCATTATCGTCATTATCGTCATTATCGTCATTATCGTCATTATCGTCATTATCGTCATTATCGTCAGTATCGTCATTATCGTCATTATCGGCATTATCGTCATTATCGTCTTTATCGGCATTATCGTCATTATCGTCATTATAGTCATTATCGGCATTATCGGCATTATCGTCATTATCGTCATTATAGTCATTATCGTCATTATCATCATTATCGTCATTATCGTCATTATCGTCATTATCGGCATTATCGGCATTATCGGCATTATCGCCATTATAGTCATTATCGTCATTATCGTCATTACCGTCATTATCGTCATTATCGTCATTATCGTCATTATCGTCATTATCGTCATTATCGTCATTATCGTCATAATCGTCATAATCGTCATTATCGTCATTATCGTCATTATCGTCATTACCGGCATTACCGGCATTACCGTCATTACCGTCATTACCGTCATTACCGTCATTACCGTCACTATCGTCATTATCGTCATTATCGTCATTATCGTCATTATCGTCAGTATCGTCATTATCGTCACCATCGCCATCATCGTCATCATCGTCATCATCGTCATCATCGTCATCATCGTCATCATCGTCATCATCGTCATCATCGTCATCATCGTCATCATCGTCATCATCGTCATCATCGTCATCATCGTCATCATCGTCATCATCGTCATCATCGTAATCATCGTCATCATCGTCATCATCGTCATCATCGTCACCATCGACACCATCGTCATCATCGTCACCATCGTCACCATCGTCACCATCGTCACCATCGTCATCATCGTCATCATCGTCATCATCGTCATCATCGTCATAATCGTCATCATCGTCGTCATCGTCGTCATCGTCGTCATCGTCGTCATCGTCATCATCGTCATCATCGTCATTATCGTCATTATCGTCATTATCGTCATTATCGGCATTATCGGCATTATCGGCATTATCGTCATTATCGTCATTATAGTCATTATCGTCATTATCGTCATTATCGTCATTATCGTCATTATCGTCATTATCGTCATTATCGTCATTATCGTCATTATCGTCATTATCGTCATTACCGTCATTACCGTCATTAACGTCATTACCGTCATTACCGTCATTACCGTCATTACCGTCATTACCGTCATTATCGTCTTTATCGTCACCATCGCCATCATCGTCATCATCGCCATCATCGCCATCATCGTCATCATCGTCATCATCGTCATCATCGTCATCATCGTCATCATCGTCATCATCGTCATCATCGTCATCATCGTCATCATCGTCATCATCGTCATCATCGTCATCATCGTCATCATCGTCATCATCGTCATCATCGTCATCATCGTCATCATCGTCATCATCGGCATCATCGTCATCATCGTCATTATCGTCATTATCGTCATTATCGTTTATCATCGTCATTACCGGCATTATCGGCATTATCGGCATTACCGTCATTACCGTCATTACCGTTATCATCGTCATCATCGTCATCATCGTCATTACCGTCATTATCGTCATTATCGTCATTATCGTCATTATCGGCATTATCGTCATTATCGGCATTATCGGCATTATCGGCATTATCGTCATCATCGTCATCATCGTCATTACCGTCATTATCGTCATTATCGTCATTATCGTCATTATCGGCATTATCGTCATTATCGGCATTATCGTCATTATCGGCATTATCGGCATTATCGTCATTATCGTCATTATAGTCATTATCGTCATTATCGTCATTATCGTCATTATCGTCATTATCGTCATTATCGTCATTATCGTCATTATCGTCATTATCGTCAGTATCGTCATTATCGTCATTATCGGCATTATCGTCATTATCGTCTTTATCGGCATTATCGTCATTATCGTCATTATAGTCATTATCGGCATTATCGGCATTATCGTCATTATCGTCATTATAGTCATTATCGTCATTATCATCATTATCGTCATTATCGTCATTATCGTCATTATCGGCATTATCGGCATTATCGGCATTATCGCCATTATAGTCACTATCGTCATTATCGTCATTACCGTCATTATCGTCATTATCGTCATTATCGTCATTATCGTCATTATCGTCATTATCGTCATAATCGTCATAATCGTCATTATCGTCATTATCGTCATTATCGTCATTATCGTCATTATCGTCATTATCGTCATTACCGTCATTACCGTCATTAACGTCATTACCGTCATTACCGTCATTACCGTCATTACCGTCATTACCGTCATTATCGTCTTTATCGTCACCATCGCCATCATCGTCATCATCGCCATCATCGCCATCATCGTCATCATCGTCATCATCGTCATCATCGTCATCATCGTCATCATCGTCATCATCGTCATCATCGTCATCATCGTCATCATCGTCATCATCGTCATCATCGTCATCATCGTCATCATCGTCATCATCGTCATCATCGTCATCATCGTCATCATCGTCATCATCGTCATCATCGTCATCATCGGCATCATCGTCATCATCGTCATTATCGTCATTATCGTCATTATCGTTTATCATCGTCATTACCGGCATTATCGGCATTATCGGCATTACCGTCATTACCGTCATTACCGTCATCATCGTCATCATCGTCATCATCGTCATTACCGTCATTATCGTCATTATCGTCATTATCGTCATTATCGGCATTATCGTCATTATCGGCATTATCGGCATTATCGGCATTATCGTCATCATCGTCATCATCGTCATTACCGTCATTATCGTCATTATCGTCATTATCGTCATTATCGGCATTATCGTCATTATCGGCATTATCGTCATTATCGGCATTATCGGCATTATCGTCATTATCGTCATTATAGTCATTATCGTCATTATCGTCATTATCGTCATTATCGTCATTATCGTCATTATCGTCATTATCGTCATTATCGTCATTATCGTCAGTATCGTCATTATCGTCATTATCGGCATTATCGTCATTATCGTCTTTATCGGCATTATCGTCATTATCGTCATTATAGTCATTATCGGCATTATCGGCATTATCGTCATTATCGTCATTATAGTCATTATCGTCATTATCATCATTATCGTCATTATCGTCATTATCGTCATTATCGGCATTATCGGCATTATCGGCATTATCGCCATTATAGTCACTATCGTCATTATCGTCATTACCGTCATTATCGTCATTATCGTCATTATCGTCATTATCGTCATTATCGTCATTATCGTCATTATCGTCATAATCGTCATAATCGTCATTATCGTCATTATCGTCATTATCGTCATTACCGGCATTACCGGCATTACCGTCATTACCGTCATTACCGTCATTACCGTCATTACCGTCATTACCGTCACTATCGTCATTATCGTCATTATCGTCATTATCGTCATTATCGTCAGTATCGTCATTATCGTCACCATCGCCATCATCGTCATCATCGTCATCATCGTCATCATCGTCATCATCGTCATCATCGTCATCATCGTCATCATCGTCATCATCGTCATCATCGTCATCATCGTCATCATCGTCATCATCGTCATCATCGTAATCATCGTCATCATCGTCATCATCGTCATCATCGTCACCATCGACACCATCGTCATCATCGTCACCATCGTCACCATCGTCACCATCGTCACCATCGTCATCATCGTCATCATCGTCATCATCGTCATCATCGTCATAATCGTCATCATCGTCGTCATCGTCGTCATCGTCGTCATCGTCGTCATCGTCATCATCGTCATCATCGTCATTATCGTCATTATCGTCATTATCGTCATTATCGGCATTATCGGCATTATCGGCATTATCGTCATTATCGTCATTATAGTCATTATCGTCATTATCGTCATTATCGTCATTATCGTCATTATCGTCATTATCGTCATTATCGTCATTATCGTCATTATCGTCATTATCGTCATTATCGTCATTATCGTCATTATCATCATTATCGTCATTATTGTCATTATCGTCATTACCGGCATTATCGGCATTACCGCCATTATCGTCATTACCGGCATTACCGTCATTACCGTCATTACCGTCATTACCGTCATTACCGTCATTACCGTCATTAACGTCATTACCGTCATTACCGTCATTACCGTCATTACCGTCATTACCGTCATTATCGTCTTTATCGTCACCATCGTCATCATCGTCATCATCGTCATCATCGTCATCATCGTCATCATCGTCATCATCGTCATCATCGTCATCATCGTCATCATCGTCATCATCGTCATCATCGTCCTCATCGTCGTCATCGTCGTCATCGTCATCATCGTCATCATCGTCATCATCGTCATTACCGTCATTATCGTCATTATCGTCATTACCGTCATTACCGTCATTACCGTCATTACCGTCATTAACGTCATTACCGTCATTACCGTCATTACCGTCATTACCGTCATTACCGTCATTATCGTCTTTATCGTCACCATCGTCATCATCGTCATCATCGTCATCATCGTCATCATCGTCATCATCGTCATCATCGTCATCATCGTCATCATCGTCATCATCGTCATCATCGTCATCATCGTCATCATCGTCATCATCGTCATCATCGTCACCATCGTCACCATCGCCATCATCGTCATCATCGCCATCATCGCCATCATCGTCATCATCGTCATCATCGTCATTATCGTCATCATCGTCATCATCGTCATCATCGTCATTATCGTCATTATCGTCGTCATCGTCGTCATCGTCATTATCGTCATTATCGGCATTATCGGCATTATCGTCATTATCGGCATTATCGGCATTATCGTCATTATCGTCATTATAGTCATTATCGTCATTATCGTCATTATCGTCATTATCGTCATTACCGGCATTACCGTCATTACCGTCATTACCGTCATTACCGTCATTAACGTCATTACCGTCATTACCGTCATTACCGTCATTACCGTCATTACCGTCATTATCGTCTTTATCGTCACCATCGCCATCATCGTCATCATCGCCATCATCGCCATCATCGTCATCATCGTCAACATCGTCATCATCGTCATCATCGTCATCATCGTCATCATCGTCATCATCGTCATCATCGTCATCATCGTCATCATCGTCATCATCGTCATCATCGTCATCATCGTCATCATTGTCATCATCGTCATCATCGTCATCATCGGCATCATCGTCATCATCGTCATCATCGTCATTATCGTCATTATCGTCATTATCGTTTATCATCGTCATTACCGGCATTATCGGCATTATCGGCATTACCGTCATTACCGTCATCATCGTCATCATCGTCATCATCGTCATTACCGTCATTATCGTCATTATCGTCATTATCGTCATTATCGGCATTATCGTCATTATCGGCATTATCGGCATTATCGGCATTATCGGCATTATCGTCATCATCGTCATCATCGTCATTACCGTCATTATCGTCATTATCGTCATTATCGGCATTATCGTCATTATCGGCATTATCGTCATTATCGGCATTATCGGCATTATCGTCATTATCGTCATTATAGTCATTATCGTCATTATCGTCATTATCGTCATTATCGTCATTATCGTCATTACCGTGATTATCGTCATTATCGTCATTATCGGCATTATCGGCATTATCGGCATTATCGGCATTATCGCCATTATAGTCATTATCGTCATTATCGTCATTATCGTCATTACCGTCATTATCGTCATTATCGTCATTATCGTCATTATCGTCATTATCGTCATTATCGTCATTATCGTCATTATCGTCATTATCGTCATAATCGTCATAATCGTCATTATCGTCATTATCGTCATTATCGTCATTATCGTCATTATCGTCACCATCGCCATCATCGTCATCATCGTCATCATCGTCATCATCGTCATCATCGTCATCATCGTCACCATCGTCACCATCGCCATCATCGTCATCATCGCCATCATCGCCATCATCGTCATCATCGTCATCATCGTCATTATCGTCATCATCGTCATCATCGTCATCATCGTCATCATCGTCATCATCGTCATTATCGTCATTATCGTCGTCATCGTCGTCATCGTCATTATCGGCATTATCGGCATTATCGGCATTATCGTCATTATCGGCATTATCGGCATTATCGTCATTATCGTCATTATAGTCATTATCGTCATTATCGTCATTATCGTCATTATCGTCATTACCGGCATTACCGTCATTACCGTCATTACCGTCATTACCGTCATTACCGTCATTACCGTCATTAACGTCATTACCGTCATTACCGTCATTACCGTCATTACCGTCATTACCGTCTTTATCGTCACCATCGCCATCATCGTCATCATCGCCATCATCGCCATCATCGTCATCATCGTCATCATCGTCATCATCGTCATCATCGTCATCATCGTCATCATCGTCATCATCGTCATCATCGTCATCATCGTCATCATCGTCATCATCGTCATCATCGTCATCATCGTCGTCATCGTCGTCATCGTCGTCATCGTCGTCATCGTCATCATCGTCATCATCGTCATTATCGTCATTATCGTCATTATCGTCATTATCGGCATTATCGGCATTATCGGCATTATCGTCATTATCGTCATAATAGTCATTATCGTCATTATCGTCATTATCGTCATTATCGTCATTATCGTCATTATCGTCATCATCGTCATTATCGTCATTATCGTCATTATCGTCATTATCGTTTATCATCGTCATTACCGGCATTATCGGCATTATCGGCATTACCGTCATTACCGTCATTACCGTCATCATCGTCATCATCGTCATCATCGTCATTACCGTCATTATCGTCATTATCGTCATTATCGTCATTATCGGCATTATCGTCATTATCGGCATTATCGGCATTATCGGCATTATCGTCATCATCGTCATCATCGTCATTACCGTCATTATCGTCATTATCGTCATTATCGTCATTATCGGCATTATCGTCATTATCGGCATTATCGTCATTATCGGCATTATCGGCATTATCGTCATTATCGTCATTATAGTCATTATCGTCATTATCGTCATTATCGTCATTATCGTCATTATCGTCATTATCGTCATTATCGTCATTATCGTCAGTATCGTCATTATCGTCATTATCGGCATTATCGTCATTATCGTCTTTATCGGCATTATCGTCATTATCGTCATTATAGTCATTATCGGCATTATCGGCATTATCGTCATTATCGTCATTATAGTCATTATCGTCATTATCATCATTATCGTCATTATCGTCATTATCGTCATTATCGTCATTATCGGCATTATCGGCATTATCGGCATTATCGCCATTATAGTCATTATCGTCATTATCGCCATTACCGTCATTATCGTCATTATCGTCATTATCGTCATTATCGTCACCATCGACACCATCGTCATCATCGTCACCATCGTCACCATCGTCACCATCGTCACCATCGTCATCATCGTCATCATCGTCATCATCGTCATCATCGTCATAATCGTCATCATCGTCGTCATCGTCGTCATCGTCGTCATCGTCGTCATCGTCATCATCGTCATCATCGTCATTATCGTCATTATCGTCATTATCGTCATTATCGGCATTATCGGCATTATCGGCATTATCGTCATTATCGTCATAATAGTCATTATCGTCATTATCGTCATTATCGTCATTATCGTCATTATCGTCATTATCGTCATCATCGTCATTATCGTCATTATCGTCATTATCATCATTATCGTCATTATTGTCATTATCGTCATTACCGGCATTATCGGCATTACCGCCATTACCGTCATTACCGTCATTGCTATCATTACCGGCATTACCGGCATTACCGTCATTACCGTCATTACCGTCATTACCGTCATTACCGTCATTACCATCATTACCATCATTACCGTCATTACCGTCATTACCGTCATTACCGTCATTACAGTCATTATCGTCATTATCGTCATTATCGTTATTATCTTCATTATCGTCATTATCGTCATTATCGTCATTATCGTCATTATCGTCATCATCGTCATCATCGTCATCATCGTCATCATCGTCATCATCGTCATCATCGTCATCATCGTCATTACCGTCATTATCGTCATTATCGTCATTATCGGCATTATCGTCATTATCGGCATTATCGTCATTATCGGCATTATCGGCATTATCGTCATCATCGTCATCATCGTCATTACCGTCATTATCGTCATTATCGTCATTATCGTCATTATCGGCATTATCGTCATTATCGGCATTATCGTCATTATCGGCATTATCGGCATTATCGTCATTATCGTCATTATAGTCATTATCGTCATTATCGTCATTATCGTCATTATAGTCATTATCGTCATTATCGTCAGTATCGTCATTATCTTCATTATCGTCATTATCGTCATTATCGTCATCATCGTCATCATCGTCATCATCGTCATTATCGTCATTATCGTCATTATCGGCATTATCGACGTTATCGTCATTATAGTAATTATCGTCATTATCGTCATCATCGTCATTATCGTCATCATCGTCATCATCGTCATCATCGTCATCATCGTCATCATCGTCATCATCGTCATCATCGTCGTCATCGTCGTCATCGTCGTCATCGTCGTCATCGTCATCATCGTCATTATCGTCAACATCGTCATCATCGCCATCATCGTCATCATCGTCATCATCGTCCTCATCGTCATTATCGTCATTATAGTCATTATCGTCATTATCATCATTATCGTCATTATCGTCATTATCGTCATTATCGTCATTATCGTCATTATCGTCATTACCGGCATTATCGGCATTATCGGCATTACCGTCATTACCGTCATTACTGGCATTACCGGCATTACCGGCATTACCGGCATTACCGTCATTACCGGCATTACCGTCATTACCGTCATTACCGTCATTACCGTCATTACCGTCATTACCGTCATTACCTTTATTACCGTCATCATCGTCATTACCGTCATTATCGTCATTATCGTCATTATCGGCATTATCGTCATTATCGTCATTATCGTCATTATCGTCATTATCGGCATTATCGGCATTATCGGCATTATCGGCATTATCGCCATTATAGTCATTATCGTCATTATCGTCATTACCGTCATTATCGTCATTATCGTCATTATCGTCATTATCGTCATTATCGGCATTATCGGCATTATCGTCATTATCGTCATTATAGTCATTATCGTCATTAACGTCATCATCGTCACCATCGTCACCATCGTCACCATCGTCATCATCGTCATCATCGTCATCATCGTCATCATCGTCATCATCGTCATCATCATCACCATCGTCACCATCGCCATCATCGTCATCATCGCCATCATCGCCATCATCGTCATCATCGTCATCATCGTCATCATCGTCATCATCGTCATCATCGTCATCATCGTCATTATCGTCGTCATCGTCGTCATCGTCATCATCGTCATCATCGTCATCATCGTCATCATCGTCATAATCGTCATCATCGTCGTCATCGTCGTCATCGTCATCATCGTCGTCATCGTCGTCATCGTCATCATCGTCATCATCGTCATTATCGTCATTATCGTCATTATCGTCATTATCGGCATTATCGGCATTATCGGCATTATCGCCATTATCGCCATTATAGTCATTATCGTCATTATCGTCATTACCGTCATTATCGTCATTATCGTCATTATCGTCATTATCGTCATTATCGGCATTATCGTCATTATCGTCATTATAGTCATTATCGTCATTATCGTCATTATCGTCATTATCGTCATTACCGGCATTACCGTCATTACCGTCATTACCGTCATTACCGTCATTACCGTCATTAACGTCATTACCGTCATTACCGTCATTACCGTCATTACCGTCATTACCGTCATTATCGTCTTTATCGTCACCATCGTCATCATCGTCATCATCGTCATCATCGTCATCATCGTCATCATCGTCATCATCGTCATCATCGTCATCATCGTCATCATCGTCATCATCGTCATCATCGTCATCATCGTCATCATCGTCATCATCGTCATCATCGTCCTCATCGTCCTCATCGTCGTCATCGTCGTCATCGTCATCATCGTCATCATCGTCATCATCGTCATTACCGTCATTATCGTCATTATCGTCATTATCGGCATTATCGGCATTATCGGCATTATCGCCATTATAGTCATTATCGTCATTATCGTCATTATCGTCATTATCGTCATTACCGTCATTATCGTCATTATCGTCATTATCGTCATTATCGTCATTATCGTCATTATCGTCATTATCGTCATTATCGTCATTATCGTCATTATCGTCATAATCGTCATTATCGTCATTATCGTCATTATCGTCATTACCGGCATTACCGGCATTACCGTCATTACCGTCATTACCGTCATTACCGTCATTACCGTCATTACCGTCACTATCGTCATTATCGTCATTATCGTCATTATCGTCAGTATCGTCATTATCGTCACCATCGCCATCATCGTCATCATCGTCATAATCGTCATTATCGTCATTATCGTCATTATCGTCATTATCGTCATTATCGTCACCATCGCCATCATCGTCATCATCGTCATCATCGTCATCATCGTCATCATCGTCATCATCGTCACCATCGTCACCATCGCCATCATCGTCATCATCGCCATCATCGCCATCATCGTCATCATCGTCATCATCGTCATTATCGTCATCATCGTCATCATCGTCATCATCGTCATCATCGTCATCATCGTCATTATCGTCAT
This sequence comes from Andrena chrysosceles, assembly GCA_963855975.1. NCBI lineage: Eukaryota > Metazoa > Arthropoda > Insecta > Hymenoptera > Andrenidae > Andrena > Andrena chrysosceles. The sequence goes on from CAWLCU010000594.1 coordinate 1,113,490, forward strand.
TATCGTCGTCATCGTCGTCATCGTCATTATCGTCATTATCGGCATTATCGGCATTATCGTCATTATCGGCATTATCGGCATTATCGTCATTATCGTCATTATAGTCATTATCGTCATTATCGTCATTATCGTCATTATCGTCATTACCGGCATTACCGTCATTACCGTCATTACCGTCATTACCGTCATTACCGTCATTACCGTCATTAACGTCATTACCGTCATTACCGTCATTACCGTCATTACCGTCATTACCGTCTTTATCGTCACCATCGCCATCATCGTCATCATCGCCATCATCGCCATCATCGTCATCATCGTCATCATCGTCATCATCGTCATCATCGTCATCATCGTCATCATCGTCATCATCGTCATCATCGTCATCATCGTCATCATCGTCATCATCGTCATCATCGTCGTCATCGTCGTCATCGTCGTCATCGTCGTCATCGTCATCATCGTCATCATCGTCATTATCGTCATTATCGTCATTATCGTCATTATCGGCATTATCGGCATTATCGGCATTATCGTCATTATCGTCATAATAGTCATTATCGTCATTATCGTCATTATCGTCATTATCGTCATTATCGTCATTATCGTCATCATCGTCATTATCGTCATTATCGTCATTATCGTCATTATCGTTTATCATCGTCATTACCGGCATTATCGGCATTATCGGCATTACCGTCATTACCGTCATTACCGTCATCATCGTCATCATCGTCATCATCGTCATTACCGTCATTATCGTCATTATCGTCATTATCGTCATTATCGGCATTATCGTCATTATCGGCATTATCGGCATTATCGGCATTATCGTCATCATCGTCATCATCGTCATTACCGTCATTATCGTCATTATCGTCATTATCGTCATTATCGGCATTATCGTCATTATCGGCATTATCGTCATTATCGGCATTATCGGCATTATCGTCATTATCGTCATTATAGTCATTATCGTCATTATCGTCATTATCGTCATTATCGTCATTATCGTCATTATCGTCATTATCGTCATTATCGTCAGTATCGTCATTATCGTCATTATCGGCATTATCGTCATTATCGTCTTTATCGGCATTATTGTCATTATCGTCATTATAGTCATTATCGGCATTATCGGCATTATCGTCATTATCGTCATTATAGTCATTATCGTCATTATCATCATTATCGTCATTATCGTCATTATCGTCATTATCGTCATTATCGGCATTATCGGCATTATCGGCATTATCGCCATTATAGTCATTATCGTCATTATCGCCATTACCGTCATTATCGTCATTATCGTCATTATCGTCATTATCGTCACCATCGACACCATCGTCATCATCGTCACCATCGTCACCATCGTCACCATCGTCACCATCGTCATCATCGTCATCATCGTCATCATCGTCATCATCGTCATAATCGTCATCATCGTCGTCATCGTCGTCATCGTCGTCATCGTCGTCATCGTCATCATCGTCATCATCGTCATTATCGTCATTATCGTCATTATCGTCATTATCGGCATTATCGGCATTATCGGCATTATCGTCATTATCGTCATAATAGTCATTATCGTCATTATCGTCATTATCGTCATTATCGTCATTATCGTCATTATCGTCATCATCGTCATTATCGTCATTATCGTCATTATCATCATTATCGTCATTATTGTCATTATCGTCATTACCGGCATTATCGGCATTACCGCCATTACCGTCATTACCGTCATTGCTATCATTACCGGCATTACCGGCATTACCGTCATTACCGTCATTACCGTCATTACCGTCATTACCGTCATTACCATCATTACCATCATTACCGTCATTACCGTCATTACCGTCATTACCGTCATTACAGTCATTATCGTCATTATCGTCATTATCGTTATTATCTTCATTATCGTCATTATCGTCATTATCGTCATTATCGTCATTATCGTCATCATCGTCATCATCGTCATCATCGTCATCATCGTCATCATCGTCATCATCGTCATCATCGTCATTACCGTCATTATCGTCATTATCGTCATTATCGGCATTATCGTCATTATCGGCATTATCGTCATTATCGGCATTATCGGCATTATCGTCATCATCGTCATCATCGTCATTACCGTCATTATCGTCATTATCGTCATTATCGTCATTATCGGCATTATCGTCATTATCGGCATTATCGTCATTATCGGCATTATCGGCATTATCGTCATTATCGTCATTATAGTCATTATCGTCATTATCGTCATTATCGTCATTATAGTCATTATCGTCATTATCGTCAGTATCGTCATTATCGTCATTATCGGCATTATCGTCATTATCGTCTTTATCGGCATTATCGTCATTATAGTCATTATCGTCATTACCGTCATTATCGTCATTATCGTCATTATCGGCATTATCGTCATTATCGTCATTATCGTCATTATCGTCATTATCGTCATCATCGTCATTATCGTCATTATCGTCATTATCGGCATTATCGTCATTATCGTCATTATAGTCATTATCGGCATTACCGTCATTACCGTCATTACCGTCATTACTGTCATTACCGTCATTACCGTCATTACCGTCATTACCGGCATTACCGTCATTACCGTCATTACCGTCATTACCGTCATTACCGTCATTATCGTCATTATCGTCATTATCGTCATTATCGTCATTATCGTCATTATCGTCATTATCGTCATTATCGTCATTATCGTCATTATCGTCATTATCGTCATTATCATCATTATCGTCATTATTGTCATTATCGTCATTACCGGCATTATCGGCATTACCGCCATTACCGTCATTACCGTCATTGCTGTCATTACCGGCATTACCGTCATTACCGTCATTACCGTCATTACCGTCATTACCGTCATTACCATCATTACCATCATTACCGTCATTACCGTCATTACCGTCATTACCGTCATTACAGTCATTATCGTCATTATCGTCATTATCGTCATTATCTTCATTATCGTCATTATCGTCATTATCGTCATCATCGTCATCATCGTCATCATCGTCATTATCGTCATTATCGTCATTATCGGCATTATCGACGTTATCGTCATTATAGTAATTATCGTCATTATCGTCATCATCGTCATTATCGTCATCATCGTCATCATCGTCATCATCGTCATCATCGTCATCATCGTCATCATCGTCATCATCGTCGTCATCGTCGTCATCGTCGTCATCGTCGTCATCGTCATCATCGTCATTATCGTCAACATCGTCATCATCGCCATCATCGTCATCATCGTCATCATCGTCCTCATCGTCATTATCGTCATTATAGTCATTATCGTCATTATCATCATTATCGTCATTATCGTCATTATCGTCATTATCGTCATTATCGTCATTATCGTCATTACCGGCATTATCGGCATTATCGGCATTACCGTCATTACCGTCATTACTGGCATTACCGGCATTACCGGCATTACCGGCATTACCGTCATTACCGGCATTACCGTCATTACCGTCATTACCGTCATTACCGTCATTACCGTCATTACCGTCATTACCTTTATTACCGTCATCATCGTCATTACCGTCATTATCGTCATTATCGTCATTATCGGCATTATCGTCATTATCGTCATTATCGTCATTATCGTCATTATCGGCATTATCGGCATTATCGGCATTATCGGCATTATCGCCATTATAGTCATTATCGTCATTATCGTCATTACCGTCATTATCGTCATTATCGTCATTATCGTCATTATCGTCATTATCGGCATTATCGGCATTATCGTCATTATCGTCATTATAGTCATTATCGTCATTAACGTCATCATCGTCACCATCGTCACCATCGTCACCATCGTCATCATCGTCATCATCGTCATCATCGTCATCATCGTCATCATCGTCATCATCATCACCATCGTCACCATCGCCATCATCGTCATCATCGCCATCATCGCCATCATCGTCATCATCGTCATCATCGTCATCATCGTCATCATCGTCATCATCGTCATCATCGTCATTATCGTCGTCATCGTCGTCATCGTCATCATCGTCATCATCGTCATCATCGTCATCATCGTCATAATCGTCATCATCGTCGTCATCGTCGTCATCGTCATCATCGTCGTCATCGTCGTCATCGTCATCATCGTCATCATCGTCATTATCGTCATTATCGTCATTATCGTCATTATCGGCATTATCGGCATTATCGGCATTATCGCCATTATCGCCATTATAGTCATTATCGTCATTATCGTCATTACCGTCATTATCGTCATTATCGTCATTATCGTCATTATCGTCATTATCGGCATTATCGTCATTATCGTCATTATAGTCATTATCGTCATTATCGTCATTATCGTCATTATCGTCATTACCGGCATTACCGTCATTACCGTCATTACCGTCATTACCGTCATTACCGTCATTAACGTCATTACCGTCATTACCGTCATTACCGTCATTACCGTCATTACCGTCATTATCGTCTTTATCGTCACCATCGTCATCATCGTCATCATCGTCATCATCGTCATCATCGTCATCATCGTCATCATCGTCATCATCGTCATCATCGTCATCATCGTCATCATCGTCATCATCGTCATCATCGTCATCATCGTCATCATCGTCATCATCGTCCTCATCGTCCTCATCGTCGTCATCGTCGTCATCGTCATCATCGTCATCATCGTCATCATCGTCATTACCGTCATTATCGTCATTATCGTCATTATCGGCATTATCGGCATTATCGGCATTATCGCCATTATAGTCATTATCGTCATTATCGTCATTATCGTCATTATCGTCATTACCGTCATTATCGTCATTATCGTCATTATCGTCATTATCGTCATTATCGTCATTATCGTCATTATCGTCATTATCGTCATTATCGTCATTATCGTCATAATCGTCATTATCGTCATTATCGTCATTATCGTCATTACCGGCATTACCGGCATTACCGTCATTACCGTCATTACCGTCATTACCGTCATTACCGTCATTACCGTCACTATCGTCATTATCGTCATTATCGTCATTATCGTCAGTATCGTCATTATCGTCACCATCGCCATCATCGTCATCATCGTCATCATCGTCATCATCGTCATCATCGTCATCATCGTCATCATCGTCATCATCGTCATCATCGTCATCATCGTAATCATCGTCATCATCGTCATCATCGTCATCATCGTCACCATCGACACCATCGTCATCATCGTCATCATCGTCACCATCGTCACCATCGTCACCATCGTCATCATCGTCATCATCGTCATCATCGTCATTACCGTCATTATCGTCATTATCGTCATTATCGTCATTATCGGCATTATCGTCATTATCGGCATTATCGTCATTATCGGCATTATCGGCATTATCGTCATCATCGTCATCATCGTCATTACCGTCATTATCGTCATTATCGTCATTATCGTCATTATCGGCATTATCGTCATTATCGGCATTATCGTCATTATCGGCATTATCGGCATTATCGTCATTATCGTCATTATAGTCATTATCGTCATTATCGTCATTATCGTCATTATAGTCATTATCGTCATTATCGTCAGTATCGTCATTATCGTCATTATCGGCATTATCGTCATTATCGTCTTTATCGGCATTATCGTCATTATAGTCATTATCGTCATTACCGTCATTATCGTCATTATCGTCATTATCGGCATTATCGTCATTATCGTCATTATCGTCATTATCGTCATTATCGTCATCATCGTCATTATCGTCATTATCGTCATTATCGGCATTATCGTCATTATCGTCATTATAGTCATTATCGGCATTACCGTCATTACCGTCATTACCGTCATTACTGTCATTACCGTCATTACCGTCATTACCGTCATTACCGGCATTACCGTCATTACCGTCATTACCGTCATTACCGTCATTACCGTCATTATCGTCATTATCGTCATTATCGTCATTATCGTCATTATCGTCATTATCGTCATTATCGTCATTATCGTCATTATCGTCATTATCGTCATTATCGTCATTATCATCATTATCGTCATTATTGTCATTATCGTCATTACCGGCATTATCGGCATTACCGCCATTACCGTCATTACCGTCATTGCTGTCATTACCGGCATTACCGTCATTACCGTCATTACCGTCATTACCGTCATTACCGTCATTACCATCATTACCATCATTACCGTCATTACCGTCATTACCGTCATTACCGTCATTACAGTCATTATCGTCATTATCGTCATTATCGTCATTATCTTCATTATCGTCATTATCGTCATTATCGTCATCATCGTCATCATCGTCATCATCGTCATTATCGTCATTATCGTCATTATCGGCATTATCGACGTTATCGTCATTATAGTAATTATCGTCATTATCGTCATCATCGTCATTATCGTCATCATCGTCATCATCGTCATCATCGTCATCATCGTCATCATCGTCATCATCGTCATCATCGTCGTCATCGTCGTCATCGTCGTCATCGTCGTCATCGTCATCATCGTCATTATCGTCAACATCGTCATCATCGCCATCATCGTCATCATCGTCATCATCGTCCTCATCGTCATTATCGTCATTATAGTCATTATCGTCATTATCATCATTATCGTCATTATCGTCATTATCGTCATTATCGTCATTATCGTCATTATCGTCATTACCGGCATTATCGGCATTATCGGCATTACCGTCATTACCGTCATTACTGGCATTACCGGCATTACCGGCATTACCGGCATTACCGTCATTACCGGCATTACCGTCATTACCGTCATTACCGTCATTACCGTCATTACCGTCATTACCGTCATTACCTTTATTACCGTCATCATCGTCATTACCGTCATTATCGTCATTATCGTCATTATCGGCATTATCGTCATTATCGTCATTATCGTCATTATCGTCATTATCGGCATTATCGGCATTATCGGCATTATCGGCATTATCGCCATTATAGTCATTATCGTCATTATCGTCATTACCGTCATTATCGTCATTATCGTCATTATCGTCATTATCGGCATTATCGGCATTATCGTCATTATCGTCATTATAGTCATTATCGTCATTAACGTCATCATCGTCACCATCGTCACCATCGTCACCATCGTCATCATCGTCATCATCGTCATCATCGTCATCATCGTCATCATCGTCATCATCATCACCATCGTCACCATCGCCATCATCGTCATCATCGCCATCATCGCCATCATCGTCATCATCGTCATCATCGTCATCATCGTCATCATCGTCATCATCGTCATCATCGTCATTATCGTCGTCATCGTCGTCATCGTCATCATCGTCATCATCGTCATCATCGTCATCATCGTCATAATCGTCATCATCGTCGTCATCGTCGTCATCGTCATCATCGTCGTCATCGTCGTCATCGTCATCATCGTCATCATCGTCATTATCGTCATTATCGTCATTATCGTCATTATCGGCATTATCGGCATTATCGGCATTATCGCCATTATCGCCATTATAGTCATTATCGTCATTATCGTCATTACCGTCATTATCGTCATTATCGTCATTATCGTCATTATCGTCATTATCGGCATTATCGTCATTATCGTCATTATAGTCATTATCGTCATTATCGTCATTATCGTCATTATCGTCATTACCGGCATTACCGTCATTACCGTCATTACCGTCATTACCGTCATTACCGTCATTAACGTCATTACCGTCATTACCGTCATTACCGTCATTACCGTCATTATCGTCTTTATCGTCACCATCGTCATCATCGTCATCATCGTCATCATCGTCATCATCGTCATCATCGTCATCATCGTCATCATCGTCATCATCGTCATCATCGTCATCATCGTCATCATCGTCATCATCGTCATCATCGTCATCATCGTCATCATCGTCCTCATCGTCCTCATCGTCGTCATCGTCGTCATCGTCATCATCGTCATCATCGTCATCATCGTCATTACCGTCATTATCGTCATTATCGTCATTATCGGCATTATCGGCATTATCGGCATTATCGCCATTATAGTCATTATCGTCATTATCGTCATTATCGTCATTACCGTCATTATCGTCATTATCGTCATTATCGTCATTATCGTCATTATCGTCATTATCGTCATTATCGTCATTATCGTCATTATCGTCATTATCGTCATAATCGTCATTATCGTCATTATCGTCATTATCGTCATTACCGGCATTACCGGCATTACCGTCATTACCGTCATTACCGTCATTACCGTCATTACCGTCATTACCGTCACTATCGTCATTATCGTCATTATCGTCATTATCGTCAGTATCGTCATTATCGTCACCATCGCCATCATCGTCATCATCGTCATCATCGTCATCATCGTCATCATCGTCATCATCGTCATCATCGTCATCATCGTCATCATCGTCATCATCGTCATCATCGTAATCATCGTCATCATCGTCATCATCGTCATCATCGTCACCATCGACACCATCGTCATCATCGTCATCATCGTCACCATCGTCACCATCGTCACCATCGTCATCATCGTCATCATCGTCATCATCGTCATCATCGTCATAATCGTCATCATCGTCGTCATCGTCGTCATAGTCGTCATCGTCGTCATCGTCATCATCGTCATCATCGTCATTATCGTCATTATCGTCATTATCGGCATTATCGGCATTATCGGCATTATCGTCATTATCGACATTATAGTCATTATCGTTATTATCGTCATTATCGTCATTATCGTCATTATCGTCATTATCGTCATTATCGTCATTATCGTCATTATCGTCATTATTGTCATTATCGTCATTATCGTCATTATCGTCATCATCGCCATTAATAATAATAATAATAATAATAATAATTCGTCTTTATTTATCACATTTACAAACAACAAAAAGAAAAAAAACAACAATTTATGTGATAAATAGGCGAGGTTCAGCATATATGCCGTTTTGCAACCTAACCCAAAAACAATAACAATAAAAAACAGAAGTAAAGCTAACGACACAAGAAATGAGCAAGAGAAAGAACCACGTGACAAGGGGAGTTAGGGATAGTGAGCAAGAATAAAAGAACGGGTAGCACATTTAAAAGCAGGCATAGAGGTCAAAGAGCGGATATCCAAGGGAAGAGAATTATAATATAAGGATGATAAATAAGAGAAAGATGCCGTAAATTTGACCGTACGATGAACAGGCACAGACAGATCAGCACCACGCCTCGTATATGGTGCATAAACAGAGTGCATAGATGAATTACTGCATAGTAATTCACTTAGATAGATAGGCGTTTCGGATACCAGAACTTTGTGTACGATGCAACACAGGTGCAAAATCCACCTCTGTCTGACTTTGAGCCAGCCAGAGCGAAGAAAGCACGGCGAAATATGATCAAATTTACGGACATTGTAGGTATAGCGAAGACACGAATTCTGGATACGTTGCACAATAGACGCGAGACGAGTAGAGAGACAAGGACCATACACAACATCGGCGTAATCAAAGAGAGAAATAACGAGTGACTGACAGAGCGAGAGCTTGATGTGGGTGGACAAAATACGACGAGAAGGATACAGGAAACGTAGACGAGCAAAAGCAGAACGGCACAAAACAGCTACATGTTGGTCAAAGCACCAAGAAGAATCAAAAGTAACACCGAGTATTTTAACAGTAGGCTGCATAGAAAGAGTTGCAGAGCCCCAGGAAATAACGAAAGAAGACAATTGTTGACGTAAAGCGGGAGAGCCAACCACTACTAAAGAAGATTTAGTAGGATTTAGCTGCAAACCGTGAGCATCAGCCCATGCCGTGACGCGTAGCAGGTCAGAAGCCATCTCGCATTTGGCAGACTCAGCGCTGCCAATAACAAAGTCCTTAACAAGCTGAGTGTCATCCGCATACATATAGACCCGACAGTTATGACACACCGAGGGCAGATCCCTTACATAGATACTAAAAAGTAGGGGCCCAAGCACAGAGCCTTGAGGTACACCACGTTTAACCTCGCGAGTAGATGAGACCGTAGGCATAAACTGGTTAAGCATAACCTGCTGAGAGCGGGAAGAAAGATAGGATTCAAGGAAAGACAGGACATTAGGGGACAAACCAGTATGTCGAAGTTTAGCCACCAGCAGGTCATGATCAATCGTGTCAAATGCCTTAGAAAAGTCTAAGGAAATAATGGCAGTTAAGCGTCTAGAATCAAAGCTCCGCAAAACGGTATCCGACAAATGCAGCAAAGATGTAGTAGTGCTATGACCACGTCGAAAGCCAGACTGAAAAACTGGAACAGCATTGGCGGAGGTGAAAAACCTCTGAAGCTGCGCAATGCAAAGTTTCTCGAGCACCTTAGATAAGAAAGGAGTAAGGGATATAGGACGAAGGGAATTAAGGGCAGTTACATGAGGTGTTTTGGGAATAGGAACTACAAAGGAGTGCTTTAATGCATAAGGAAATACACCATCGGAAATAGAAGCATTGAAAATATGTAGTAGAGAGTCAAAACAGTAAGGAAGGCAATTAAGGACCATACCGCCAGAAATATCGTAAGGATTAGAGGACGTAAGTTTGATAGTTTTAAAGACGGCAAGGAGATCCTCAGGAGTAAAGGGCACAAAAGAGAAAGTAGCAGCATCAGGATCAAGATTATTCAAGGATGCATAATTATGTACAAGGCTAGTAGAGGCAGTACAAGCAGGCAGAGAGTCAATGAAATAATTATTAATTAAGGTAGCGTCAGGAAAGGACTCAATGCCAGAAAAGGACGAAGACGAACGGTAAAATCCGGCCAAGGATAGGAAATCCCAGAGCCTTCTAGAGGAACAAGAATGAAAGCTTTTAAAAAACGCCCTTTTCTCAGCGCGAATGACGGACTTAGCAACATTACGAAGATGCTTATAGTAGTCCCAAGCACCAGCTGTACCAGACTTTCTGAATTTCACGAGTGCCCGATTGCGAAGCTTTATGAATCTCCTCACAGTCTGCGTGAGCCAAGGCGCAGGGGGCCTGGAGACACGCACTAATCTTATAGGCGCAAACTGATCGTATAATGTGACCAACAAAGATTCAAACACAGCAAATTTAGAATCAACCGTGTCACAGTCACCAATCCGATGCCAGCTTAAGCCCTCAGCCTCACAGCGGAATTGCTCCTCATGTATATCCTTAAAATTACGTCGCAAAATGAAACGTTGGCGGCCCGTCGATTTGGGAATATTAAGTATCGAGTAAACAAGACAGTGGTCACTAATATGGCTTACATCAAGAGAACCCGCAGATACAATATCCACGTCATCGCTTACAAATATTAAATCCAGCAAAGTTGAAGATAGCGCAGTAATTCGGGTAGGCACAGATATAGTTTGGCATAAAGAAAGCGATGACATAAAGTGCCTAACAAGAGGCAAACCCGGGTCGCATACATTATTGTAATCAATATTAAAGTCACCCATACATATAATATAAGTAGCAGTGCAAGAAACTTCGACAAGGAACAGTGCAAGATCATTTATACAGGACAAGGGACAGTTAGGCGGACGATACACAGACAGGGCCGCAATGCGCGCATGTTTAATAGTAAAAAGAACGCCAGCTACATCAAGAAGGCTATCTTGAAAATAATTATTAGTAATGACCTCAAAGATATTTACACAATGTAAACTGGATTTGACATACAAAGCAGCACCACCACCACGAGCAAGGAAACGAGAACGACGGTCAGCACGATAGAGATAATAGTCACGCAGCAGAAGGGACCCAGAGTCGTGCTCAGTACGCAACCAGGTTTCAGTAAGAGCCAACACGTCAAACTTGTAACAACGCACTAAGTCGGCTAGATCCGCGAAATGACAAATAAGTGACCGAATATTTAAGTGAGCAGTAGAGAAGGATTTAGAGTGCGCACGCAGCTTACAAGAAAGCGAGGTAGAGAACGTAGAAGACGCATGTTCCGAAATTGAAGAAGAAAGCTCCAGCAGAGCAGAGGACGCGGAGGAATATGTACTGCCAGAAGTAGAGTCCAGCCCAACTGACCAATCCAAGGAAGGCGGGCAAATAGTTACAGAGCCCGAGTGTAGGCTCAGGTCAGGTCACTGACTCCCATCAATAGTATGATGAACTTGAACTGGAGAGCCTTGCAGAACAGGAGGCCGAGAAGACAGTTCCTCAGCGAAGCTGGCAGCAGATGTGAACCGCCGGACTGGAGCACCATCATCCTTCCTTAGATAAATATTTCCTCGTTTCATCCATACAAACTTAAAATTATGGTCTTTCGCCAGCTTCTTGGCCTCAAGCAAACTGTTACGCTCACTAGCAGTCGAACGTTCATTAATATATATAAGTGAGCCAGGCCACGACGAAACAATCTCACTAGCACGAAGATCCTTCTTGGCTCTCTTTTTGGCGATCCACTCGTCCCGAGTAAACGTAGATGTAAATCGAATAACGAGAGGCTTAAACTTAGCTTTGGTATGCCGAAGTCTAAGCGCAGAGGCTACGTGCGACTGCGAGAAAGGTACCTTAATGGCGTCCGCAACACTTTTAATAGTCTGCAATAGTCCCACATTTGGATCATCAGGCAATCCTGATATAACGAGCTCAAAGTCTCTAGTAGAACGCTCCATTCGTTCAAACCTCTGGGTGACCTCAGTATGAGGCACCAAACCAGCAGCAGCAGACGTCCTCCCACCGGCAAAACGCTGCTCGAGCGATGTCAAGCGTCGGTCAAGAGAGGCTTGGTCAACGGCTAGGCAATCCACCCGTTCAGCAACATCCGACATCATGGCGTGTAAGGAATTAACCCGTGCTACCAAATCATCGAGCGAGCATAATTTGAGATTGATGTCCTGAAGGGTGCCATGAATAGCCCTTAAATCCGGTGAAGCCTCAGATCTTGTTCTTGAGGACGTTGTTCTTGAGGTTCCCGGCAGAGATAGGGAATTATTGCCGTCAAGTGCACCAATGCCAGGATAATTATTATTCATTCCACAGCCTGTGCATTTACCGGATTTAGGAAGAAATTTGGAGCATCCTCGACAGTGAGCCATACCGACAGTACGCCAACAGTAGTGTATTAAACACCTCAATAGATGTCGTTAATTACTAGTTAGCCTTACACAAGGCTCAACAGAGTTTGTAATCACGATGACGACACCGAGGACAAAGTCAAGCAAAAACAGGCGGAAGAAACCACAAGCTGAGCAAGCCACAACCGAATACCGAGAAATAACGGCGGATTACTCGGAAAGTAAGGGCACCACGCGAACAGCACTGCGGCAGCAAAGAGATAAGCACAGTATCCACAAGTGGGTATAAAACCGAACTAATCAGACTCGGATAAACACTACCAAAACAGAAAGAATACAGAGCAAGATAGACACACGGCAAGGAGCTGAACGTCCTTCGTGTCACGTCAATTCGTCAACACGTCATTATCGTCATCATCGCCATCATCGCCATCATCGTCATCTTCGTCATCATCGTCATCATCGTCATCATCGCCATCATCGTCATCATCGTCATCATCGTCATCATCGTCCTCATCGTCGTCATCGTCGTCATCGTCATCATCGTCATCATCGTCATCATCGTCATTACCGTCATTATCGTCATTATCGTCATTATCGTCATTATCGGCATTATCGGCATTATCGGCATTATCGGCATTATCGGCATTATCGCCATTATAGTCATTATCGTCATTACCGTCATTATCGTCATTATCGTCATTATCGTCATTATCGTCATTATCGTCATTATCGGCATTATCGTCATTATCGTCATTATAGTCATTATCGTCATTATCGTCATCATCGTCATCATCGTCATCATCGTCATCATCGTCATCATCGTCATCATCGTCGTCATCGTCATCATCGTCATCATCGTCATTACCGTCAATATCATCATTATCGTCATTATCGTCATTATCGGCATTATCGGCATTATCGGCATTATCGTCATTAACGTCATTACCGTCATTACCGTCATTACCGTCATTACCGTCATTATCGTCATTATCGTCATTATCGGCATTATCGGCATTATCGCCATTATAGTCATTATCGTCATTACCGTCATTATCGTCATTATCGTCATTATCGTCACTATCGTCATTATCGTCATTATCGTCATTATCGTCATTATCGTCATAATCGTCATTATCGTCATTATCGTCATTATCGTCATTATCGTCATTATCGTCATTATCGTCATTATCGTCATTATCGTCATTATCGTCATAATCGTCATTATCGTCATTATCGTCATTATCGTCATTACCGGCATTACCGGCATTACCGTCATTACCGTCATTACCGTCATTACCGTCATTACCGTCATTACCGTCACTATCGTCATTATCGTCATTATCGTCATTATCGTCAGTATCGTCATTATCGTCACCATCGCCATCATCGTCATCATCGTCATCATCGTCATCATCGTCATCATCGTCATCATCGTCATCATCGTCATCATCGTCATCATCGTCATCATCGTAATCATCGTCATCATCGTCATCATCGTCATCATCGTCACCATCGACACCATCGTCATCATCGTCATCATCGTCACCATCGTCACCATCGTCACCATCGTCATCATCGTCATCATCGTCATCATCGTCATCATCGTCATAATCGTCATCATCGTCGTCATCGTCGTCATAGTCGTCATCGTCGTCATCGTCATCATCGTCATCATCGTCATTATCGTCATTATCGTCATTATCGTCATTATCGGCATTATCGGCATTATCGGCATTATCGTCATTATCGACATTATAGTCATTATCGTTATTATCGTCATTATCGTCATTATCGTCATTATCGTCATTATCGTCATTATCGTCATTATCGCCATTATCGTCATTATTGTCATTATCGTCATTATCGTCATTATCGTCATCATCGCCATTAATAATAATAATAATAATAATAATAATAATTCGTCTTTATTTATCACATTTACAAACAACAAAAAGAAAAAAAACAACAATTTATGTGATAAATAGGCGAGGTTCAGCATATATGCCGTTTTGCAACCTAACCCAAAAACAATAACAATAAAAAACAGAAGTAAAGCTAACGACACAAGAAATGAGCAAGAGAAAGAACCACGTGACAAGGGGAGTTAGGGATAGTGAGCAAGAATAAAAGAACGGGTAGCACATTTAAAAGCAGGCATAGAGGTCAAAGAGCGGATATCCAAGGGAAGAGAATTATAATATAAGGATGATAAATAAGAGAAAGATGCCGTAAATTTGACCGTACGATGAACAGGCACAGACAGATCAGCACCACGCCTCGTATATGGTGCATAAACAGAGTGCATAGATGAATTACTGCATAGTAATTCACTTAGATAGATAGGCGTTTCGGATACCAGAACTTTGTGTACGATGCAACACAGGTGCAAAATCCACCTCTGTCTGACTTTGAGCCAGCCAGAGCGAAGAAAGCACGGCGAAATATGATCAAATTTACGGACATTGTAGGTATAGCGAAGACACGAATTCTGGATACGTTGCACAATAGACGCGAGACGAGTAGAGAGACAAGGACCATACACAACATCGGCGTAATCAAAGAGAGAAATAACGAGTGACTGACAGAGCGAGAGCTTGATGTGGGTGGACAAAATACGACGAGAAGGATACAGGAAACGTAGACGAGCAAAAGCAGAACGGCACAAAACAGCTACATGTTGGTCAAAGCACCAAGAAGAATCAAAAGTAACACCGAGTATTTTAACAGTAGGCTGCATAGAAAGAGTTGCAGAGCCCCAGGAAATAACGAAAGAAGACAATTGTTGACGTAAAGCGGGAGAGCCAACCACTACTAAAGAAGATTTAGTAGGATTTAGCTGCAAACCGTGAGCATCAGCCCATGCCGTGAGGCGTAGCAGGTCAGAAGCCATCTCGCATTTGGCAGACTCAGCGCTGCCAATAACAAAGTCCTTAACAAGCTGAGTGTCATCCGCATACATATAGACCCGACAGTTATGACACACCGAGGGCAGATCCCTTACATAGATACTAAAAAGTAGGGGCCCAAGCACAGAGCCTTGAGGTACACCACGTTTAACCTCGCGAGTAGATGAGACCGTAGGCATAAACTGGTTAAGCATAACCTGCTGAGAGCGGGAAGAAAGATAGGATTCAAGGAAAGACAGGACATTAGGGGACAAACCAGTATGTCGAAGTTTAGCCACCAGCAGGTCATGATCAATCGTGTCAAATGCCTTAGAAAAGTCTAAGGAAATAATGGCAGTTAAGCGTCTAGAATCAAAGCTCCGCAAAACGGTATCCGACAAATGCAGCAAAGATGTAGTAGTGCTATGACCACGTCGAAAGCCAGACTGAAAAACTGGAACAGCATTGGCGGAGGTGAAAAACCTCTGAAGCTGCGCAATGCAAAGTTTCTCGAGCACCTTAGATAAGAAAGGAGTAAGGGATATAGGACGAAGGGAATTAAGGGCAGTTACATGAGGTGTTTTGGGAATAGGAACTACAAAGGAGTGCTTTAATGCATAAGGAAATACACCATCGGAAATAGAAGCATTGAAAATATGTAGTAGAGAGTCAAAAAAGTAAGGAAGGCAATTAAGGACCATACCGCCAGAAATATCGTAAGGATTAGAGGACGTAAGTTTGATAGTTTTAAAGACGGCAAGGAGATCCTCAGGAGTAAAGGGCACAAAAGAGAAAGTAGCAGCATCAGGATCAAGATTATTCAAGGATGCATAATTATGTACAAGGCTAGTAGAGGCAGTACAAGCAGGCAGAGAGTCAATGAAATAATTATTAATTAAGGTAGCGTCAGGAAAGGACTCAATGCCAGAAAAGGACGAAGACGAACGGTAAAATCCGGCCAAGGATAGGAAATCCCAGAGCCTTCTAGAGGAACAAGAATGAAAGCTTTTAAAAAACGCCCTTTTCTCAGCGCGAATGACGGACTTAGCAACATTACGAAGATGCTTATAGTAGTCCCAAGCACCAGCTGTACCAGACTTTCTGAATTTCACGAGTGCCCGATTGCGAAGCTTTATGAATCTCCTCACAGTCTGCGTGAGCCAAGGCGCAGGGGGCCTGGAGACACGCACTAATCTTATAGGCGCAAACTGATCGTATAATGTGACCAACAAAGATTCAAACACAGCAAATTTAGAATCAACCGTGTCACAGTCACCAATCCGATGCCAGCTTAAGCCCTCAGCCTCACAGCGGAATTGCTCCTCATGTATATCCTTAAAATTACGTCGCAAAATGAAACGTTGGCGGCCCGTCGATTTGGGAATATTAAGTATCGAGTAAACAAGACAGTGGTCACTAATATGGCTTACATCAAGAGAACCCGCAGATACAATATCCACGTCATCGCTTACAAATATTAAATCCAGCAAAGTTGAAGATAGCGCAGTAATTCGGGTAGGCACAGATATAGTTTGGCATAAAGAAAGCGATGACATAAAGTGCCTAACAAGAGGCAAACCCGGGTCGCATACATTATTGTAATCAATATTAAAGTCACCCATACATATAATATAAGTAGCAGTGCAAGAAACTTCGACAAGGAACAGTGCAAGATCATTTATACAGGACAAGGGACAGTTAGGCGGACGATACACAGACAGGGCCGCAATGCGCGCATGTTTAATAGTAAAAAGAACGCCAGCTACATCAAGAAGGCTATCTTGAAAATAATTATTAGTAATGACCTCAAAGATATTTACACAATGTAAACTGGATTTGACATACAAAGCAGCACCACCACCACGAGCAAGGAAACGAGAACGACGGTCAGCACGATAGAGATAATAGTCACGCAGCAGAAGGGACCCAGAGTCGTGCTCAGTACGCAACCAGGTTTCAGTAAGAGCCAACACGTCAAACTTGTAACAACGCACTAAGTCGGCTAGATCCGCGAAATGACAAATAAGTGACCGAATATTTAAGTGAGCAGTAGAGAAGGATTTAGAGTGCGCACGCAGCTTACAAGAAAGCGAGGTAGAGAACGTAGAAGACGCATGTTCCGAAATTGAAGAAGAAAGCTCCAGCAGAGCAGAGGACGCGGAGGAATATGTACTGCCAGAAGTAGAGTCCAGCCCAACTGACCAATCCAAGGAAGGCGGGCAAATAGTTACAGAGCCCGAGTGTAGGCTCAGGTCAGGTCACTGACTCCCATCAATAGTATGATGAACTTGAACTGGAGAGCCTTGCAGAACAGGAGGCCGAGAAGACAGTTCCTCAGCGAAGCTGGCAGCAGATGTGAACCGCCGGACTGGAGCACCATCATCCTTCCTTAGATAAATATTTCCTCGTTTCATCCATACAAACTTAAAATTATGGTCTTTCGCCAGCTTCTTGGCCTCAAGCAAACTGTTACGCTCACTAGCAGTCGAACGTTCATTAATATATATAAGTGAGCCAGGCCACGACGAAACAATCTCACTAGCACGAAGATCCTTCTTGGCTCTCTTTTTGGCGATCCACTCGTCCCGAGTAAACGTAGATGTAAATCGAATAACGAGAGGCTTAAACTTAGCTTTGGTATGCCGAAGTCTAAGCGCAGAGGCTACGTGCGACTGCGAGAAAGGTACCTTAATGGCGTCCGCAACACTTTTAATAGTCTGCAATAGTCCCACATTTGGATCATCAGGCAATCCTGATATAACGAGCTCAAAGTCTCTAGTAGAACGCTCCATTCGTTCAAACCTCTGGGTGACCTCAGTATGAGGCACCAAACCAGCAGCAGCAGACGTCCTCCCACCGGCAAAACGCTGCTCGAGCGATGTCAAGCGTCGGTCAAGAGAGGCTTGGTCAACGGCTAGGCAATCCACCCGTTCAGCAACATCCGACATCATGGCGTGTAAGGAATTAACCCGTGCTACCAAATCATCGAGCGAGCATAATTTGAGATTGATGTCCTGAAGGGTGCCATGAATAGCCCTTAAATCCGGTGAAGCCTCAGATCTTGTTCTTGAGGACGTTGTTCTTGAGGTTCCCGGCAGAGATAGGGAATTATTGCCGTCAAGTGCACCAATGCCAGGATAATTATTATTCATTCCACAGCCTGTGCATTTACCGGATTTAGGAAGAAATTTGGAGCATCCTCGACAGTGAGCCATACCGACAGTACGCCAACAGTAGTGTATTAAACTCCTCAATAGATGTCGTTAATTACTAGTTAGCCTTACACAAGGCTCAACAGAGTTTGTAATCACGATGACGACACCGAGGACAAAGTCAAGCAAAAACAGGCGGAAGAAACCACAAGCTGAGCAAGCCACAACCGAATACCGAGAAATAACGGCGGATTACTCGGAAAGTAAGGGCACCACGCGAACAGCACTGCGGCAGCAAAGAGATAAGCACAGTATCCACAAGTGGGTATAAAACCGAACTAATCAGACTTGGATAAACACTACCAAAACAGAAAGAATACAGAGCAAGATAGAAACACGGCAAGGAGCTGAACGTCCTTCGTGTCACGTCAATTCGTCAACACGTCATTATCGTCATCATCGCCATCATCGCCATCATCGTCATCTTCGTCATCATCGTCATCATCGTCATCATCGCCATCATCGTCATCATCGTCATCATCGTCATCATCGTCCTCATCGTCGTCATCGTCGTCATCGTCATCATCGTCATCATCGTCATCATCGTCATTACCGTCATTATCGTCATTATCGTCATTATCGTCATTATCGGCATTATCGGCATTATCGGCATTATCGGCATTATCGGCATTATCGCCATTATAGTCATTATCGTCATTATCGTCATTATCGTCATTATCGTCATTATCGTCATTATCGGCATTATCGTCATTATCGTCATTATAGTCATTATCGTCATTATCGTCATCATCGTCATCATCGTCATCATCGTCATCATCGTCATCATCGTCATCATCGTCGTCATCGTCATCATCGTCATCATCGTCATTACCGTCAATATCATCATTATCGTCATTATCGGCATTATCGGCATTATCGGCATTATCGTCATTAACGTCATTACCGGCATTATCGTCATTAACGTCATTACCGTCATTACCGTCATTACCGTCATTACCGTCATTATCGTCATTATCGTCATTATCGGCATTATCGGCAATATCGCCATTATAGTCATTATCGTCATTACCGTCATTATCGTCATTATCGTCATTATCGTCACTATCGTCATTATCGTCATTATCGTCATTATCGTCATTATCGTCATAATCGTCATAATCGTCATTATCGTCATTATCTTCATTATCGTCATTACCGGCATTACCGGCATTACCGTCATTACCGTCATTACCGTCATTACCGTCATTACCGTCACTATCGTCATTATCGTCATTATCGTCACCATCGCCATCATCGTCATCATCGTCATCATCGTCATCATCGTCAACATCGTCATCATCGTCATCATCGTCATCATCGTCATCATCGTCATCATCGTCATCATCGTAATCATCGTCATCATCGTCATCATCGTCATCATCGTCACCATCGACACCATCGTCATCATCGTCATCATCGTCACCATCGTCACCATCGTCACCATCGTCATCATCGTCATCATCGTCATCATCGTCATCATCGTCATAATCGTCATCATCGTCGTCATCGTCGTCATCGTCGTCATCGTCGTCATCGTCATCATCGTCATCATCGTCATTATCGTCATTATCGTCATTATCGTCATTATCGGCATTATCGGCATTATCGGCATTATCGGCATTATCGCCATTATAGTCATTATCGTCATTATCGTCATTACCGTCATTATCGTCATTATCGTCATTATCGTCATTATCGTCATTATCGGCATTATCGTCATTATCGTCATTATAGTCATTATCGTCATTAACGTCATCATCGTCACCATCGTCACCATCGTCACCATCGTCATCATCGTCATCATCGTCATCATCGTCATCATCGTCATCATCGTCATCATCATCACCATCGTCACCATCGCCATCATCGTCATCATCGCCATCATCGCCATCATCGTCATCATCGTCATCATCGTCATCATCGTCATCATCGTCATCATCGTCATCATCGTCATTATCGTCGTCATCGTCGTCATCGTCATCATCGTCATCATCGTCATCATCGTCATCATCGTCATAATCGTCATCATCGTCGTCATCGTCGTCATCGTCATCATCGTCGTCATCGTCGTCATCGTCATCATCGTCATCATCGTCATTATCGTCATTATCGTCATTATCGTCATTATCGGCATTATCGGCATTATCGCCATTATCGCCATTATCGCCATTATAGTCATTATCGTCATTATCGTCATTACCGTCATTATCGTCATTATCGTCATTATCGTCATTATCGTCATTATCGGCATTATCGTCATTATCGTCATTATAGTCATTATCGTCATTATCGTCATTATCGTCATTATCGTCATTACCGTCATTACCGTCATTACCGTCATTACCGTCATTACCGTCATTACCGTCATTAACGTCATTACCGTCATTACCGTCATTACCGTCATTACCGTCATTATCGTCTTTATCGTCACCATCGTCATCATCGTCATCATCGTCATCATCGTCATCATCGTCCTCATCGTCATCATCGTCATCATCGTCATCATCGTCATCATCGTCATCATCGTCATCATCGTCATCATCGTCCTCATCGTCGTCATCGTCGTCATCGTCATCATCGTCATCATCGTCATCATCGTCATTACCGTCATTATCGTCATTATCGTCATTATCGGCATTATCGGCATTATCGGCATTATCGCCATTATAGTCATTATCGTCATTATCGTCATTATCGTCATTACCGTCATTATCGTCATTATCGTCATTATCGTCATTATCGTCATTATCGTCATTATCGTCATTATCGTCATTATCGTCATTATCGTCATAATCGTCATAATCGTCATTATCGTCATTATCGTCATTATCGTCATTACCGGCATTACCGGCATTACCGTCATTACCGTCATTACCGTCATTACCGTCATTACCGTCATTACCGTCACTATCGTCATTATCGTCATTATCGTCACCATCGCCATCATCGTCATCATCGTCATCATCGTCATCATCGTCATCATCGTCATCATCGTCATCATCGTCATCATCGTCATCATCGTCACCATCGTCACCATCGCCATCATCGTCATCATCGCCATCATCGCCATCATCGTCATCATCGTCATCATCGTCATTATCGTCATCATCGTCATCATCGTCATCATCGTCATTATCGTCATTATCGTCGTCATCGTCGTCATCGTCATTATCGTCATTATCGGCATTATCGGCATTATCGTCATTATCGGCATTACCGGCATTACCGTCATTACCGTCATTACCGTCATTACCGTCATTACCGTCATTACCGTCATTAACGTCATTACCGTCATTACCGTCATTACCGTCATTACCGTCATTACCGTCATTATCGTCTTTATCGTCACCATCGCCATCATCGTCATCATCGCCATCATCGCCATCATCGTCATCATCGTCATCATCGTCATCATCGTCATCATCGTCATCATCGTCATCATCGTCATCATCGTCATCATCGTCATCATCGTCATCATCGTCATCATCGTCATCATCGTCATCATCGTCATCATCGTCATCATCGTCATCATCGTCATCATCGTCATCATCGTCATCATCGGCATCATCGTCATCATCGTCATCATCGTCATTATCGTCATTATCGTCATTATCGTTTATCATCGTCATTACCGGCATTATCGGCATTACCGTCATTACCGTCATCATCGTCATCATCGTCATTACCGTCATTATCGTCATTATCGTCATTATCGTCATTATCGGCATTATCGTCATTATCGGCATTATCGGCATTATCGGCATTATCGGCATTATCGTCATCATCGTCATCATCGTCATTACCGTCATTATCGTTATTATCGTCATTATCGGCAATATCGTCATTATCGGCATTATCGTCATTATCGGCATTATCGGCATTATCGTCATTATCGTCATTATAGTCATTATCGTCATTATCGTCATTATCGTCATTATCGTCATTACCGTCATTATCGTCATTATCGTCATTATCGGCATTATCGGCATTATCGGCATTATCGGCATTATCGCCATTATAGTCATTATCGTCATTATCGTCATTATCGTCATTACCGTCATTATCGTCTTTATCGTCATTATCGTCATTATCGTCATTATCGTCATTATCGTCATTATCGTCATTATCGTCATAATCGTCATAATCGTCATTATCATCATTATCGTCATTATCGTCATTATCGTCATTATCGTCACCATCGCCATCATCGTCATCATCGTCATCATCGTCATCATCGTCATCATCGTCATCATCGTCATCATCGTCATCATCGTCAACATCGTCACCATCGCCATCATCGTCATCATCGCCATCATCGCCATCATCGTCATCATCGTCATCGTCATTATCGTCATCATCGTCATCATCGTCATCATCGTCATCATCGTCATTATCGTCATTATCGTCGTCATCGTCGTCATCGTCATTATCGTCATTATCGGCATTATCGGCATTATCGTCATTATCGGCATTATCGGCATTATCGTCATTATCGTCATTATAGTCATTATCGTCATTATCGTCATTATCGTCATTACCGGCATTACCGTCATTACCGTCATTACCGTCATTACCGTCATTACCGTCATTACCGTCATTAACGTCATTACCGTCATTACCGTCATTACCGTCATTACCGTCATTACCGTCATTATCGTCTTTATCGTCACCATCGCCATCATCGTCATCATCGCCATCATCGCCATCATCGTCATCATCGTCATCATCGTCATCATCGTCATCATCGTCATCATCGTCATCATCGTCATCATCGTCATCATCGTCATCATCGTCATCATCGTCATCATCGTCATCATCGTCATCATCGTCATCATCGTCATCATCGTCATCATCGCCATCATCGTCATCATCGGCATCATCGTCATCATCGTCATTATCGTCATTATCGTCATTATCGTTTATCATCGTCATTACCGGCATTATCGGCATTATCGGCATTACCGTCATTACCGTCATTACCGTCATCATCGTCATCATCGTCATCATCGTCATTACCGTCATTATCGTCATTATCGTCATTATCGTCATTATCGGCATTATCGTCATTATCGGCATTATCGGCATTATCGGCATTATCGGCATTATGGTCATCATCGTCATCATCGTCATTACCGTCATTATCGTCATTATCGTCATTATCGTCATTATCGGCATTATCGTCATTATCGGCATTATCGTCATTATCGGCATTATCGGCATTATCGTCATTATAGTCATTATCGTCATTATCGTCATTATCGTCATTATCGTCATTATCGTCATTATCGTCATTATCGTCATTATCGTCATTATCGTCATTATCGTCAGTATCGTCATTATCGTCATTATCGGCATTATCGTCATTATCGTCTTTATCGGCATTATCGTCATTATCGTCATTATAGTCATTATCGGCATTATCGGCATTATCGTCATTATCGTCATTATAGTCATTATCGTCATTATCGTCATTATCGTCATTATCGTCATTATCGTCATTATCGGCATTATCGGCATTATCGCCATTATAGTCATTATCGTCATTATCGTCATTACCGTCATTATCGTCATTATCGTCATTATCGTCATTATCGTCATAATCTTCATAATCGTCATTATCGTCATTATCGTCATTATCGTCATTACCGGCATTACCGGCATTACCGTCATTACCGTCATTACCGTCATTACCGTCATTACCGTCATTACCGTCACTATCGTCATTATCGTCATTATCGTCATTATCGTCATTATCGTCAGTATCGTCATTATCGTCACCATCGCCATCATCGTCATCATCGTCATCATCGTCATCATCGTCATCATCGTCATCATCGTCATCATCGTCATCATCGTCATCATCGTCATCATCGTCATCATCGTAATCATCGTCATCATCGTCATCATCGTCATCATCGTCACCATCGACACCATCGTCATCATCGTCATCATCCTCACCATCGTCACCATCGTCACCATCGTCATCATCGTCATCATCGTCATCATCGTCATCATCGTCATAATCGTCATCATCGTCGGCATCGTCGTCATCGTCGTCATCGTCGTCATCGTCATCATCGTCAT
This sequence comes from Andrena chrysosceles, assembly GCA_963855975.1. NCBI lineage: Eukaryota > Metazoa > Arthropoda > Insecta > Hymenoptera > Andrenidae > Andrena > Andrena chrysosceles. Next base: position 1,138,746 of record CAWLCU010000594.1, read on the forward strand.
CATCGTCATTATCGTCATTATCGTCATTATCGTCATTATCGGCATTATCGGCATTATCGGCATTATCGTCATTATCGGCATTATCGGCATTATCGGCATTATCGCCATTATCGCCATTATAGTCATTATCGTCATTATCGTCATTACCGTCATTATCGTCATTATCGTCATTATCGTCATTATCGTCATTATCGGCATTATCGTCATTACCGTCATTATAGTCATTATCGTCATTATCGTCATTATCGTCATTATCGTCATTACCGGCATTACCGTCATTACCGTCATTACCGTCATTACCGTCATTACCGTCATTACCGTCATTAACGTCATTACCGTCATTACCGTCATTACCGTCATTACCGTCATTACCGTCATTATCGTCTTTATCGTCATCATCGTCATCATCGTCATCATCGTCATCATCGTCATCATCGTCATCATCGTCATCATCGTCATCATCGTCATCATCGTTATCATCGTCATCATCGTCATCATCGTCCTCATCGTCGTCATCGTCGTCATCGTCATCATCGTCATCATCGTCATCATCGTCATTACCGTCATTATCGTCATTATCGTCATTATCGGCATTATCGGCATTATCGGCATTATCGGCATTATCGCCATTATAGTCATTATCGTCATTATCGTCATTATCGTCATTACCGTCATTATCGTCATTATCGTCATTATCGTCATTATCGTCATTATCGTCATTATCGTCATTATCGTCATTATCGTCATTATCGTCATAATCGTCATAATCGTCATTATCGTCATTATCGTCATTATCGTCATTACCGGCATTACCGGCATTACCGTCATTACCGTCATTACCGTCATTACCGTCATTACCGTCATTACCGTCACTATCGTCATTATCGTCATTATCGTCACCATCGCCATCATCGTCATCATCGTCATCATCGTCATCATCGTCATCATCGTCATCATCGTCATCATCGTCATCATCGTCACCATCGTCACCATCGCCATCATCGTCATCATCGCCATCATCGCCATCATCGTCATCATCGTCATCATCGTCATTATCGTCATCATCGTCATCATCGTCATCATCGTCATTATCGTCATTATCGTCTTCATCGTCGTCATCGTCATTATCGTCATTATCGGCATTATCGGCATTATCGTCATTATCGGCATTATCGGCATTATCGTCATTATCGTCATTATAGTCATTATCGTCATTATCGTCATTATCGTCATTATCGTCATTACCGGCATTACCGTCATTACCGTCATTACCGTCATTACCGTCATTACGGTCATTGCCGTCATTAACGTCATTACCGTCATTACCGTCATTACCGTCATTACCGTCATTACCGTCATTATCGTCTTTATCGTCACCATCGCCATCATCGTCATCATCGCCATCATCGCCATCATCGTCATCATCGTCATCATCGTCATCATCGTCATCATCGTCATCATCGTCATCATCGTCATCATCGTCATCATCGTCATCATCGTCATCATCGTCATCATCGTCATCATCGTCATCATCGTCATCATCGTCATCATCGTCATCATTGTCATCATCGTCATCATCGTCATCATCGGCATCATCGTCATTATCGTCATTATCGTCATTATCGTTTATCATCGTCATTACCGGCATTATCGGCATTATCGGCATTACCGTCATTACCGTCATCATCGTCATCATCGTCATCATCGTCATTACCGTCATTATCGTCATTATCGTCATTATCGTCATTATCGGCATTATCGTCATTATCGGCATTATCGGCATTATCGGCATTATCGGCATTATCGTCATCATCGTCATCATCGTCATTACCGTCATTATCGTCATTATCGTCATTATCGGCATTATCGTCATTATCGGCATTATCGTCATTATCGGCATTATCGGCATTATCGTCATTATCGTCATTATAGTCATTATCGTCATTATCGTCATTATCGTCATTATCGTCATTACCGTCATTATCGTCATTATCGTCATTATCGGCATTATCGGCATTATCGGCATTATCGCCATTATAGTCATTATCGTCATTATCGTCATTATCGTCATTACCGTCATTATCGTCATTATCGTCATTATCGTCATTATCGTCATTATCGTCATTATCGTCATTATCGTCATTATCGTCATTATCGTCATAATCGTCATAATCGTCATTATCGTCATTATCGTCATTATCGTCATTATCGTCATTATCGTCACCATCGCCATCATCGTCATCATCGTCATCATCGTCATCATCGTCATCATCGTCATCATCGTCATCATCGTCATCATCGTCACCATCGTCACCATCGCCATCATCGTCATCATCGCCATCATCGCCATCATCGTCATCATCGTCATCATCGTCATTATCGTCATCATCGTCATCATCGTCATCATCGTCATCATCGTCATTATCGTCATTATCGTCGTCATCGTCGTCATCGTCATTATCGTCATTATCGGCATTATCGGCATTATCGTCATTATCGGCATTATCGGCATTATCGTCATTATCGTCATTATAGTCATTATCGTCATTATCGTCATTATCGTCATTATCGTCATTACCGGCATTACCGTCATTACCGTCATTACCGTCATTACCGTCATTACCGTCATTACCGTCATTAACGTCATTACCGTCATTACCGTCATTACCGTCATTACCGTCATTACCGTCATTATCGTCTTTATCGTCACCATCGCCATCATCGTCATCATCGCCATCATCGCCATCATCGTCATCATCGTCATCATCGTCATCATCGTCATCATCGTCATCATCGTCATCATCGTCATCATCGTCATCATCGTCATCATCGTCATCATCGTCATCATCGTCATCATCGTCATCATCGTCATCATCGTCATCATCGTCATCATCGTCATCATCGTCATCATCGGCATCATCGTCATCATCGTCATTATCGTCATTATCGTCATTATCGTTTATCATCGTCATTACCGGCATTATCGGCATTATCGGCATTACCGTCATTACCGTCATTACCGTCATCATCGTCATCATCGTCATCATCGTCATTACCGTCATTATCGTCATTATCGTCATTATCGTCATTATCGGCATTATCGTCATTATCGGCATTATCGGCATTATCGGCATTATCGTCATCATCGTCATCATCGTCATTACCGTCATTATCGTCATTATCGTCATTATCGTCATTATCGGCATTATCGTCATTATCGGCATTATCGTCATTATCGGCATTATCGGCATTATCGTCATTATCGTCATTATAGTCATTATCGTCATTATCGTCATTATCGTCATTATCGTCATTATCGTCATTATCGTCATTATCGTCATTATCGTCAGTATCGTCATTATCGTCATTATCGGCATTATCGTCATTATCGTCTTTATCGGCATTATCGTCATTATCGTCATTATAGTCATTATCGGCATTATCGGCATTATCGTCATTATCGTCATTATAGTCATTATCGTCATTATCATCATTATCGTCATTATCGTCATTATCGTCATTATCGTCATTATCGGCATTATCGGCATTATCGGCATTATCGCCATTATAGTCATTATCGTCATTATCGTCATTACCGTCATTATCGTCATTATCGTCATTATCGTCATTATCGTCATTATCGTCATTATCGTCATTATCGTCATTATCGTCATAATCGTCATAATCGTCATTATCGTCATTATCGTCATTATCGTCATTACCGGCATTACCGGCATTACCGTCATTACCGTCATTACCGTCATTACCGTCATTACCGTCATTACCGTCACTATCGTCATTATCGTCATTATCGTCATTATCGTCATTATCGTCAGTATCGTCATTATCGTCACCATCGCCATCATCGTCATCTTCGTCATCATCGTCATCATCGTCATCATCGTCATCATCGTCATCATCGTCATCATCGTCATCATCGTCATCATCGTCAACATCGTCATCAGCGTCATCATCGTCATCATCGTAATCATCGTCATCATCGTCATCATCGTCATCATCGTCACCATCGACACCATCGTCATCATCGTCACCATCGTCACCATCGTCACCATCGTCACCATCGTCATCATCGTCATCATCGTCATCATCGTCATCATCGTCATAATCGTCATCATCGTCGTCATCGTCGTCATCGTCGTCATCGTCGTCATCGTCATCATCGTCATCATCGTCATTATCGTCATTATCGTCATTATCGTCATTATCGGCATTATCGGCATTATCGGCATTATCGTCATTATCGTCATTATAGTCATTATCGTCATTATCGTCATTATCGTCATTATCGTCATTATCGTCATAATCGTCATTATCGTCATTATCGTCATTATCGTCATTATCGTCATTATCGTCATTATCATCATTATCGTCATTATTGTCATTATCGTCATTACCGGCATTATCGGCATTACCGCCATTACCGTCATTACCGTCATTGCTGTCATTACCGGCATTACCGGCATTACCGTCATTACCGTCATTACCGTCATTACCGTCATTACCGTCATTACCGTCATTACCGTCATTACCATCATTACCATCATTACCGTCATTACCGTCATTACCGTCATTACCGTCATTACAGTCATTATCGTCATTATCGTCATTATCGTTATTATCTTCATTATCGTCATTATCGTCATTATCGTCATTATCGTCATTATCGTCATCATCGTCATCATCGTCATCATCGTCATCATCGTCATCATCGTCATCATCGTCATCATCGTCATTACCGTCATTATCGTCATTATCGTCATTATCGGCATTATCGTCATTATCGGCATTATCGTCATTATCGGCATTATCGGCATTATCGTCATCATCGTCATCATCGTCATTACCGTCATTATCGTCATTATCGTCATTATCGTCATTATCGGCATTATCGTCATTATCGGCATTATCGTCATTATCGGCATTATCGTCATTATCGTCATTATCGTCATTATAGTCATTATCGTCATTATCGTCATTATCGTCATTATAGTCATTATCGTCATTATCGTCAGTATCGTCATTATCGTCATTATCGGCATTATCGTCATTATCGTCTTTATCGGCATTATCGTCATTATAGTCATTATCGTCATTACCGTCATTATCGTCATTATCGTCATTATCGGCATTATCGTCATTATCGTCATTATCGTCATTATCGTCATTATCGTCATCATCGTCATTATCGTCATTATCGTCATTATCGGCATTATCGTCATTATCGTCATTATAGTCATTATCGGCATTACCGTCATTACCGTCATTACCGTCATTACTGTCATTACCGTCATTACCGTCATTACCGTCATTACCGGCATTACCGTCATTACCGTCATTACCGTCATTACCGTCATTACCGTCATTACCGTCATTACCATCATTACCATCATTACCGTCATTACCGTCATTACCGTCATTACCGTCATTACAGTCATTATCGTCATTATCGTCATTATCGTCATTATCTTCATTATCGTCATTATCGTCATTATCGTCATCATCGTCATCATCGTCATCATCGTCATTATCGTCATTATCGTCATTATCGTCATTATCGTCGTTATCGTCATTATAGTAATTATCGTCATTATCGTCATCATCGTCATTATCGTCATCATCGTCATCATCGTCATCATCGTCATCATCGTCATCATCGTCATCATCGTCATCATCGTCGTCATCGTCGTCATCGTCGTCATCGTCGTCATCGTCATCATCGTCATTATCGTCATTATCGTCATTATCGTCATTATCGTCATTATCGGCATTATCGTCATTATCGGCATTATCGGCATTATCGTCATTATCGTCATTATAGTCATTATCGTCATTATCGTAATTATCGTCATTATCGCCATCATCGTCATCTTCGTCATCATCGTCAACATCGTCATCATCGCCATCATCGTCATCATCGTCATCATCGTCCTCATCGTCATTATCGTCATTATAGTCATTATCGTCATTATCATCATTATCGTCATTATCGTCATTACCGTCATTATCGTCATTATCGTCATTATCGTCATTACCGGCATTATCGGCATTATCGGCATTACCGTCATTACCGTCATTACTGGCATTACCGGCATTACCGGCATTACCGGCATTACCGTCATTACCGGCATTACCGTCATTACCGTCATTACCGTCATTACCGTCATTACCGTCATTACCTTTATTACCGTCATCATCGTCATTACCGTCATTATCGTCATTATCGTCATTATCGGCATTATCGTCATTATCGTCATTATCGTCATTATCGTCATTATCGTCATCATCGTCATTATCGTCATTATCGTCATTATCGGCATTATCGTCATTATCGTCATTATAGTCATTATCGGCATTACCGTCATTACCGTCATTACCGTCATTACTGTCATTACCATCATTACCGTCATTACCGTCATTACCGGCATTACCGTCATTACCGTCATTACCGTCATTACCGTCATTACCGTCATTATCGTCATTATCGTCATTACCATCATTACCGTCATTACCGTCATTATCGTCATTATCGTCATTATCGTCAGTATCGTCATTACCGTCATCATCGTCACCATCGTCACCATCGTCATCATCGTCATCATCGTCATCATCGTCATCATCGTCATCATCGTCATCATCGTCGTCATCGTCGTCATCGTCGTCATCGTCGTCATCGTCATCATCGTCATCATCGTCATTACCGTCATTATCGTCATTATCGTCATTATCGTTATTATCGTCATTATCGTCATTACCGTCATTATCGGCATTATCGGCATTATCGGCATTATCGTCATTATAGTCATTATAGTCATTATCGTCATTATCGTCATTATCGTCATTATCGTCATTATCGTCATTATCGTCATTATCGTCATTATCGTCATTATCGTCATCATCGTCATTATCGTCATTATCGTCATTATCGTCATTATCGGCATTATCGTCATTATCGTCATTATAGTAATTATCGTCATTATCGTCATCATCGTCATTATCGTCATCATCGTCATCATCGTCATCATCGTCATCATCGTCATCATCGTCGTCATCGTCGTCATCGTCGTCATCGTCGTCATCGTCGTCATCGTCATCATCGTCATTATCGTCATTATCGTCATTATCGTCATTATCGTCATTATCGGCATTATCGGCATTATCGTCATTGTCGTCATTATAGTCATTATCGTCATTATCGTAATTATCGTCATTATCGTCATTATCGTCATTATCGTCATCATCGCCATTATCGTCATCATCGCTATCATCGTCATCATCGCCATCATCGTCATCTTCGTCATCATCGTCATCATCGTCATCATCGCCATCATCGTCATCATCGTCATCATCGTCCTCATCGTCGTCATCGTCGTCATCGTCATCATCGTCATCATCGTCATCATCGTCATTACCGTCATTATCGTCATTATCGTCATTATCGTCATTATCGGTATTATCGGCATTATCGGCATTATCGGCATTATCGGCATTATAGTCATTATCGTCATTACCGTCATTATCGTCATTATCGTCATTATCGTCATTATCGTCATTATCGTCATTATCGGCATTATCGTCATTATCGTCATTATCGTCATTATCGTCATCATCGTCATCATCGTCATCATCGTCATCATCGTCATCATCGTCATCATCGTCGTCATCGTCATCATCGTCGTCATCGTCGTCATCGTCGTCATCGTCGTCATCGTCATCATCGTCATCATCGTCATTATCGTCATTATCGTCATTATCGTCATTATCGGCATTATCGGCATTATCGGCATTATCGTCATTATCGTCATAATAGTCATTATCGTCATTATCGTCATTATCGTCATTATCGTCATTATCGTCATTATCGTCATCATCGTCATTATCGTCATTATCGTCATTATCGTCATTATCGTTTATCATCGTCATTACCGGCATTATCGGCATTATCGGCATTACCGTCATTACCGTCATTACCGTCATCATCGTCATCATCGTCATCATCGTCATTACCGTCATTATCGTCATTATCGTCATTATCGTCATTATCGGCATTATCGTCATTATCGGCATTATCGGCATTATCGGCATTATCGTCATCATCGTCATCATCGTCATTACCGTCATTATCGTCATTATCGTCATTATCGTCATTATCGGCATTATCGTCATTATCGGCATTATCGTCATTATCGGCATTATCGGCATTATCGTCATTATCGTCATTATAGTCATTATCGTCATTATCGTCATTATCGTCATTATCGTCATTATCGTCATTATCGTCATTATCGTCATTATCGTCAGTATCGTCATTATCGTCATTATCGGCATTATCGTCATTATCGTCTTTATCGGCATTATCGTCATTATCGTCATTATAGTCATTATCGGCATTATCGGCATTATCGTCATTATCGTCATTATAGTCATTATCGTCATTATCATCATTATCGTCATTATCGTCATTATCGTCATTATCGTCATTATCGGCATTATCGGCATTATCGGCATTATCGCCATTATAGTCATTATCGTCATTATCGCCATTACCGTCATTATCGTCATTATCGTCATTATCGTCATTATCGTCACCATCGACACCATCGTCATCATCGTCACCATCGTCACCATCGTCACCATCGTCACCATCGTCATCATCGTCATCATCGTCATCATCGTCATCATCGTCATAATCGTCATCATCGTCGTCATCGTCGTCATCGTCGTCATCGTCGTCATCGTCATCATCGTCATCATCGTCATTATCGTCATTATCGTCATTATCGTCATTATCGGCATTATCGGCATTATCGGCATTATCGTCATTATCGTCATAATAGTCATTATCGTCATTATCGTCATTATCGTCATTATCGTCATTATCGTCATTATCGTCATCATCGTCATTATCGTCATTATCGTCATTATCATCATTATCGTCATTATTGTCATTATCGTCATTACCGGCATTATCGGCATTACCGCCATTACCGTCATTACCGTCATTGCTATCATTACCGGCATTACCGGCATTACCGTCATTACCGTCATTACCGTCATTACCGTCATTACCGTCATTACCATCATTACCATCATTACCGTCATTACCGTCATTACCGTCATTACCGTCATTACAGTCATTATCGTCATTATCGTCATTATCGTTATTATCTTCATTATCGTCATTATCGTCATTATCGTCATTATCGTCATTATCGTCATCATCGTCATCATCGTCATCATCGTCATCATCGTCATCATCGTCATCATCGTCATCATCGTCATTACCGTCATTATCGTCATTATCGTCATTATCGGCATTATCGTCATTATCGGCATTATCGTCATTATCGGCATTATCGGCATTATCGTCATCATCGTCATCATCGTCATTACCGTCATTATCGTCATTATCGTCATTATCGTCATTATCGGCATTATCGTCATTATCGGCATTATCGTCATTATCGGCATTATCGGCATTATCGTCATTATCGTCATTATAGTCATTATCGTCATTATCGTCATTATCGTCATTATAGTCATTATCGTCATTATCGTCAGTATCGTCATTATCGTCATTATCGGCATTATCGTCATTATCGTCTTTATCGGCATTATCGTCATTATAGTCATTATCGTCATTACCGTCATTATCGTCATTATCGTCATTATCGGCATTATCGTCATTATCGTCATTATCGTCATTATCGTCATTATCGTCATCATCGTCATTATCGTCATTATCGTCATTATCGGCATTATCGTCATTATCGTCATTATAGTCATTATCGGCATTACCGTCATTACCGTCATTACCGTCATTACTGTCATTACCGTCATTACCGTCATTACCGTCATTACCGGCATTACCGTCATTACCGTCATTACCGTCATTACCGTCATTACCGTCATTATCGTCATTATCGTCATTATCGTCATTATCGTCATTATCGTCATTATCGTCATTATCGTCATTATCGTCATTATCGTCATTATCGTCATTATCGTCATTATCATCATTATCGTCATTATTGTCATTATCGTCATTACCGGCATTATCGGCATTACCGCCATTACCGTCATTACCGTCATTGCTGTCATTACCGGCATTACCGTCATTACCGTCATTACCGTCATTACCGTCATTACCGTCATTACCATCATTACCATCATTACCGTCATTACCGTCATTACCGTCATTACCGTCATTACAGTCATTATCGTCATTATCGTCATTATCGTCATTATCTTCATTATCGTCATTATCGTCATTATCGTCATCATCGTCATCATCGTCATCATCGTCATTATCGTCATTATCGTCATTATCGGCATTATCGACGTTATCGTCATTATAGTAATTATCGTCATTATCGTCATCATCGTCATTATCGTCATCATCGTCATCATCGTCATCATCGTCATCATCGTCATCATCGTCATCATCGTCATCATCGTCGTCATCGTCGTCATCGTCGTCATCGTCGTCATCGTCATCATCGTCATTATCGTCAACATCGTCATCATCGCCATCATCGTCATCATCGTCATCATCGTCCTCATCGTCATTATCGTCATTATAGTCATTATCGTCATTATCATCATTATCGTCATTATCGTCATTATCGTCATTATCGTCATTATCGTCATTATCGTCATTACCGGCATTATCGGCATTATCGGCATTACCGTCATTACCGTCATTACTGGCATTACCGGCATTACCGGCATTACCGGCATTACCGTCATTACCGGCATTACCGTCATTACCGTCATTACCGTCATTACCGTCATTACCGTCATTACCGTCATTACCTTTATTACCGTCATCATCGTCATTACCGTCATTATCGTTATTATCGTCATTATCGGCATTATCGTCATTATCGTCATTATCGTCATTATCGTCATTATCGGCATTATCGGCATTATCGGCATTATCGGCATTATCGCCATTATAGTCATTATCGTCATTATCGTCATTACCGTCATTATCGTCATTATCGTCATTATCGTCATTATCGTCATTATCGGCATTATCGGCATTATCGTCATTATCGTCATTATAGTCATTATCGTCATTAACGTCATCATCGTCACCATCGTCACCATCGTCACCATCGTCATCATCGTCATCATCGTCATCATCGTCATCATCGTCATCATCGTCATCATCATCACCATCGTCACCATCGCCATCATCGTCATCATCGCCATCATCGCCATCATCGTCATCATCGTCATCATCGTCATCATCGTCATCATCGTCATCATCGTCATCATCGTCATTATCGTCGTCATCGTCGTCATCGTCATCATCGTCATCATCGTCATCATCGTCATCATCGTCATAATCGTCATCATCGTCGTCATCGTCGTCATCGTCATCATCGTCGTCATCGTCGTCATCGTCATCATCGTCATCATCGTCATTATCGTCATTATCGTCATTATCGTCATTATCGGCATTATCGGCATTATCGGCATTATCGCCATTATCGCCATTATAGTCATTATCGTCATTATCGTCATTACCGTCATTATCGTCATTATCGTCATTATCGTCATTATCGTCATTATCGGCATTATCGTCATTATCGTCATTATAGTCATTATCGTCATTATCGTCATTATCGTCATTATCGTCATTACCGGCATTACCGTCATTACCGTCATTACCGTCATTACCGTCATTACCGTCATTAACGTCATTACCGTCATTACCGTCATTACCGTCATTACCGTCATTACCGTCATTATCGTCTTTATCGTCACCATCGTCATCATCGTCATCATCGTCATCATCGTCATCATCGTCATCATCGTCATCATCGTCATCATCGTCATCATCGTCATCATCGTCATCATCGTCATCATCGTCATCATCGTCATCATCGTCATCATCGTCATCATCGTCCTCATCGTCCTCATCGTCGTCATCGTCGTCATCGTCATCATCGTCATCATCGTCATCATCGTCATTACCGTCATTATCGTCATTATCGTCATTATCGGCATTATCGGCATTATCGGCATTATCGCCATTATAGTCATTATCGTCATTATCGTCATTATCGTCATTATCGTCATTACCGTCATTATCGTCATTATCGTCATTATCGTCATTATCGTCATTATCGTCATTATCGTCATTATCGTCATTATCGTCATTATCGTCATTATCGTCATAATCGTCATTATCGTCATTATCGTCATTATCGTCATTACCGGCATTACCGGCATTACCGTCATTACCGTCATTACCGTCATTACCGTCATTACCGTCATTACCGTCACTATCGTCATTATCGTCATTATCGTCATTATCGTCAGTATCGTCATTATCGTCACCATCGCCATCATCGTCATCATCGTCATAATCGTCATTATCGTCATTATCGTCATTATCGTCATTATCGTCATTATCGTCACCATCGCCATCATCGTCATCATCGTCATCATCGTCATCATCGTCATCATCGTCATCATCGTCACCATCGTCACCATCGCCATCATCGTCATCATCGCCATCATCGCCATCATCGTCATCATCGTCATCATCGTCATTATCGTCATCATCGTCATCATCGTCATCATCGTCATCATCGTCATCATCGTCATTATCGTCATTATCGTCGTCATCGTCGTCATCGTCATTATCGTCATTATCGGCATTATCGGCATTATCGTCATTATCGGCATTATCGGCATTATCGTCATTATCGTCATTATAGTCATTATCGTCATTATCGTCATTATCGTCATTATCGTCATTACCGGCATTACCGTCATTACCGTCATTACCGTCATTACCGTCATTACCGTCATTACCGTCATTAACGTCATTACCGTCATTACCGTCATTACCGTCATTACCGTCATTACCGTCTTTATCGTCACCATCGCCATCATCGTCATCATCGCCATCATCGCCATCATCGTCATCATCGTCATCATCGTCATCATCGTCATCATCGTCATCATCGTCATCATCGTCATCATCGTCATCATCGTCATCATCGTCATCATCGTCATCATCGTCATCATCGTCGTCATCGTCGTCATCGTCGTCATCGTCGTCATCGTCATCATCGTCATCATCGTCATTATCGTCATTATCGTCATTATCGTCATTATCGGCATTATCGGCATTATCGGCATTATCGTCATTATCGTCATAATAGTCATTATCGTCATTATCGTCATTATCGTCATTATCGTCATTATCGTCATTATCGTCATCATCGTCATTATCGTCATTATCGTCATTATCGTCATTATCGTTTATCATCGTCATTACCGGCATTATCGGCATTATCGGCATTACCGTCATTACCGTCATTACCGTCATCATCGTCATCATCGTCATCATCGTCATTACCGTCATTATCGTCATTATCGTCATTATCGTCATTATCGGCATTATCGTCATTATCGGCATTATCGGCATTATCGGCATTATCGTCATCATCGTCATCATCGTCATTACCGTCATTATCGTCATTATCGTCATTATCGTCATTATCGGCATTATCGTCATTATCGGCATTATCGTCATTATCGGCATTATCGGCATTATCGTCATTATCGTCATTATAGTCATTATCGTCATTATCGTCATTATCGTCATTATCGTCATTATCGTCATTATCGTCATTATCGTCATTATCGTCAGTATCGTCATTATCGTCATTATCGGCATTATCGTCATTATCGTCTTTATCGGCATTATCGTCATTATCGTCATTATAGTCATTATCGGCATTATCGGCATTATCGTCATTATCGTCATTATAGTCATTATCGTCATTATCATCATTATCGTCATTATCGTCATTATCGTCATTATCGTCATTATCGGCATTATCGGCATTATCGGCATTATCGCCATTATAGTCATTATCGTCATTATCGCCATTACCGTCATTATCGTCATTATCGTCATTATCGTCATTATCGTCACCATCGACACCATCGTCATCATCGTCACCATCGTCACCATCGTCACCATCGTCACCATCGTCATCATCGTCATCATCGTCATCATCGTCATCATCGTCATAATCGTCATCATCGTCGTCATCGTCGTCATCGTCGTCATCGTCGTCATCGTCATCATCGTCATCATCGTCATTATCGTCATTATCGTCATTATCGTCATTATCGGCATTATCGGCATTATCGGCATTATCGTCATTATCGTCATAATAGTCATTATCGTCATTATCGTCATTATCGTCATTATCGTCATTATCGTCATTATCGTCATCATCGTCATTATCGTCATTATCGTCATTATCATCATTATCGTCATTATTGTCATTATCGTCATTACCGGCATTATCGGCATTACCGCCATTACCGTCATTACCGTCATTGCTATCATTACCGGCATTACCGGCATTACCGTCATTACCGTCATTACCGTCATTACCGTCATTACCGTCATTACCATCATTACCATCATTACCGTCATTACCGTCATTACCGTCATTACCGTCATTACAGTCATTATCGTCATTATCGTCATTATCGTTATTATCTTCATTATCGTCATTATCGTCATTATCGTCATTATCGTCATTATCGTCATCATCGTCATCATCGTCATCATCGTCATCATCGTCATCATCGTCATCATCGTCATCATCGTCATTACCGTCATTATCGTCATTATCGTCATTATCGGCATTATCGTCATTATCGGCATTATCGTCATTATCGGCATTATCGGCATTATCGTCATCATCGTCATCATCGTCATTACCGTCATTATCGTCATTATCGTCATTATCGTCATTATCGGCATTATCGTCATTATCGGCATTATCGTCATTATCGGCATTATCGGCATTATCGTCATTATCGTCATTATAGTCATTATCGTCATTATCGTCATTATCGTCATTATAGTCATTATCGTCATTATCGTCAGTATCGTCATTATCGTCATTATCGGCATTATCGTCATTATCGTCTTTATCGGCATTATCGTCATTATAGTCATTATCGTCATTACCGTCATTATCGTCATTATCGTCATTATCGGCATTATCGTCATTATCGTCATTATCGTCATTATCGTCATTATCGTCATCATCGTCATTATCGTCATTATCGTCATTATCGGCATTATCGTCATTATCGTCATTATAGTCATTATCGGCATTACCGTCATTACCGTCATTACCGTCATTACTGTCATTACCGTCATTACCGTCATTACCGTCATTACCGGCATTACCGTCATTACCGTCATTACCGTCATTACCGTCATTACCGTCATTATCGTCATTATCGTCATTATCGTCATTATCGTCATTATCGTCATTATCGTCATTATCGTCATTATCGTCATTATCGTCATTATCGTCATTATCGTCATTATCATCATTATCGTCATTATTGTCATTATCGTCATTACCGGCATTATCGGCATTACCGCCATTACCGTCATTACCGTCATTGCTGTCATTACCGGCATTACCGTCATTACCGTCATTACCGTCATTACCGTCATTACCGTCATTACCATCATTACCATCATTACCGTCATTACCGTCATTACCGTCATTACCGTCATTACAGTCATTATCGTCATTATCGTCATTATCGTCATTATCTTCATTATCGTCATTATCGTCATTATCGTCATCATCGTCATCATCGTCATCATCGTCATTATCGTCATTATCGTCATTATCGGCATTATCGACGTTATCGTCATTATAGTAATTATCGTCATTATCGTCATCATCGTCATTATCGTCATCATCGTCATCATCGTCATCATCGTCATCATCGTCATCATCGTCATCATCGTCATCATCGTCGTCATCGTCGTCATCGTCGTCATCGTCGTCATCGTCATCATCGTCATTATCGTCAACATCGTCATCATCGCCATCATCGTCATCATCGTCATCATCGTCCTCATCGTCATTATCGTCATTATAGTCATTATCGTCATTATCATCATTATCGTCATTATCGTCATTATCGTCATTATCGTCATTATCGTCATTATCGTCATTACCGGCATTATCGGCATTATCGGCATTACCGTCATTACCGTCATTACTGGCATTACCGGCATTACCGGCATTACCGGCATTACCGTCATTACCGGCATTACCGTCATTACCGTCATTACCGTCATTACCGTCATTACCGTCATTACCGTCATTACCTTTATTACCGTCATCATCGTCATTACCGTCATTATCGTCATTATCGTCATTATCGGCATTATCGTCATTATCGTCATTATCGTCATTATCGTCATTATCGGCATTATCGGCATTATCGGCATTATCGGCATTATCGCCATTATAGTCATTATCGTCATTATCGTCATTACCGTCATTATCGTCATTATCGTCATTATCGTCATTATCGTCATTATCGGCATTATCGGCATTATCGTCATTATCGTCATTATAGTCATTATCGTCATTAACGTCATCATCGTCACCATCGTCACCATCGTCACCATCGTCATCATCGTCATCATCGTCATCATCGTCATCATCGTCATCATCGTCATCATCATCACCATCGTCACCATCGCCATCATCGTCATCATCGCCATCATCGCCATCATCGTCATCATCGTCATCATCGTCATCATCGTCATCATCGTCATCATCGTCATTATCGTCGTCATCGTCGTCATCGTCATCATCGTCATCATCGTCATCATCGTCATCATCGTCATAATCGTCATCATCGTCGTCATCGTCGTCATCGTCATCATCGTCGTCATCGTCGTCATCGTCATCATCGTCATCATCGTCATTATCGTCATTATCGTCATTATCGTCATTATCGGCATTATCGGCATTATCGGCATTATCGCCATTATCGCCATTATAGTCATTATCGTCATTATCGTCATTACCGTCATTATCGTCATTATCGTCATTATCGTCATTATCGTCATTATCGGCATTATCGTCATTATCGTCATTATAGTCATTATCGTCATTATCGTCATTATCGTCATTATCGTCATTACCGGCATTACCGTCATTACCGTCATTACCGTCATTACCGTCATTACCGTCATTAACGTCATTACCGTCATTACCGTCATTACCGTCATTACCGTCATTACCGTCATTATCGTCTTTATCGTCACCATCGTCATCATCGTCATCATCGTCATCATCGTCATCATCGTCATCATCGTCATCATCGTCATCATCGTCATCATCGTCATCATCGTCATCATCGTCATCATCGTCATCATCGTCATCATCGTCATCATCGTCATCATCGTCCTCATCGTCCTCATCGTCGTCATCGTCGTCATCGTCATCATCGTCATCATCGTCATCATCGTCATTACCGTCATTATCGTCATTATCGTCATTATCGGCATTATCGGCATTATCGGCATTATCGCCATTATAGTCATTATCGTCATTATCGTCATTATCGTCATTATCGTCATTACCGTCATTATCGTCATTATCGTCATTATCGTCATTATCGTCATTATCGTCATTATCGTCATTATCGTCATTATCGTCATTATCGTCATTATCGTCATAATCGTCATTATCGTCATTATCGTCATTATCGTCATTACCGGCATTACCGGCATTACCGTCATTACCGTCATTACCGTCATTACCGTCATTACCGTCATTACCGTCACTATCGTCATTATCGTCATTATCGTCATTATCGTCAGTATCGTCATTATCGTCACCATCGCCATCATCGTCATCATCGTCATCATCGTCATCATCGTCATCATCGTCATCATCGTCATCATCGTCATCATCGTCATCATCGTCATCATCGTAATCATCGTCATCATCGTCATCATCGTCATCATCGTCACCATCGACACCATCGTCATCATCGTCATCATCGTCACCATCGTCACCATCGTCACCATCGTCATCATCGTCATCATCGTCATCATCGTCATTACCGTCATTATCGTCATTATCGTCATTATCGTCATTATCGGCATTATCGTCATTATCGGCATTATCGTCATTATCGGCATTATCGGCATTATCGTCATCATCGTCATCATCGTCATTACCGTCATTATCGTCATTATCGTCATTATCGTCATTATCGGCATTATCGTCATTATCGGCATTATCGTCATTATCGGCATTATCGGCATTATCGTCATTATCGTCATTATAGTCATTATCGTCATTATCGTCATTATCGTCATTATAGTCATTATCGTCATTATCGTCAGTATCGTCATTATCGTCATTATCGGCATTATCGTCATTATCGTCTTTATCGGCATTATCGTCATTATAGTCATTATCGTCATTACCGTCATTATCGTCATTATCGTCATTATCGGCATTATCGTCATTATCGTCATTATCGTCATTATCGTCATTATCGTCATCATCGTCATTATCGTCATTATCGTCATTATCGGCATTATCGTCATTATCGTCATTATAGTCATTATCGGCATTACCGTCATTACCGTCATTACCGTCATTACTGTCATTACCGTCATTACCGTCATTACCGTCATTACCGGCATTACCGTCATTACCGTCATTACCGTCATTACCGTCATTACCGTCATTATCGTCATTATCGTCATTATCGTCATTATCGTCATTATCGTCATTATCGTCATTATCGTCATTATCGTCATTATCGTCATTATCGTCATTATCGTCATTATCATCATTATCGTCATTATTGTCATTATCGTCATTACCGGCATTATCGGCATTACCGCCATTACCGTCATTACCGTCATTGCTGTCATTACCGGCATTACCGTCATTACCGTCATTACCGTCATTACCGTCATTACCGTCATTACCATCATTACCATCATTACCGTCATTACCGTCATTACCGTCATTACCGTCATTACAGTCATTATCGTCATTATCGTCATTATCTTCATTATCGTCATTATCGTCATTATCGTCATCATCGTCATCATCGTCATCATCGTCATTATCGTCATTATCGTCATTATCGGCATTATCGACGTTATCGTCATTATAGTAATTATCGTCATTATCGTCATCATCGTCATTATCGTCATCATCGTCATCATCGTCATCATCGTCATCATCGTCATCATCGTCATCATCGTCATCATCGTCGTCATCGTCGTCATCGTCGTCATCGTCGTCATCGTCATCATCGTCATTATCGTCAACATCGTCATCATCGCCATCATCGTCATCATCGTCATCATCGTCCTCATCGTCATTATCGTCATTATAGTCATTATCGTCATTATCATCATTATCGTCATTATCGTCATTATCGTCATTATCGTCATTATCGTCATTATCGTCATTACCGGCATTATCGGCATTATCGGCATTACCGTCATTACCGTCATTACTGGCATTACCGGCATTACCGGCATTACCGGCATTACCGTCATTACCGGCATTACCGTCATTACCGTCATTACCGTCATTACCGTCATTACCGTCATTACCGTCATTACCTTTATTACCGTCATCATCGTCATTACCGTCATTATCGTCATTATCGTCATTATCGGCATTATCGTCATTATCGTCATTATCGTCATTATCGTCATTATCGGCATTATCGGCATTATCGGCATTATCGGCATTATCGCCATTATAGTCATTATCGTCATTATCGTCATTACCGTCATTATCGTCATTATCGTCATTATCGTCATTATCGTCATTATCGGCATTATCGGCATTATCGTCATTATCGTCATTATAGTCATTATCGTCATTAACGTCATCATCGTCACCATCGTCACCATCGTCACCATCGTCATCATCGTCATCATCGTCATCATCGTCATCATCGTCATCATCGTCATCATCATCACCATCGTCACCATCGCCATCATCGTCATCATCGCCATCATCGCCATCATCGTCATCATCGTCATCATCGTCATCATCGTCATCATCGTCATCATCGTCATCATCGTCATTATCGTCGTCATCGTCGTCATCGTCATCATCGTCATCATCGTCATCATCGTCATCATCGTCATAATCGTCATCATCGTCGTCATCGTCGTCATCGTCATCATCGTCGTCATCGTCGTCATCGTCATCATCGTCATCATCGTCATTATCGTCATTATCGTCATTATCGTCATTATCGGCATTATCGGCATTATCGGCATTATCGCCATTATCGCCATTATAGTCATTATCGTCATTATCGTCATTACCGTCATTATCGTCATTATCGTCATTATCGTCATTATCGTCATTATCGGCATTATCGTCATTATCGTCATTATAGTCATTATCGTCATTATCGTCATTATCGTCATTATCGTCATTACCGGCATTACCGTCATTACCGTCATTACCGTCATTACCGTCATTACCGTCATTAACGTCATTACCGTCATTACCGTCATTACCGTCATTACCGTCATTATCGTCTTTATCGTCACCATCGTCATCATCGTCATCATCGTCATCATCGTCATCATCGTCATCATCGTCATCATCGTCATCATCGTCATCATCGTCATCATCGTCATCATCGTCATCATCGTCATCATCGTCATCATCGTCATCATCGTCATCATCGTCCTCATCGTCCTCATCGTCGTCATCGTCGTCATCGTCATCATCGTCATCATCGTCATCATCGTCATTACCGTCATTATCGTCATTATCGTCATTATCGGCATTATCGGCATTATCGGCATTATCGCCATTATAGTCATTATCGTCATTATCGTCATTATCGTCATTACCGTCATTATCGTCATTATCGTCATTATCGTCATTATCGTCATTATCGTCATTATCGTCATTATCGTCATTAACGTCATTATCGTCATTATCGTCATTATCGTCATAATCGTCATTATCGTCATTATCGTCATTATCGTCATTACCGGCATTACCGGCATTACCGTCATTACCGTCATTACCGTCATTACCGTCATTACCGTCATTACCGTCACTATCGTCATTATCGTCATTATCGTCATTATCGTCAGTATCGTCATTATCGTCACCATCGCCATCATCGTCATCATCGTCATCATCGTCATCATCGTCATCATCGTCATCATCGTCATCATCGTCATCATCGTCATCATCGTCATCATCGTCATCATCGTAATCATCGTCATCATCGTCATCATCGTCATCATCGTCACCATCGACACCATCGTCATCATCGTCATCATCGTCACCATCGTCACCATCGTCACCATCGTCATCATCGTCATCATCGTCATCATCGTCATCATCGTCATAATCGTCATCATCGTCGTCATCGTCGTCATAGTCGTCATCGTCGTCATCGTCATCATCGTCATCATCGTCATTATCGTCATTATCGTCATTATCGGCATTATCGGCATTATCGGCATTATCGTCATTATCGACATTATAGTCATTATCGTTATTATCGTCATTATCGTCATTATCGTCATTATCGTCATTATCGTCATTATCGTCATTATCGTCATTATCGTCATTATTGTCATTATCGTCATTATCGTCATTATCGTCATCATCGCCATTAATAATAATAATAATAATAATAATAATTCGTCTTTATTTATCACATTTACAAACAACAAAAAGAAAAAAAACAACAATTTATGTGATAAATAGGCGAGGTTCAGCATATATGCCGTTTTGCAACCTAACCCAAAAACAATAACAATAAAAAACAGAAGTAAAGCTAACGACACAAGAAATGAGCAAGAGAAAGAACCACGTGACAAGGGGAGTTAGGGATAGTGAGCAAGAATAAAAGAACGGGTAGCACATTTAAAAGCAGGCATAGAGGTCAAAGAGCGGATATCCAAGGGAAGAGAATTATAATATAAGGATGATAAATAAGAGAAAGATGCCGTAAATTTGACCGTACGATGAACAGGCACAGACAGATCAGCACCACGCCTCGTATATGGTGCATAAACAGAGTGCATAGATGAATTACTGCATAGTAATTCACTTAGATAGATAGGCGTTTCGGATACCAGAACTTTGTGTACGATGCAACACAGGTGCAAAATCCACCTCTGTCTGACTTTGAGCCAGCCAGAGCGAAGAAAGCACGGCGAAATATGATCAAATTTACGGACATTGTAGGTATAGCGAAGACACGAATTCTGGATACGTTGCACAATAGACGCGAGACGAGTAGAGAGACAAGGACCATACACAACATCGGCGTAATCAAAGAGAGAAATAACGAGTGACTGACAGAGCGAGAGCTTGATGTGGGTGGACAAAATACGACGAGAAGGATACAGGAAACGTAGACGAGCAAAAGCAGAACGGCACAAAACAGCTACATGTTGGTCAAAGCACCAAGAAGAATCAAAAGTAACACCGAGTATTTTAACAGTAGGCTGCATAGAAAGAGTTGCAGAGCCCCAGGAAATAACGAAAGAAGACAATTGTTGACGTAAAGCGGGAGAGCCAACCACTACTAAAGAAGATTTAGTAGGATTTAGCTGCAAACCGTGAGCATCAGCCCATGCCGTGACGCGTAGCAGGTCAGAAGCCATCTCGCATTTGGCAGACTCAGCGCTGCCAATAACAAAGTCCTTAACAAGCTGAGTGTCATCCGCATACATATAGACCCGACAGTTATGACACACCGAGGGCAGATCCCTTACATAGATACTAAAAAGTAGGGGCCCAAGCACAGAGCCTTGAGGTACACCACGTTTAACCTCGCGAGTAGATGAGACCGTAGGCATAAACTGGTTAAGCATAACCTGCTGAGAGCGGGAAGAAAGATAGGATTCAAGGAAAGACAGGACATTAGGGGACAAACCAGTATGTCGAAGTTTAGCCACCAGCAGGTCATGATCAATCGTGTCAAATGCCTTAGAAAAGTCTAAGGAAATAATGGCAGTTAAGCGTCTAGAATCAAAGCTCCGCAAAACGGTATCCGACAAATGCAGCAAAGATGTAGTAGTGCTATGACCACGTCGAAAGCCAGACTGAAAAACTGGAACAGCATTGGCGGAGGTGAAAAACCTCTGAAGCTGCGCAATGCAAAGTTTCTCGAGCACCTTAGATAAGAAAGGAGTAAGGGATATAGGACGAAGGGAATTAAGGGCAGTTACATGAGGTGTTTTGGGAATAGGAACTACAAAGGAGTGCTTTAATGCATAAGGAAATACACCATCGGAAATAGAAGCATTGAAAATATGTAGTAGAGAGTCAAAACAGTAAGGAAGGCAATTAAGGACCATACCGCCAGAAATATCGTAAGGATTAGAGGACGTAAGTTTGATAGTTTTAAAGACGGCAAGGAGATCCTCAGGAGTAAAGGGCACAAAAGAGAAAGTAGCAGCATCAGGATCAAGATTATTCAAGGATGCATAATTATGTACAAGGCTAGTAGAGGCAGTACAAGCAGGCAGAGAGTCAATGAAATAATTATTAATTAAGGTAGCGTCAGGAAAGGACTCAATGCCAGAAAAGGACGAAGACGAACGGTAAAATCCGGCCAAGGATAGGAAATCCCAGAGCCTTCTAGAGGAACAAGAATGAAAGCTTTTAAAAAACGCCCTTTTCTCAGCGCGAATGACGGACTTAGCAACATTACGAAGATGCTTATAGTAGTCCCAAGCACCAGCTGTACCAGACTTTCTGAATTTCACGAGTGCCCGATTGCGAAGCTTTATGAATCTCCTCACAGTCTGCGTGAGCCAA
The DNA here is from genome assembly GCA_963855975.1 of Andrena chrysosceles. Classification (NCBI taxonomy): domain Eukaryota; kingdom Metazoa; phylum Arthropoda; class Insecta; order Hymenoptera; family Andrenidae; genus Andrena; species Andrena chrysosceles. Next base: position 1,162,436 of record CAWLCU010000594.1, read on the forward strand.
GGCGCAGGGGGCCTGGAGACACGCACTAATCTTATAGGCGCAAACTGATCGTATAATGTGACCAACAAAGATTCAAACACAGCAAATTTAGAATCAACCGTGTCACAGTCACCAATCCGATGCCAGCTTAAGCCCTCAGCCTCACAGCGGAATTGCTCCTCATGTATATCCTTAAAATTACGTCGCAAAATGAAACGTTGGCGGCCCGTCGATTTGGGAATATTAAGTATCGAGTAAACAAGACAGTGGTCACTAATATGGCTTACATCAAGAGAACCCGCAGATACAATATCCACGTCATCGCTTACAAATATTAAATCCAGCAAAGTTGAAGATAGCGCAGTAATTCGGGTAGGCACAGATATAGTTTGGCATAAAGAAAGCGATGACATAAAGTGCCTAACAAGAGGCAAACCCGGGTCGCATACATTATTGTAATCAATATTAAAGTCACCCATACATATAATATAAGTAGCAGTGCAAGAAACTTCGACAAGGAACAGTGCAAGATCATTTATACAGGACAAGGGACAGTTAGGCGGACGATACACAGACAGGGCCGCAATGCGCGCATGTTTAATAGTAAAAAGAACGCCAGCTACATCAAGAAGGCTATCTTGAAAATAATTATTAGTAATGACCTCAAAGATATTTACACAATGTAAACTGGATTTGACATACAAAGCAGCACCACCACCACGAGCAAGGAAACGAGAACGACGGTCAGCACGATAGAGATAATAGTCACGCAGCAGAAGGGACCCAGAGTCGTGCTCAGTACGCAACCAGGTTTCAGTAAGAGCCAACACGTCAAACTTGTAACAACGCACTAAGTCGGCTAGATCCGCGAAATGACAAATAAGTGACCGAATATTTAAGTGAGCAGTAGAGAAGGATTTAGAGTGCGCACGCAGCTTACAAGAAAGCGAGGTAGAGAACGTAGAAGACGCATGTTCCGAAATTGAAGAAGAAAGCTCCAGCAGAGCAGAGGACGCGGAGGAATATGTACTGCCAGAAGTAGAGTCCAGCCCAACTGACCAATCCAAGGAAGGCGGGCAAATAGTTACAGAGCCCGAGTGTAGGCTCAGGTCAGGTCACTGACTCCCATCAATAGTATGATGAACTTGAACTGGAGAGCCTTGCAGAACAGGAGGCCGAGAAGACAGTTCCTCAGCGAAGCTGGCAGCAGATGTGAACCGCCGGACTGGAGCACCATCATCCTTCCTTAGATAAATATTTCCTCGTTTCATCCATACAAACTTAAAATTATGGTCTTTCGCCAGCTTCTTGGCCTCAAGCAAACTGTTACGCTCACTAGCAGTCGAACGTTCATTAATATATATAAGTGAGCCAGGCCACGACGAAACAATCTCACTAGCACGAAGATCCTTCTTGGCTCTCTTTTTGGCGATCCACTCGTCCCGAGTAAACGTAGATGTAAATCGAATAACGAGAGGCTTAAACTTAGCTTTGGTATGCCGAAGTCTAAGCGCAGAGGCTACGTGCGACTGCGAGAAAGGTACCTTAATGGCGTCCGCAACACTTTTAATAGTCTGCAATAGTCCCACATTTGGATCATCAGGCAATCCTGATATAACGAGCTCAAAGTCTCTAGTAGAACGCTCCATTCGTTCAAACCTCTGGGTGACCTCAGTATGAGGCACCAAACCAGCAGCAGCAGACGTCCTCCCACCGGCAAAACGCTGCTCGAGCGATGTCAAGCGTCGGTCAAGAGAGGCTTGGTCAACGGCTAGGCAATCCACCCGTTCAGCAACATCCGACATCATGGCGTGTAAGGAATTAACCCGTGCTACCAAATCATCGAGCGAGCATAATTTGAGATTGATGTCCTGAAGGGTGCCATGAATAGCCCTTAAATCCGGTGAAGCCTCAGATCTTGTTCTTGAGGACGTTGTTCTTGAGGTTCCCGGCAGAGATAGGGAATTATTGCCGTCAAGTGCACCAATGCCAGGATAATTATTATTCATTCCACAGCCTGTGCATTTACCGGATTTAGGAAGAAATTTGGAGCATCCTCGACAGTGAGCCATACCGACAGTACGCCAACAGTAGTGTATTAAACACCTCAATAGATGTCGTTAATTACTAGTTAGCCTTACACAAGGCTCAACAGAGTTTGTAATCACGATGACGACACCGAGGACAAAGTCAAGCAAAAACAGGCGGAAGAAACCACAAGCTGAGCAAGCCACAACCGAATACCGAGAAATAACGGCGGATTACTCGGAAAGTAAGGGCACCACGCGAACAGCACTGCGGCAGCAAAGAGATAAGCACAGTATCCACAAGTGGGTATAAAACCGAACTAATCAGACTCGGATAAACACTACCAAAACAGAAAGAATACAGAGCAAGATAGACACACGGCAAGGAGCTGAACGTCCTTCGTGTCACGTCAATTCGTCAACACGTCATTATCGTCATCATCGCCATCATCGCCATCATCGTCATCTTCGTCATCATCGTCATCATCGTCATCATCGCCATCATCGTCATCATCGTCATCATCGTCATCATCGTCCTCATCGTCGTCATCGTCGTCATCGTCATCATCGTCATCATCGTCATCATCGTCATTACCGTCATTATCGTCATTATCGTCATTATCGTCATTATCGGCATTATCGGCATTATCGGCATTATCGGCATTATCGGCATTATCGCCATTATAGTCATTATCGTCATTACCGTCATTATCGTCATTATCGTCATTATCGTCATTATCGTCATTATCGTCATTATCGGCATTATCGTCATTATCGTCATTATAGTCATTATCGTCATTATCGTCATCATCGTCATCATCGTCATCATCGTCATCATCGTCATCATCGTCATCATCGTCGTCATCGTCATCATCGTCATCATCGTCATTACCGTCAATATCATCATTATCGTCATTATCGTCATTATCGGCATTATCGGCATTATCGGCATTATCGTCATTAACGTCATTACCGTCATTACCGTCATTACCGTCATTACCGTCATTATCGTCATTATCGTCATTATCGGCATTATCGGCATTATCGCCATTATAGTCATTATCGTCATTACCGTCATTATCGTCATTATCGTCATTATCGTCACTATCGTCATTATCGTCATTATCGTCATTATCGTCATTATCGTCATAATCGTCATTATCGTCATTATCGTCATTATCGTCATTATCGTCATTATCGTCATTATCGTCATTATCGTCATTATCGTCATTATCGTCATAATCGTCATTATCGTCATTATCGTCATTATCGTCATTACCGGCATTACCGGCATTACCGTCATTACCGTCATTACCGTCATTACCGTCATTACCGTCATTACCGTCACTATCGTCATTATCGTCATTATCGTCATTATCGTCAGTATCGTCATTATCGTCACCATCGCCATCATCGTCATCATCGTCATCATCGTCATCATCGTCATCATCGTCATCATCGTCATCATCGTCATCATCGTCATCATCGTCATCATCGTAATCATCGTCATCATCGTCATCATCGTCATCATCGTCACCATCGACACCATCGTCATCATCGTCATCATCGTCACCATCGTCACCATCGTCACCATCGTCATCATCGTCATCATCGTCATCATCGTCATCATCGTCATAATCGTCATCATCGTCGTCATCGTCGTCATAGTCGTCATCGTCGTCATCGTCATCATCGTCATCATCGTCATTATCGTCATTATCGTCATTATCGTCATTATCGGCATTATCGGCATTATCGGCATTATCGTCATTATCGACATTATAGTCATTATCGTTATTATCGTCATTATCGTCATTATCGTCATTATCGTCATTATCGTCATTATCGTCATTATCGCCATTATCGTCATTATTGTCATTATCGTCATTATCGTCATTATCGTCATCATCGCCATTAATAATAATAATAATAATAATAATAATAATTCGTCTTTATTTATCACATTTACAAACAACAAAAAGAAAAAAAACAACAATTTATGTGATAAATAGGCGAGGTTCAGCATATATGCCGTTTTGCAACCTAACCCAAAAACAATAACAATAAAAAACAGAAGTAAAGCTAACGACACAAGAAATGAGCAAGAGAAAGAACCACGTGACAAGGGGAGTTAGGGATAGTGAGCAAGAATAAAAGAACGGGTAGCACATTTAAAAGCAGGCATAGAGGTCAAAGAGCGGATATCCAAGGGAAGAGAATTATAATATAAGGATGATAAATAAGAGAAAGATGCCGTAAATTTGACCGTACGATGAACAGGCACAGACAGATCAGCACCACGCCTCGTATATGGTGCATAAACAGAGTGCATAGATGAATTACTGCATAGTAATTCACTTAGATAGATAGGCGTTTCGGATACCAGAACTTTGTGTACGATGCAACACAGGTGCAAAATCCACCTCTGTCTGACTTTGAGCCAGCCAGAGCGAAGAAAGCACGGCGAAATATGATCAAATTTACGGACATTGTAGGTATAGCGAAGACACGAATTCTGGATACGTTGCACAATAGACGCGAGACGAGTAGAGAGACAAGGACCATACACAACATCGGCGTAATCAAAGAGAGAAATAACGAGTGACTGACAGAGCGAGAGCTTGATGTGGGTGGACAAAATACGACGAGAAGGATACAGGAAACGTAGACGAGCAAAAGCAGAACGGCACAAAACAGCTACATGTTGGTCAAAGCACCAAGAAGAATCAAAAGTAACACCGAGTATTTTAACAGTAGGCTGCATAGAAAGAGTTGCAGAGCCCCAGGAAATAACGAAAGAAGACAATTGTTGACGTAAAGCGGGAGAGCCAACCACTACTAAAGAAGATTTAGTAGGATTTAGCTGCAAACCGTGAGCATCAGCCCATGCCGTGAGGCGTAGCAGGTCAGAAGCCATCTCGCATTTGGCAGACTCAGCGCTGCCAATAACAAAGTCCTTAACAAGCTGAGTGTCATCCGCATACATATAGACCCGACAGTTATGACACACCGAGGGCAGATCCCTTACATAGATACTAAAAAGTAGGGGCCCAAGCACAGAGCCTTGAGGTACACCACGTTTAACCTCGCGAGTAGATGAGACCGTAGGCATAAACTGGTTAAGCATAACCTGCTGAGAGCGGGAAGAAAGATAGGATTCAAGGAAAGACAGGACATTAGGGGACAAACCAGTATGTCGAAGTTTAGCCACCAGCAGGTCATGATCAATCGTGTCAAATGCCTTAGAAAAGTCTAAGGAAATAATGGCAGTTAAGCGTCTAGAATCAAAGCTCCGCAAAACGGTATCCGACAAATGCAGCAAAGATGTAGTAGTGCTATGACCACGTCGAAAGCCAGACTGAAAAACTGGAACAGCATTGGCGGAGGTGAAAAACCTCTGAAGCTGCGCAATGCAAAGTTTCTCGAGCACCTTAGATAAGAAAGGAGTAAGGGATATAGGACGAAGGGAATTAAGGGCAGTTACATGAGGTGTTTTGGGAATAGGAACTACAAAGGAGTGCTTTAATGCATAAGGAAATACACCATCGGAAATAGAAGCATTGAAAATATGTAGTAGAGAGTCAAAAAAGTAAGGAAGGCAATTAAGGACCATACCGCCAGAAATATCGTAAGGATTAGAGGACGTAAGTTTGATAGTTTTAAAGACGGCAAGGAGATCCTCAGGAGTAAAGGGCACAAAAGAGAAAGTAGCAGCATCAGGATCAAGATTATTCAAGGATGCATAATTATGTACAAGGCTAGTAGAGGCAGTACAAGCAGGCAGAGAGTCAATGAAATAATTATTAATTAAGGTAGCGTCAGGAAAGGACTCAATGCCAGAAAAGGACGAAGACGAACGGTAAAATCCGGCCAAGGATAGGAAATCCCAGAGCCTTCTAGAGGAACAAGAATGAAAGCTTTTAAAAAACGCCCTTTTCTCAGCGCGAATGACGGACTTAGCAACATTACGAAGATGCTTATAGTAGTCCCAAGCACCAGCTGTACCAGACTTTCTGAATTTCACGAGTGCCCGATTGCGAAGCTTTATGAATCTCCTCACAGTCTGCGTGAGCCAAGGCGCAGGGGGCCTGGAGACACGCACTAATCTTATAGGCGCAAACTGATCGTATAATGTGACCAACAAAGATTCAAACACAGCAAATTTAGAATCAACCGTGTCACAGTCACCAATCCGATGCCAGCTTAAGCCCTCAGCCTCACAGCGGAATTGCTCCTCATGTATATCCTTAAAATTACGTCGCAAAATGAAACGTTGGCGGCCCGTCGATTTGGGAATATTAAGTATCGAGTAAACAAGACAGTGGTCACTAATATGGCTTACATCAAGAGAACCCGCAGATACAATATCCACGTCATCGCTTACAAATATTAAATCCAGCAAAGTTGAAGATAGCGCAGTAATTCGGGTAGGCACAGATATAGTTTGGCATAAAGAAAGCGATGACATAAAGTGCCTAACAAGAGGCAAACCCGGGTCGCATACATTATTGTAATCAATATTAAAGTCACCCATACATATAATATAAGTAGCAGTGCAAGAAACTTCGACAAGGAACAGTGCAAGATCATTTATACAGGACAAGGGACAGTTAGGCGGACGATACACAGACAGGGCCGCAATGCGCGCATGTTTAATAGTAAAAAGAACGCCAGCTACATCAAGAAGGCTATCTTGAAAATAATTATTAGTAATGACCTCAAAGATATTTACACAATGTAAACTGGATTTGACATACAAAGCAGCACCACCACCACGAGCAAGGAAACGAGAACGACGGTCAGCACGATAGAGATAATAGTCACGCAGCAGAAGGGACCCAGAGTCGTGCTCAGTACGCAACCAGGTTTCAGTAAGAGCCAACACGTCAAACTTGTAACAACGCACTAAGTCGGCTAGATCCGCGAAATGACAAATAAGTGACCGAATATTTAAGTGAGCAGTAGAGAAGGATTTAGAGTGCGCACGCAGCTTACAAGAAAGCGAGGTAGAGAACGTAGAAGACGCATGTTCCGAAATTGAAGAAGAAAGCTCCAGCAGAGCAGAGGACGCGGAGGAATATGTACTGCCAGAAGTAGAGTCCAGCCCAACTGACCAATCCAAGGAAGGCGGGCAAATAGTTACAGAGCCCGAGTGTAGGCTCAGGTCAGGTCACTGACTCCCATCAATAGTATGATGAACTTGAACTGGAGAGCCTTGCAGAACAGGAGGCCGAGAAGACAGTTCCTCAGCGAAGCTGGCAGCAGATGTGAACCGCCGGACTGGAGCACCATCATCCTTCCTTAGATAAATATTTCCTCGTTTCATCCATACAAACTTAAAATTATGGTCTTTCGCCAGCTTCTTGGCCTCAAGCAAACTGTTACGCTCACTAGCAGTCGAACGTTCATTAATATATATAAGTGAGCCAGGCCACGACGAAACAATCTCACTAGCACGAAGATCCTTCTTGGCTCTCTTTTTGGCGATCCACTCGTCCCGAGTAAACGTAGATGTAAATCGAATAACGAGAGGCTTAAACTTAGCTTTGGTATGCCGAAGTCTAAGCGCAGAGGCTACGTGCGACTGCGAGAAAGGTACCTTAATGGCGTCCGCAACACTTTTAATAGTCTGCAATAGTCCCACATTTGGATCATCAGGCAATCCTGATATAACGAGCTCAAAGTCTCTAGTAGAACGCTCCATTCGTTCAAACCTCTGGGTGACCTCAGTATGAGGCACCAAACCAGCAGCAGCAGACGTCCTCCCACCGGCAAAACGCTGCTCGAGCGATGTCAAGCGTCGGTCAAGAGAGGCTTGGTCAACGGCTAGGCAATCCACCCGTTCAGCAACATCCGACATCATGGCGTGTAAGGAATTAACCCGTGCTACCAAATCATCGAGCGAGCATAATTTGAGATTGATGTCCTGAAGGGTGCCATGAATAGCCCTTAAATCCGGTGAAGCCTCAGATCTTGTTCTTGAGGACGTTGTTCTTGAGGTTCCCGGCAGAGATAGGGAATTATTGCCGTCAAGTGCACCAATGCCAGGATAATTATTATTCATTCCACAGCCTGTGCATTTACCGGATTTAGGAAGAAATTTGGAGCATCCTCGACAGTGAGCCATACCGACAGTACGCCAACAGTAGTGTATTAAACTCCTCAATAGATGTCGTTAATTACTAGTTAGCCTTACACAAGGCTCAACAGAGTTTGTAATCACGATGACGACACCGAGGACAAAGTCAAGCAAAAACAGGCGGAAGAAACCACAAGCTGAGCAAGCCACAACCGAATACCGAGAAATAACGGCGGATTACTCGGAAAGTAAGGGCACCACGCGAACAGCACTGCGGCAGCAAAGAGATAAGCACAGTATCCACAAGTGGGTATAAAACCGAACTAATCAGACTTGGATAAACACTACCAAAACAGAAAGAATACAGAGCAAGATAGAAACACGGCAAGGAGCTGAACGTCCTTCGTGTCACGTCAATTCGTCAACACGTCATTATCGTCATCATCGCCATCATCGCCATCATCGTCATCTTCGTCATCATCGTCATCATCGTCATCATCGCCATCATCGTCATCATCGTCATCATCGTCATCATCGTCCTCATCGTCGTCATCGTCGTCATCGTCATCATCGTCATCATCGTCATCATCGTCATTACCGTCATTATCGTCATTATCGTCATTATCGTCATTATCGGCATTATCGGCATTATCGGCATTATCGGCATTATCGGCATTATCGCCATTATAGTCATTATCGTCATTATCGTCATTATCGTCATTATCGTCATTATCGTCATTATCGGCATTATCGTCATTATCGTCATTATAGTCATTATCGTCATTATCGTCATCATCGTCATCATCGTCATCATCGTCATCATCGTCATCATCGTCATCATCGTCGTCATCGTCATCATCGTCATCATCGTCATTACCGTCAATATCATCATTATCGTCATTATCGGCATTATCGGCATTATCGGCATTATCGTCATTAACGTCATTACCGGCATTATCGTCATTAACGTCATTACCGTCATTACCGTCATTACCGTCATTACCGTCATTATCGTCATTATCGTCATTATCGGCATTATCGGCATTATCGCCATTATAGTCATTATCGTCATTACCGTCATTATCGTCATTATCGTCATTATCGTCACTATCGTCATTATCGTCATTATCGTCATTATCGTCATTATCGTCATAATCGTCATAATCGTCATTATCGTCATTATCTTCATTATCGTCATTACCGGCATTACCGGCATTACCGTCATTACCGTCATTACCGTCATTACCGTCATTACCGTCACTATCGTCATTATCGTCATTATCGTCACCATCGCCATCATCGTCATCATCGTCATCATCGTCATCATCGTCAACATCGTCATCATCGTCATCATCGTCATCATCGTCATCATCGTCATCATCGTCATCATCGTAATCATCGTCATCATCGTCATCATCGTCATCATCGTCACCATCGACACCATCGTCATCATCGTCATCATCGTCACCATCGTCACCATCGTCACCATCGTCATCATCGTCATCATCGTCATCATCGTCATCATCGTCATAATCGTCATCATCGTCGTCATCGTCGTCATCGTCGTCATCGTCGTCATCGTCATCATCGTCATCATCGTCATTATCGTCATTATCGTCATTATCGTCATTATCGGCATTATCGGCATTATCGGCATTATCGGCATTATCGCCATTATAGTCATTATCGTCATTATCGTCATTACCGTCATTATCGTCATTATCGTCATTATCGTCATTATCGTCATTATCGGCATTATCGTCATTATCGTCATTATAGTCATTATCGTCATTAACGTCATCATCGTCACCATCGTCACCATCGTCACCATCGTCATCATCGTCATCATCGTCATCATCGTCATCATCGTCATCATCGTCATCATCATCACCATCGTCACCATCGCCATCATCGTCATCATCGCCATCATCGCCATCATCGTCATCATCGTCATCATCGTCATCATCGTCATCATCGTCATCATCGTCATCATCGTCATTATCGTCGTCATCGTCGTCATCGTCATCATCGTCATCATCGTCATCATCGTCATCATCGTCATAATCGTCATCATCGTCGTCATCGTCGTCATCGTCATCATCGTCGTCATCGTCGTCATCGTCATCATCGTCATCATCGTCATTATCGTCATTATCGTCATTATCGTCATTATCGGCATTATCGGCATTATCGCCATTATCGCCATTATCGCCATTATAGTCATTATCGTCATTATCGTCATTACCGTCATTATCGTCATTATCGTCATTATCGTCATTATCGTCATTATCGGCATTATCGTCATTATCGTCATTATAGTCATTATCGTCATTATCGTCATTATCGTCATTATCGTCATTACCGTCATTACCGTCATTACCGTCATTACCGTCATTACCGTCATTACCGTCATTAACGTCATTACCGTCATTACCGTCATTACCGTCATTACCGTCATTATCGTCTTTATCGTCACCATCGTCATCATCGTCATCATCGTCATCATCGTCATCATCGTCCTCATCGTCATCATCGTCATCATCGTCATCATCGTCATCATCGTCATCATCGTCATCATCGTCATCATCGTCCTCATCGTCGTCATCGTCGTCATCGTCATCATCGTCATCATCGTCATCATCGTCATTACCGTCATTATCGTCATTATCGTCATTATCGGCATTATCGGCATTATCGGCATTATCGCCATTATAGTCATTATCGTCATTATCGTCATTATCGTCATTACCGTCATTATCGTCATTATCGTCATTATCGTCATTATCGTCATTATCGTCATTATCGTCATTATCGTCATTATCGTCATTATCGTCATAATCGTCATAATCGTCATTATCGTCATTATCGTCATTATCGTCATTACCGGCATTACCGGCATTACCGTCATTACCGTCATTACCGTCATTACCGTCATTACCGTCATTACCGTCACTATCGTCATTATCGTCATTATCGTCACCATCGCCATCATCGTCATCATCGTCATCATCGTCATCATCGTCATCATCGTCATCATCGTCATCATCGTCATCATCGTCATCATCGTCACCATCGTCACCATCGCCATCATCGTCATCATCGCCATCATCGCCATCATCGTCATCATCGTCATCATCGTCATTATCGTCATCATCGTCATCATCGTCATCATCGTCATTATCGTCATTATCGTCGTCATCGTCGTCATCGTCATTATCGTCATTATCGGCATTATCGGCATTATCGTCATTATCGGCATTACCGGCATTACCGTCATTACCGTCATTACCGTCATTACCGTCATTACCGTCATTACCGTCATTAACGTCATTACCGTCATTACCGTCATTACCGTCATTACCGTCATTACCGTCATTATCGTCTTTATCGTCACCATCGCCATCATCGTCATCATCGCCATCATCGCCATCATCGTCATCATCGTCATCATCGTCATCATCGTCATCATCGTCATCATCGTCATCATCGTCATCATCGTCATCATCGTCATCATCGTCATCATCGTCATCATCGTCATCATCGTCATCATCGTCATCATCGTCATCATCGTCATCATCGTCATCATCGTCATCATCGGCATCATCGTCATCATCGTCATCATCGTCATTATCGTCATTATCGTCATTATCGTTTATCATCGTCATTACCGGCATTATCGGCATTACCGTCATTACCGTCATCATCGTCATCATCGTCATTACCGTCATTATCGTCATTATCGTCATTATCGTCATTATCGGCATTATCGTCATTATCGGCATTATCGGCATTATCGGCATTATCGGCATTATCGTCATCATCGTCATCATCGTCATTACCGTCATTATCGTTATTATCGTCATTATCGGCAATATCGTCATTATCGGCATTATCGTCATTATCGGCATTATCGGCATTATCGTCATTATCGTCATTATAGTCATTATCGTCATTATCGTCATTATCGTCATTATCGTCATTACCGTCATTATCGTCATTATCGTCATTATCGGCATTATCGGCATTATCGGCATTATCGGCATTATCGCCATTATAGTCATTATCGTCATTATCGTCATTATCGTCATTACCGTCATTATCGTCTTTATCGTCATTATCGTCATTATCGTCATTATCGTCATTATCGTCATTATCGTCATTATCGTCATAATCGTCATAATCGTCATTATCATCATTATCGTCATTATCGTCATTATCGTCATTATCGTCACCATCGCCATCATCGTCATCATCGTCATCATCGTCATCATCGTCATCATCGTCATCATCGTCATCATCGTCATCATCGTCAACATCGTCACCATCGCCATCATCGTCATCATCGCCATCATCGCCATCATCGTCATCATCGTCATCGTCATTATCGTCATCATCGTCATCATCGTCATCATCGTCATCATCGTCATTATCGTCATTATCGTCGTCATCGTCGTCATCGTCATTATCGTCATTATCGGCATTATCGGCATTATCGTCATTATCGGCATTATCGGCATTATCGTCATTATCGTCATTATAGTCATTATCGTCATTATCGTCATTATCGTCATTACCGGCATTACCGTCATTACCGTCATTACCGTCATTACCGTCATTACCGTCATTACCGTCATTAACGTCATTACCGTCATTACCGTCATTACCGTCATTACCGTCATTACCGTCATTATCGTCTTTATCGTCACCATCGCCATCATCGTCATCATCGCCATCATCGCCATCATCGTCATCATCGTCATCATCGTCATCATCGTCATCATCGTCATCATCGTCATCATCGTCATCATCGTCATCATCGTCATCATCGTCATCATCGTCATCATCGTCATCATCGTCATCATCGTCATCATCGTCATCATCGTCATCATCGCCATCATCGTCATCATCGGCATCATCGTCATCATCGTCATTATCGTCATTATCGTCATTATCGTTTATCATCGTCATTACCGGCATTATCGGCATTATCGGCATTACCGTCATTACCGTCATTACCGTCATCATCGTCATCATCGTCATCATCGTCATTACCGTCATTATCGTCATTATCGTCATTATCGTCATTATCGGCATTATCGTCATTATCGGCATTATCGGCATTATCGGCATTATCGGCATTATGGTCATCATCGTCATCATCGTCATTACCGTCATTATCGTCATTATCGTCATTATCGTCATTATCGGCATTATCGTCATTATCGGCATTATCGTCATTATCGGCATTATCGGCATTATCGTCATTATAGTCATTATCGTCATTATCGTCATTATCGTCATTATCGTCATTATCGTCATTATCGTCATTATCGTCATTATCGTCATTATCGTCATTATCGTCAGTATCGTCATTATCGTCATTATCGGCATTATCGTCATTATCGTCTTTATCGGCATTATCGTCATTATCGTCATTATAGTCATTATCGGCATTATCGGCATTATCGTCATTATCGTCATTATAGTCATTATCGTCATTATCGTCATTATCGTCATTATCGTCATTATCGTCATTATCGGCATTATCGGCATTATCGCCATTATAGTCATTATCGTCATTATCGTCATTACCGTCATTATCGTCATTATCGTCATTATCGTCATTATCGTCATAATCGTCATAATCGTCATTATCGTCATTATCGTCATTATCGTCATTACCGGCATTACCGGCATTACCGTCATTACCGTCATTACCGTCATTACCGTCATTACCGTCATTACCGTCACTATCGTCATTATCGTCATTATCGTCATTATCGTCATTATCGTCAGTATCGTCATTATCGTCACCATCGCCATCATCGTCATCATCGTCATCATCGTCATCATCGTCATCATCGTCATCATCGTCATCATCGTCATCATCGTCATCATCGTCATCATCGTCATCATCGTAATCATCGTCATCATCGTCATCATCGTCATCATCGTCACCATCGACACCATCGTCATCATCGTCATCATCCTCACCATCGTCACCATCGTCACCATCGTCATCATCGTCATCATCGTCATCATCGTCATCATCGTCATAATCGTCATCATCGTCGGCATCGTCGTCATCGTCGTCATCGTCGTCATCGTCATCATCGTCATCATCGTCATTATCGTCATTATCGTCATTATCGTCATTATCGGCATTATCGGCATTATCGGCATTATCGTCATTATCGGCATTATCGGCATTATCGGCATTATCGCCATTATCGCCATTATAGTCATTATCGTCATTATCGTCATTACCGTCATTATCGTCATTATCGTCATTATCGTCATTATCGTCATTATCGGCATTATCGTCATTACCGTCATTATAGTCATTATCGTCATTATCGTCATTATCGTCATTATCGTCATTACCGGCATTACCGTCATTACCGTCATTACCGTCATTACCGTCATTACCGTCATTACCGTCATTAACGTCATTACCGTCATTACCGTCATTACCGTCATTACCGTCATTACCGTCATTATCGTCTTTATCGTCATCATCGTCATCATCGTCATCATCGTCATCATCGTCATCATCGTCATCATCGTCATCATCGTCATCATCGTCATCATCGTTATCATCGTCATCATCGTCATCATCGTCCTCATCGTCGTCATCGTCGTCATCGTCATCATCGTCATCATCGTCATCATCGTCATTACCGTCATTATCGTCATTATCGTCATTATCGGCATTATCGGCATTATCGGCATTATCGGCATTATCGCCATTATAGTCATTATCGTCATTATCGTCATTATCGTCATTACCGTCATTATCGTCATTATCGTCATTATCGTCATTATCGTCATTATCGTCATTATCGTCATTATCGTCATTATCGTCATTATCGTCATAATCGTCATAATCGTCATTATCGTCATTATCGTCATTATCGTCATTACCGGCATTACCGGCATTACCGTCATTACCGTCATTACCGTCATTACCGTCATTACCGTCATTACCGTCACTATCGTCATTATCGTCATTATCGTCACCATCGCCATCATCGTCATCATCGTCATCATCGTCATCATCGTCATCATCGTCATCATCGTCATCATCGTCATCATCGTCACCATCGTCACCATCGCCATCATCGTCATCATCGCCATCATCGCCATCATCGTCATCATCGTCATCATCGTCATTATCGTCATCATCGTCATCATCGTCATCATCGTCATTATCGTCATTATCGTCTTCATCGTCGTCATCGTCATTATCGTCATTATCGGCATTATCGGCATTATCGTCATTATCGGCATTATCGGCATTATCGTCATTATCGTCATTATAGTCATTATCGTCATTATCGTCATTATCGTCATTATCGTCATTACCGGCATTACCGTCATTACCGTCATTACCGTCATTACCGTCATTACGGTCATTGCCGTCATTAACGTCATTACCGTCATTACCGTCATTACCGTCATTACCGTCATTACCGTCATTATCGTCTTTATCGTCACCATCGCCATCATCGTCATCATCGCCATCATCGCCATCATCGTCATCATCGTCATCATCGTCATCATCGTCATCATCGTCATCATCGTCATCATCGTCATCATCGTCATCATCGTCATCATCGTCATCATCGTCATCATCGTCATCATCGTCATCATCGTCATCATCGTCATCATCGTCATCATTGTCATCATCGTCATCATCGTCATCATCGGCATCATCGTCATTATCGTCATTATCGTCATTATCGTTTATCATCGTCATTACCGGCATTATCGGCATTATCGGCATTACCGTCATTACCGTCATCATCGTCATCATCGTCATCATCGTCATTACCGTCATTATCGTCATTATCGTCATTATCGTCATTATCGGCATTATCGTCATTATCGGCATTATCGGCATTATCGGCATTATCGGCATTATCGTCATCATCGTCATCATCGTCATTACCGTCATTATCGTCATTATCGTCATTATCGGCATTATCGTCATTATCGGCATTATCGTCATTATCGGCATTATCGGCATTATCGTCATTATCGTCATTATAGTCATTATCGTCATTATCGTCATTATCGTCATTATCGTCATTACCGTCATTATCGTCATTATCGTCATTATCGGCATTATCGGCATTATCGGCATTATCGCCATTATAGTCATTATCGTCATTATCGTCATTATCGTCATTACCGTCATTATCGTCATTATCGTCATTATCGTCATTATCGTCATTATCGTCATTATCGTCATTATCGTCATTATCGTCATTATCGTCATAATCGTCATAATCGTCATTATCGTCATTATCGTCATTATCGTCATTATCGTCATTATCGTCACCATCGCCATCATCGTCATCATCGTCATCATCGTCATCATCGTCATCATCGTCATCATCGTCATCATCGTCATCATCGTCACCATCGTCACCATCGCCATCATCGTCATCATCGCCATCATCGCCATCATCGTCATCATCGTCATCATCGTCATTATCGTCATCATCGTCATCATCGTCATCATCGTCATCATCGTCATTATCGTCATTATCGTCGTCATCGTCGTCATCGTCATTATCGTCATTATCGGCATTATCGGCATTATCGTCATTATCGGCATTATCGGCATTATCGTCATTATCGTCATTATAGTCATTATCGTCATTATCGTCATTATCGTCATTATCGTCATTACCGGCATTACCGTCATTACCGTCATTACCGTCATTACCGTCATTACCGTCATTACCGTCATTAACGTCATTACCGTCATTACCGTCATTACCGTCATTACCGTCATTACCGTCATTATCGTCTTTATCGTCACCATCGCCATCATCGTCATCATCGCCATCATCGCCATCATCGTCATCATCGTCATCATCGTCATCATCGTCATCATCGTCATCATCGTCATCATCGTCATCATCGTCATCATCGTCATCATCGTCATCATCGTCATCATCGTCATCATCGTCATCATCGTCATCATCGTCATCATCGTCATCATCGTCATCATCGTCATCATCGGCATCATCGTCATCATCGTCATTATCGTCATTATCGTCATTATCGTTTATCATCGTCATTACCGGCATTATCGGCATTATCGGCATTACCGTCATTACCGTCATTACCGTCATCATCGTCATCATCGTCATCATCGTCATTACCGTCATTATCGTCATTATCGTCATTATCGTCATTATCGGCATTATCGTCATTATCGGCATTATCGGCATTATCGGCATTATCGTCATCATCGTCATCATCGTCATTACCGTCATTATCGTCATTATCGTCATTATCGTCATTATCGGCATTATCGTCATTATCGGCATTATCGTCATTATCGGCATTATCGGCATTATCGTCATTATCGTCATTATAGTCATTATCGTCATTATCGTCATTATCGTCATTATCGTCATTATCGTCATTATCGTCATTATCGTCATTATCGTCAGTATCGTCATTATCGTCATTATCGGCATTATCGTCATTATCGTCTTTATCGGCATTATCGTCATTATCGTCATTATAGTCATTATCGGCATTATCGGCATTATCGTCATTATCGTCATTATAGTCATTATCGTCATTATCATCATTATCGTCATTATCGTCATTATCGTCATTATCGTCATTATCGGCATTATCGGCATTATCGGCATTATCGCCATTATAGTCATTATCGTCATTATCGTCATTACCGTCATTATCGTCATTATCGTCATTATCGTCATTATCGTCATTATCGTCATTATCGTCATTATCGTCATAATCGTCATAATCGTCATTATCGTCATTATCGTCATTATCGTCATTACCGGCATTACCGGCATTACCGTCATTACCGTCATTACCGTCATTACCGTCATTACCGTCATTACCGTCACTATCGTCATTATCGTCATTATCGTCATTATCGTCATTATCGTCAGTATCGTCATTATCGTCACCATCGCCATCATCGTCATCTTCGTCATCATCGTCATCATCGTCATCATCGTCATCATCGTCATCATCGTCATCATCGTCATCATCGTCATCATCGTCAACATCGTCATCAGCGTCATCATCGTCATCATCGTAATCATCGTCATCATCGTCATCATCGTCATCATCGTCACCATCGACACCATCGTCATCATCGTCACCATCGTCACCATCGTCACCATCGTCACCATCGTCATCATCGTCATCATCGTCATCATCGTCATCATCGTCATAATCGTCATCATCGTCGTCATCGTCGTCATCGTCGTCATCGTCGTCATCGTCATCATCGTCATCATCGTCATTATCGTCATTATCGTCATTATCGTCATTATCGGCATTATCGGCATTATCGGCATTATCGTCATTATCGTCATTATAGTCATTATCGTCATTATCGTCATTATCGTCATTATCGTCATTATCGTCATAATCGTCATTATCGTCATTATCGTCATTATCGTCATTATCGTCATTATCGTCATTATCATCATTATCGTCATTATTGTCATTATCGTCATTACCGGCATTATCGGCATTACCGCCATTACCGTCATTACCGTCATTGCTGTCATTACCGGCATTACCGGCATTACCGTCATTACCGTCATTACCGTCATTACCGTCATTACCGTCATTACCGTCATTACCGTCATTACCATCATTACCATCATTACCGTCATTACCGTCATTACCGTCATTACCGTCATTACAGTCATTATCGTCATTATCGTCATTATCGTTATTATCTTCATTATCGTCATTATCGTCATTATCGTCATTATCGTCATTATCGTCATCATCGTCATCATCGTCATCATCGTCATCATCGTCATCATCGTCATCATCGTCATCATCGTCATTACCGTCATTATCGTCATTATCGTCATTATCGGCATTATCGTCATTATCGGCATTATCGTCATTATCGGCATTATCGGCATTATCGTCATCATCGTCATCATCGTCATTACCGTCATTATCGTCATTATCGTCATTATCGTCATTATCGGCATTATCGTCATTATCGGCATTATCGTCATTATCGGCATTATCGTCATTATCGTCATTATCGTCATTATCGTCATTATAGTCATTATCGTCATTATCGTCATTATCGTCATTATAGTCATTATCGTCATTATCGTCAGTATCGTCATTATCGTCATTATCGGCATTATCGTCATTATCGTCTTTATCGGCATTATCGTCATTATAGTCATTATCGTCATTACCGTCATTATCGTCATTATCGTCATTATCGGCATTATCGTCATTATCGTCATTATCGTCATTATCGTCATTATCGTCATCATCGTCATTATCGTCATTATCGTCATTATCGGCATTATCGTCATTATCGTCATTATAGTCATTATCGGCATTACCGTCATTACCGTCATTACCGTCATTACTGTCATTACCGTCATTACCGTCATTACCGTCATTACCGGCATTACCGTCATTACCGTCATTACCGTCATTACCGTCATTACCGTCATTACCGTCATTACCATCATTACCATCATTACCGTCATTACCGTCATTACCGTCATTACCGTCATTACAGTCATTATCGTCATTATCGTCATTATCGTCATTATCTTCATTATCGTCATTATCGTCATTATCGTCATCATCGTCATCATCGTCATCATCGTCATTATCGTCATTATCGTCATTATCGTCATTATCGTCGTTATCGTCATTATAGTAATTATCGTCATTATCGTCATCATCGTCATTATCGTCATCATCGTCATCATCGTCATCATCGTCATCATCGTCATCATCGTCATCATCGTCATCATCGTCGTCATCGTCGTCATCGTCGTCATCGTCGTCATCGTCATCATCGTCATTATCGTCATTATCGTCATTATCGTCATTATCGTCATTATCGGCATTATCGTCATTATCGGCATTATCGGCATTATCGTCATTATCGTCATTATAGTCATTATCGTCATTATCGTAATTATCGTCATTATCGCCATCATCGTCATCTTCGTCATCATCGTCAACATCGTCATCATCGCCATCATCGTCATCATCGTCATCATCGTCCTCATCGTCATTATCGTCATTATAGTCATTATCGTCATTATCATCATTATCGTCATTATCGTCATTACCGTCATTATCGTCATTATCGTCATTATCGTCATTACCGGCATTATCGGCATTATCGGCATTACCGTCATTACCGTCATTACTGGCATTACCGGCATTACCGGCATTACCGGCATTACCGTCATTACCGGCATTACCGTCATTACCGTCATTACCGTCATTACCGTCATTACCGTCATTACCTTTATTACCGTCATCATCGTCATTACCGTCATTATCGTCATTATCGTCATTATCGGCATTATCGTCATTATCGTCATTATCGTCATTATCGTCATTATCGTCATCATCGTCATTATCGTCATTATCGTCATTATCGGCATTATCGTCATTATCGTCATTATAGTCATTATCGGCATTACCGTCATTACCGTCATTACCGTCATTACTGTCATTACCATCATTACCGTCATTACCGTCATTACCGGCATTACCGTCATTACCGTCATTACCGTCATTACCGTCATTACCGTCATTATCGTCATTATCGTCATTACCATCATTACCGTCATTACCGTCATTATCGTCATTATCGTCATTATCGTCAGTATCGTCATTACCGTCATCATCGTCACCATCGTCACCATCGTCATCATCGTCATCATCGTCATCATCGTCATCATCGTCATCATCGTCATCATCGTCGTCATCGTCGTCATCGTCGTCATCGTCGTCATCGTCATCATCGTCATCATCGTCATTACCGTCATTATCGTCATTATCGTCATTATCGTTATTATCGTCATTATCGTCATTACCGTCATTATCGGCATTATCGGCATTATCGGCATTATCGTCATTATAGTCATTATAGTCATTATCGTCATTATCGTCATTATCGTCATTATCGTCATTATCGTCATTATCGTCATTATCGTCATTATCGTCATTATCGTCATCATCGTCATTATCGTCATTATCGTCATTATCGTCATTATCGGCATTATCGTCATTATCGTCATTATAGTAATTATCGTCATTATCGTCATCATCGTCATTATCGTCATCATCGTCATCATCGTCATCATCGTCATCATCGTCATCATCGTCGTCATCGTCGTCATCGTCGTCATCGTCGTCATCGTCGTCATCGTCATCATCGTCATTATCGTCATTATCGTCATTATCGTCATTATCGTCATTATCGGCATTATCGGCATTATCGTCATTGTCGTCATTATAGTCATTATCGTCATTATCGTAATTATCGTCATTATCGTCATTATCGTCATTATCGTCATCATCGCCATTATCGTCATCATCGCTATCATCGTCATCATCGCCATCATCGTCATCTTCGTCATCATCGTCATCATCGTCATCATCGCCATCATCGTCATCATCGTCATCATCGTCCTCATCGTCGTCATCGTCGTCATCGTCATCATCGTCATCATCGTCATCATCGTCATTACCGTCATTATCGTCATTATCGTCATTATCGTCATTATCGGTATTATCGGCATTATCGGCATTATCGGCATTATCGGCATTATAGTCATTATCGTCATTACCGTCATTATCGTCATTATCGTCATTATCGTCATTATCGTCATTATCGTCATTATCGGCATTATCGTCATTATCGTCATTATCGTCATTATCGTCATCATCGTCATCATCGTCATCATCGTCATCATCGTCATCATCGTCATCATCGTCGTCATCGTCATCATCGTCATCATCGTCATTACCGTCAATATCATCATTATCGTCATTATCGGCATTATCGGCATTATCGGCATTATCGGCATTATCGTCATTAACGTCATTACCGTCATTACCGTCATTACCGTCATTATCGTCTTTATCGTCACCATCGCCATCAGCGTCATCATCGCCATCATCGCCATCATAGTCATCATCGTCATCATAGTCATCATCGTCACCATCGTCACCATCATCATCATTGTCATCATCGTCATCATCGTCATCATCGTCATCATCGTCATCATCGTCATAATCGTCATCATCGTCATCATCGTCCTCATCGTCGTCATCGTCGTCATCGTCATCATCGTCATCATCGTCATCATCGTCATTACCGTCATTATCGTCATTATCGTCATTATCGTCATTATCGGCATTATCGGCATTATCGGCATTATCGGCATTATCGCCATTATCGTCATTATCGTCATTACCGTCATTATCGTCATTATCGTCATTATCGTCATTATCGTCATTATCGTCATTATCGTCATTATCGTCATTATCGTCATTATCGTCATAATCGTCATAATCGTCATTATCGTCATTATCGTCATTATCGTCATTACCGGCATTACCGGCATTACCGGCATTACCGTCATTACCGTCATTACCGTCATTACCGTCATTACCGTCATTACCGTCACTATCGTCATTATCGTCATTATCGTCATTATCGTCACCATCGCCATCATCGTCATCATCGTCATCATCGTCATCATCGTCATCATCGTCATCATCGTCATCATCGTCATCATCGTCATCATCGTCATCATCGTAATCATCGTCATCATCGTCATCATCGTCATCATCGTCATCATCGTCACCATCGACACCATCGTCATCATCGTCATCATCGTCACCATCGTCACCATCGTCATCATCGTCATCATCGTCATCATCGTCATCATCGTCATCATCGTCATCATCGTCATCATCGTCATCATCGTCATCATCGTCATCATCGTCATCATCGTCATCATCGTCATCATCGTCATCATCGTCATCATCGTCATCATCGTCATCATCGGCATCATCGTCATCATCGTCATTATCGTCATTATCGTCATTATCGTTTATCATCGTCATTACCGGCATTATCGGCATTATCGGCATTACCGTCATTACCGTCATTACCGTCATCATCGTCATCATCGTCATCATCGTCATTACCGTCATTATCGTCATTATCGTCATTATCGTCATTATCGGCATTATCGTCATTATCGGCATTATCGGCATTATCGGCATTATCGTCATCATCGTCATCATCGTCATTACCGTCATTATCGTCATTATCGTCATTATCGTCATTATCGGCATTATCGTCATTATCGGCATTATCGTCATTATCGGCATTATCGGCATTATCGTCATTATCGTCATTATAGTCATTATCGTCATTATCGTCATTATCGTCATTATCGTCATTATCGTCATTATCGTCATTATCGTCATTATCGTCAGTATCGTCATTATCGTCATTATCGGCATTATCGTCATTATAGTCTTTATCGGCATTATCGTCATTATCGTCATTATCGTCATTATCGTCATTATCGTCATTATCGTCATTATCGTCATTATCGTCATTATCGTCATTATCGTCATAATCGTCATAATCGTCATTATCGTCATTATCGTCATTATCGTCATTACCGGCATTACCGGCATTACCGTCATTACCGTCATTACCGTCATTACCGTCATTACCGTCATTACCGTCACTATCGTCATTATCGTCATTATCGTCATTATCGTCATTATCGTCAGTATCGTCATTATCGTCACCATCGCCATCATCGTCATCTTCGTCATCATCGTCATCATCGTCATCATCGTCATCATCGTCATCATCGTCATCATCGTCATCATCGTCATCATCGTCAACATCGTCATCAGCGTCATCATCGTCATCATCGTAATCATCGTCATCATCGTCATCATCGTCATCATCGTCACCATCGACACCATCGTCATCATCGTCACCATCGTCACCATCGTCACCATCGTCACCATCGTCATCATCGTCATCATCGTCATCATCGTCATCATCGTCATAATCGTCATCATCGTCGTCATCGTCGTCATCGTCGTCATCGTCGTCATCGTCATCATCGTCATCATCGTCATTATCGTCATTATCGTCATTATCGTCATTATCGGCATTATCGGCATTATCGGCATTATCGTCATTATCGTCATTATAGTCATTATCGTCATTATCGTCATTATCGTCATTATCGTCATTATCGTCATAATCGTCATTATCGTCATTATCGTCATTATCGTCATTATCGTCATTATCGTCATTATCATCATTATCGTCATTATTGTCATTATCGTCATTACCGGCATTATCGGCATTACCGCCATTACCGTCATTACCGTCATTGCTGTCATTACCGGCATTACCGGCATTACCGTCATTACCGTCATTACCGTCATTACCGTCATTACCGTCATTACCGTCATTACCGTCATTACCATCATTACCATCATTACCGTCATTACCGTCATTACCGTCATTACCGTCATTACAGTCATTATCGTCATTATCGTCATTATCGTTATTATCTTCATTATCGTCATTATCGTCATTATCGTCATTATCGTCATTATCGTCATCATCGTCATCATCGTCATCATCGTCATCATCGTCATCATCGTCATCATCGTCATCATCGTCATTACCGTCATTATCGTCATTATCGTCATTATCGGCATTATCGTCATTATCGGCATTATCGTCATTATCGGCATTATCGGCATTATCGTCATCATCGTCATCATCGTCATTACCGTCATTATCGTCATTATCGTCATTATCGTCATTATCGGCATTATCGTCATTATCGGCATTATCGTCATTATCGGCATTATCGTCATTATCGTCATTATCGTCATTATAGTCATTATCGTCATTATCGTCATTATCGTCATTATAGTCATTATCGTCATTATCGTCAGTATCGTCATTATCGTCATTATCGGCATTATCGTCATTATCGTCTTTATCGGCATTATCGTCATTATAGTCATTATCGTCATTACCGTCATTATCGTCATTATCGTCATTATCGGCATTATCGTCATTATCGTCATTATCGTCATTATCGTCATTATCGTCATCATCGTCATTATCGTCATTATCGTCATTATCGGCATTATCGTCATTATCGTCATTATAGTCATTATCGGCATTACCGTCATTACCGTCATTACCGTCATTACTGTCATTACCGTCATTACCGTCATTACCGTCATTACCGGCATTACCGTCATTACCGTCATTACCGTCATTACCGTCATTACCGTCATTACCGTCATTACCATCATTACCATCATTACCGTCATTACCGTCATTACCGTCATTACCGTCATTACAGTCATTATCGTCATTATCGTCATTATCGTCATTATCTTCATTATCGTCATTATCGTCATTATCGTCATCATCGTCATCATCGTCATCATCGTCATTATCGTCATTATCGTCATTATCGTCATTATCGTCGTTATCGTCATTATAGTAATTATCGTCATTATCGTCATCATCGTCATTATCGTCATCATCGTCATCATCGTCATCATCGTCATCATCGTCATCATCGTCATCATCGTCATCATCGTCGTCATCGTCGTCATCGTCGTCATCGTCGTCATCGTCATCATCGTCATTATCGTCATTATCGTCATTATCGTCATTATCGTCATTATCGGCATTATCGTCATTATCGGCATTATCGGCATTATCGTCATTATCGTCATTATAGTCATTATCGTCATTATCGTAATTATCGTCATTATCGCCATCATCGTCATCTTCGTCATCATCGTCAACATCGTCATCATCGCCATCATCGTCATCATCGTCATCATCGTCCTCATCGTCATTATCGTCATTATAGTCATTATCGTCATTATCATCATTATCGTCATTATCGTCATTACCGTCATTATCGTCATTATCGTCATTATCGTCATTACCGGCATTATCGGCATTATCGGCATTACCGTCATTACCGTCATTACTGGCATTACCGGCATTACCGGCATTACCGGCATTACCGTCATTACCGGCATTACCGTCATTACCGTCATTACCGTCATTACCGTCATTACCGTCATTACCTTTATTACCGTCATCATCGTCATTACCGTCATTATCGTCATTATCGTCATTATCGGCATTATCGTCATTATCGTCATTATCGTCATTATCGTCATTATCGTCATCATCGTCATTATCGTCATTATCGTCATTATCGGCATTATCGTCATTATCGTCATTATAGTCATTATCGGCATTACCGTCATTACCGTCATTACCGTCATTACTGTCATTACCATCATTACCGTCATTACCGTCATTACCGGCATTACCGTCATTACCGTCATTACCGTCATTACCGTCATTACCGTCATTATCGTCATTATCGTCATTACCGTCATTACCGTCATTACCGTCATTATCGTCATTATCGTCATTATCGTCAGTATCGTCATTACCGTCATCATCGTCACCATCGTCACCATCGTCATCATCGTCATCATCGTCATCATCGTCATCATCGTCATCATCGTCATCATCGTCGTCATCGTCGTCATCGTCGTCATCGTCGTCATCGTCATCATCGTCATCATCGTCATTACCGTCATTATCGTCATTATCGTCATTATCGTTATTATCGTCATTATCGTCATTACCGTCATTATCGGCATTATCGGCATTATCGGCATTATCGTCATTATAGTCATTATAGTCATTATCGTCATTATCGTCATTATCGTCATTATCGTCATTATCGTCATTATCGTCATTATCGTCATTATCGTCATTATCGTCATCATCGTCATTATCGTCATTATCGTCATTATCGTCATTATCGGCATTATCGTCATTATCGTCATTATAGTAATTATCGTCATTATCGTCATCATCGTCATTATCGTCATCATCGTCATCATCGTCATCATCGTCATCATCGTCATCATCGTCGTCATCGTCGTCATCGTCGTCATCGTCGTCATCGTCGTCATCGTCATCATCGTCATTATCGTCATTATCGTCATTATCGTCATTATCGTCATTATCGGCATTATCGGCATTATCGTCATTGTCGTCATTATAGTCATTATCGTCATTATCGTAATTATCGTCATTATCGTCATTATCGTCATTATCGTCATCATCGCCATTATCGTCATCATCGCTATCATCGTCATCATCGCCATCATCGTCATCTTCGTCATCATCGTCATCATCGTCATCATCGCCATCATCGTCATCATCGTCATCATCGTCCTCATCGTCGTCATCGTCGTCATCGTCATCATCGTCATCATCGTCATCATCGTCATTACCGTCATTATCGTCATTATCGTCATTATCGTCATTATCGGTATTATCGGCATTATCGGCATTATCGGCATTATCGGCATTATAGTCATTATCGTCATTACCGTCATTATCGTCATTATCGTCATTATCGTCATTATCGTCATTATCGTCATTATCGGCATTATCGTCATTATCGTCATTATCGTCATTATCGTCATCATCGTCATCATCGTCATCATCGTCATCATCGTCATCATCGTCATCATCGTCGTCATCGTCATCATCGTCATCATCGTCATTACCGTCAATATCATCATTATCGTCATTATCGGCATTATCGGCATTATCGGCATTATCGGCATTATCGTCATTAACGTCATTACCGTCATTACCGTCATTACCGTCATTATCGTCTTTATCGTCACCATCGCCATCAGCGTCATCATCGCCATCATCGCCATCATAGTCATCATCGTCATCATAGTCATCATCGTCACCATCGTCACCATCATCATCATTGTCATCATCGTCATCATCGTCATCATCGTCATCATCGTCATCATCGTCATAATCGTCATCATCGTCATCATCGTCCTCATCGTCGTCATCGTCGTCATCGTCATCATCGTCATCATCGTCATCATCGTCATTACCGTCATTATCGTCATTATCGTCATTATCGTCATTATCGGCATTATCGGCATTATCGGCATTATCGGCATTATCGCCATTATAGTCATTATCGTCATTATCGTCATTACCGTCATTATCGTCATTATCGTCATTATCGTCATTATCGTCATTATCGTCATTATCGTCATTATCGTCATTATCGTCATTATCGTCATAATCGTCATAATCGTCATTATCGTCATTATCGTCATTATCGTCATTACCGGCATTACCGGCATTACCGGCATTACCGTCATTACCGTCATTACCGTCATTACCGTCATTACCGTCATTACCGTCACTATCGTCATTATCGTCATTATCGTCATTATCGTCACCATCGCCATCATCGTCATCATCGTCATCATCGTCATCATCGTCATCATCGTCATCATCGTCATCATCGTCATCATCGTCATCATCGTCATCATCGTAATCATCGTCATCATCGTCATCATCGTCATCATCGTCATCATCGTCACCATCGACACCATCGTCATCATCGTCATCATCGTCACCATCGTCACCATCGTCATCATCGTCATCATCGTCATCATCGTCATCATCGTCATAATCGTCATCATCGTCGTCATCGTCGTCATCGTCGTCATCGTCGTCATCGTCGTCATCGTCATCATCGTCATTATCGGCATTATCGTCATTATCGTCATTATAGTCATTATCGTCATTAACGTCATCATCGTCATCATCGTCATCATCGTCATCATCGTCATCATCGTCATCATCGTCGTCATCGTCATCATCGTCATCATCGTCATTACCGTCAATATCATCATTATCGTCATTATCGGCATTATCGGCATTATCGGCATTATCGGCATTATCGTCATTAACGTCATTACCGTCATTACCGTCATTATCGTCTTTGTCGTCACCATCGCCATCAGCGTCATCATCGCCATCATCGCCATCATAGTCATCATCGTCATCATCGTCATCATCGTCACCATCGTCACCATCGTCATCATCGTCACCATCGTCACCATCGTCATCATCGTCATCATCGTCATCATCGTCATCATCGTCATTACCGTCATTATCGTCATTATCGTCATTATCGGCATTATCGGCATTATCGGCATTATCGGCATTATCGCCATTATAGTCATTATCGTCATTATCGTCATTACCGTCATTATCGTCATTATCGTCATTATCGTCATTATCGTCATTATCGCCATCATCGCCATCATAGTCATCATCGTCATCATCGTCATCATCGTCACCATCGTCACCATCGTCATCATCGTCACCATCGTCACCATCGTCATCATCGTCATCATCGTCATCATCGTCATCATCGTCATTACCGTCATTATCGTCATTATCGTCATTATCGGCATTATCGGCATTATCGGCATTATCGGCATTATCGCCATTATAGTCATTATCGTCATTATCGTCATTACCGTCATTATCGTCATTATCGTCATTATCGTCATTATCGTCACTATCGTCATTATCGTCACCATCGCCATCATCGTCATCATCGTCATCATCGTCATCATCGTCATCATCGTCATCATCGTCATCATCGTCATCATCGTCATCATCGTCACCATCGACACCATCGTCATCATCGTCATCATCGTCACCATCGTCACCATCGTCACCATCGTCATCATCGTCATCATCGTCATCATCGTCATCATCGTCATAATCGTCATCATCGTCGTCATCGTCGTCATCGTCGTCATCGTCGTCATCGTCATCATCGTCATCATCGTCATTATCGTCATTATCGTCATTATCGTCATTATCGGCATTATCGGCATTATCGGCATTATCGGCATTATCGGCATTATCGCCATTATAGTCATTATCGTCATTATCGTCATTATCGTCATTACCGTCATTATCGTCATTATCGTCATTATCGTCATTATCGTCATTATCGGCATTATCGTCATTAACGTCATTATAGCCATTATCGTCATTAACGTCATCATCGTCATCATCGTCATCATCGTCATCATCGTCATCATCGTCGTCATCGTCATCATCGTCATCATCGTCATTACCGTCAATATCATCATTATCGTCATTATCGGCATTATCGGCATTATCGGCATTATCGGCATTATCGTCATTAACGTCATTACCGTCATTACCGTCATTGCCGTCACTATTGTCATTATCGTCACCATCGCCATCATCGTCATCATCGTCATCATCGTCATCATCGTCATCATCGTCATCATCGTCATCATCGTCATCATCGTCATCATCGTCACCATCGACACCATCGTCATCATCGTCATCATCGTCACCATCGTCACCATCGTCACCATCGTCATCATCGTCATCATCGTCATCATCGTCATCATCGTCATAATCGTCATCATCGTCGTCATCGTCGTCATCGTCGTCATCGTCGTCATCGTCATCATCGTCATCATCGTCATTATCGTCATTATCGTCATTATCGTCATTATCGGCATTATCGGCATTATCGGCATTATCGGCATTATCGGCATTATCGCCATTATAGTCATTATCGTCATTATCGTCATTATCGTCATTACCGTCATTATCGTCATTATCGTCATTATCGTCATTATCGTCATTATCGGCATTATCGTCATTAACGTCATTATAGCCATTATCGTCATTAACGTCATCATCGTCATCATCGTCATCATCGTCATCATCGTCATCATCGTCGTCATCGTCATCATCGTCATCATCGTCATTACCGTCAATATCATCATTATCGTCATTATCGGCATTATCGGCATTATCGGCATTATCGGCATTATCGTCATTAACGTCATTACCGTCATTACCGTCATTACCGTCATTATCGTCTTTATCGTCACCATCGCCATCAGCGTCATCATCGCCATCATCGCCATCATAGTCATCATCGTCATCATCGTCATCATCGTCACCATCGTCACCATCGTCATCATTGTCTTCATCGTCACCATCGTCACCATCGTCATCATCGTCATCATCGTCATCATCGTCATCATCGTCATCATCGTCATCATCGTCGTCATCGTCGTCATCGCCATCATCGTCATCATCGTCATCATCGTCACCATCGTTACCATCGTCATCATCGTCATCATCGTCATCATCGTCACCATCGTCATCATCGTCATCATCGTCATCATCGTCACCATCGTCACCATCGTCATTATCGTCATTATCGTCATTATCGTCATTATCGTCATTATCGTCATTATCGTCATTATCGGCATTACCGGCATTACCGGCATTACCGGCATTACCGTCATTACCGTCATTACCGTCATTACCGTCATTACCGTCATTACCGTCATTACCGTCATTACCGTCATTACCGTCATTACCGTCATTACCTTTATTACCGTCATTACCGTCATTACCGTCATTATCGTCATTATCGTCATTACCGCCATTATCGCCATTATCGTCATTATCGTCATTATCGTCATTATCGTCAGTATCGTCATTATCGTCATTATCGGCATTATCGTCATTATCGGCATTATCGTCATTATCGTCATTATAGTCATTATCGGCATTATCGTCATTATCGTCATTATAGTCATTATCGTCATTATCGTAATTATCGTCATTATCTTCATTATCGTCATTATCGTCATTATCGTCATCATCGTCATCATCGTCATCATCGTCATTACCGTCATTATCGTCATTATCGTCATTATAGTCATTATCGGCATTATCGGCATTATCGGCATTATCGCCATTATAGTCATTATCGTCATTATCGTCATTACCGTCATTATCGTCATTATCGTCATTATCGTCATTATCGTCATTATCGTCATCATCGTCATCATCGTCATCATCGTCATCATCGTCATCATCGTCATAATCGTCATCATCGTCGTCATCGTCGTCATCGTCGTCATCGTCGTCATCGTCATCATCGTCATCATCGTCATTATCGTCATTATGGTCATTATCGTCATTATCGGCATTATCGGCATTATCGGCATTATCGTCATTATCGTCATTATAGTCATTATCGTCATTATCGTCATTATCGTCATTATCGTCATTATCGTCATTATCGTCATTATCGTCATTATCGTCAATATCGTCATTATTGTCATTATCGTCATTACCGGCATTACCGGCATTATCGGCATTATCGTCATTACCGTCATTACCGTCATTGCTGTCATTACCGTCCTTACCGCCATTACCGGGATTACCGTCATTACCGTCATTACCGTCATTACCGTCATTACCATCATTACCATCATTACCGTCATTACCGTCATTACCGTCATTACCGTCATTACCGTCATTACAGTCATTATCGTCATTATCGTCATTATCGTCATTATCTTCATTATCGTCATTATCGTCATTATCGTCATTATCGTCATCATCGTCATCATCGTCATCATCGTCATCATCGTCATCATCGTCATCATCGTCACCATCGTCACCATCGCCATCATCGTCATCATCGCCATCATCGCCATCATCGTCATCATCGTCATCATCGTCATCATCGTCATCATCGTCATCATCGTCATTATCGTCATCATCGTCGTCATCGTCATCATCGTCATTATCGTCATTATCGGCATTATCGTCATTATCGGCATTATCGTCATTATCGGCATTATCGGCATTATCGTCATTATCGTCATTATAGTCATTATCGTCATTATCGTCATTATCGTCATTATCGTCATTACCGGCATTACCGTCATTACCGTCATTACCGTCATTACCGTCATTACCGTCATTAACGTCATTACCGTCATTACCGTCATTACCGTCATTATCGTCTTTATCGTCACCATCGCCATCATCGTCATCATCGCCATCATCGCCATCATCGTCATCATCGTCATCATCGTCATCATCGTCATCATCGTCATCATCGTCATCATCGTCATCATCGTCGTCATCGTCATCATCGTCATCATCGTCATTACCGTCAATATCATCATTATCGTCATTATCGGCATTATCGGCATTATCGGCATTATCGGCATTATCGTCATTAACGTCATTACCGTCATTACCGTCATTATCGTCTTTATCGTCACCATCGCCATCAGCGTCATCATCGCCATCATCGCCATCATAGTCATCATCGTCATCATCGTCACCATCGTCACCATCGTCACCATCGTCATCATCGTCATCATCGTCATCATCGTCATCATCGTCATAATCGTCATCATCGTCGTCATCGTCGTCATCGTCGTCATCGTCGTCATCGTCGTCATCGTCATCATCGTCATCATCGTCATTATCGTCATCATCGTCATCATCGTCACCATCGTCACCATCGTCATTATCGTCATTATCGTCATTATCGTCATTATCGTCATTATCGTCATTACCGGCATTACCGGCATTATCGTCATTAACGTCATTACCGTCATTACCGTCATTATCGTCTTTATCGTCACCATCGCCATCAGCGTCATCATCGGCATCATCGCCATCATAGTCATCATCGTTATCATAGTCATCATCGTCACCATCGTCACCATCGTCATCATTGTCATCATCGTCATCATCGTCATCATCGTCATCATCGTCAACATCGTCATCATCGTCATCATCGTCATCATCGTCATCATCGTCATCATCGTCATCATCGTCCTCATCGTCGTCATCGTCGTCATCGTCATCATCGTCATCATCGTCATCATCGTCATTACCGTCATCGTCATTACCGTCATCGTCGTCATCGTCATCATCGTCATCATCGTCATCATCGTCATTACCGTCATTATCGTCATTATCGTCATTATAGTCATTATCGGCATTATCGTCATTATCGTCATTACCGTCATTATCGTCATTATCGTCATTATCGTCATTATCGTCATTATCGTCAATATCGTCATTATCGTCATAATCGTCATAATCGTCATTATCGTCATTATCGTCATTATCGTCATTATCGTCATTACCGGCATTACCGGCATTACCGTCATTACCGTCATTACCGTCTTTACCGTCATTACCGTCATTACCGTCACTATCGTCATTATCGTCATTATCGTCATTATCGTCACCATCGCCATCATCGTCATCATCGTCATCATCGTCATCATCGTCATCATCGTCATCATCGTCATCATCGTCATCATCGTCATCATCGTCATCATCGTAATCTTCGTCATCATCGTCATCATCGTCATCATCGTCACCATCGACACCATCGTCATCATCGTCATCATCGTCACCATCGTCACCATCGTCACCATCGTCATCATCGTCATCATCGTCATCATCGTCATCATCGTCATAATCGTCATCATCGTCGTCATCGTCGTCATCGTCGTCATCGTCGTCATCGTCGTCATCGTCATCATCGTCATCATCGTCATTATCGTCATTATCGTCATTATCGTCATTATCGGCATTATCGGCATTATCGGCATTATCGGCATTATCGCCATTATAGTCATTATCGTCATTATCGTCATTACCGTCATTATCGTCATTATCGTCATTATCGTCATTATCGTCATTATCGTCATTATCGGCATTATCGTCATTATCGTCATTATAGTCATTATCGTCATTATCGACATCATCGTCATCATCGTCATCATCGTCATCATCGTCATCATCGTCATCATCGTCATTACCGTCAATATCATCATTATCGTCATTATCGGCATTATCGGCATTATCGGCATTATCGGCATTATCGTCATTAACGTCATTACCGTCATTACCGTCATTACCGTCATTATCGTCTTTATCGTCACCATCGTCACCATCGTCATCATCGTCATCATCGTCATCATCGTCATCATCGTCATAATCGTCATCATCGTCGTCATCGTCGTCATCGTCGTCATCGTCGTCATCGTCATCATGGTCATCATCGTCATTATCGTCATCATCGTCATCATCGTCACCATCGTCACCATCGTCATTATCGTCATTATCGTCATTATCGTCATTATCGTCATTATCGTCATTACCGGCATTACCGGCATTACCGGCATTATCGTCATTAACGTCATTACCGTCATTACCGTCATTATCGTCTTTATCGTCACCATCGCCATCAGCGTCATCATCGGCATCATCGCCATCATAGTCATCATCGTCATCATAGTCATCATCGTCACCATCGTCACCATCGTCATCATTGTCATCATCGTCATCATCGTCATCATCGTCATCATCGTCATCATCGTCATCATCGTCATCATCGTCATCATCGTCATCATCGTCATCATCGTCATCATCGTCATCATCGTCCTCATCGTCGTCATCGTCGTCATCGTCATCATCGTCATTACCGTCATTATCGTCATTATCGTCATTATCGTCATTATCGTCATTATCGGCATTATCGGCATTATAGTCATTATCGTCATTATCGTCATTACCGTCATTATCGTCATTATCGTCATTATCGTCATTACCGTCATTATCGTCATTATCGTCATTATCGTCATTATCGTCATTATCGTCATTATCGGCATTATCGTCATTATCGTCATTATAGTCATTATCGTCATTATCGTCATCATCGTCATCATCGTCATCATCGTCATCATCGTCATCATCGTCATCATCGTCATCATCGTCATTATCGTCATCATCGTCGTCATCGTCATTATCGTCATTATCGGCATTATCGTCAATATCGGCATTATCGTCATTATCGGCATTATCGGCATTATCGTCATTATCGTCATTATAGTCATTATCGTCATTATCGTCATTATCGTCATTATCGTCATTATCGTCATTATCGACATTATCGTCATCATCGTCATCATCGTCATCATCGTCATCATCGTCATCATCGTCATCATCGTCACCATCGTCACCATCACCATCATCGTCATCATCGCCATCATCGCCATCATCGTCATCATCGTCATCATCGTCATCATCGTCATCATCGTCATCATCGTCATTATCGTCATCATCGTCTTCATCGTCGTCATCGTCATTATCGTCATTATCGGCATTATCGTCATTATCGGCATTATCGTCATTATCGGCATTATCGGCATTATCGTCATTATCGTCATTATAGTCATTATCGTCATTATCGTCATTATCGTCATTATCGTCATTACCGGCATTACCGTCATTACCGTCATTACCGTCATTACCGTCATTACCGTCATTACCGTCATTAACGTCATT
Source organism: Andrena chrysosceles (assembly GCA_963855975.1). NCBI lineage: Eukaryota > Metazoa > Arthropoda > Insecta > Hymenoptera > Andrenidae > Andrena > Andrena chrysosceles. The sequence continues at coordinate 1,198,518 of CAWLCU010000594.1, forward strand.
ACCGTCATTACCGTCATTACCGTCATTATCGTCTTTATCGTCACCATCGCCATCATCGTCATCATCGCCATCATCGCCATCATCGTCATCATCGTCATCATCGTCATCATCGTCATCATCGTCATCATCGTCATCATCGTCATCATCGTCGTCATCGTCATCATCGTCATCATCGTCATTACCGTCAATATCATCATTATCGTCATTATCGGCATTATCGGCATTATCGGCATTATCGGCATTATCGTCATTAACGTCATTACCGTCATTACCGTCATTATCGTCTTTATCGTCACCATCGCCATCAGCGTCATCATCGCCATCATCGCCATCATAGTCATCATCGTCATCATAGTCATCATCGTCACCATCGTCACCATCGTCATCATTGTCATCATCGTCATCATCGTCATGATCGTCATCATCGTCATCATCGTCATCATCGTCATCATCGTCATCATCGTCATCATCGTCATCATCGTCCTCATCGTCCTCATCGTCGTCATCGTCGTCATCGTCATCATCGTCATCATCGTCATTACCGTCATTATCGTCATTATCGTCATTATCGTCATTATCGGCATTATCGGCATTATCGGCATTATCGGCATTATCGCCATTATAGTCATTATCGTCATTATCGTCATTATCGTCATTATCGTCATTATCGTCATTATCGTCATTATCGTCATTATCGTCATTATCGTCATTATCGTCATTATCGTCATAATCGTCATAATCGTCATTATCGTCATTATCGTCATTATCGTCATTACCGGCATTACCGTCATTACCGTCATTACCGTCATTACCGTCATTACCGTCATTACCGTCATTACCGTCACTATCGTCATTATCGTCATTATCGTCATTATCGTCACCATCGCCATCATCGTCATCATCGTCATCATCGTCATCATCGTCATCATCGTCATCATCGTCATCATCGTCATCATCGTCATCATCGTCATCATCGTCATCATCGTAATCATCGTCATCATCGTCATCATCGTCATCATCGTCACCATCGACACCATCGTCATCATCGTCATCATCGTCACCATCGTCACCATCGTCACCATCGTCATCATCGTCATCATCGTCATCATCGTCATCATCGTCATAATCGTCATCATCGTCGTCATCGTCGTCATCGTCGTCATCGTCGTCATCGTCGTCATCGTCATCATCGTCATCATCGTCATTATCGTCATTATCGTCATTATCGGCATTACCGGCATTACCGTCATTACCGTCATTACCGTCATTACCGTCATTACCGTCATTACCGTCATTACCGTCACTATCGTCATTATCGTCATTATCGTCATTATCGTCATTATCGTCACCATCGCCATCATCGTCATCATCGTCATCATCGTCATCATCGTCATCATCGTCATCATCGTCATCATCGTCATCATCGTCATCATCGTCATCATCGTCATCATCGTAATCATCGTCATCATCGTCATCATCGTCATCATCGTCACCATCGACACCATCGTCATCATCGTCATCATCGTCACCATCGTCACCATCGTCACCATCGTCATCATCGTCATCATCGTCATAATCGTCATCATCGTCGTCATCGTCGTCATCGTCGTCATCGTCGTCATCGTCGTCATCGTCATCATCGTCATCATCGTCATTATCGTCATCATCGTCATCATCGTCACCATCGTCACCATCGTCATTATCGTCATTATCGTCATTATCGTCATTATCGTCATTATCGTCATTACCGGCATTACCGGCATTAGCGGCATTATCGTCATTAACGTCATTACCGTCATTACCGTCATTATCGTCTTTATCGTCACCATCGCCATCAGCGTCATCATCGGCATCATCGCCATCATAGTCATCATCGTCATCATAGTCATCATCGTCACCATCGTCACCATCGTCATCATTGTCATCATCGTCATCATCGTCATCATCGTCATCATCGTCATCATCGTCATCATCGTCATCATCGTCATCATCGTCATCATCGTCATCATCGTCCTCATCGTCGTCATCGTCGTCATCGTCATCATCGTCATCATCGTCATTACCGTCATTATCGTCATTATCGTCATTATCGTCATTATCGGCATTATCGGCATTATCGCCATTATAGTCATTATCGTCATTATCGTCATTACCGTCATTATCGTCATTATCGTCATTATCGTCATTATCGTCATTATCGTCAATATCGTCATTATCGTCATTATCGTCATAATCGTCATAATCGTCATTATCGTCATTATCGTCATTATCGTCATTACCGGCATTACCGGCATTACCGTCATTACCGGCATTACCGTCATTACCGTCATTACCGTCTTTACCGTCATTACCGTCATTACCGTCACTATCGTCATTATCGTCATTATCGTCATTATCGTCACCATCGCCATCATCGTCATCATCGTCATCATCGTCATCATCGTCATCATCGTCATCATCGTCATCATCGTCATCATCGTCATCATCGTCATCATCGTCATCATCGTAATCTTCGTCATCATCGTCATCATCGTCATCATCGTCACCATCGACACCATCGTCATCATCGTCATCATCGTCACCATCGTCACCATCGTCACCATCGTCATCATCGTCATCATCGTCATCATCGTCATCATCGTCATAATCGTCATCATCGTCGTCATCGTCGTCATCGTCGTCATCGTCGTCATCGTCGTCATCGTCATCATCGTCATCATCGTCATTATCGTCATTATCGTCATTATCGTCATTATCGGCATTATCGGCATTATCGGCATTATCGGCATTATCGCCATTATAGTCATTATCGTCATTATCGTCATTACCGTCATTATCGTCATTATCGTCATTATCGTCATTATCGTCATTATCGTCATTATCGTCATTATCGTCATTATCGTCATTATAGTCATTATCGTCATTATCGTCATCATCGTCATCATCGTCATCATCGCCATCATCGCCATCATCGACATCATCGCCATCATCGCCATCATCGTCATCATCGCCATCATCGTCATCATCGTCACCATCGTCATCATCGTCATCATCGTCATAATCGTCATCATCGTCATCATCGTCATCATCGTCATCATCGTCATCATCGTCACCATCGTCACCATCGTCACCATCGTCACCATCGTCACCATCGTCACCATCGTTATCATCGTCATCATCGTCACCATCGTCATCATCGTCATCATCGACATCATCGACATTATCGTCATTATCGTCATTATCGTCATTATCGTCATTATCGTCATTATCGTCATTATCGTCATTATCGTCATTATAGCCATTATCGTCATTATCGTCATTATCGTCATTATCGTCATTACCGGCATTATCGGCATTATCGTCATTACCGTCATTACCGTCATTACTGTGATTACCGTCATTACCGTCATTGCCGGCATTACCGTCATTACCGTCATTACAGTCATTACCGTCATTACCGTCATTACAGTCATTACCGTCATTACCGTCATTACCATCATTATCGTCATTACCGTCATTACCGTCATTACCGTCATTACCGGCATTACCGTCATTACCGTCATTACCGTCATTACCGTCATTACCGTCATTACCGTCATTACCGTCACTATCGTCATTATCGTCATTATCGTCATTATCGTCACCATCGCCATCATCGTCATCATCGTCATCATCGTCATCATCGTCATCATCGTCATCATCGTCATCATCGTCATCATCGTCATCATCGTCATCATCGTCATCATCGTAATCATCGTCATCATCGTCATCATCGTCATCATCGTCACCATCGACACCATCGTCATCATCGTCATCATCGTCACCATCGTCACCATCGTCACCATCGTCATCATCGTCATCATCGTCATCATCGTCATCATCGTCATAATCGTCATCATCGTCGTCATCGTCGTCATCGTCGTCATCGTCGTCATCGTCGTCATCGTCATCATCGTCATCATCGTCATTATCGTCATTATCGTCATTATCGGCATTACCGGCATTACCGTCATTACCGTCATTACCGTCATTACCGTCATTACCGTCATTACCGTCATTACCGTCACTATCGTCATTATCGTCATTATCGTCATTATCGTCACCATCGCCATCATCGTCATCATCGTCATCATCGTCATCATCGTCATCATCGTCATCATCGTCATCATCGTCATCATCGTCATCATCGTCATCATCGTCATCATCGTAATCATCGTCATCATCGTCATCATCGTCATCATCGTCACCATCGACACCATCGTCATCATCGTCATCATCGTCACCATCGTCACCATCGTCACCATCGTCATCATCGTCATCATCGTCATAATCGTCATCATCGTCGTCATCGTCGTCATCGTCGTCATCGTCGTCATCGTCGTCATCGTCATCATCGTCATCATCGTCATTATCGTCATCATCGTCATCATCGTCACCATCGTCACCATCGTCATTATCGTCATTATCGTCATTATCGTCATTATCGTCATTATCGTCATTACCGGCATTACCGGCATTACCGGCATTATCGTCATTAACGTCATTACCGTCATTACCGTCATTATCGTCTTTATCGTCACCATCGCCATCAGCGTCATCATCGGCATCATCGCCATCATAGTCATCATCGTCATCATAGTCATCATCGTCACCATCGTCACCATCGTCATCATTGTCATCATCGTCATCATCGTCATCATCGTCATCATCGTCATCATCGTCATCATCGTCATCATCGTCATCATCGTCATCATCGTCATCATCGTCCTCATCGTCGTCATCGTCGTCATCGTCATCATCGTCATCATCGTCATTACCGTCATTATCGTCATTATCGTCATTATCGTCATTATCGGCATTATCGGCATTATCGCCATTATAGTCATTATCGTCATTATCGTCATTACCGTCATTATCGTCATTATCGTCATTATCGTCATTATCGTCATTATCGTCAATATCGTCATTATCGTCATTATCGTCATAATCGTCATAATCGTCATTATCGTCATTATCGTCATTATCGTCATTACCGGCATTACCGGCATTACCGTCATTACCGTCATTACCGTCTTTACCGTCATTACCGTCATTACCGTCACTATCGTCATTATCGTCATTATCGTCATTATCGTCACCATCGCCATCATCGTCATCATCGTCATCATCGTCATCATCGTCATCATCGTCATCATCGTCATCATCGTCATCATCGTCATCATCGTCATCATCGTCATCATCGTAATCTTCGTCATCATCGTCATCATCGTCATCATCGTCACCATCGACACCATCGTCATCATCGTCATCATCGTCACCATCGTCACCATCGTCACCATCGTCATCATCGTCATCATCGTCATCATCGTCATCATCGTCATAATCGTCATCATCGTCGTCATCGTCGTCATCGTCGTCATCGTCGTCATCGTCGTCATCGTCATCATCGTCATCATCGTCATTATCGTCATTATCGTCATTATCGTCATTATCGGCATTATCGGCATTATCGGCATTATCGGCATTATCGCCATTATAGTCATTATCGTCATTATCGTCATTACCGTCATTATCGTCATTATCGTCATTATCGTCATTATCGTCATTATCGTCATTATCGGCATTATCGTCATTATCGTCATTATAGTCATTATCGTCATTATCGTCATCATCGTCATCATCGTCATCATCGCCATCATCGCCATCATCGACATCATCGCCATCATCGCCATCATCGTCATCATCGCCATCATCGTCATCATCGTCACCATCGTCATCATCGTCATCATCGTCATAATCGTCATCATCGTCATCATCGTCATCATCGTCATCATCGTCATCATCGTCACCATCGTCACCATCGTCACCATCGTCACCATCGTCACCATCGTCACCATCGTTATCATCGTCATCATCGTCACCATCGTCATCATCGTCATCATCGACATCATCGACATTATCGTCATTATCGTCATTATCGTCATTATCGTCATTATCGTCATTATCGTCATTATCGTCATTATAGCCATTATCGTCATTATCGTCATTATCGTCATTATCGTCATTACCGGCATTATCGGCATTATCGTCATTACCGTCATTACCGTCATTACTGTGATTACCGTCATTACCGTCATTGCCGGCATTACCGTCATTACCGTCATTACAGTCATTACCGTCATTACCGTCATTACAGTCATTACCGTCATTACCGTCATTACCATCATTATCGTCATTACCGTCATTACCGTCATTACCGTCATTACCGGCATTACCGTCATTACCGTCATTATCGTCATTATCGTCATCATCGTCATCATCGTTATTAACGTCATCATCGTCACCATCGTCATCATCGTCATCATCGTCATCATCGTCGTCATCGTCATCATCGTCATCATCGTCCTCATCGTCGTCATCGTCGTCATCGTCATCATCGTCATCATCGTCATTACCGTCATTATCGTCATTATCGTCATTATCGGCATCATCGTCATCATCGTCATCATCGTCATCATCTTCATCATCATCATCATCGTCATCATCGTCATCATCGTCATTATCGTCATTATCGTCATTATCGTCATTATCGGCATTATCGGCATTATCGTCATTATCGTCATTATCGTCATTATAGTCATTATCGTCATTATCGTCATTATCGTCATTATCGTCATTGTCGTCATTATCGTCATTATCGTCATTATCGTCATTATCGTCATTATCGTCATTAACGGCATTACCGGCATTATCGGCATTACCGTCATTACCGTCATTACCGTCATTACCGTCATTACCGTCATTACCGTCATTACCGTCATTACCGTCATTACCGGGATTACCGTCATTACCGTCATTACCGTCATTACTGGCATTACCGTCATTACCGTCATTACCGTCATTACCGTCATTACCGTCATTACCGTCATTACCGTCATTACCGTCATTACCGTCAATACCGTCATTACCGTCATTACCGTCATTACCGTCATTACAGTCATTATCGTCATTATCGTCATTATCGCCATTATCGCCATTATCGTCATTATCGTCATTATCGTCACCATCGTCATCATCGTCATCATCGTCACCATCGTCACCATCGTCACCATCGCCATCATCGTCACCAACGTCATCATCGTCATCATCGTCATCATCGTCATCATCGACATCATCGCCATCATCGTCATCATCGCCATCATCGCCATCATCGTCATCATCGCCATCATCGTCATCATCGTCATCATCGTCATCATCGTCATCATCGTCATCATCGCCATCATCGCCATCATCGACATCATCGCCATCATCGCCATCATCGTCATCATCGCCATCATCGTCATCATCGTCACCATCGTCATCATCGTCATCATCGTCATCATCGTCATCATCGTCATCATCGTCATCATCGTCATCATCGTGATCATCGTCACCATCGTCACCATCGTCACCATCGTCACCATCGTCACCATCGTCACCATCGTTATCATCGTCATCATCGTCACCATCGTCATGATCGTCATCATCGTCATCATCGTCACCATCGTCACCATCGTCATCATCGTCATTACCGGCATTATCGGCATTATCGGCATTACCGTCATTACCGTCATTACCGTCATTACCGTCATTACTGTCATTACCGTCATTACGGGCATTACCGGCATTACCGTCAATACCGTCATTACCGTCATTACCGTCATTACCGTCATTACCGTCATTACCGTCATTATCGTCATTATCGTCATTATCGTCACCATCGTCATCATCGTCATCATCGTCACCATCGTCACCATCGCCACCATCGCCATCATTGTCACCAACGTCATCATCGTCATCATCGTCATCATCGTCATCACCGACATCATCGCCATCATCGTCATCATCGCCATCATCGCCATCATCGTCATCATCGGCATCATCGTCATCATCGTCACCATCGTCACCATCGTCACCATCGTCACCATCGTCACCATCGTCACCATCGTCATCATCGTCATCATCGTCATCATCGTCATCATCGTCATCATCGTCATCATCGTCATCATCGTCATCATCGTCATTATCGTCATCATCGTCATCATCGTCATCATCGTCATCATCGTCATCATCGTCATCATCGTCATCATCGTCATCATCGTCATCAGCGTCATCATCGTCATCATCGTCATCATCGTCATCATCGTCCTCATCGTCGTCATCGTCGTCATCGTCATAATCGTCATCATCGTCATCATCGTCATTACCGTCATTATCGTCATTATCGGCATTATCGGCATTATCGGCATTATCGGCATTATCGGCATTATCGGCATTATCGTTATTATAGTCATTACCGTCATTATCGTCATTATCGTCATCATCGTCATCATCGTTATTAACGTCATCATCGTCACCATCGTCATCATCGTCATCATCGTCATCATCGTCGTCATCGTCATCATCGTCATCATCGTCCTCATCGTCGTCATCGTCGTCATCGTCATCATCGTCATCATCGTCATTACCGTCATTATCGTCATTATCGTCATTATCGGCATCATCGTCATCATCGCCATCATCGCCATCATCGTCATCATCGTCATCATCGTCATCATCGTCATCATCGTCATCATCGTCATCATCGTCATCATCGTCCTCATCGTCGTCATCGTCGTCATCGTCATCATCGTCATCATCGTCATCATCGTCATCATCGTCATCATCGTCATCATCGTCCTCATCGTCGTCATCGTCGTCATCGTCATCATCGTCATCATCGTCATTACCGTCATTATCGTCATTATCGTCATTATCGTCATTATCGTCATTATCGGCATCATCGTCATCATCGCCATCATCGCCATCATCGTCATCATCGTCATCATCGTCATCATCGCCATCATCGTCATCATCGTCATCATCGTCATCATCGTCATCATCGTCATCATCGTCATCATCGTCATCATCGTCCTCATCGTCGTCATCGTCGTCATCGTCATCATCGTCATCATCGTCATTACCGTCATTATCGTCATTATCGTCATTATCGTCATTATCGTCATTATCGGCATCATCGTCATCATCGCCATCATCGCCATCATCGTCATCATCGTCATCATCGTCATCATCGTCATCATCGTCATCATCGTCATCATCGTCATCATCGTCATCATCGTCCTCATCGTCGTCATCGTCGTCATCGTCATCATCGTCATCATCGTCATTACCGTCATTATCGTCATTATCGGCATTATCGGCATTATCTGCATTATCGGCATTATCGGCATTATCGGCATTATCGTTATTATAGTCATTATCGTCATTATCGTCATTATCGTCATCATCGTCATCATCGTTATTAACGTCATCATCGTCATCATCGTCATCATCGTCATCATCGTCGTCATCGTCATCATCGTCATCATCGTCCTCATCGTCGTCATCGTCGTCATCGTCATCATCGTCATCATCGTCATTACCGTCATTATCGTCATTATCGTCATTATCGTCATTATCGGCATCATCGTCATCATCGCCATCATCGCCATCATCGTCATCATCGTCATCATCGTCATCATCGTCATCATCGTCATCATCGTCACCATCGGCACCATCGCCATCATCGTCATCATCGCCATCATCGCCATCATCGTCATCATCGTCATCATCGTCATCATCGTCATCATCGTCATCATCGTCATCATCGTCATCATCGGCATCATCGTCATCATCGTCATCATCGTCATCATCGTCATTATCGTCATTATCGTCATTATCGGCATTATCGGCATTATCGTCATTACCGGGATTATCGGCATTATCGGCATTACCGTCATTACCGTCATTACCGTCATTACCGTCATTACTGTGATTACCGTCATTACCGTCATTACCGGCATTACCGTCATTACCGTCATTACCGTCATTACCGTCATTACCATCATCACCGTCATTACCGTCATTACGGTCATTACCGTCATTACCGTCATTATCGTCATTATCGTCATTATCGTCATTATCGGCATTATCGTCATTATCGTCATTATCGTCATTATCGTCATTATCGTCATTATCGTCATTATCGTCATTATCGTCATTATCGGCATCATCGACATCATCGCCATCATCGCCATCATCGTCATCATCGTCATCATCGTCATCATCGTCATCATCGTCATCATCGTCATCATCGTCCTCATCGTCGTCATCGTCGTCATCGTCATCATCGTCATCATCGTCATTACCGTCATTATCGTCATTATCGGCATTATCGGCATTATCTGCATTATCGGCATTATCGGCATTATCGGCATTATCGTTATTATAGTCATTATCGTCATTATCGTCATTATCGTCATCATCGTCATCATCGCTATTAACGTCATAATCGTCATCATCGTCATCATCGTCATCATCGTCGTCATCGTCATCATCGTCATCATCGTCCTCATCGTCGTCATCGTCGTCATCGTCATCATCGTCATCATCGTCATTACCGTCATTATCGTCATTATCGTCATTATCGTCATTATCGGCATCATCGTCATCATCGCCATCATCGCCATCATCGTCATCATCGTCATCATCGTCATCATCGTCATCATCGTCATCATCGTCATCATCGTCGTCATCGTCCTCATCGTCGTCATCGTCGTCATCGTCATCATCGTCATCATCGTCATCATCGTCATTACCGTCATTATCGTCATTATCGGCATTATCGGCAATATCGGCATTATCGGCATTATCGGCATTATCGTTATTATAGTCATTATCGTCATCATCGTTATTAACGTCATCATCGTCATCATCGTCATCATCGTCATCATCGTCATCATCGTCGTCATCGTCATCATCGTCATCATCGTCCTCATCGTCGTCATCGTCGTCATCGTCATCATCGTCATCATCGTCATTACCGTCATTATCGTCATTATCGTCTTTATCGGCATCATCGTCATCATCGCCATCATCGCCATCATCGTCATCATCGTCATCATCGTCATCATCGTCATCATCGTCATCATCGTCATCATCGTCATCATCGTCCTCATCGTCGTCATCGTCGTCATCGTCATCATCGTCATCATCGTCATCATCGTCATTACCGTCATTATCGTCATTATCGGCATTATCGGCATTATCGGCATTATCGGCATTATCGGCATTATCGTTATTAGAGTCATTATCGTCATTATCGTCATTATCGTCATTATCGTCATTGCCGTCATTACCGTCATTACCGTCATTACCGTCATTACCGTCATTACCGTCATTACCGTCATCATCGTCATCATCGCCATCATCGCCATCATCGTCACCATCGTCACCATCGTCATCATCGTCATCATCGTCACCATCGTCACCATCGTCACCATCGTCACCATCGTCATCATCGTCATCATCGTCATCATCGTCACCATCGTCACCATCGTCACCATCGTCACCATCGTCATCATCGTCACCATCGTCACCATCGCCATCATCGTCACCATCGTCATCATCGCCATCTTCGCCATCATCGCCAGCATCGCCATCATCGTCATCATCGCCATCATCGTCATTATCGTCATTATCGTCATTATCGTCATTATCGTCATTATCGTCTTTATCGTCATCATCGTCATCATCGTCATCATCGTCATTATCGTCATTATCGTCATTTTCGTCATTATCGTCATTATCGTCATTATCGTCATTATCGTCATTATCGTCATTATCGTCATCATCGTCATCATCGTCATCATCGTCACCGTCGCCATCATCGGCATCATCGTCATCATCGTCATCATCGTCATCATCGTCATCATCGTCACCATCGGCACCATCGCCATCATCGTCATCATCGCCATCATCGCCATCATCGTCATCATCGTCATCATCGTCATCATCGTCATCATCGTCATCATCGTCATCATCGTCATCATCGTCATCATCGTCATCATCGTCATCATCGTCATCATCGTCATCATCGTCATTATCGTCATCATCGTCATCATCGTCATCATCGTCATCATCGTCACCATCGTCATCATCGTCATCATCGTCATCATCGTCATCATCGTCATCATCGTCATCATCGTCATCATCGTCATTATCGTCATTATCGTCATTATCGGCATTGTCGGCATTATCGTCATTATAGTCATTATAGTCATTATAGTCATTATCGTCATTATCGTCATTATCGGCCTTATCGTCATTATCGTCATTATCGTCATTATCGCCATTATCGTCATTATCGTCATTATCGTCATTATCGTCATTACCGGCATTATCGGCATTATCGGCATTACCGTCATTACCGTCATTACTGTGATTACCGTCATTACCGTCATTACCGGCATTACCGTCATTACCGTCATTACCGTCATTACCGTCATTACCGTCATTACCGTCATTACCGTCATCACCGTCATTACCGTCATTACGGTCATTACCGTCATTACCGTCATTACCGTCATTATCGTCATTATCGGCATTATCGGCATTATCGGCATTATCGGCATTATCGTTATTAGAGTCATTATCGTCATTATCGTCATTATCGTCATTATCGTCATTGCCGTCATTACCGTCATTACCGTCATTACCGTCATTACCGTCATTACCGTCATTACCGTCATCATCGTCATCATCGCCATAATCGCCATCATCGTCATCATCGCCATCATCGCCATCATCGTCATCATCGTCATCATCGTCATCATCGTCATCATCGTCATCATCGTCATCATCGTCATCATCGTCCTCATCGTCGTCATCGTCGTCATCGTCATCATCGTCATCATCGTCATCATCGTCATTACCGTCATTATCGTCATTATCGTCATTATCGTCATTATCGTCATTATCGGCATCATCGTCATCATCGCCATCATCGCCATCATCGTCATCATCGTCATCATCGTCATCATCGTCATCATCGTCATCATCGTCATCATCGTCATCATCGTCATCATCGTCCTCATCGTCGTCATCGTCGTCATCGTCATCATCGTCATCATCGTCATTACCGTCATTATCGTCATTATCGGCATTATCGGCATTATCTGCATTATCGGCATTATCGGCATTATCGGCATTATCGTTATTATAGTCATTATCGTCATTATCGTCATCATCGTCATCATCGTTATTAACGTCATCATCGTCATCATCGTCATCATCGTCATCATCGTCATCATCGTCGTCATCGTCATCATCGTCATCATCGTCCTCATCGTCGTCATCGTCGTCATCGTCATCATCGTCATCATCGTCATTACCGTCATTATCGTCATTATCGTCATTATCGTCATTATCGGCATCATCGTCATCATCGCCATCATCGCCATCATCGTCATCATCGTCATCATCGTCATCATCGTCATCATCGTCATCATCGTCACCATCGGCACCATCGCCATCATCGTCATCATCGCCATCATCGCCATCATCGTCATCATCGTCATCATCGTCATCATCGTCATCATCGTCATCATCGTCATCATCGTCATCATCGGCATCATCGTCATCATCGTCATCATCGTCATCATCGTCATTATCGTCATTATCGTCATTATCGGCATTATCGGCATTATCGTCATTACCGGCATTATCGGCATTATCGGCATTACCGTCATTACCGTCATTACCGTCATTACCGTCATTACCGTCATTACCGTCATTACCGTCATTACCGTCATCATCGTCATCATCGCCATCATCGCCATCATCGTCATCATCGCCATCATCGCCATCATCGTCATCATCGTCATCATCGTCATCATCGTCATCATCGTCATCATCGTCATCATCGTCATCATCGTCCTCATCGTCGTCATCGTCGTCATCGTCATCATCGTCATCATCGTCATCATCGTCATTACCGTCATTATCGTCATTATCGTCATTATCGTCATTATCGTCATTATCGGCATCATCGTCATCATCGCCATCATCGCCATCATCGTCATCATCGTCATCATCGTCATCATCGTCATCATCGTCATCATCGTCATCATCGTCATCATCGTCCTCATCGTCGTCATCGTCGTCATCGTCATCATCGTCATCATCGTCATCATCGTCATTACCGTCATTATCGGCATTATCGGCATTATCGGCATTATCTGCATTATCGGCATTATCGGCATTATCGGCATTATCGTTATTATAGTCATTATCGTCATTATCGTCATTATCGTCATCATCGTCATCATCGTTATTAACGTCATCATCGTCATCATCGTCATCATCGTCATCATCGTCATCATCGTCGTCATCGTCATCATCGTCATCATCGTCCTCATCGTCGTCATCGTCGTCATCGTCATCATCGTCATCATCGTCATTACCGTCATTATCGTCATTATCGTCTTTATCGGCATCATCGTCATCATCGCCATCATCGCCATCATCGTCATCATCGTCATCATCGTCATCATCGTCATCATCGTCATCATCGTCATCATCGTCATCATCGTCCTCATCGTCGTCATCGTCGTCATCGTCATCATCGTCATCATCGTCATCATCGTCATTACCGTCATTATCGTCATTATCGGCATTATCGGCATTATCGGCATTATCGGCATTATCGGCATTATCGTTATTAGAGTCATTATCGTCATTATCGTCATTATCGTCATTATCGTCATTGCCGTCATTACCGTCATTACCGTCATTACCGTCATTACCGTCATTACCGTCATTACCGTCATCATCGTCATCATCGCCATCATCGCCATCATCGTCATCATCGCCATCATCGCCATCATCGTCATCATCGTCATCATCGTCATCATCGTCATCATCGTCATCATCGTCATCATCGTCATCATCGTCATCATCGTCCTCATCGTCGTCATCGTCGTCATCGTCATCATCGTCATCATCGTCATTACCGTCATTCTCGTCATTATCGTCATTATCGTCATTATCGTCATTATCGGCATCATCGTCATCATCGCCATCATCGCCATCATCGTCATCATCGTCATCATCGTCATCATCGTCATCATCGTCATCATCGTCATCATCGTCCTCATCGTCGTCATCGTCGTCATCGTCATCATCGTCATCATCGTCATTACCGTCATTATCGTCATTATCGGCATTATCGGCATTATCTGCATTATCGGCATTATCGGCATTATCGGCATTATCGTTATTATAGTCATTATCGTCATTATCGTCATTATCGTCATCATCGTCATCATCGTTATTAACGTCATCATCGTCATCATCGTCATCATCGACATCATCGTCGTCATCGTCATCATCGTCATCATCGTCCTCATCGTCGTCATCGTCGTCATCGTCATCATCGTCATCATCGTCATTACCGTCATTATCGTCATTATCGTCATTATCGTCATTATCGGCATCATCGTCATCATCGCCATCATCGCCATCATCGTCATCATCGTCATCATCGTCATCATCGTCATCATCGTCATCATCGTCATCATCGTCGTCATCGTCCTCATCGTCGTCATCGTCATCATCGTCATCATCGTCATCATCGTCATTACCGTCATTATCGTCATTATCGGCATTATCGGCAATATCGGCATTATCGGCATTATCGGCATTATCGTTATTATAGTCATTATCGTCATTATCGTCATTATCGGCATTATCGTCATTATCGTCATTATCGTCATTGTCGTCATTATCGTCATCATCGTCATCATCGTTATTAACGTCATCATCGTCATCATCGTAATCATCGTCATCATCGTCATCATCGTCACCATCGTCACCATCGTCATCATCGTCATCATCGTCACCATCGTCACCATCGTCACCATCGTCACCATCGTCATCATCGTCATCATCGTCATCATCGTCACCATCGTCACCATCGTCACCATCGTCACCATCGTCATCATCGTCACCTTCGTCACCATCGCCATCATCGTCACCATCGTCATCATCGCCATCTTCGCCATCATCGCCAGCATCGCCATCATCGTCATCATCGCCATCATCGTCATTATCGTCATTATCGTCATTATCGTCATTATCGTCATTATCGTCATTATCGTCATTATCGTCATTATCGTCATTATCGTCATTATCGGCATCATCGTCATCATCGCCATCATCGCCATCATCGTCATCATCGTCATCATCGTCATCATCGTCATCATCGTCATCATCGTCATCATCGTCATCATCGTCCTCATCGTCGTCATC
This sequence comes from Andrena chrysosceles, assembly GCA_963855975.1. NCBI lineage: Eukaryota > Metazoa > Arthropoda > Insecta > Hymenoptera > Andrenidae > Andrena > Andrena chrysosceles. Next base: position 1,214,685 of record CAWLCU010000594.1, read on the forward strand.
GTCGTCATCGTCGTCACCATCGTCACCATCGTCATCATCGTCATCATCGTCACCATCGTCACCATCGTCACCATCGTCACCATCGTCATCATCGTCATCATCGTCATCATCGTCACCATCGTCACCATCGTCACCATCGTCACCATCGTCATCATCGTCACCATCGTCACCATCGCCATCATCGTCACCATCGTCATCATCGCCATCTTCGCCATCATCGCCAGCATCGCCATCATCGTCATCATCGCCATCATCGTCATTATCGTCATTATCGTCATTATCGTCATTATCGTCATTATCGTCATTATCGTCATTATCGTCATTATCGGCATCATCGTCATCATCGCCATCATCGCCATCATCGTCATCATCGTCATCATCGTCATCATCGTCATCATCGTCATCATCGTCATCATCGTCATCATCGTCATCATCGTCATCATCGTCCTCATCGTCGTCATCGTCGTCATCGTCATCATCGTCATCATCGTCATCATCGTCATTACCGTCATTATCGTCATTATCGGCATTATCGGCATTATCTGCATTATCGGCATTATCGGCATTATCGGCATTATCGTTATTATAGTCATTATCGTCATTATCGTCATTATCGTCATCATCGTCATCATCGTTATTAACGTCATCATCGTCATCATCGTCATCATCGTCATCATCGTCATCATCGTCATCATCGTCATCATCGTCATCATCGTCCTCATCGTCGTCATCGTCGTAATCGTCATCATCGTCATCATCGTCATCATCGTCATTACCGTCATTATCGTCATTATCGGCATTATCGGCATTATCGGCATTATCGTTATTAGAGTCATTATCGTCATTATCGTCATTATCGTCATTATCGTCATTGCCGTCATTACCGTCATTACCGTCATTACCGTCATTACCGTCATTACCGTCATTACCGTCATCATCGTCATCATCGCCATCATCGCCATCATCGTCATCATCGCCATCATCGCCATCATCGTCATCATCGTCATCATCGTCATCATCGTCATCATCGTCATCATCGTCATCATCGTCATCATCGTCATCATCGTCCTCATCGTCGTCATCGTCGTCATCGTCATCATCGTCATCATCGTCATTACCGTCATTATCGTCATTATCGTCATTATCGTCATTATCGTCATTATCGTCATTATCGGCATCATCGTCATCATCGCCATCATCGCCATCATCGTCATCATCGTCATCATCGTCATCATCGTCATCATCGTCATCATCGTCATCATCGTCATCATCGTCCTCATCGTCGTCATCGTCGTCATCGTCATCATCGTCATCATCGTCATTACCGTCATTATCGTCATTATCGGCATTATCGGCATTATCTGCATTATCGGCATTATCGGCATTATCGGCATTATCGTTATTATAGTCATTATCGTCATTATCGTCATTATCGTCATCATCGTCATCATCGTTATTAACGTCATCATCGTCATCATCGTCATCATCGTCATCATCGTCGTCATCGTCATCATCGTCATCATCGTCCTCATCGTCGTCATCGTCGTCATCGTCATCATCGTCATCATCGTCATTACCGTCATTATCGTCATTATCGTCATTATCGTCATTATCGTCATTATCGGCATCATCGTCATCATCGCCATCATCGCCATCATCGTCATCATCGTCATCATCGTCATCATCGTCATCATCGTCATCATCGTCATCATCGTCGTCATCGTCCTCATCGTCGTCATCGTCGTCATCGTCATCATCGTCATCATCGTCATCATCGTCATTACGGTCATTATCGTCATTATCGGCATTATCGGCAATATCGGCATTATCGGCATTATCGGCATTATCGTTATTATAGTCATTATCGTCATTATCGTCATTATCGTCATTATCGTCATTATCGTCATTATCGTCATTATCGTCATCATCGTCATCATCGTTATTAACGTCATCATCGTCATCATCGTAATCATCGTCATCATCGTCATCATCGTCACCATCGTCACCATCGTCATCATCGTCATCATCGTCACCATCGTCACCATCGTCACAATCGTCACCATCGTCATCATCGTCATCATCGTCATCATCGTCACCATCGTCACCATCGTCACCATCGTCACCATCGTCATCATCGTCACCATCGTCACCATCGCCATCATCGTCACCATCGTCATCATCGCCATCTTCGCCATCATCGCCAGCATCGCCATCATCGTCATCATCGCCATCATCGTCATTATCGTCATTATCGTCATTATCGTCATTATCGTCATTGCCGTCATTACCGTCATTACCGTCATTACCGTCATTACCGTCATTACCGTCATTACCGTCATTACCGTCATCATCGTCATCATCGCCATCATCGCCATCATCGTCATAATCGCCATCATCGCCATCATCGTCATCATCGTCATCATCGTCATCATCGTCATCATCGTCATCATCGTCATCATCGTCATCATCGTCATCATCGTCCTCATCGTCGTCATCGTCGTCATCGTCATCATCGTCATCATCGTCATTACCGTCATTATCGTCATTATCGTCATTATCGGCATCATCGTCATCATCGCCATCATCGCCATCATCGTCATCATCGTCATCATCGTCATCATCGTCATCATCGTCATCATCGTCATCATCGTCATCATCGTCCTCATCGTCGTCATCGTCGTCATCGTCATCATCGTCATCATCGTCATTACCGTCATTATCGTCATTATCGGCATTATCGGCATTATCTGCATTATCGGCATTATCGGCATTATCGGCATCATCGTCATCATCGTCATCATCGTCATCATCGTCATCATCGTCATCATCGTCACCATCGTCATCATCGTCATCATCGTCATCATCGTAATCATCGTCACCATCGTCACCATCGCCATCATCGGCATCATCGTCATCATCGTCATAATCGTCATCATCGTCATCATCGTCACCATCGGCACCATCGCCATCATCGTCATCATCGCCATCATCGCCATCATCGTCATCATCGTCATCATCGTCATCATCGTCATCATCGTCATCATCGTCGTCATCGCCCTCATCGTCGTCATCGTCGTCATCGTCATCATCGTCATCATCGTCATCATCGTCATTACCGTCATTATCGTCATTATCGGCATTATCGGCAATATCGGCATTATCGGCATTATCGGCATTATCGTTATTATAGTCATTATCGTCATTATCGTCATTATCGTCATTATCGTCATTATCGTCATTATCGTCATTATCGTCATCATCGTCATCATCGTTATTAACGTCATCATCGTCATCATCGTAATCATCGTCATCATCGTCATCATCGTCACCATCGTCACCATCGTCATCATCGTCATCATCGTCACCATCGTCACCATCGTCACCATCGTCACCATCGTCATCATCGTCATCATCGTCATCATCGTCACCATCGTCACCATCGTCACCATCGTCACCATCGTCATCATCGTCACCATCGTCACCATCGCCATCATCGTCACCATCGTCATCATCGCCATCTTCGCCATCATCGCCAGCATCGCCATCATCGTCATCATCGCCATCATCGTCATTATCGTCATTATCGTCATTATCGTCATTATCGTCATTATCGTCTTTATCGTCATCATCGTCATCATCGTCATCATCGTCATTATCGTCATTATCGTCATTTTCGTCATTATCGTCATTATCGTCATTATCGTCATTATCGTCATTATCGTCATTATCGTCATCATCGTCATCATCGTCATCATCGTCATCATCGTCATCATCGTCATCATCGTCACCATCGTCATCATCGTCATCATCGTCATCATCGTCATCATCGTCATCATCGTCATCATCGTCATCATCGTCATTATCGTCATTATCGTCATTATCGGCATTGTCGGCATTATCGTCATTATAGTCATTGTAGTCATTATCGTCATTATCGTCATTATCGGCCTTATCGTCATTATCGTCATTATCGTCATTATCGCCATTATCGTCATTATCGTCATTATCGTCATTATCGTCATTACCGGCATTATCGGCATTATCGGCATTACCGTCATTACCGTCATTACTGTGATTACCGTCATTATCGTCATTATCGTCATTATCGTCATTATCGTCATTATCGTCATTATCGTCATCATCGTCATCATCGTTATTAACGTCATCATCGTCATCATCGTAATCATCGTCATCATCGTCATCATCGTCACCATCGTCACCATCGTCATCATCGTCATCATCGTCACCATCGTCACCATCGTCACCATCGTCACCATCGTCATCATCGTCATCATCGTCTTCATCGTCACCATCGTCACCATCGTCACCATCGTCACCATCGTCATCATCGTCACCATCGTCACCATCGCCATCATCGTCACCATCGTCATCATCGCCATCTTCGCCATCATCGCCAGCATCGCCATCATCGTCATCATCGCCATCATCGTCATTATCGTCATTATCGTCATTATCGTCATTATCGTCATTATCGTCATTATCGTCATCATCGTCATCATCGTCATCATCGTCATTATCGTCATTATCGTCATTATCGTCATTATCGTCATTATCGTCATTATCGTCATTATCGTCATTATCGTCATTATCGTCATTATCGTCATAATCGTCATCATCGTCATCATCGTCATCATCGTCATCATCGTCATCATCGTCATCATCGTCATCATCGTAATCATCGTCACCATCGTCACCATCGCCATCATCGGCATCATCGTCATCATCGTCATCATCGTCATCATCGTCATCATCGTCACCATCGTCACCATCGCCATCATCGTCATCATCGCCATCATCGCCATCATCTTCATCATCGTCATCATCGTCATCATCGTCATCATCGTCATCATCGTCACCATCGTCATCATCGTCATCATCGTCATCATCGTCATCATCGTCATCATCGTCATCATCATCATCATCGTCATTATCGTCATTATCGTCATTATCGGCATTGTCGGCATTATCGTCATTATAGTCATTATAGTCATTATCGTCATTATCGTCATTATCGGCCTTATCGTCATTATCGTCATTATCGTCATTATCGTCATTATCGCCATTATCGTCATTATCGTCATTATCGTCATTACCGGCATTATCGGCATTATCGGCATTACCGTCATTACCGTCATTACTGTGATTACCGTCATTACCGTCATTACCGGCATTACCGTCATTACCGTCATTACCGTCATTACCGTCATTACCGTCATTACCGTCATTACCGTCATCACCGTCATTACGGTCATTACCGTCATTACCGTCATTACCGTCATTATCGTCATTATCGTCATTATCGTCATTATCGTCACCATCGTCATCATTATCATCATCGTCATCATCGTCATCATAGTCGTCATCGTCGTCATCGTCGTCATCGTCACCATCGTCACCATCGCCATCATCGTCACCATCGTCATCATCGCCATCTTCGCCATCATCGCCAGCATCGCCATCATCGTCATCATCGCCATCATCGTCATTATCGTCATTATCGTCATTATCGTCATTATCGTCATTATCGTCATTATCGTCATCATCGTCATCATCGTCATCATCGTCATTATCGTCATTATCGTCATTATCGTCATTATCGTCATTATCGTCATTATCGTCATTATCGTCGTTATCGTCATTATCGTCATTATCGTCATCATCGTCATCATCGTCATCATCGTCATCATCGTCATCATCGTCATCATCGTCATCATCGTCATCATCGTAATCATCGTCACCATCGTCACCATCGCCATCATCGGCATCATCGTCATCATCGTCATCATCGTCATCATCGTCATCATCGTCACCATCGGCACCATCGCCATCATCGTCATCATCGCCATCATCGCCATCATCTTCATCATCGTCATCATCGTCATCATCGTCATCATCGTCATCATCGTCATCATCGTCATCATCGTCATCATCGTCATCATCGTCATCATCGTCATCATCGTCATTATCGTCATCATCGTCATCATCGTCATCATCGTCATCATCGTCACCATCGTCATCATCGTCATCATCGTCATCATCGTCATCATCGTCATCATCATCATCATCGTCATTATCGTCATTATCGTCATTATCGGCATTGTCGGCATTATCGTCATTATAGTCATTATAGTCATTATCGTCATTATCGTCATTATCGGCCTTATCGTCATTATCGTCATTATCGTCATTATCGCCATTATCGTCATTATCGTCATTATCGTCATTACCGGCATTATCGGCATTATCGGCATTACCGTCATTACCGTCATTACTGTGATTACCGTCATTACCGTCATTACCGGCATTACCGTCATTACCGTCATTACCGTCATTACCGTCATTACCGTCATTACCGTCATCACCGTCATTACCGTCATTACGGTCATTACCGTCATTACCGTCATTACCGTCATTATCGTCATTATCGTCATTATCGTCATTATCGTCATTATCGTCATTATCGTCATTATCGTCATTATCGTCATTATCGTCATTATCGTCATTATCGTCATTATCGGCATTATCGGCATTACCGTCATTACCGTCATTACCGTCATTACCGTCATTACCGTCATTACCGTCATTACCGCCATTACCTTTATTACCGTCATTACCGTCGTTACCGTCATTATCGTCATTACCGCCATTACCGCCATTATCGCCATTATCGTCACTATCGTCATTATCGTCAGTATCGTCAGTATCGTCATTACCGTCATCATCGTCACCATCGTCATCATTATCATCATCGTCATCATCGTCATCATAGTCGTCATCGTCGTCATCGTCGTCATCGTCGTCATCGTCGTCATCGTCGCCATCGTCGTCATCGTCATCATCGTCATCATCGTCATTATCGTAATTATCGTCATTATCGTCATTATCGTCATTATAGTCATTATAGTCATTATCGTCATTATCGTCATTATCGTTATTATCGTCATTATCGTCATTATCGTCATTTTCATCATTGTCGTCATTATCGTCATTATCGTCATTATCGTCATTATCGTCATCATCGTCATCATCGTCATCATCGTCATCATCGTCATCATCGTCATCATCGTCATCATCGTCATCATCGTCATCATCGTCATTATCGTCATCATCGTCATCATCGTCATCATCGTCATCATCGTCACCATCGTCATCATCGTCATCATCGTCATCATCGTCATCATCGTCATCATCGTCATCATCATCATCATCGTCATTATCGTCATTATCGTCATTATCGGCATTGTCGGCATTATCGTCATTATAGTCATTATAGTCATTATCGTCATTATCGTCATTATCGGCCTTATCGTCATTATCGTCATTATCGTCATTATCGCCATTATCGTCATTATCGTCATTATCGTCATTACCGGCATTATCGGCATTATCGGCATTACCGTCATTACCGTCATTACTGTGATTACCGTCATTACCGTCATTACCGGCATTACCGTCATTACCGTCATTACCGTCATTACCGTCATTACCGTCATTACCGTCATTACCGTCATCACCGTCATTACCGTCATTACGGTCATTACCGTCATTACCGTCATTACCGTCATTATCGTCATTATCGTCATTATCGTCATTATCGTCATTATCGTCATTATCGTCATTATCGTCATTATCGTCATTATCGTCATTATCGTCATTATCGGCATTATCGGCATTACCGTCATTACCGTCATTACCGTCATTACCGTCATTACCGCCATTACCTTTATTACCGTCATTACCGTCGTTACCGTCATTATCGTCATTACCGCCATTACCGCCATTATCGCCATTATCGTCATTATCGTCATTATCGTCATTATCGTCAGTATCGTCATTACCGTCATCATCGTCACCATCGTCATCATTATCATCATCGTCATCATCGTCATCATAGTCGTCATCGTCGTCATCGTCGTCATCGTCGTCATCGTCGCCATCGTCGTCATCGTCATCATCGTCATCATCGTCATTATCGTAATTATCGTCATTATCGTCATTATCGTCATTATAGTCATTATAGTCATTATCGTCATTATCGTCATTATCGTTATTATCGTCATTATCGTCATTATCGTCATTTTCATCATTGTCGTCATTATCGTCATTATCGTCATTATCGTCATTATCGTCATTATCGTCATTATCGTCATTATCGTCATTATCGTCATTATCGTCATTATCGTCATTATGGTCATTATCGTCATTATCGTCATTATCGTCATTATCGTCGTTATCGTCATTACCGACATTACTGGCATTATCGGCATTATCGGCATTACCGTCATTACCGTCATTACCGCCATTACCGTCATTACCGGCATTACCGGCATTACCGTCATTACAGTCATTACCGGCATTACCGGCATTACCGGCATTACCGGCATTACCGTCATTACCGTCATTACCGTCATTACCGTCATTACCGTCAATTCCGCCATTACCGTCATTACCGTCATTACCGTCATTACCGGCATTACCGTCATTACCGTCATTACCGTCATTACCGTCATTACCGTCATTACCGTCATTACCGTCATTACCGTCATCATCGTCATCATCGCCATCATCGCCATCATCGTCATCATCGCCATCATCGTCATCATCGTCACCATCATCATCATCATCATCATCGTCAGCATCGTCACCATCGCCATCATCGTCACCATCGTCACCATCGCCATCATCGTCGTCATCGTCGTCATCGTCATCATCGTCATCATCGTCATTACCGTCATTATCGTCATTATCGTCATTATCGTCATTATCGGCATCATCGTCATCATCGCCATCATCGCCATCATCGTCATTATCGTCATCATCGTCATCATCGTCATCATCGTCATCATAGTCATCATCGTCATCATCGTCCTCATCGTCGTCATCGTCGTCATCGTCATCATCGTCATCATCGTCATCATCGTCATTACCGTCATTATCGTCATTATCGTCATTATCGTCTTTATCGGCATTATCGGCATTATCGGCATTATCGTTATTATAGTCATTATCGTCATTAACGTCATTATCGTCATTATCGTCATCATCGTCATCATCGTTATTAACGTCATCATCGTCATCATCGTCATCATCGTCATCATCGTCATCATCGTCATCATCGTCATCATCGTCCTCATCGTCGTCATCGTCGTCATCGTCATCATCGTCATCATCGTCATTACCGTCATTATCGTCATTATCGTCATTATCGGCATCATCGTCATCATCGCCATCATCGCCATCATCGTCATCATCGTCATGATCGTCATCATCGTCATCATCGTCATTATCGTCATTATCGTCATTATCGTCATTATCGGCATTATCGGCATTATCAGCATTATCGGCATTATCGGCATTATCGTTATTATAGTCATTATCGTCATTATCGTCATTATCGTCATTATCGTCATTATCGTCATTATCGTCATTATCGTCATCATCGTCATCATCGTTATTAACGTCATCATCGTCATCATCGTAATCATCGTCATCATCGTCATCATCGTCACCATCGTCACCATCGTCATCATCGTCATCATCGTCACCATCGTCACCATCGTCACCATCGTCACCATCGTCATCATCGTCATCATCGTCATCATCGTCACCATCGTCACCATCGTCACCATCGTCACCATCGTCATCATCGTCACCATCGTCACCATCGCCATCATCGTCACCATCGTCATCATCGCCATCATCGCCATCATCGCCAGCATCGCCATCATCGTCATCATCGCCATCATCGTCATTATCGTCATTATCGTCATTATCGTCATTATCGTCATTATCGTCATCATCGTCATCATCGTCATCATCGTCATTATCGTCATTATCGTCATTATCGTCATTATCGTCATTATCGTCATTATCGTCATTATCGTCATTATCGTCGTTATCGTCATTATCGTCATTATCGTCATCATCGTCATCATCGTCATCATCGTCATCATCGTCATCATCGTCATCATCGTCATCATCGTCATCATCGTAATCATCGTCACCATCGTCACCATCGCCATCATCGGCATCATCGTCATCATCGTCATCATCGTCATCATCGTCATCATCGTCACCATCGGCACCATCGCCATCATCGTCATCATCGCCATCATCGCCATCATCTTCATCATCGTCATCATCGTCATCATCGTCATCATCGTCATCATCGTCATCATCGTCATCATCGTCATCATCGTCATCATCGTCATTATCGTCATCATCGTCATCATCGTCATCATCGTCATCATCGTCACCATCGTCATCATCGTCATCATCGTCATCATCGTCATCATCGTCATCATCATCATCATCGTCATTATCGTCATTATCGTCATTATCGGCATTGTCGGCATTATCGTCATTATAGTCATTATAGTCATTATCGTCATTATCGTCATTATCGGCCTTATCGTCATTATCGTCATTATCGTCATTATCGCCATTATCGTCATTATCGTCATTATCGTCATTACCGGCATTATCGGCATTATCGGCATTACCGTCATTACCGTCATTACTGTGATTACCGTCATTACCGTCATTACCGTCATTACCGTCATTACCGTCATTACCGTCATTACCGCCATTACCTTTATTACCGTCATTACCGTCGTTACCGTCATTATCGTCATTACCGCCATTACCGCCATTATCGCCATTATCGCCATTATCGTCACTATCGTCATTATCGTCAGTATCGTCAGTATCGTCATTACCGTCATCATCGTCACCATCGTCATCATTATCATCATCGTCATCATCGTCATCATAGTCGTCATCGTCGTCATCGTCGTCATCGTCGTCATCGTCGTCATCGTCGCCATCGTCGTCATCGTCATCATCGTCATCATCGTCATTATCGTAATTATCGTCATTATCGTCATTATCGTCATTATAGTCATTATAGTCATTATCGTCATTATCGTCATTATCGTTATTATCGTCATTATCGTCATTATCGTCATTTTCATCATTGTCGTCATTATCGTCATTATCGTCATTATCGTCATTATCGTCATCATCGTCATCATCGTCATCATCGTCATCATCGTCATCATCGTCATCATCGTCATCATCGTCATCATCGTCATCATCGTCATTATCGTCATCATCGTCATCATCGTCATCATCGTCATCATCGTCACCATCGTCATCATCGTCATCATCGTCATCATCGTCATCATCGTCATCATCGTCATCATCATCATCATCGTCATTATCGTCATTATCGTCATTATCGGCATTGTCGGCATTATCGTCATTATAGTCATTATAGTCATTATCGTCATTATCGTCATTATCGGCCTTATCGTCATTATCGTCATTATCGTCATTATCGCCATTATCGTCATTATCGTCATTATCGTCATTACCGGCATTATCGGCATTATCGGCATTACCGTCATTACCGTCATTACTGTGATTACCGTCATTACCGTCATTACCGGCATTACCGTCATTACCGTCATTACCGTCATTACCGTCATTACCGTCATTACCGTCATTACCGTCATCACCGTCATTACCGTCATTACGGTCATTACCGTCATTACCGTCATTACCGTCATTATCGTCATTATCGTCATTATCGTCATTATCGTCATTATCGTCATTATCGTCATTATCGTCATTATCGTCATTATCGTCATTATCGTCATTATCGGCATTATCGGCATTACCGTCATTACCGTCATTACCGTCATTACCGTCATTACCGCCATTACCTTTATTACCGTCATTACCGTCGTTACCGTCATTATCGTCATTACCGCCATTACCGCCATTATCGCCATTATCGTCATTATCGTCATTATCGTCATTATCGTCAGTATCGTCATTACCGTCATCATCGTCACCATCGTCATCATTATCATCATCGTCATCATCGTCATCATAGTCGTCATCGTCGTCATCGTCGTCATCGTCGTCATCGTCGCCATCGTCGTCATCGTCATCATCGTCATCATCGTCATTATCGTAATTATCGTCATTATCGTCATTATCGTCATTATAGTCATTATAGTCATTATCGTCATTATCGTCATTATCGTTATTATCGTCATTATCGTCATTATCGTCATTTTCATCATTGTCGTCATTATCGTCATTATCGTCATTATCGTCATTATCGTCATTATCGTCATTATCGTCATTATCGTCATTATCGTCATTATCGTCATTATCGTCATTATGGTCATTATCGTCATTATCGTCATTATCGTCATTATCGTCGTTATCGTCATTACCGACATTACTGGCATTATCGGCATTATCGGCATTACCGTCATTACCGTCATTACCGCCATTACCGTCATTACCGGCATTACCGGCATTACCGTCATTACAGTCATTACCGGCATTACCGGCATTACCGGCATTACCGGCATTACCGTCATTACCGTCATTACCGTCATTACCGTCATTACCGTCAATTCCGCCATTACCGTCATTACCGTCATTACCGTCATTACCGGCATTACCGTCATTACCGTCATTACCGTCATTACCGTCATTACCGTCATTACCGTCATTACCGTCATTACCGTCATCATCGTCATCATCGCCATCATCGCCATCATCGTCATCATCGCCATCATCGTCATCATCGTCACCATCATCATCATCATCATCATCGTCAGCATCGTCACCATCGCCATCATCGTCACCATCGTCACCATCGCCATCATCGTCGTCATCGTCGTCATCGTCATCATCGTCATCATCGTCATTACCGTCATTATCGTCATTATCGTCATTATCGTCATTATCGGCATCATCGTCATCATCGCCATCATCGCCATCATCGTCATTATCGTCATCATCGTCATCATCGTCATCATCGTCATCATAGTCATCATCGTCATCATCGTCCTCATCGTCGTCATCGTCGTCATCGTCATCATCGTCATCATCGTCATCATCGTCATTACCGTCATTATCGTCATTATCGTCATTATCGTCTTTATCGGCATTATCGGCATTATCGGCATTATCGTTATTATAGTCATTATCGTCATTAACGTCATTATCGTCATTATCGTCATCATCGTCATCATCGTTATTAACGTCATCATCGTCATCATCGTCATCATCGTCATCATCGTCATCATCGTCATCATCGTCATCATCGTCCTCATCGTCGTCATCGTCGTCATCGTCATCATCGTCATCATCGTCATTACCGTCATTATCGTCATTATCGTCATTATCGGCATCATCGTCATCATCGCCATCATCGCCATCATCGTCATCATCGTCATGATCGTCATCATCGTCATCATCGTCATTATCGTCATTATCGTCATTATCGTCATTATCGGCATTATCGGCATTATCAGCATTATCGGCATTATCGGCATTATCGTTATTATAGTCATTATCGTCATTATCGTCATTATCGTCATTATCGTCATTATCGTCATTATCGTCATTATCGTCATCATCGTCATCATCGTTATTAACGTCATCATCGTCATCATCGTAATCATCGTCATCATCGTCATCATCGTCACCATCGTCACCATCGTCATCATCGTCATCATCGTCACCATCGTCACCATCGTCACCATCGTCACCATCGTCATCATCGTCATCATCGTCATCATCGTCACCATCGTCACCATCGTCACCATCGTCACCATCGTCATCATCGTCACCATCGTCACCATCGCCATCATCGTCACCATCGTCATCATCGCCATCATCGCCATCATCGCCAGCATCGCCATCATCGTCATCATCGCCATCATCGTCATTATCGTCATTATCGTCATTATCGTCATTATCGTCATTATCGTCATCATCGTCATCATCGTCATCATCGTCATTATCGTCATTATCGTCATTATCGTCATTATCGTCATTATCGTCATTATCGTCATTATCGTCGTTATCGTCATTATCGTCATTATCGTCATCATCGTCATCATCGTCATCATCGTCATCATCGTCATCATCGTCATCATCGTCATCATCGTCATCATCGTAATCATCGTCACCATCGTCACCATCGCCATCATCGGCATCATCGTCATCATCGTCATCATCGTCATCATCGTCATCATCGTCACCATCGGCACCATCGCCATCATCGTCATCATCGCCATCATCGCCATCATCTTCATCATCGTCATCATCGTCATCATCGTCATCATCGTCATCATCGTCATCATCGTCATCATCGTCATCATCGTCATCATCGTCATTATCGTCATCATCGTCATCATCGTCATCATCGTCATCATCGTCACCATCGTCATCATCGTCATCATCGTCATCATCGTCATCATCGTCATCATCATCATCATCGTCATTATCGTCATTATCGTCATTATCGGCATTGTCGGCATTATCGTCATTATAGTCATTATAGTCATTATCGTCATTATCGTCATTATCGGCCTTATCGTCATTATCGTCATTATCGTCATTATCGCCATTATCGTCATTATCGTCATTATCGTCATTACCGGCATTATCGGCATTATCGGCATTACCGTCATTACCGTCATTACTGTGATTACCGTCATTACCGTCATTACCGGCATTACCGTCATTACCGTCATTACTGTCATTACCGTCATTACCGTCATTACCGTCATTACCGTCATCACCGTCATTACCGTCATTACGGTCATTACCGTCATTACCGTCATTACCGTCATTATCGTCATTATCGTCATTATCGTCATTATCGTCATTATCGTCATTATCGTCAATATCGTCATTATCGTCATTATCGTCATTATCGTCATTATCGGCATTATCGGCATTACCGTCATTACCGTCATTACCGTCATTACCGTCATTACCGTCATTACCGTCATTACCGCCATTACCTTTATTACCGTCATTACCGTCGTTACCGTCATTATCGTCATTACCGCCATTACCGCCATTATCGCCATTATCGTCATTATCGTCATTATCGTCATTATCGTCAATATCGTCAGTATCGTCATTACCGTCATCATCGTCACCATCGTCATCATTATCATCATCGTCATCATCGTCATCATAGTCGTCATCGTCGTCATCGTCGTCATCGTCGCCATCGTCGTCATCGTCATCATCGTCATCATCGTCATTATCGTAATTATCGTCATTATCGTCATTATCGTCATTATAGTCATTATAGTCATTATCGTCATTATCGTCATTATCGTTATTATCGTCATTATCGTCATTATCGTCATTTTCATCATTGTCGTCATTATCGTCATTATCGTCATTATCGTCATTATCGTCATTATCGTCATTATCGTCATTATCGTCATTATCGTCATTATCGTCATTATCGTCATTATGGTCATTATCGTCATTATCGTCATTATCGTCATTATCGTCATTATCGTCATTATCGTCGTTATCGTCATTACCGACATTACTGGCATTATCGGCATTATCGGCATTACCGTCATTACCGTCATTACCGCCATTACCGTCATTACCGCCATTACCGGCATTACCGTCATTACAGTCATTACCGGCATTACCGGCATTACCGGCATTACCGGCATTACCGTCATTACCGTCATTACCGTCATTACCGTCATTACCGTCAATTCCGCCATTACCGTCATTACCGTCATTACCGTCATTACCGGCATTACCGTCATTACCGTCATTACCGTCATTACCGTCATTACCGTCATTACCGTCATTACCGTCATTACCGTCATCATCGTCATCATCGCCATCATCGCCATCATCGTCATCATCGCCATCATCGTCATCATCGTCACCATCATCATCATCATCATCATCGTCAGCATCGTCACCATCGCCATCATCGTCACCATCGTCACCATCGCCATCATCGTCGTCATCGTCGTCATCGTCATCATCGTCATCATCGTCATTACCGTCATTATCGTCATTATCGTCATTATCGTCATTATCGGCATCATCGTCATCATCGCCATCATCGCCATCATCGTCATTATCGTCATCATCGTCATCATCGTCATCATCGTCATCATCGTCATCATCGTCATCATCGTCCTCATCGTCGTCATCGTCGTCATCGTCATCATCGTCATCATCGTCATCATCGTCATTACCGTCATTATCGTCATTATCGTCATTATCGGCATTATCGGCATTATCGGCATTATCGGCATTATCGTTATTATAGTCATTATCGTCATTAACGTCATTATCGTCATTATCGTCATCATCGTCATCATCGTTATTAACGTCATCATCGTCATCATCGTCATCATCGTCATCATCGTCATCATCGTCATCATCGTCCTCATCGTCGTCATCGTCATCATCGTCGTCATCGTCATCATCGTCATCATCGTCATTACCGTCATTATCGTCATTATCGTCATTATCGGCATCATCGTCATCATCGCCATCATCGCCATCATCGTCATCATCGTCATAATCGTCATCATCGTCATCATCGTCATTACCGTCATTATCGTCATTATCGTCATTATCGTCATTATCCGCATTATCGGCATTATCAGCATTATCGGCATTATCGGCATTATCGTTATTATAGTCATTATCGTCATTATCGTCATTATCGTCATTATCGTCATTATCGTCATTATCGTCATTATCGTCATCATCGTCATCATCGTTATTAACGTCATCATCGTCATCATCGTAATCATCGTCATCATCGTCATCATCGTCACCATCGTCACCATCGTCATCATCGTCATCATCGTCACCATCGTCACCATCGTCACCATCGTCACCATCGTCATCATCGTCATCATCGTCATCATCGTCACCATCGTCACCATCGTCACCATCGTCACCATCGTCATCATCGTCACCATCGTCACCATCGCCATCATCGTCACCATCGTCATCATCGCCATCATCGCCATCATCGCCAGCATCGCCATCATCGTCATCATCGCCATCATCGTCATTATCGTCATTATCGTCATTATCGTCATTATCGTCATTATCGTCATTATCGTCATTATCGTCATTATCGTCATCATCGTCATCATCGTCATCATCGTCATTATCGTCATTATCGTCATTATCGTCATTATCGTCATTATCTTCATTATCGTCATTATCGTCATCATCGTCATCATCGTCATCATCGTCATCATCGTCATCATCGTCATCATCGTCATCATCGTCATCATCGTCATCATCGTCATCATCGTCATCATCGTCATCATCGTCATCATCGTCATCATCGTCATCATCGTCATCATCGTCATCATCGTAATCATCGTCACCATCGTCACCATCGCCATCATCGGCATCATCGTCATCATCGTCATCATCGTCATCATCGTCATCATCGTCACCATCGGCTCCATCGCCATTATCGTCATCATCGCCATCATCGCCATCATCGTCATCATCGTCATCATCGTCATCATCGTCATCATCGTCATCATCGTCATCATCGTCATCATCGTCATCATCGTCATCATCGTCATCATCGTCATTATCGTCATCATCGTCATCATCGTCATCATCGTCATCATCGTCACCATTGACATCATCGTCATCATCGTCATCATCGTCATCATCGTCATCATCGTCATCATCGTCATTATCGTCATTATCGGCATTATCGGCATTATCGGCATTATCGGCATTATCGTCATTATAGTCATTATAGTCATTATCGTCATTATCGTCATTATCGGCATTATCGTCATTATCGTCATTATCGTCATTATCGCCATTATCGTCATTATCGTCATTATCGTCATTATCGTCATTACCGGCATTATCGGCATTATCGGCATTACCGTCATTACCGTCATTACTGTGATTACCGTCATTACCGTCATTACCGTCATTACCGTCATTACCGTCATTACCGTCATTACCGTCATTACCGTCATCACCGTCATTACCGTCATTACGGTCATTACCGTCATTACCGTCATTACCGTCATTATCGTCATTATCGTCATTATCGTCATTATCGTCATTATCGTCATTATCGTCATTATCGGCATTATCGTCATTATCGTCATTATCGTCATTATCGTCATTATCGCCATTATCGGCATTACCGTCATTACCGTCATTACTGTCATTACTGTCATTACCGGCATTACCGGCATTACCGGCATTACCGTCATTACTGCCATTACCGTCATTACCGTCATTACCGTCATTACCGTCATTACCGTCATTACCGTCATTACCGCCATTACCTTTATTACCGTCATTACCGTCATTACCGTCATTATCGTCATTACCGCCATTACCGCCATTATCGCCATTATCGTCATTATCGTCATTATCGTCAGTATCGTCATTACCGTCATCATCGTCACCATCGTCATCATCATCATCATCGTCATCATCGTCATCATAGTCGTCATCGTCGTCATCGTCGTCATCGTCGTCATCGTCGTCATCGTCGCCATCGTCGTCATCGTCATCATCCTCATCATCGTCATTATCGTAATTATCGTCATTATCGTCATTATCGTCATTATAGTCATTATAGTCATTATCGTCATTATCGTCATTATCGGCATCATCGTCATCATCGCCATCATCGCCATCATCGTCATCATCGTCATCATCGTCATCATCGTCATCATCGTCATCATCGTCATCATCGTCCTCATCGTCGTCATCGTCGTCATCGTCATCATCGTCATCATCGTCATCATCGTCATCATCGTCATCATCGTCATCATCGTCCTCATCGTCGTCATCGTCGTCATCGTCGTCATCGTCATCATCGTCATCATCGTCATCATCGTCATTACCGTCATTATCGTCATTATCGTCATTATCGTCATTATCGGCATTATCGGCATTATCAGCATTATCGGCATTATCGGCATTATCGTTATTATAGTCATTATCGTCATTATCGTCATTATCGTCATTATCGTCATTATCGTCATTATCGTCATTATCGTCATCATCGTCATCATCGTTATTGACGTCATCATCGTCATCATCGTAATCATCGTCATCATCGTCATCATCGTCACCATCGTCACCATCGTCATCATCGTCATCATCGTCACCATCGTCACCATCGTCACCATCGTCACCATCGTCATCATCGTCATCATCGTCATCATCGTCACCATCGTCACCATCGTCACCATCGTCACCATCGTCATCATCGTCACCATCGTCACCATCGCCATCATCGTCACCATCGTCATCATCGCCATCATCGCCATCATCGCCAGCATCGCCATCATCGTCATCATCGCCATCATCGTCATTATCGTCATTATCGTCATTATCGTCATTATCGTCATTATCGTCATTATCGTCATCATCGTCATCATCGTCATCATCGTCATTATCGTCATTATCGTCATTATCGTCATTATCGTCATTATCGTCATTATCGTCATTATCGTCATTATCGTCATTATCGTCATCATCGTCATCATCGTCATCATCGTCATCATCGTCATCATCGTCATCATCGTCATCATCGTCATCATCGTCATCATCGTCATCATCGTCATCATCGTAATCATCGTCACCATCGTCACCATCGCCATCATCGGCATCATCGTCATCATCGTCATCATCGTCATCATCGTCATCATCGTCACCATCGGCACCATCGCCATCATCGTCATCATCGCCATCATCGTTATCATCGTCATCATCGTCATCATCGTCATCATCGTCATCATCGTCATCATCGTCATCATCGTCATCATCGTCATCATCGTCATTATCGTCATCATCGTCATCATCGTCATCATCGTCATCATCGTCACCATTGACATCATCGTCAACATCGTCATCATCGTCATCATCGTCATCATCGTCATCATCGTCATCATCGTCATTATCGTCATTATCGTCATTATCGTCATTATCGGCATTATCGGCATTATCGGCATTATCGTCATTATAGTCATTATAGTCATTATCGTCATTATCGTCATTATCGTCATCATCGTCATCATCGTCATCATCGTCATTATCGTCATTATCGTCATTATCGTCATTATCGTCATTATCGTCATTATCGTCATTATCGTCATTATCGTCATTATCGTCATCATCGTCATCATCGTCATCATCGTCATCATCGTCATCATCGTCATCATCGTCATCATCGTCATCATCGTCATCATCGTCATCATCGTCATCATCGTCATCATCGTAATCATCGTCACCATCGTCACCATCGCCATCATCGGCATCATCGTCATCATCGTCATCATCGTCATCATCGTCATCATCGTCACCATCGGCACCATCGCCATCATCGTCATCATCGCCATCATCGTCATCATCGTCATCATCGTCATCATCGTCATCATCGTCATCATCGTCATCATCGTCACCATCGTCATCATCGTCATCATCGTCATCATCGTCATCATCGTCATCATCGTCGTCATCGTCGTCATCGTCGTCATCGTCGTCATCGTCGTCATCGTCGTCATCGTCATCATCGTCATCATCGTCATTACCGTCATTAACGTCATTATCGTCATTATCCTCATTATCGGCATTATCGTCATTATCGGCATTATCGTCATTATCGGCATTATCGGCATTATCGTCATTATCGTCATTATAGTCATAATCGTCATTATCGTCATTATCGTCATTATCGTCATTATCGTCATTATCGTCATTATCGTCATTATCGTCATTATCGTCATTATCGTCATTATCGTCATTGTCGTCATTATCGTCATTATCGTCATTATCGTCATTATCGTCATTATCGTCATTATCGTCATTATGGTCATTATCGTCATTATCGTCATTATCGTCATTATCGTCGTTATCGTCATTACCGACATTACTGGCATTATCGGCACTATCAGCATTACCGTCATTACCGTCATTACCGCCATTACCGTCATTACCGGCATTACCGGCATTACCGTCATTACAGTCATTACCGGCATTACCGTCATTACAGTCATTAACGGCATTACCGGCATTACCGTCATTACCGTCATTACCGTCATTACCGTCATTACCGTCATTACCGTCATTACCGTCATTACCGTCATTACCGTCATTACCGTCATTGCCGTCATTACCGTCATTACCGTCATTACCGTCTTTACCGTCATCATCGTCATCATCGCCATCATCGCCATCATCGTCATCATCGCCATCATCGTCATCATCGTCACCATCATCATCATTATCATCGTCAGCATCGTCAGCATCGCCATCATCGTCACCATCGTCACCATCGCCATCATCGTCATCATCGCCATCATCGCCATCATCGTCATCATCGTCATCATCGTCATCATCGTCATCATCGTCATCATCGTCATCATCGTCATCATCGTCATCATCGTCCTCATCGTCGTCATCGTCGTCATCGTCATCATCGTCATCATCGTCATTACCGTCATCATCGTCATTACCGTCATTATCGTCATTATCGTCATTATCGTCACTATCGGCATCATCGTCATCATCGCCATCATCGCCATCATCGTCATCATCGTCATCATCGTCATCATCGTCATCATCGTCATCATCGTCCTCATCGTCGTCATCGTCGTCATCGTCATCATCGTCATCATCGTCATTACCGTCATTATCGTCATTATCGTCATTTTCGGCATTATCGTCATTATCGTTATTATCGTCATTATCGTCATTATCGTCATCATCGTCATCATCGTCATCATCGTCATCATCGTCATCATCGTAATCATTGTCATCATCATCATCATCGTCATCATCGTCATCATCGTCACCATCGTCATCATCGTCATCATCGTCATCATCGTCATCATCGTCATCATCGTCGTCATCGTCGTCATCGTCGTCATCGTCGTCATCGTCGTCATCGTCGTCATCGTCATCATCGTCATCATCGTCATTACCGTCATTAACGTCATTATCGTCATTATCCTCATTATCGGCATTATCGTCATTATCGGCATTATCGTCATTATCGGCATTATCGGCATTATCGTCATTATCGTCATTATAGTCATTATCGTCATTATCGTCATTATCGTCATTATCGTCATTATCGTCATTATCGTCATTATCGTCATTATCGTCATCATCGTCATTATCGGCATTATCGGCATTATCGGCATTATCGTCATTATCGTCATTATAGTCATTATCGTCATTATCGTCATCATCGTCAGTATCGTCATCATCGTCACCATCGTCATCATCGTCATCATCGTCATCATCGTCATCATCGTCGTCATCGTCGTCATCGTCGTCATCGTCGTCATCGTCATCATCGTCATTATCGTCATTATCGTCATTATCGTCATTATCGTCATTATCGTCATTATCGGCATTATCGTCATTATCGGCATTATCGGCATTATCGGCATTATCGGCATTATCGTCATTATCGTCATTATACTCATTATCGGCATTATCGGCATTATCGGCATTATCGTCATTATAGTCATTATCGTCATTATCGTAATTATCGTCATTATCGTCATTATCGTCATTGTCGTCATTATCGTCATTATCGTCATTATCGTCATTACCGGCATTATCGGCATTATCGGCATTATCGGCATTACCGTCATTACCGTCATTACCGTCATTACCGGCATTACCGTCATTACCGTCATTACCGGCATTACCGTCATTACCGTCATTACCGTCATTACCGTCATTACCGTCATTACCGTCATTACCGTCATTACCGTCATTACCGTCATTACCGTCATTATCGTCTTTATCGTCACCATCGCCATCAGCGTCATCATCGCCATCAACGCCATCATAGTCATAATCGTCATCATCGTCATCATCGTCACCATCGTCACCATCGTCATCATTGTCATCATCGTCATCATCGTCATCATCGTCATCAACGTCATCATCGTCATCATCGTCATCATCGTCATCATCGTCATCATCGTCATCATCGTCCTCATCGTCGTCATCGTCGTCATCGTCATCATCGTCATCATCGTCATCATCGTCATCATCGTCATTACCGTCATTATCGTCATTATCGTCATTATAGTCATTATCGGCATTATCGGCATTATCGGCATTATCGACATTATAGTCATTATCGTCATTATCGTCATTACCGTCATTATCGTCATTATCGTCATTATCGTCATTATCGTCATTATCGTCATAATCGTCATAATCGTCATTATCGTCATTATCGTCATTATCGTCATTACCGGCATTACCGTCATTACCGTCATTACCGTCATTACCGTCATTACCGTCATTACCGTCACTATCGTCATTATCGTCATTATCGTCATTATCGTCAGTATCGTCATTATCGTCACCATCGCCATCATCGCCATCATCGTCATCATCGTCATCATCGTCATCATCGTCATCATCGTCATCATCGTCATCATCGTCATCATCGTCATCATCGTCTTCATCGTCATCATCGTCATCATCGTAATCATCGTCATCATCGTCATCATCGCCATCATCGACACCATCGTCATCATCGTCATCATCGTCACCATCGTCACCATCGTCACCATCGTCATCATCGTCATCATCGTCATCATCGTCATCATCGTCATAATCGTCATCATCGTCGTCATCGTCGTCATCGTCGTCATCGTCGTCATCGTCGTCATCGTCATCATCGTCATCATCGTCATTATCGTCATTATCGTCATTATCGTCATTATCGGCATTATCGGCATTATCGGCATTATCGTCATTATCGTCATTATAGTCATTATCGTCATTATCGTCATTATCGTCATTATCGTCATTATCGTCATTATCGTCATTATCGTCATTATCGTCATTATCGTCATTATCGTCATTATCGTCATTATCGTCATTATCGTCATTATCGTCATTATTGTCATTATCGTCATTACCGGCATTACCGGCATTATCGGCATTACCGTCATTACCGTCATTACCGTCATTGCTGTCATTACCGTCCTTACCGTCCTTACCGGCATTACCGGGATTACCGTCATTACCGTCATTACCGTCGTTACCGGCATTACCGTCATTACCGTCATTACCATCATTACCATCATTACCGTCATTACCGTCATTACCGTCATTACAGTCATTATCGTCATTATGGTCATTATCGTCATTATCTTCATTATCGTCATTATCGTCATTATCGTCATTATCGTCATCATCGTCATCATCGTCATCATCGTCATCATCGTCATCATCGTCGTCATCGTCGTCATCGTCGTCATCGTCGTCATCGTCATCATCGTCATTATCGTCATTATCGTCATTATCGTCATTATCGTCATTATCGGCATTATCGTCATTATCGGCATTATCGGCATTATCGTCATTATCGTCATTATAGTCATTATCGGCATTATCGGCATTATCGGCATTATCGTCATTATAGTCATTATCGTCATTATCGTAATTATCGTAATTATCGTCATTATCGTCATTATCGTCATTGTCGTCATTATCGTCATTATCGTCATTATCGTCATTACCGGCATTATCGGCATTATCGGCATTACCGTCATTACCGTCATTACCGTCATTACCGGCATTACCGTCATTACCGTCATTACCGGCATTACCGTCATTACCGTCATTACCGTCATTACCGTCATTACCGTCATTACCGTCATTACCGTCATTACCGTCATTACCGTCATTACCGTCATTACCGTCATTACCGTCATTATCGTCTTTATCGTCACCATCGCCATCAGCGTCATCATCGCCATCAACGCCATCATAGTCATCATCGTCATCATCGTCATCATCGTCACCATCGTCACCATCGTCATCATTGTCATCATCGTCATCATCGTCATCATCGTCATCAACGTCATCATCGTCATCATCGTCATCATCGTCATCATCGTCATCATCGTCATCATCGTCCTCATCGTCGTCATCGTCGTCATCGTCATCATCGTCATCATCGTCATCATCGTCATCATCGTCATCATCGTCATTACCGTCATTATCGTCATTATCGTCATTATAGTCATTATCGGCATTATCGGCATTATCGACATTATAGTCATTATCGTCATTATCGTCATTACCGTCATTATCGTCATTATCGTCATTATCGTCATTATCGTCATTATCGTCATTATCGTCATAATCGTCATAATCGTCATTATCGTCATTATCGTCATTATCGTCATTACCGGCATTACCGTCATTACCGTCATTACCGTCATTACCGTCATTACCGTCATTACCGTCACTATCGTCATTATCGTCATTATCGTCATTATCGTCAGTATCGTCATTATCGTCACCATCGCCATCATCGCCATCATCGTCATCATCGTCATCATCGTCGTCATCGTCATCATCGTCATCATCGTCATCATCGTCATCATCGTCATCATCGTCATCATCGTCATCATCGTAATCATCGTCATCATCGTCATCATCGCCATCATCGTCACCATCGACACCATCGTCATCATCGTCATCATCGTCACCATCGTCACCATCGTCACCATCGTCATCATCGTCATCATCGTCATCATCGTCATCATCGTCATAATCGTCATCATCGTCGTCATCGTCGTCATCGTCGTCATCGTCGTCATCGTCGTCATCGTCATCATCGTCATCATCGTCATTATCGTCATTATCGTCATTATCGTCATTATCGGCATTATCGGCATTATCGGCATTATCGTCATTATCGTCATTATAGTCATTATCGTCATTATCGTCATTATCGTCATTATCGTCATTATCGTCATTATCGTCATTATCGTCATTATCGTCATTATCGTCATTATCGTCATTATTGTCATTATCGTCATTACCGGCATTACCGGCATTATCGGCATTACCGTCATTACCGTCATTACCGTCATTGCTGTCATTACCGTCCTTACCGGCATTACCGGGATTACCGTCATTACCGTCATTACCGTCGTTACAGGCATTACCGTCATTACCGTCATTACCATCATTACCATCATTACCGTCATTACCGTCATTACCGTCATTACCGTCATTACAGTCATTATCGTCATTATGGTCATTATCGTCATTATCTTCATTATCGTCATTATCGTCATTATCGTCATTATCGTCATCATCGTCATCATCGTCATCATCGTCATCATCGTCATCATCGTCATCATCGTCATCATCGTCATCATCGGCATCATCGTCATCATCGTCATCATCGTCATTATCGTCATTATCGTCATTATCGGCATTATCGGCATTATCGGCATTATCGTCATTATCGTCATTATAGTCATTATCGTCATTATCGTCATTATCGTCATTATCGTCATTATCGTCATTATCGTCATTATCGTCATTATCGTCATTATCGTCATTATTGTCATTATCGTCATTACCGGCATTACCGGCATTATCGGCATTACCGTCATTACCGTCATTACCGTCATTGCTGTCATTACCGTCCTTACCGGCATTACCGGGATTACTGTCATTACCGTCATTACCGTCGTTACCGGCATTACCGTCATTACCGTCATTACCATCATTACCATCATTACCGTCATTACCGTCATTACCGTCATTACCGTCATTACAGTCATTATCGTCATTATGGTCATTATCGTCATTATCTTCATTATCGTCATTATCGTCATTATCGTCATTATCGTCATCATCGTCATCATCGTCATCATCGTCATCATCGTCACCATCGTCACCATCGCCATCATCGTCATCATCGCCATCATCGCCATCATCGTCATCATCGTCATCATCGTCATCATCGTCATCATCGTCATCATCGTCATCATCGTCATCATCGTCATCATCGTCATCATCGTCATCATCGTCATCATCGTCATCATCGTCATCATCGTCATCATCGTCATCATCGTCATCATCGTCATTATCGTCATTATCGTCATTATCGTATATTATCGTCATTACCGGCATTATCGGCATTATCGGCATTACCGTCATTACCGTCATCATCGTCATCATCGTCATCATCGTCATTACCGTCATTATCGTCATTATCGTCATTATCGGCATTATCGTCATTATCCGCATTATCGGCATTATCGGCATTATCGGCATTATCGTCATCATCGTCATCATCGTCATTATCGTCATTATCGTCATTATCGGCATTATCGTCATTATCCGCATTATCGGCATTATCGGCATTATCGGCATTATCGTCATCATCGTCATCATCGTCATTACCGTCATTATCGTCATTATCGTCATTATCGTCATTATCGGCATTATCGTCATTATCGGCATTATCGTCATTATCGGCATTACCGTCATTACCGTCATTACCGTCATTACTGGCATTACCGTAATTACCGGCATTACCGGCATTACCGGCATTACCGTCATTACCGTCATTACCGTCATTACCGTCATTACCGTCATTACCGTCATTACCGTCATTACCGTCATTACCGTCATTACCGTCATTACCGTCATTACCGTCATTACCGTCATTACCTTTATTACCGTCGTTACCGTCATTACCGTCATTATCGTCATTATCGTCATTACCGCCATTATCGCCATTATCGTCATTATCGTCATTATCGTCAGTATCGTCATTATCGTCATTATCGGCATTATCGTCATTATCGTCATTATCGGCATCATCGTCATCATCGTCATCATCGTCATCATCGTCATCATCGTCATCATCGTCATCATCGTCATTATCGTCATCATCGTCGTCATCGTCGTCATCGTCATTATCGTCATTATCGGCATTATCGTCATTATCGGCATTATCGTCATTATCGGCATTATCGTCATTATCGGCATTATCGGCATTATCGTCATTATCGTCATTATAGTCATTATCGTCATTATCGTCATTATCGTCATTATCGTCATTATCGTCATTATCGTCATTATCGTCATTATCGTCATTATCGTCATTACCGGCATTATCGGCATTACCGTCATTACCGTCATTACCGTCATTACTGGCATTACCGTAATTACCGGCATTACCGGCATTACCGGCATTACCGTCATTACCGTCATTATCGTCATTACCGTCATCACCGTCATTACCGTCATTACCGTCATTACCGTCATTACCGTCATTACCGTCATTACCGTCATTACCGTCATTACCGTCATTACCGTCATTACCGTCATTACCGTCATTACCGTCATTACCTTTATTACCGTCATTACCGTCATTATCGTCATTATCGTCATTACCGCCATTATCGCCATTATCGTCATTATCGTCATTATCGTCAGTATCGTCATTATCGTCATTATCGGCATTATCGTCATTATCGTCATTATCGTCATTATCGTCATTATCGTCATTATCGGCATTATCGTCATTATCGGCATTATCGGCATTATCGTCATTATCGTCATTATACTCATTATCGGCATTATCGGCATTATCGGCATTATCGTCATTATAGTCATTATCGTCATTATCGTAATTATCGTCATTATCGTCATTATCGTCATTGTCGTCATTATCGTCATTATCGTCATTATCGTCATTACCGGCATTATCGGCATTATCGGCATTATCGGCATTACCGTCATTACCGTCATTACCGTCATTACCGGCATTACCGTCATTACCGTCATTACCGGCATTACCGTCATTACCGTCATTACCGTCATTACCGTCATTACCGTCATTACCGTCATTACCGTCATTACCGTCATTACCGTCATTACCGTCATTATCGTCTTTATCGTCACCATCGCCATCAGCGTCATCATCGCCATCAACGCCATCATAGTCATAATCGTCATCATCGTCACCATCGTCACCATCGTCATCATTGTCATCATCGTCATCATCGTCATCATCGTCATCAACGTCATCATCGTCATCATCGTCATCATCGTCATCATCGTCATCATCGTCATCATCGTCCTCATCGTCGTCATCGTCGTCATCGTCATCATCGTCATCATCGTCATCATCGTCATCATCGTCATTACCGTCATTATCGTCATTATCGTCATTATAGTCATTATCGGCATTATCGGCATTATCGGCATTATCGACATTATAGTCATTATCGTCATTATCGTCATTACCGTCATTATCGTCATTATCGTCATTATCGTCATTATCGTCATTATCGTCATAATCGTCATAATCGTCATTATCGTCATTATCGTCATTATCGTCATTACCGGCATTACCGTCATTACCGTCATTACCGTCATTACCGTCATTACCGTCATTACCGTCACTATCGTCATTATCGTCATTATCGTCATTATCGTCAGTATCGTCATTATCGTCACCATCGCCATCATCGCCATCATCGTCATCATCGTCATCATCGTCATCATCGTCATCATCGTCATCATCGTCATCATCGTCATCATCGTCATCATCGTCTTCATCGTCATCATCGTCATCATCGTAATCATCGTCATCATCGTCATCATCGCCATCATCGACACCATCGTCATCATCGTCATCATCGTCACCATCGTCACCATCGTCACCATCGTCATCATCGTCATCATCGTCATCATCGTCATCATCGTCATAATCGTCATCATCGTCGTCATCGTCGTCATCGTCGTCATCGTCGTCATCGTCGTCATCGTCATCATCGTCATCATCGTCATTATCGTCATTATCGTCATTATCGTCATTATCGGCATTATCGGCATTATCGGCATTATCGTCATTATCGTCATTATAGTCATTATCGTCATTATCGTCATTATCGTCATTATCGTCATTATCGTCATTATCGTCATTATCGTCATTATCGTCATTATCGTCATTATCGTCATTATCGTCATTATCGTCATTATTGTCATTATCGTCATTACCGGCATTACCGGCATTATCGGCATTACCGTCATTACCGTCATTACCGTCATTGCTGTCATTACCGTCCTTACCGTCCTTACCGGCATTACCGGGATTACCGTCATTACCGTCATTACCGTCGTTACCGGCATTACCGTCATTACCGTCATTACCATCATTACCATCATTACCGTCATTACCGTCATTACCGTCATTACAGTCATTATCGTCATTATGGTCATTATCGTCATTATCTTCATTATCGTCATTATCGTCATTATCGTCATTATCGTCATCATCGTCATCATCGTCATCATCGTCATCATCGTCATCATCGTCGTCATCGTCGTCATCGTCGTCATCGTCGTCATCGTCATCATCGTCATTATCGTCATTATCGTCATTATCGTCATTATCGTCATTATCGGCATTATCGTCATTATCGGCATTATCGGCATTATCGTCATTATCGTCATTATAGTCATTATCGGCATTATCGGCATTATCGGCATTATCGTCATTATAGTCATTATCGTCATTATCGTAATTATCGTAATTATCGTCATTATCGTCATTATCGTCATTGTCGTCATTATCGTCATTATCGTCATTATCGTCATTACCGGCATTATCGGCATTATCGGCATTACCGTCATTACCGTCATTACCGTCATTACCGGCATTACCGTCATTACCGTCATTACCGGCATTACCGTCATTACCGTCATTACCGTCATTACCGTCATTACCGTCATTACCGTCATTACCGTCATTACCGTCATTACCGTCATTACCGTCATTACCGTCATTATCGTCTTTATCGTCACCATCGCCATCAGCGTCATCATCGCCATCAACGCCATCATAGTCATCATCGTCATCATCGTCATCATCGTCACCATCGTCACCATCGTCATCATTGTCATCATCGTCATCATCGTCATCATCGTCATCAACGTCATCATCGTCATCATCGTCATCATCGTCATCATCGTCATCATCGTCATCATCGTCCTCATCGTCGTCATCGTCGTCATCGTCATCATCGTCATCATCGTCATCATCGTCATCATCGTCATCATCGTCATTACCGTCATTATCGTCATTATCGTCATTATAGTCATTATCGGCATTATCGGCATTATCGACATTATAGTCATTATCGTCATTATCGTCATTACCGTCATTATCGTCATTATCGTCATTATCGTCATTATCGTCATTATCGTCATTATCGTCATAATCGTCATAATCGTCATTATCGTCATTATCGTCATTATCGTCATTACCGGCATTACCGTCATTACCGTCATTACCGTCATTACCGTCATTACCGTCATTACCGTCACTATCGTCATTATCGTCATTATCGTCATTATCGTCAGTATCGTCATTATCGTCACCATCGCCATCATCGCCATCATCGTCATCATCGTCATCATCGTCGTCATCGTCATCATCGTCATCATCGTCATCATCGTCATCATCGTCATCATCGTCATCATCGTCATCATCGTAATCATCGTCATCATCGTCATCATCGCCATCATCGTCACCATCGACACCATCGTCATCATCGTCATCATCGTCACCATCGTCACCATCGTCACCATCGTCATCATCGTCATCATCGTCATCATCGTCATCATCGTCATAATCGTCATCATCGTCGTCATCGTCGTCATCGTCGTCATCGTCGTCATCGTCGTCATCGTCATCATCGTCATCATCGTCATTATCGTCATTATCGTCATTATCGTCATTATCGGCATTATCGGCATTATCGGCATTATCGTCATTATCGTCATTATAGTCATTATCGTCATTATCGTCATTATCGTCATTATCGTCATTATCGTCATTATCGTCATTATCGTCATTATCGTCATTATCGTCATTATCGTCATTATTGTCATTATCGTCATTACCGGCATTATCGGCATTACCGTCATTACCGTCATTACCGTCATTGCTGTCATTACCGTCCTTACCGGCATTACCGGGATTACCGTCATTACCGTCATTACCGTCGTTACAGGCATTACCGTCATTACCGTCATTACCATCATTACCATCATTACCGTCATTACCGTCATTACCGTCATTACCGTCATTACAGTCATTATCGTCATTATGGTCATTATCGTCATTATCTTCATTATCGTCATTATCGTCATTATCGTCATTATCGTCATCATCGTCATCATCGTCATCATCGTCATCATCGTCATCATCGTCATCATCGTCATCATCGTCATCATCGGCATCATCGTCATCATCGTCATCATCGTCATTATCGTCATTATCGTCATTATCGGCATTATCGGCATTATCGGCATTATCGTCATTATCGTCATTATAG
The DNA here is from genome assembly GCA_963855975.1 of Andrena chrysosceles. Taxonomy (NCBI): domain Eukaryota; kingdom Metazoa; phylum Arthropoda; class Insecta; order Hymenoptera; family Andrenidae; genus Andrena; species Andrena chrysosceles. The sequence continues at coordinate 1,246,736 of CAWLCU010000594.1, forward strand.
TCATTATCGTCATTATCGTCATTATCGTCATTATCGTCATTATCGTCATTATCGTCATTATCGTCATTATCGTCATTATCGTCATTATTGTCATTATCGTCATTACCGGCATTACCGGCATTATCGGCATTACCGTCATTACCGTCATTACCGTCATTGCTGTCATTACCGTCCTTACCGGCATTACCGGGATTACTGTCATTACCGTCATTACCGTCGTTACCGGCATTACCGTCATTACCGTCATTACCATCATTACCATCATTACCGTCATTACCGTCATTACCGTCATTACCGTCATTACAGTCATTATCGTCATTATGGTCATTATCGTCATTATCTTCATTATCGTCATTATCGTCATTATCGTCATTATCGTCATCATCGTCATCATCGTCATCATCGTCATCATCGTCACCATCGTCACCATCGCCATCATCGTCATCATCGCCATCATCGCCATCATCGTCATCATCGTCATCATCGTCATCATCGTCATCATCGTCATCATCGTCATCATCGTCATCATCGTCATCATCGTCATCATCGTCATCATCGTCATCATCGTCATCATCGTCATCATCGTCATCATCGTCATCATCGTCATCATCGTCATTATCGTCATTATCGTCATTATCGTATATTATCGTCATTACCGGCATTATCGGCATTATCGGCATTACCGTCATTACCGTCATCATCGTCATCATCGTCATCATCGTCATTACCGTCATTATCGTCATTATCGTCATTATCGGCATTATCGTCATTATCCGCATTATCGGCATTATCGGCATTATCGGCATTATCGTCATCATCGTCATCATCGTCATTATCGTCATTATCGTCATTATCGGCATTATCGTCATTATCCGCATTATCGGCATTATCGGCATTATCGGCATTATCGTCATCATCGTCATCATCGTCATTACCGTCATTATCGTCATTATCGTCATTATCGTCATTATCGGCATTATCGTCATTATCGGCATTATCGTCATTATCGGCATTACCGTCATTACCGTCATTACCGTCATTACTGGCATTACCGTAATTACCGGCATTACCGGCATTACCGGCATTACCGTCATTACCGTCATTACCGTCATTACCGTCATTACCGTCATTACCGTCATTACCGTCATTACCGTCATTACCGTCATTACCGTCATTACCGTCATTACCGTCATTACCGTCATTACCTTTATTACCGTCGTTACCGTCATTACCGTCATTATCGTCATTATCGTCATTACCGCCATTATCGCCATTATCGTCATTATCGTCATTATCGTCAGTATCGTCATTATCGTCATTATCGGCATTATCGTCATTATCGTCATTATCGGCATCATCGTCATCATCGTCATCATCGTCATCATCGTCATCATCGTCATCATCGTCATCATCGTCATTATCGTCATCATCGTCGTCATCGTCGTCATCGTCATTATCGTCATTATCGGCATTATCGTCATTATCGGCATTATCGTCATTATCGGCATTATCGTCATTATCGGCATTATCGGCATTATCGTCATTATCGTCATTATAGTCATTATCGTCATTATCGTCATTATCGTCATTATCGTCATTATCGTCATTATCGTCATTATCGTCATTATCGTCATTATCGTCATTATCGTCATTACCGGCATTATCGGCATTACCGTCATTACCGTCATTACCGTCATTACTGGCATTACCGTAATTACCGGCATTACCGGCATTACCGGCATTACCGTCATTACCGTCATTATCGTCATTACCGTCATCACCGTCATTACCGTCATTACCGTCATTACCGTCATTACCGTCATTACCGTCATTACCGTCATTACCGTCATTACCGTCATTACCGTCATTACCGTCATTACCGTCATTACCGTCATTACCTTTATTACCGTCATTACCGTCATTATCGTCATTATCGTCATTACCGCCATTATCGCCATTATCGTCATTATCGTCATTATCGTCAGTATCGTCATTATCGTCATTATCGGCATTATCGTCATATCGTCATTATCGTCATTATCGTCATTATAGTCATTATCGGCATTATTGGCATTATCGTCATTATCGTCATTATAGTCATTATCGTCATTATCGTAATTATCGTCATTATCGTCATTATCGTCATTATCGTCATTATCGTCATTATCGTCATTGTCGTCATTATCGTCATTATCGTCATTACCGGCATTATCGGCATTACCGGCATTACCGTCATTACTGCCATTACCGTCATTACCGTCATTACCGTCATTACCGTCATTACCGTCATTACCGTCATTACCTTTATTACCGTCATTACCGTCATTACCGTCATTACCGTCATTACCGTCATTACCGTCATTACCGTCATTACCTTTATTACCGTCATTACCGTCATTACCGTCATTATCGTCATTATCGTCATTACCGCCATTATCGCCATTATCGTCATTATCGTCATTATCGTCATTATCGTCATTATCGTCATTATCGGCATTATCGTCATTATCGCCATTATCGTCATTATCGTCATTATAGTCATTATCGGCATTATCGGCATTATCGTCATTATCGTCATTATAGTCATTATCGTCATTATCGTAATTATCGTCATTATCGTCATTATCGTCATTATCGTCATTGTCGTCATTATCGTCATTACCGGCATTATCGGCATTACCGGCATTACCGTCATTACTGCCATTACCGTCATTACCGTCATTACCGTCATTACCGTCATTACCGTCATTACCGTCATTACCGCCATTACCTTTATTACCGTCATTACCGTCATTACCGTCATTATCGTCATTACCGCCATTACCGCCATTATCGCCATTATCGTCATTATCGTCATTATCGTCATTATCGTCAGTATCGTCATTACCGTCATCATCGTCACCATCGTCATCATCATCATCATCGTCATCATCGTCATCATAGTCGTCATCGTCGTCATCGTCGTCATCGTCGTCATCGTCGCCATCGTCGTCATCGTCATCATCGTCATCATCGTCATTATCGTAATTATCGTCATTATCGTCATTATCGTCATTATAGTCATTATAGTCATTATCGTCATTATCGTCATTATCGTTATTATCGTCATTATCGTCATTATCGTCATCATCGTCATCATCGTCATCATCGTCATCATCGTCATCATCGTAATCATTGTCATCATCATCATCATCGTCATCATCGTCATCATCGTCACCATCGTCATCATCGTCATCATCGTCATCATCGTCATCATCGTCATCATCGTCGTCATCGTCGTCATCGTCGTCATCGTCGTCATCGTCGTCATCGTCGTCATCGTCATCATCGTCATCATCGTCATTACCGTCATTAACGTCATTATCGTCATTATCCTCATTATCGGCATTATCGTCATTATCGGCATTATCGTCATTATCGGCATTATCGGCATTATCGTCATTATCGTCATTATAGTCATAATCGTCATTATCGTCATTATCGTCATTATCGTCATTATCGTCATTATCGTCATTGTCGTCATTATCGTCATTATCGTCATTATCGTCATTATCGTCATTATGGTCATTATCGTCATTATCGTCATTATCGTCATTATCGTCATTATCGTCGTTATCGTCATTACCGACATTACTGGCATTATCGGCACTATCAGCATTACCGTCATTACCGCCATTACCGTCATTACCGGCATTACCGGCATTACCGTCATTACAGTCATTACCGGCATTACCGGCATTACCGGCATTACCGGCATTACCGGCATTACCGTCATTACCGTCATTACCGGCATTACCGGCATTACCGGCATTACCGGCATTACCGTCATTACCGTCATTACCGTCATTACCGTCATTACCGTCATTACCGTCATTACCGTCATTACCGGCATTACCGTCATTACCGTCATTACCGTCATTGCCGTCATTACCGTCATTACCGTCATTACCGTCTTTACCGTCATCATCGTCATCATCGCCATCATCGCCATCATCGTCATCATCGCCATCATCGTCATCATCGTCACCATCATTATCATTATCATCGTCAGCATCGTCAGCATCGCCATCATCGTCACCATCGTCACCATCGTCATCATCGCCATCATCGCCATCATCGTCATCATCGTCATCATCGTCATCATCGTCATCATCGTCATCATCGTCATCATCGTCATCATCGTCATCATCGTCATCATCGTCCTCATCGTCGTCATCGTCGTCATCGTCATCATCGTCATCATCGTCATTACCGTCATCATCGTCATTACCGTCATTATCGTCATTATCGTCATTATCGTCACTATCGGCATCATCGTCATCATCGCCATCATCGCCATCATCGTCATCATCGTCATCATCGTCATCATCGTCATCATCGTCATCATCGTCCTCATCGTCGTCATCGTCGTCATCGTCATCATCGTCATCATCGTCATTACCGTCATTATCGTCATTATCGTCATTATCGGCATTATCGGCATTATCGGCATTATCGGCATTATCGGCATTATCGTTATTATAGTCATTATCGTCATTATCGTCATTATCGTCATTATCGTCATTATCGTCATTATCGTCATTACCGTCATTATCGTCATTATCGTCATTATCGTCATTATCGTCATTATCGTCATTATCGTCATTATCGTCATTATCGTCATTACCGGCAATACCGGCATTATCGGCATTACCGTCATTACAGTCATTGCCGTCATTACCGTCATTACCGTCATTATCGTCATTACCGTCATTACCGTCATTACCGTCATTATCGGCATTACCGTCATTACCGTCATTTCCGTCATTACCGCCATTACCGGCATTACCGTCATTACCGTCATCACCGTCATTACCGTCATTACGGTCAATACCGTCATTACCGTCATTACCGTCATTACCGTCATTACCGTCATTATCGTCATTATCGTCATTATCGTCATTATCGTCAGTATCGTCATTATCGTCACCATCGCCATCATCTTCACCATCGCCATCATCGTCACCATCGTCATCATCGTCATCATCGTCATCATCGTCATCATCGTCATCCTCGTCGTCATCGTCGTCATCGTCATCATCGTCATCATAGTCATTACCGTCATTATCGTCATTATCGTCATTATCGTTATTATCGTCATTATCGTCATTATCGTCATTGTCGTAATTATCGTCATTATCGTCATTATCGTCATTACCGGCATTACCGGCATTACCGGCATTACCGGCATTACCGTCATTACAGTCATTACCGTCATTACCGTCATTACCGTCATTACCGTCATTACCGTCATTACCTTTATTAGCGTCATTACCGTCATTACCGTCATTACCGTCATTATCGTCATTACCGTCATTATCGCCATTACCGTCATTATCGTCATTATCGTCATTATCGTCAGTATCGTCATTATCGGCATTATCGTCATTATCGTCATTATCGGCATTATCGTCATTATCGTCATTATAGTCATTATCGGCATTACCGGCATTACCGTCATTACCGTCATTACCTTTATTACCGTCATTACCGTCATTACCGTCATTATCGTCATTACCGTCATTACCGTCATTACCGGCATTACCGTCATCATCGTCACCATCGTCACCATCGTCATCATCGTCATCATCGTCGTCATCGTCGTCATCGTCGTCATCGTCGTCATCGTCATCATCGTCATCATAGTCATTACCGTCATTATCGTCATTATCGTCATTATCGTTATTATCGTCATTATCGGCATTATCGTCATTATCGTTATTATCGTCATTATCGGCATTATCGTCATTATCGTCATTACCGTCATTACCGTCATTACCTTTATTACCGTCATTACCGTCATTACCGTCATTATCGTCATTACCGTCATTACCGTCATTACCGGCATTACCGTCATCATCGTCACCATCGTCACCATCGTCATCATCGTCATCATCGTCGTCATCGTCGTCGTCGTCGTCATCGTCGTCATCGTCATCATCGTCATCATCGTCATTACCGTCATTATCGTCATTATCGTCATTATCGTTATTATCGTCATTATCGTCATTATCGTCATTATCGGCATTATCGGCATTATCGGCATTATCGTCATTATAGTCATTATAGTCATTATCGTCATTATCGTCATTATCGTCATTATCGTCATTATCGTCATTATCGTCATTATCGTCATTATCGTCATCATCGTCATTATCGTCATTATCGGCATTATCGGCATTATCGTCATTATCGTCATTATAGTCATCATCGTCATTATCGTCATCATCGTCATTATCGTCATCATCGTCATCATCGTCATCATCGTCATCATCGTCATCATCGTCATCATCGTCGTCATCGTCGTCATCGTCGTCATCGTCGTCATCGTCATCATCGTCATTATCGTCATTATCGTCATTATCGTCATTATCGTCATTATCGGCATTATCGTCATTATCGTCATTATCGGCATTATCGTCATTATCGGCATTATCGTCATTATCGTCATTATAGTCATTATCGGCATTATCGGCATTATCGTCATTATAGTCATAATCGTCATTATCGTAATTATCGTAGTTATCGTCATTATCGTCATTATCGTCATTGTCGTCATTATCGTCATTATCGTCATTATCGTCATTACCGGCATTATCGGCATTATCGGCATTATCGGCATTACCGTCATTACCGTCATTACCGTCATTACCGGCATTACCGTCATTACCGTCATTACCGGCATTACCGTCATTACCGTCATTACCGTCATTACCGTCATTACCGTCATTACCGTCATTACCGTCATTACCGTCATTACCGTCATTACCGTCATTATCGTCTTTATCGTCACCATCGCCATCAGCGTCATCATCGCCATCAACGCCATCATAGTCATCATCGTCATCATCGTCATCATCGTCACCATCGTCACCATCGTCATCATTGTCATCATCGTCATCATCGTCATCATCGTCATCAACGTCATCATCGTCATCATCGTCATCATCGTCATCATCGTCATCATCGTCATCATCGTCCTCATCGTCGTCATCGTCGTCATCGTCATCATCGTCATCATCGTCATCATCGTCATTACCGTCATTATCGTCATTATCGTCATTATAGTCATTATCGGCATTATCGGCATTATCGGCATTATCGACATTATAGTCATTATGGTCATTATCGTCATTACCGTCATTATCGTCATTATCGTCATTATCGTCATTATCGTCATTATCGTCATTATCGTCATAATCGTCATAATCGTCATTATCGTCATTATCGTCATTATCGTCATTACCGGCATTACCGTCATTACCGTCATTACCGTCATTACCGTCATTACAGTCATTACCGTCACTATCGTCATTATCGTCATTATCGTCATTATCGTCAGTATCGTCATTATCGTCACCATCGCCATCATCGCCATCATCGCCATCATCGTCATCATCGTCATCATCGTCATCATCGTCATCATCGTCATCATCGTCATAATCGTCATCATCGTCATCATCGTCATCATCGTCATCATCGTAATCATCGTCATCATCGTCATCATCGCCATCATCGTCACCATCGACACCATCGTCATCATCGTCATCATCGTCACCATCGTCACCATCGTCACCATCGTCATCATCGTCATCATCGTCATCATCGTCATCATCGTCATCATCGTCGTCATCGTCGTCATCGTCGTCATCGTCGTCATCGTCGTCATCGTCATCATCGTCATCATCGTCATTATCGTCATTATCGTCATTATCGTCATTATCGGCATTATCGGCATTATCGGCATTATCGTCATTATCGTCATTATAGTCATTATCGTCATTATCGTCATTATCGTCATTATCGTCATTATCGTCATTATCGTCATTATCGTCATTATCGTCATTATCGTCATTATCGTCATTATTGTCATTATCGTCATTACCGGCATTACCGGCATTATCGGCATTACCGTCATTACCGTCATTACCGTCATTGCTGTCATTACCGTCCTTACCGGCATTACCGGGATTACCGTCATTACCGTCATTACCGTCGTTACCGGCATTACCGTCATTACCGTCATTACCATCATTACCATCATTACCGTCATTACCGTCATTACCGTCATTACCGTCATTACAGTCATTATCGTCATTATGGTCATTATCGTCATTATCTTCATTATCGTCATTATCGTCATTATCGTCATTATCGTCATCATCGTCATCATCGTCATCATCGTCATCATCGTCATCATCGTCACCATCGTCACCATCGCCATCATCGTCATCATCGCCATCATCGCCATCATCGTCATCATCGTCATCATCGTCATCATCGTCATCATCGTCATCATCGTCATCATCGTCATCATCGTAATCATCGTCATCATCGTCATCATCATCATCATCGTCATCATCGTCATCATCGTCATCATCGGCATCATCGTCATCATCGTCATCATCGTCATTATCGTCATTATCGTCATTATCGTATATTATCGTCATTACCGGCATTATCGGCATTATCGGCATTACCGTCATTACCGTCATCATCGTCATCATCGTCATCATCGTCATTACCGTCATTATCGTCATTATCGTCATTATCGTCATTATCGGCATTATCGTCATTATCCGCATTATCGGCATTATCGGCATTATCGGCATTATCGTCATCATCGTCATCATCGTCATTACCGTCATTATCGTCATTATCGTCATTATCGTCATTATCGGCATTATCGTCATTATCGGCATTATCGTCATTATCGGCATTATCGGCATTATCGTCATTATCGTCATTATAGTCATTATCGTCATTATCGTCATTATCGTCATTATCGTCATTATCGTCATTATCGTCATTATCGTCATTATCGTCATTATCGTCATTATCGTCATTACCGGCATTATCGGCATTACCGTCATTACCGTCATTACCGTCATTACTGGCATTACCGTAATTACCGGCATTACCGGCATTACCGGCATTACCGTCATTACCGTCATTACCGTCATTACCGTCATTACCGTCATTACCGTCATTACCGTCATTACCGTCATTACCGTCATTACCGTCATTACCTTTATTACCGTCGTTACCGTCATTACCGTCATTATCGTCATTATCGTCATTACCGCCATTATCGCCATTATCGTCATTATCGTCAGTATCGTCATTATCGTCATTATCGGCATTATCGTCATTATCGTCATCATCGTCATCATCGTCATCATCGTCATCATCGTCATCATCGTCATCATCGTCATCATCGTCATCATCGTCATTATCGTCATCATCGTCGTCATCGTCGTCATCGTCATTATCGTCATTATCGGCATTATCGTCATTATCGGCATTATCGTCATTATCGGCATTATCGGCATTATCGTCATTATCGTCATTATAGTCATTATCGTCATTATCGTCATTATCGTCATTATCGTCATTATCGTCATTATCGTCATTATCGTCATTATCGTCATTATCGTCATTATCGTCATTATCGTCATTACCGGCATTATCGGCATTACCGTCATTACCGTCATTACCGTCATTACTGGCATTACCGTAATTACCGGCATTACCGGCATTACCGGCATTACCGTCATTACCGTCATTACCGTCATTACCGTCATCACCGTCATTACCGTCATTACCGTCATTACCGCCATTACCGTCATTACCGTCATTACCGTCATTACCGTCATTACCGTCATTACCGTCATTACCGTCATTACCGTCATTACCTTTATTACCGTCATTACCGTCATTACCGTCATTATCGTCATTATCGTCATTACCGCCATTATCGCCATTATCGTCATTATCGTCATTATCGTCAGTATCTTCATTATCGGCATTATCGTCATTATCGTCATTATCGTCATTATCGTCATTATCGTCATTATCGTCATTATCGTCATTATCGTCATTGTCGTCATTATCGTCATTATCGTCATTACCGGCATTATCGGCATTATCGGCATTATCGGCATTACCGTCATTACCGTCATTACCGTCATTACCGTCATTACCGTCATTACCGTCATTACCGTCATTACCGTCATTACCGGCATTACCGTCATTACCGTCATTACCGGCATTACCGTCATTACCGTCATTAACGTCATTACCGTCATTACCGTCATTACCGTCATTACCGTCATTACCGTCATTATCGTCTTTATCGTCACCATCGCCATCAGCGTCATCATCGCCATCATCGCCATCATAGTCATCATCGTCATCATCGTCATCATCGTCATCATCGTCATCATCGTCATCATCGTCATCATCGTCATCATCGTAATCATCGTCATCATCGTCATCATCGCCATCATCGTCACCATCGACACCATCGTCATCATCGTCATCATCGTCACCATCGTCACCATCGTCACCATCGTCACCATCGTCATTATCGTCATTATCGTCATTATCGTCATTATCGTCATTATCGTCATTATCGTCATTATCGTCATTATCGTCATTACCGTCATTACCGTCATTACCGTCATTACCGTCATTACCGTCATTACCGTCATTACCGTCATTACCGTCATTATCGTCTTTATCGTCACCATCGCCATCAGCGTCATCATCGCCATCAACGCCATCATAGTCATCATCGTCATCATCGTCATCATCGTCACCATCGTCACCATCGTCATCATTGTCATCATCGTCATCATCGTCATCATCGTCATCAACGTCATCATCGTCATCATCGTCATCATCGTCATCATCGTCATCATCGTCATCATCGTCCTCATCGTCGTCATCGTCGTCATCGTCATCATCGTCATCATCGTCATCATCGTCATTACCGTCATTATCGTCATTATCGTCATTATAGTCATTATCGGCATTATCGGCATTATCGGCATTATCGGCATTATCGACATTATAGTCATTATCGTCATTATCGTCATTACCGTCATTATCGTCATTATCGTCATTATCGTCATTATCGTCATTATCGTCATTATCGTCATAATCGTCATAATCGTCATTATCGTCATTATCGTCATTATCGTCATTACCGGCATTACCGTCATTACCGTCATTACCGTCATTACCGTCATTACAGTCATTACCGTCACTATCGTCATTATCGTCATTATCGTCATTATCGTCAGTATCGTCATTATCGGCACCATCGCCATCATCGCCATCATCGCCATCATCGTCATCATCGTCATCATCGTCATCATCGTCATCATCGTCATCATCGTCATCAACGTCATCATCGTCATCATCGTCATCATCGTCATCATCGTAATCATCGTCATCATCGCCATCATCGTCACCATCGACACCATCGTCATCATCGTCATCATCGTCACCATCGTCACCATCGTCACCATCGTCATCATCGTCATCATCGTCATCATCGTCATCATCGTCATCATCGTCATAATCGTCATCATCGTCGTCATCGTCGTCATCGTCGTCATCGTCGTCATCGTCGTCATCGTCATCATCGTCATCATCGTCATTATCGTCATTATCGTCATTATCGTCATTATCGGCATTATCGGCATTATCGGCATTATCGTCATTATCGTCATTATAGTCATTATCGTCATTATCGTCATTATCGTCATTATCGTCATTATCGTCATTATCGTCATTATCGTCATTATCGTCATTATCGTCATTATCGTCATTATTGTCATTATCGTCATTACCGGCATTACCGGCATTATCGGCATTACCGTCATTACCGTCATTACCGTCATTGCCGTCATTACCGTCCTTACCGGCATTACCGGGATTACCGTCATTACCGTCATTACCGTCGTTACCGGCATTACCGTCATTACCGTCATTACCATCATTACCATCATTACCGTCATTACTGTCATTACCGTCATTACCGTCATTACAGTCATTATCGTCATTATGGTCATTATCGTCATTATCTTCATTATCGTCATTATCGTCATTATCGTCATTATCGTCATCATCGTCATCATCGTCATCATCGTCATCATCGTCATCATCGTCACCATCGTCACCATCGCCATCATCGTCATCATCGCCATCATCGCCATCATCGTCATCATCGTCATCATCGTCATCATCGTCATCATCGTCATCATCGTCATCATCGTCATCATCGTCATCATCGTCATCATCGTCATCATCGTCATCATCGTCATCATCGTCATCATCGGCATCATCGTCATCATCGTCATCATCGTCATTATCGTCATTATCGTCATTATCGTATATTATCGTCATTACCGGCATTATCGGCATTATCGGCATTACCGTCATTACCGTCATCATCGTCATCATCGTCATCATCGTCATTACCGTCATTATCGTCATTATCGTCATTATCGTCATTATCGGCATTATCGTCATTATCCGCATTATCGGCATTATCGGCATTATCGGCATTATCGTCATCATCGTCATCATCGTCATTACCGTCATTATCGTCATTATCGTCATTATCGTCATTATCGGCATTATCGTCATTATCGGCATTATCGTCATTATCGGCATTATCGGCATTATCGGCATTATCGTCATTATCGTCATTATAGTCATTATCGTCATTATCGTCATTATCGTCATTATCGTCATTATCGTCATTATCGTCATTATCGTCATTATCGTCATTATCGTCATTACCGGCATTATCGGCATTACCGTCATTACCGTCATTACCGTCATTACTGGCATTACCGTAATTACCGGCATTACCGGCATTACCGGCATTACCGTCATTACCGTCATTACCGTCATTACCGTCATTACCGTCATTACCGTCATTACCGTCATTACCGTCATTACCGTCATTACCGTCATTACCGTCATTACCGTCATTACCTTTATTACCGTCGTTACCGTCATTACCGTCATTATCGTCATTATCGTCATTACCGCCATTATCGCCATTATCGTCATTATCGTCAGTATCGTCATTATCGTCATTATCGGCATTATCGTCATTATCGTCATCATCGTCATCATCGTCATCATCGTCATCATCGTCATCATCGTCATCATCGTCATCATCGTCATCATCGTCATTATCGTCATCATCGTCGTCATCGTCGTCATCGTCATTATCGTCATTATCGGCATTATCGTCATTATCGGCATTATCGTCATTATCGGCATTATCGGCATTATCGTCATTATCGTCATTATAGTCATTATCGTCATTATCGTCATTATCGTCATTATCGTCATTATCGTCATTATCGTCATTATCGTCATTATCGTCATTATCGTCATTATCGTCATTACCGGCATTATCGGCATTACCGTCATTACCGTCATTACCGTCATTACTGGCATTACCGTAATTACCGGCATTACCGGCATTACCGGCATTACCGTCATTACCGTCATTACCGTCATTACCGTCATCACCGTCATTACCGTCATTACCGTCATTACCGCCATTACCGTCATTACCGTCATTACCGTCATTACCGTCATTACCGTCATTACCGTCATTACCGTCATTACCGTCATTACCGTCATTACCGTCATTACCGTCATTACCTTTATTACCGTCATTACCGTCATTACCGTCATTATCGTCATTATCGTCATTACCGCCATTATCGCCATTATCGTCATTATCGTCATTATCGTCAGTATCGTCATTATCGGCATTATCGTCATTATCGTCATTATCGTCATTATCGTCATTATAGTCATTATCGGCATTATCGGCATTATCGTCATTATCGTCATTATAGTCATTATCGTCATTATCGTAATTATCGTCATTATCGTCATTATCGTCATTATCGTCATTATCGTCATTATCGTCATTGTCGTCATTATCGTCATTATCGTCATTACCGGCATTATCGGCATTATCGGCATTATCGGCATTACCGTCATTACCGTCATTACCGTCATTACCGTCATTACCGTCATTACCGTCATTACCGTCATTACCGTCATTACCGGCATTACCGTCATTACCGTCATTACCGGCATTACCGTCATTACCGTCATTACCGTCATTACCGTCATTAACGTCATTACCGTCATTACCGTCATTACCGTCATTACCGTCATTACCGTCATTATCGTCTTTATCGTCACCATCGCCATCAGCGTCATCATCGCCATCATCGCCATCATAGTCATCATCGTCATCATCGTCATCATCGTCATCATCGTCACCATCGTCACCATCGTCATCATTGTCATCATCGTCATCATCGTCATCATCGTCATTACCGTCATTATCGTCATTATCGTCATTATCGTCATTATCGGCATTATCGTCATTATCGGCATTATCGGCATTATCGTCATCATCGTCATCATCGTCATTACCGTCATTATCGTCATTATCGTCATTATCGTCATTATCGGCATTATCGTCATTATCGGCATTATCGTCATTATCGGCATTATCGGCATTATCGTCATTATCGTCATTATAGTCATTATCGTCATTATCGTCAATATCGTCATTATCGTCATTATAGTCATTATCGTCATTATCGTCAGTATCGTCATTATCGTCATTATCGGCATTATCGTCATTATCGTCATTATCGTCATTATCGTCATTATCGTCATTATAGTCATTATCGTCATTATCGGCATTATCGTCATTATCGTCATTATAGTCATTATCGTCATTATCATCATTATCGTCATTATCGTCATTATCGTCATTATCGTCATTATCGTCATTATCGTCATTACCGGCATTATCGGCATTATCGGCATTACCGTCATTACCGTCATTACTGGCATTACCGGCATTACCGGCATTACCGGCATTACCGTCATTACCGTCATTAACGTCATTACCGTCATTACCGTCATTACCGTCATTACCTTTATTACCGTCATCATCGTCATTACCGTCATTATCGTCATTATCGTCATTATCGGCATTATCGTCATTATCGTCATTATCGTCATTATCGTCATTATCGTCATCATCGTCATTATCGTCATTATCGGCATTATCGTCATTATCGTCATTATAGTCATTATCGTCATTATCGTCATCATCGTCATTATCGTCATCATCGTCATCATCGTCATCATCGTCATCATCGTCGTCATCGTCGTCATCGTCGTCATCGTCGTCATCGTCATCATCGTCATTATCGTCATTATCGTCATTATCGGCATTATCGTCATTATCGTCATTATAGTCATTATCGGCATTACCGTCATTACCGTCATTACCGTCATTACTGTCATTACCGTCATTACCGTCATTACCGTCATTACCGGCATTACCGTCATTACCGTCATTACCGGCATTACCGTCATTACCGTCATTACCGTCATTACCGTCATTACCGTCATTACCGTCATTACCGTCATTATCGTCTTTATCGTCACCATCGCCATCAGCGTCATCATCGCCATCAACGCCATCATAGTCATCATCGTCATCATCGTCATCATCGTCACCATCGTCACCATCGTCATCATTGTCATCATCGTCATCATCGTCATCATCGTCATCAACGTCATCATCGTCATCATCGTCATCATCGTCATCATCGTCATCATCGTCATCATCGTCCTCATCGTCGTCATCGTCGTCATCGTCATCATCGTCATCATCGTCATCATCGTCATTACCGTCATTATCGTCATTATCGTCATTATAGTCATTATCGGCATTATCGGCATTATCGGCATTATCGGC
This sequence comes from Andrena chrysosceles, assembly GCA_963855975.1. Classification (NCBI taxonomy): domain Eukaryota; kingdom Metazoa; phylum Arthropoda; class Insecta; order Hymenoptera; family Andrenidae; genus Andrena; species Andrena chrysosceles. Next base: position 1,262,388 of record CAWLCU010000594.1, read on the forward strand.
ATTATCGACATTATAGTCATTATCGTCATTATCGTCATTACCGTCATTATCGTCATTATCGTCATTATCGTCATTATCGTCATTATCGTCATTATCGTCATAATCGTCATAATCGTCATTATCGTCATTATCGTCATTATCGTCATTACCGGCATTACCGTCATTACCGTCATTACCGTCATTACCGTCATTACCGTCATTACCGTCACTATCGTCATTATCGTCATTATCGTCATTATCGTCAGTATCGTCATTATCGTCACCATCGCCATCATCGCCATCATCGCCATCATCGTCATCATCGTCATCATCGTCATCATCGTCATCATCGTCATCATCGTCATCATCGTCATCATCGTCATCATCGTAATCATCGTCATCATCGTCATCATCGCCATCATCGTCACCATCGACACCATCGTCATCATCGTCATCATCGTCACCATCGTCACCATCGTCACCATCGTCACCATCGTCATCATCGTCATCATCGTCATCATCGTCATAATCGTCATCATCGTCGTCATCGTCGTCATCGTCGTCATCGTCGTCATCGTCGTCATCGTCATCATCGTCATCATCGTCATTATCGTCATTATCGTCATTATCGTCATTATCGGCATTATCGGCATTATCGGCATTATCGTCATTATCGTCATTATAGTCATTATCGTCATTATCGTCATTATCGTCATTATCGTCATTATCGTCATTATCGTCATTATCGTCATTATCGTCATTATCGTCATTATCGTCATTATCGTCATTATTGTCATTATCGTCATTACCGGCATTACCGGCATTATCGGCATTACCGTCATTACCGTCATTACCGTCATTGCTGTCATTACCGTCCTTACCGGCATTACCGGGATTACCGTCATTACCGTCATTACCGTCGTTACCGGCATTACCGTCATTACCGTCATTACCATCATTACCATCATTACCGTCATTACCGTCATTACCGTCATTACCGTCATTACAGTCATTATCGTCATTATGGTCATTATCGTCATTATCTTCATTATCGTCATTATCGTCATTATCGTCATTATCGTCATCATCGTCATCATCATCATCATCGTCATCATCGTCATCATCGTCACCATCGTCACCATCGCCATCATCGTCATCATCGCCATCATCGCCATCATCGTCATCATCGTCATCATCGTCATCATCGTCATCATCGTCATCATCGTCATCATCGTCATCATCGTCATCATCGTCATCATCGTCATCATCGTCATCATCGTCATCATCGTCATCATCGTCATCATCGGCATCATCGTCATCATCGTCATCATCGTCATTATCGTCATTATCGTCATTATCGTATATTATCGTCATTACCGGCATTATCGGCATTATCGGCATTACCGTCATTACCGTCATCATCGTCATCATCGTCATCATCGTCATTACCGTCATTATCGTCATTATCGTCATTATCGGCATTATCGTCATTATCCGCTTTATCGGCATTATCGGCATTATCGGCATTATCGTCATCATCGTCATCATCGTCATTACCGTCATTATCGTCATTATCGTCATTATCGTCATTATCGGCATTATCGTCATTATCGGCATTATCGTCATTATCGGCATTATCGGCATTATCGTCATTATCGTCATTATAGTCATTATCGTCATTATCGTCATTATCGTCATTATCGTCATTATCGTCATTATCGTCATTATCGTCATTATCGTCATTATCGTCATTATCGTCATTACCGGCATTATCGGCATTACCGTCATTACCGTCATTACCGTCATTACTGGCATTACCGTAATTACCGGCATTACCGGCATTACCGGCATTACCGTCATTACCGTCATTACCGTCATTACCGTCATTACCGTCATTACCGTCATTACCGTCATTACCGTCATTACCGTCATTACCGTCATTACCGTCATTACCGTCATTACCGTCATTACCGTCATTACCGTCATTACCTTTATTACCGTCGTTACCGTCATTACCGTCATTATCGTCATTATCGTCATTACCGCCATTATCGCCATTATCGTCATTATCGTCAGTATCGTCATTATCGTCATTATCGGCATTATCGTCATTATCGTCATTATCGGCATCATCGTCATCATCGTCATCATCGTCATCATCGTCATCATCGTCATCATCGTCATCATCGTCATCATCGTCATTATCGTCATCATCGTCGTCATCGTCGTCATCGTCATTATCGTCATTATCGGCATTATCGTCATTATCGGCATTATCGTCATTATCGGCATTATCGTCATTATCGGCATTATCGGCATTATCGTCATTATCGTCATTATCGTCATTATAGTCATTATCGTCATTATCGTCATTATCGTCATTATCGTCATTATCGTCATTATCGTCATTATCGTCATTATCGTCATTATCGTCATTATCGTCATTACCGGCATTATCGGCATTACCGTCATTACCGTCATTACCGTCATTACTGGCATTACCGTAATTACCGGCATTACCGGCATTACCGGCATTACCGTCATTACCGTCATTACCGTCATTACCGTCACCACCGTCATTACCGTCATTACCGTCATTACCGCCATTACCGTCATTACCGTCATTACCGTCATTACCGTCATTACCGTCATTACCGTCATTACCGTCATTACCGTCATTACCGTCATTACCGTCATTACCTTTATTACCGTCATTACCGTCATTACCGTCATTACCGTCATTATCGTCATTATCGTCATTACCGCCATTATCGCCATTATCGTCATTATCGTCATTATCGTCAGTATCGTCATTATCGGCATTATCGTCATTATCGTCATTATCGTCATTATCGTCATTATAGTCATTATCGGCATTATCGGCATTATCGTCATTATCGTCATTATAGTAATTATCGTCATTATCGTAATTATCGTCATTATCGTCATTATCGTCATTATCGTCATTATCGTCATTATCGTCATTGTCGTCATTATCGTCATTATCGTCATTACCGGCATTATCGGCATTATCGGCATTATCGGCATTACCGTCATTACCGTCATTACCGTCATTACCGTCATTACCGTCATTACCGTCATTACCGTCATTACCGGCATTACCGTCATTACCGTCATTACCGGCATTACCGTCATTACCGTCATTACCGTCATTACCGTCATTAACGTCATTACCGTCATTACCGTCATTACCGTCATTACCGTCATTATCGTCTTTATCGTCACCATCGCCATCAGCGTCATCATCGCCATCATCGCCATCATAGTCATCATCGTCATCATCGTCATCATCGTCACCATCGTCACCATCGTCATCATTGTCATCATCGTCATCATCGTCATCATCGTCATTACCGTCATTATCGTCATTATCGTCATTATCGTCATTATCGGCATTATCGTCATTATCCGCATTATCGGCATTATCGTCATCATCGTCATCATCGTCATTACCGTCATTATCGTCATTATCGTCATTATCGTCATTATCGGCATTATCGTCATTATCGGCATTATCGTCATTATCTGCATTATCGGCATTATCGTCATTATCGTCATTAGTCATTATCGTCATTATCGTCATTATCGTCATTATCGTCATTATAGTCATTATCGTCATTATCGTCAGTATCGTCATTACCGCCATTATCGCCATTATCGTCATTATCGTCAGTATCGTCATTATCGTCATTATCGGCATTATCGTCATTATCGCCATCAACGCCATCATAGTCATCATCGTCATCATCGTCATCATCGTCACCATCGTCACCATCGTCATCATTGTCATCATCGTCATCATCGTCATCAACGTCATCATCGTCATCATCGTCATCATCGTCATCATCGTCATCATCGTCATCATCGTCCTCATCGTCGTCATCGTCGTCATCGTCATCATCGACATCATCGTCATCATCGTCATCATCGTCATTACCGTCATTATCGTCATTATCGTCATTATCGTCATTATCGTCATTACCGCCATTATCGCCATTATCGTCATTATCGTCATTATCGTCAGTATCGTCATTATCGGCATTATCGTCATTATCGTCATTATCGTCATTATCGTCATTATAGTCATTATCGGCATTATCGGCATTATCGTCATTATCGTCATTATAGTAATTATCGTCATTATCGTAATTATCGTCATTATCGTCATTATCGTCATTATCGTCATTATCGTCATTATCGTCATTGTCGTCATTATCGTCATTATCGTCATTACCGGCATTATCGGCATTATCGGCATTATCGGCATTACCGTCATTACCGTCATTACCGTCATTACCGTCATTACCGTCATTACCGTCATTACCGTCATTACCGGCATTACCGTCATTACCGTCATTACCGGCATTACCGTCATTACCGTCATTACCGTCATTACCGTCATTAACGTCATTACCGTCATTACCGTCATTACCGTCATTACCGTCATTATCGTCTTTATCGTCACCATCGCCATCAGCGTCATCATCGCCATCATCGCCATCATAGTCATCATCGTCATCATCGTCATCATCGTCACCATCGTCACCATCGTCATCATTGTCATCATCGTCATCATCGTCATCATCGTCATTACCGTCATTATCGTCATTATCGTCATTATCGTCATTATCGGCATTATCGTCATTATCCGCATTATCGGCATTATCGTCATCATCGTCATCATCGTCATTACCGTCATTATCGTCATTATCGTCATTATCGTCATTATCGGCATTATCGTCATTATCGGCATTATCGTCATTATCGGCATTATCGGCATTATCGTCATTATCGTCATTAGTCATTATCGTCATTATCGTCATTATCGTCATTATCGTCATTATAGTCATTATCGTCATTATCGTCAGTATCGTCATTACCGCCATTATCGCCATTATCGTCATTATCGTCAGTATCGTCATTATCGTCATTATCGGCATTATCGTCATTATCGCCATCAACGCCATCATAGTCATCATCGTCATCATCGTCATCATCGTCACCATCGTCACCATCGTCATCATTGTCATCATCGTCATCATCGTCATCAACGTCATCATCGTCATCATCGTCATCATCGTCATCATCGTCATCATCGTCATCATCGTCCTCATCGTCGTCATCGTCGTCATCGTCATCATCGACATCATCGTCATCATCGTCATCATCGTCATTACCGTCATTATCGTCATTATCGTCATTATAGTCATTATCGGCATTATCGGCATTATCGGCATTATCGACATTATAGTCATTATCGTCATTATCGTCATTACCGTCATTATCGTCATTATCGTCATTATCGTCATTATCGTCATTATCGTCATAATCGTCATAATCGTCATTATCGTCATTATCGTCATTATCGTCATTACCGGCATTACCGTCATTACCGTCATTACCGTCATTACCGTCATTACCGTCATTACCGTCACTATCGTCATTATCGTCATTATCGTCATTGTCGTCAGTATCGTCATTATCGTCACCATCGCCATCATCGCCATCATCGCCATCATCGTCATCATCGTCATCATCGTCATCATCGTCATCATCGTCATCATCGTCATCATCGTCATCATCGTCATCATCGTAATCATCGTCATCATCGTCATCATCGCCATCATCGTCACCATCGACACCATCGTCATCATCGTCATCATCGTCACCATCGTCACCATCGTCACCATCGTCATCATCGTCATCATCGTCATCATCGTCATCATCGTCATAATCGTCATCATCGTCGTCATCGTCGTCATCGTCGTCATCGTCGTCATCGTCATCATCGTCATCATCGTCATCATCGTCATTATCGTCATTATCGTCATTATCGGCATTATCGGCATTATCGGCATTATCGTCATTATCGTCATTATAGTCATTATCGTCATTATCGTCATTATCGTCATTATCGTCATTATCGTCATTATCGTCATTATCGTCATTATCGTCATTATCGTCATTATCGTCATTATCGTCATTATCGTCATTATTGTCATTATCGTCATTACCGGCATTACCGGCATTATCGGCATTACCGTCATTACCGTCATTACCGTCATTGCTGTCATTACCGTCCTTACCGGCATTACCGGGATTACCGTCATTACCGTCATTACCGTCGTTACCGGCATTACCGTCATTACCGTCATTACCATCATTACCATCATTACCGTCATTACCGTCATTACCGTCATTACAGTCATTATCGTCATTATGGTCATTATCGTCATTATCTTCATTATCGTCATTATCGTCATTATCGTCATTATCGTCATCATCGTCATCATCGTCATCATCGTCATCATCGTCATCATCGTCACCATCGTCACCATCGCCATCATCGTCATCATCGCCATCATCGCCATCATCGTCATCATCGTCATCATCGTCATCATCGTCATCATCGTCATCATCGTCATCATCGTCATCATCGTCATCATCGTCATCATCGTCATCATCGTCATCATCGTCATCATCGTCATCATCGGCATCATCGGCATCATCGTCATCATCGTCATCATCGTCATTATCGTCATTATCGTCATTATCGTATATTATCGTCATTACCGGCATTATCGGCATTATCGGCATTACCGTCATTACCGTCATCATCGTCATCATCGTCATCATCGTCATTACCGTCATTATCGTCATTATCGTCATTATCGTCATTATCGGCATTATCGTCATTATCCGCATTATCGGCATTATCGGCATTATCGGCATTATCGTCATCATCGTCATCATCGTCATTACCGTCATTATCGTCATTATCGTCATTATCGTCATTATCGGCATTATCGTCATTATCGGCATTATCGTCATTATCGGCATTATCGGCATTATCGTCATTATCGTCATTATAGTCATTATCGTCATTATCGTCATTATCGTCATTATCGTCATTATCGTCATTATCGTCATTATCGTCATTATCGTCATTATCGTCATTACCGGCATTACCGGCATTACCGTCATTACCGTCATTACCGTCATTACCGTCATTACCGTCATTACCGTCATTACCGTCATTACCGTCATTACCGTCATTACCTTTATTACCGTCGTTACCGTCATTACCGTCATTATCGTCATTATCGTCATTACCGCCATTATCGCCATTATCGTCATTATCGTCAGTATCGTCATTATCGTCATTATCGGCATTATCGTCATTATCGTCATTATCGGCATCATCGTCATCATCGTCATCATCGTCATCATCATCATCGTCATCATCGTCATCATCGTCATCATCGTCATTATCGTCATCATCGTCGTCATCGTCGTCATCGTCATTATCGTCATTATCGGCATTATCGTCATTATCGGCATTATCGTCATTATCGGCATTATCGTCATTATCGGCATTATCGGCATTGTCGTCATTATCGTCATTATAGTCATTATCGTCATTATCGTCATTATCGTCATTATCGTCATTATCGTCATTATCGTCATTATCGTCATTATCGTCATTATCGTCATTACCGGCATTATCGGCATTACCGTCATTACCGTCATTACCGTCATTACTGGCATTACCGTAATTACCGGCATTACCGGCATTACCGGCATTACCGTCATTACCGTCATTACCGTCATTACCGTCATCACCGTCATTACCGTCATTACCGTCATTACCGCCATTACCGTCATTACCGTCATTACCGTCATTACCGTCATTACCGTCATTACCGTCATTACCGTCATTACCGTCATTACCGTCATTACCGTCATTACCGTCATTACCGTCATTACCTTTATTACCGTCATTACCGTCATTACCGTCATTATCGTCATTATCGTCATTACCGCCATTATCGCCATTATCGTCATTATCGTCATTATCGTCAGTATCGTCATTATCGGCATTATCGTCATTATCGTCATTATCGTCATTATCGTCATTATAGTCATTATCGGCATTATCGGCATTATCGTCATTATCGTCATTATAGTCATTATCGTCATTATCGTAATTATCGTCATTATCGGCATTATCGTCATTATCGGCATTATCGTCATTATCGGCATTATCGGCATTATCGTCATTATCGTCATTATAGTCATTATCGTCATTATCGTCATTATAGTCATTATCGGCATTACCGTCATTACCGTCATTACCGTCATTACTGTCATTACCGTCATTACCGTCATTATCGTCATTATCGTCATTACCGTCATTACCGTCATTACCTTTATTACCGTCATTATCGTCATTATCGTCATTATCGTCAGTATCGTCATTACCGTCATCATCGTCACCATCGTCACCATCGTCATCATCGTCATCATCGTCATCATCGTCATCATCGAAATCATCGCCATCATCGTCATCATCGTCATCATCGTCATCATCGTCATCATCGTCATCATCGTCATCATCGTCATCATCGTCATCATCGTCATCATCGTCATCATCGTCATCATCGTCATCATCGTCATCATCGTCATCATCGGCATCATCGTCATCATCGTCATCATCGTCATTATCGTCATTATCGTCATTATCGTTTATTATCGTCATTACCGGCATTATCGGCATTATCGGCATTACCGTCATTACCGTCATCATCGTCATCATCGTCATCATCGTCATTACCGTCATTATCGTCATTATCGTCATTATCGGCATTATCGTCATTATCGGCATTATCGGCATTATCGGCATTATCGGCATTATCGTCATCATCGTCATCATCGTCATTACCGTCATTATCGTCATTATCGTCATTATCGTCATTATCGGCATTATCGTCATTATCGGCATTATCGTCATTATCGGCATTATCGGCATTATCGTCATTATCGTCATTATAGTCATTATCGTCATTATCGTCATTATCGTCATTATCGTCATTATCGTCATTATCGTCATTATCGTCATTATCGTCATTATCGTCATTATCGTCATTATCGTCATTACCGGCATTATCGGCATTACCGTCATTACCGTCATTACCGTCATTACCGTCATTACTGGCATTACCGTAATTACCGGCATTACCGGCATTACCGGCATTACCGTCATTACCGTCATTACCGTCATTACCGTCATTACCGTCATTACCGTCATTACCGTCATTACCGTCATTACCGTCATTACCGTCATTACCGTCATTACCGTCATTACCGTCATTACCTTTATTACCGTCATTACCGTCATTACCGTCATTATCGTCATTATCGTCATTACCGCCATTATCGCCATTATCGTCATTATCGTCAGTATCGTCATTATCGTCATTATCGGCATTATCGTCATTATCGTCATTATCGGCATTATCGTCATTATCGTCATTATAGTCATTATCGGCATTATCGGCATTATCGTCATTATCGTCATTATCGTAATTATCGTCATTATCGTCATTATCGTCATTATCGTCATTATCGTCATTATCGTCATTGTCGCCATTATCGTCATTATCGTCATTATCGTCATTACCGGCATTATCGGCATTATCGGCATTATCGGCATTACCGTCATTACCGTCATTACCGTCATTACCGTCATTACCGTCATTACCGTCATTACCGGCATTACCGTCATTACCGTCATTACCGGCATTACCGTCATTACCGTCATTACCGTCATTACCGTCATTACCGTCATTACCGTCATTAACGTCATTACCGTCATTACCGTCATTACCGTCATTACCGTCATTACCGTCATTACCGTCATTACCGTCATTACCGTCATTACCGTCATTACCGTCATTACCTTTATTACCGTCATTACCGTCATTACCGTCATTATCGTCTTTATCGTCACCATCGCCATCATCGTCATCATTGCCATCATCGCCATCATCGTCATCATCGTCATCATCGTCATCATCGTCATCATCGTCGTCATCGTCGTCATCGCCATCATCGTCATCATCGTCATCATCGTCACCATCGTTACCATCGTCATCATCGTCATCATCGTCACCATCGTCATCATCGTCATCATCGTCATCATCGTCATCATCGTCACCATCGTCACCATCGTCATTATCGTCATTATCGTCATTATCGTCATTATCGTCATTATCGTCATTATCGTCATTACCGGCATTACCGGCATTACCGGCATTATCGGCATTACCGTCATTACCGTCATTACCTTCATTGCCGACATTACCGTCATTACCGTCATTACCGGCAATACCGTCATTACCGTCATTATCGTCATTATAGTCATTATCGGCATTACCGTCATTACCGTCATTACCGTCATTACTGTCATTACCGTCATTACCGTCATTACCGTCATTACCGGCATTACCGTCATTACCGTCATTACCGTCATTACCGTCATTATCGTCATTATCGTCATTACCGTCATTACCGTCATTACCTTTATTACCGTCATTACCGTCATTACCGTCATTATCGTCATTATCGTCATTATCGTCAGTATCGTCATTACCGTTATCATCGTCACCATCGTCACCATCGTCATCATCGTCATCATCGTCATCATCGTCATCATCGTCGTCATCGTCGTCATCGTCGTCATCGTCATCATCGTCGTCATCGTCATTACCGTCATTACCGTCATTATCGTCATTATCGTTATTATCGTCATTATCGTCATTATCGTCATTATCGGCATTATCGGCATTATCGGCATTATCGTCATTATAGTCTTTATAGTCATTATCGTCATCATCGTCGTCATCGTCGTCATCGTCGTCATCGTCGTCATCATCATCATCGTCATTATCGTCATTATCGTCATTATCGTCATTATCGTCATTATCGGCACTATCGTCATTATCGGCATTATCGGCATTATCGTCATTATAGTCATTATCGTCATTATCGTAATTATCGTCATTATCGTCATTATCGTCATTATCGTCATCATCGCCATTATCGTCATCATCGCCATCATCGTCATCATCGCCATCATCGTCATCATCGTCATCATCGTCATCATCGTCATTACCGTCATTATCGTCATTATCGGCATTATCGGCATTATCGGCATTATAGGCATTATCGCCATTATAGTCATTATCGTCATTATCGTCATTATCGTCATTACCGGCATTACCGGCATTACCGTCATTACCGTCGTTATCGTCATTATCGTCATTATCGTCATTATCGTCATTATCGTCATTATCGTCATTATCGTCATCATCGTCATTATCGTCATTATCGTCATTATCGGCATTATCGTCATTATCGTCATTATAGTCATTATCGTCATTATCGTCATCATCGTCATTATCGTCATCATCGTCATCATCGTCATCATCGTCATCATCGTCATCATCGTCGTCATCGTCGTCATCGTCGTCGTCGTCGTCATCATCATCATCGTCATTATCGTCATTATCGTCATTATCGTCATTATCGTCATTATCGGCACTATCGTCATTATCGTCATTATCGGCATTATCGTCATTATCTTCATTATAGTCATTATCGTCATTATCGTAATTATCGTCATTATCGTCATTATCGTCATTATCGTCATCATCGCCATTATCGTCATCATCGCCATCATCGTCATCATCGCCATCATCGTCATCATCGTCATCATCGTCATCATCGTCATTACCGTCATTATCGTCATTATCGTCATTATCGGCATTATCGGCATTATCGGCATTATCGGCATTATCGCCATTATAGTCATTATCGTCATTATCGTCATTATCGTCATTACCGGCATTACCGGCATTACCGTCATTACCGTCATTACCGTCATTACCGTCATTACCGTCATTACCGTCATTACCGTCACTATCGTCATTATCGTCATTATCGTCATTATCGTCAGTATCGTCATTATCGTCACCATCGCCATCATCGTCATCATCGTCATCATCGTCATCATCGTCATCATCGTCATCATCGTCATCATCGTCATCATCGTCATCATCGTCATCATCGTCATCATCGTCATCATCGTAATCATCGTCATCATCGTCATCATCGTCATCATCGTCACCATCGACACCATCGTCATCATCGTCATCACCGTCACCATCGTCACCATCGTCACCATCGTCATCATCGTCATCATCGTCATCATCGTCATCATCGTCATAATCGTCATCATCGTCGTCATCGTCGTCATCGTCGTCATCGTCGTCATCGTCGTCATCGTCATCATCGTCATCATCGTCATTATCGTCATTATCGTCATTATCGTCATTATCGTCATTACCGTCATTACCGTCATTACCGTCATTACCGTCATTACCGTCATTACCGTCATTACCGTCATTACCGTCATTACCGTCATTACCTTTATTACCGTCATCATCGTCATTACCGTCATTATCGTCATTATCGTCATTATCGGCATTATCGTCATTATCGGCATTATCGTCATTATCGGCATTATCGTCATTATCGGCATTATCGTCATTATCGGCATTATCGGCATTATCGGCATTATCGTCATTATCGTCATTATAGTCATTATCGTCATTATCGTCATAATCGTCATTATCGTCATTATCGTCATTATCGTCATTATCGTCATTATCGTCATTACCGGCATTATCGGCATTATCGGCATTACCGTCATTACCGTCATTACCGTCATTACTGGCATTACCGTCATTACCGGCATTACCGGCATTACCGTCATTACCGTCATTACCGTCATTACCGTCATTACCGTCATTACCGTCATTACCGTCATTACCGTCATTACCGTCATTACCTTTATTACCGTCATTACCGTCATTACCGTCATTATCGTCTTTATCGTCACCATCGCCATCATCGTCATCATTGCCATCATCGCCATCATCGTCATCATCGTCATCATCGTCATCATCGTCATCATCGTCGTCATCGTCGTCATCGCCATCATCGTCATCATCGTCATCATCGTCACCATCGTTACCATCGTCATCATCGTCATCATCGTCATCATCGTCACCATCGTCATCATCGTCATCATCGTCATCATCGTCATCATCGTCACCATCGTCACCATCGTCATTATCGTCATTATCGTCATTATCGTCATTATCGTCATTATCGTCATTATCGTCATTACCGTCATTACCGTCATCACCGTCATTACCGTCATTATCGTCATTATCGTCATTATCGTCATTATCGTCATTATCGTCATTATCGCCATTATCGTCATTATCGTCATCATCGTCATTATCGTCATTATCGTCATTATCGGCATTATCGTCATTATCGTCATTATAGTCATTATCGTCATTATCGTCATCATCGTCATTATCGTCATCATCGTCATCATCGTCATCATCGTCATCATCGTCGTCATCGTCGTCATCGTCGTCATCGTCGTCATCATCATCATCGTCATTATCGTCATTATCGTCATTATCGTCATTATCGTCATTATCGGCACTATCGTCATTATCGGCATTATCGGCATTATCGTCATTATCTTCATTATAGTCATTATCGTCATTATCGTAATTATCGTCATTATCGTCATTATCGTCATTATCGTCATCATCGCCATTATCGTCATCATCGCCATCATCGTCATCATCGCCATCATCGTCATCATCGTCATCATCGTCATCATCGTCATTACCGTCATTATCGTCATTATCGTCATTATCGGCATTATCGGCATTATCGGCATTATCGGCATTATCGCCATTATAGTCATTATCGTCATTATCGTCATTATCGTCATTACCGGCATTACCGGCATTACCGTCATTACCGTCATTACCGTCATTACCGTCATTACCGTCATTACCGTCATTACCGTCACTATCGTCATTATCGTCATTATCGTCATTATCGTCAGTATCGTCATTATCGTCACCATCGCCATCATCGTCATCATCGTCATCATCGTCATCATCGTCATCATCGTCATCATCGTCATCATCGTCATCATCGTCATCATCGTCATCATCGTCATCATCGTCATCATCGTAATCATCGTCATCATCGTCATCATCGTCATCATCGTCACCATCGACACCATCGTCATCATCGTCATCATCGTCACCATCGTCACCATCGTCACCATCGTCATCATCGTCATCATCGTCATCATCGTCATCATCGTCATCATCGTCACCATCGACACCATCGTCATCATCGTCATCATCGTCACCATCGTCACCATCGTCACCATCGTCATCATCGTCATCATCGTCATCATCGTCATCATCGTCATTATCGTCATCATCGTCGTCATCGTCGTCATCGTCGTCATCGTCGTCATCGTCGTCATCGTCATCATCGTCATCATCGTCATTATCGTCATTATCGTCATTATCGTCATTATCGTCATTACCGTCATTACCGTCATTACCGTCATTACCGTCATTACCGTCATTACCGTCATTACCGTCATTATCGTCATTACCGTCATTACCGTCATTACCTTTATTACCGTCATCATCGTCATTACCGTCATTATCGTCATTATCGTCATTATCGGCATTATCGTCATTATCGGCATTATCGGCATTATCGGCATTATCGGCATTATCGTCATTATCGGCATTATCGTCATTATCGGCATTATCGGCATTATCGGCATTATCGTCATTATCGTCATTATAGTCATTATCGTCATTATCGTCATAATCGTCATTATCGTCATTATCGTCATTATCGTCATTATCGTCATTATCGTCATTATCGTCATTACCGGCATTATCGGCATTATCGGCATTACCGTCATTACCGTCATTACCGTCATTACTGGCATTACCGTCATTACCGGCATTACCGGCATTACCGTCATTACCGTCATTACCGTCATTACCGTCATTACCGTCATTACCGTCATTACCGTCATTACCGTCATTACCGTCATTACCTTTATTACCGTCATTACCGTCATTACCGTCATTATCGTCACCATCGCCATCATCGTCATCATTGCCATCATCGTCATCATCGTCATCATCGTCATCATCGTCATCATCGTCGTCATCGTCGTCATCGCCATCATCGTCATCATCGTCATCATCGTCACCATCGTTACCATCGTCATCATCGTCATCATCGTCATCATCGTCACCATCGTCATCATCGTCATCATCGTCATCATCGTCATCATCGTCACCATCGTCACCATCGTCATTATCGTCATTATCGTCATTATCGTCATTCTCGTCATTATC